>QXEO01000173.1:0-600000 GCA_007115705.1 Dactylis glomerata
TGTAGCAAAGTTGTCTACCTCAACATCGAAGTTACATACCTTTGCAGCAAAGTCGTCTATCGCTGAATTGAAGTTGCTTATAGCTTCACTAAAGTTGCCTAGTGTTGATGCGAACTTCCCTACTGTTGTTTGCAAGTTACCTATGAAGATGGTAAGTTTTTCTAGTTGTTATAAAGTTGCCTACCAAAGTTGTGAAATTACCTACACATTATGGAAGTTCCCTATCTCTATTTTTTGTGAAATTACATGTTCAAATTGCATACCATTGTTAATAACTTGTCTATTATCGTTGTTGATAAGTTCCCTCCACTTTTTTTTAAGTTGCTTATCTTTTTAGAATTTATCTATCGGTGTTGTAAAGTTTCATACTGGTGTCAATAAGTTGCCCTACTATTCATAGGCAACTTAATCAAGATAAAAGGTAAATTATAACAATGTAACCATTGCAAAAAATATTAGCACAACATTAAGGCTATGTTTTAGACACAGGATAGAAAAATCACAAGAACAGAAAAATCATATGAATTGAGATGTCATATACCAACAATCCTATAGGGCATCAAAGTTGTTTCACCGCACACCAAACTTGCCTCGTCACGAATCAAAGTTGCATTATCACGCACCAAAGTTGAAAGTTGCATACCACTATGTAACCGTCTACTACTGAAACAAAGTTATCCACCAATTGTTGTGATATTGTCTACAATACTTAAAAATAATAGTTAACAAGTAAAATGCAACCAATACCACAAAGTAGTGTTGTCTGACGAGAGTATGGGATGATTGTCGGATGTGGCAAAAATTTCGGAGAGCAATGTCGGCGATGCTGAAGCCCCATATGTGATTTTTAGGCAACAACGGGTAGGCAATAAACAAGTTTTTAGCAATAATTATATGATTTTAGGCAACGAATTGACACCTATGTGTGATTTTTAGGCAGCTACGGCTAGGCAAAAAACCAGCTTTTATAGCAAATTTATAAGATTTTAGGCAACAATTAATTTGGCAAGTACAAGCTTTTTCTTTCATGTTGGACCTACCACTCAATACCTGTCTCCTCTGTCCTTTATCTTCTTCCTCGCACACGCGGTCTACAGCCTGTACGCGCTCGACGGAAGCCGAGGGGAGGCCGGCAGCGGGGGCGGGCGTCTGGAGGTAAGGCTGGTGGCGGGGTCACGCGCCTGGACGGAAGACCGACGGAGGGGGCTCGCGCCTGGACGGGAGGCCGGCGGCGGGGGACGCTCGTCTGGACGGCAGGCCGGCGGCGGGGGCGCGCGTCTGGAGGGAAGACTGGCGGCGGGGGCGCGCGCCTGGACGGAAGGCCGGCGGAGAGGGCGCGTGCCTAGACGGGAGGCCGGTGGCGGGAGACGCTCGTCTGGACGGTAGGCCGACGGCGAGGGCGCTCGTCTGGACGGCAGGTCGGCGACGGGGACGGTTGTCTGGACGGTAAGCAGCCGGTGTCTGAACGGGAGGCCAGCGGAGAGCATGGTTGGCCGGGCAGCGCGGTAGCCTGCGGGAGCGATGCTCTTAGTCGGAGCGAGCAATGGAGCAGTCCGCTTTTCCCTGGTCCCGACCGGGACGCCGTTTTTTGTGTGCGATGGAGGATGTCGTATGTCGCACGCGCGATGCGTAGACAGGTCCTTATATAAGCCTATGTCGCCGATGTTGTCGGTGCAACGCGTAGATGGCCGCCAATGCCATCTTGCCGCACCGATTGCCGTCGTCGCCGCTGGCCTCGACAAGAGATGCACCTCCTACGCCTTCACCACGAGCACGCCACCATGACGCGCTCGCTGCCGCATGTTCGCCGCCGGCGCCGCAACTCGCCTGTGACTCACCTCCATGTTCGCCGCCACCGGTGACGCAACTCGCCGGTGTCTCACCTTTATGTTGTCGTCGATGATGCACCTTGTCGACGACTCGCACATGGACGACGATCTCTTCATGGTAATGGCCTCCGCACCTTGGCCATCACCTCCTTGCCGCCGGTGACGCAACTTACCGGACAGCCTCCCTTTCTCCTTCGCCCGTGACGCAGCTTGACGGCGATGGAGATCGGACCTCGACAAACGAGGCTCTGATACCAAATGTTGGAGCTGCCACACGTTGCAGCTCCTCTTCCTCCTCTCATCTAACTCTTCTCTCACAAGAACACACAAGCACCAGGTACACACGCACACACCCATGCACCAAGGAAGAACACACAAGCTTTGCCGTGACTCTCCCATGGCACACACACAAGCACTACATTTTTCTCTATTGCCCGCAGGCTCTACTTTCCATTAACTCAATGCCATATTTATACAAGGGACTCTGAACTAGCTAACCACACCGGCCACTAGCCACTAACTAGCCGGCCACTAATTCCACCACTCACGCACAAACTAGACTGATCCACAATACTCGGCCAGCAGCTCCAAATGGCCACACGACCCAGCCCAAGCAATGCACGCATGCAGCCGGACTTTGCATGCAAATTAAACATAACCGAACCATCTAATCCTATCAATAATAGTAACAAGATTAGTTCCAACAATATTTATGTATGTACTTCATTAGTATGGCAATGACACATATACATATACCCTGAATGCCCTGACAGTAAGGCTTCGAGGAATCAAGATTGAAAAACCTGAAGAATTTGCATGTTAGTTTAGCAGTACCCAACCTTGAGTAACATCAGATCTTTGCTCCAGAATTGGCAAAGAGTAACTATACGCTACAGGTCGAATTCTTAAAACAAGATAAACATAGAAAAGAGCAGCAACCTATGTGGGATTACTAAGGGCCTGTTTGGTTTAAGCCCCTATCTCACCCTACCAAAATATTGGTCATACCAAATCTTCTTATGCTTGTTTGGTTTGTTGCCAATTTTTTGGCTACCAATAGAACTACATGTTGTTGTCTCACAGATTCTAGCCAATATTTTGGCCAACCCGTGGGCGACCAAATCCTGCGCCAAAATTTTGGCTGCCAATTTTGGTCGGGCGTGTCTGGGCTCAATCCAAACAGCCCCTAAAGTTTGCCGCCACAGATGCATCAGCATACATAGCATTTAAATAGGAATCAAACACTAACAGATAAATTATAATTTCTCTTAATCACCTAGCGTAGCTGCCAGACCTAACATTTCAGCAAATGGGCACAATACTTACTGAATGTTACATTAAGTTTAGCTTGTGACATCTAAACTCTGCGGTTTGGCATAGAAGGATGTCAGTATATCTGCAATAATTTACTGGCAGATATACCAAATGCTCCAATTTCAGAATTTCAAAACTGACACTTCACTAATGTGTGAGATAAAACCGCTCTATGATAACATTGTCAACAAGATCCGTTTTTCCTGGCCAGCTGTGGCGGTGAGGAGGTGAAGGCGGGCGAGTTGGTGGCTACCGGACTTGGTGGAGGTCCTCTGGAGCTTCTGGCGATTTGGCTCCCTGCGGCGCTACCTCTGCGACGGCGTGCTGCTACCGTTGCAATCTATGACCATAAGGTTGGCCGCGCTGCGCTCGACGCCATGGTGGGCGCGAGCTTCTTCGTCCTCTACGTGAGGATCTTCTGCAGGATCTCAGCGGCAACAAGGTCCCCCGCCAAGCCAAATGGTTTCGTCCCCGGCTTGGATTGGGGTGGCGTCGCCTCGATGCTGCAAGCTGCTGGCGGGAGGCAAGGACTCGATTGCGTGCTTGCATTCCTCTTTAGTCTTTAGGGTGTTTGCTGTAAATGTTCAAGGCCATGTTGTAATTGCCTTTTTTCTTGGGCCTTTTTGTAAAATGACACCCACCGCTAAAATGAATCTCCAGGTCCTTCCGGACATTACCCGTTCAAAAAAAACATCCCCATAATTTTTCTAATTTTTTGAATCTTTAAATTTGAAATTTTCAACCAAAAAGATAACGTGCTCCATTGAGGACGAGAGCCAAATCAACGCCCTCGGGTAATCTATACTTCTGTCCGACTGGGTTTGGTCCTGGACAGTTGCAGCACGCAGGTACGTACAAGCGCAGGAAGAGCGGCGACCTCCGCGACGCTGCCGTTCAGCAGTTCACTATGGCCCCGTGAGCATCTCCAGGAGGACCTCCCCGAACGCGTAGACGTCGCCCTTCTGTGATACCCACGGCTGCGACGGCGCCCAGGCGCGCGGTACCCGAGTCCGACCGAGCTCGATGAGCTACTCAGCTGGCCGGCTCTCGTGGTGGAAGGACACGCCGATCTCCCCGATGCGCATCCATATTCAGTTCACATGTGCGCCCCGGACCTCCTCCGTTACCTGGACGAGACGACATACGCTTCCACGTTCAATTCAGCACCAACAAAGACAACATGTGTGTTTGACAGAATAAACGAACAAGACTTGTCGTGGAGGAGGGAGAAGATGCTACCGTTGCCATTGGGCATGAATTCGTAGACGAGCAGCTTCTCGTCGCATTAAGCGGCACCCCGTTGGGATGGCGGAGTGGTGGCCGAGCACGGCCATGTGGTGCTCGAACTCCTTCTTGCTCCCCGCGGACGCCAACGCCAGTGCGGCGGCGCAGAACCGCTTGACGGCCACAACGTACGCTAATGTCGTGAAGCACCGCCTTGGACGCTGTGCCACACCCGCCATTGCCAAGCATCTCCTCCGCGGAGGCGCGCAGCAGCTCCTCCCACGCCCAGCTTGCCTTGCCGGGTTTCAGTGCCAATCTTTCCTGACCACTCAACCATGCCTCACGCCACCTACCACCACTCCCTGCGGAACTAGCAGCTTAAATTAATTTATTTATGAATCTTCATGAGCCTCGTTGACTGCGGGACGTCTTGAACTAACACGCACCAGTGTTTGCTAGTAAGAAGTGAAGGACGTTGGTTGGTGTTTTCTCAGGAAAAAGTCTAAAACAAACCTTGCATTTTTAGGTGAAAGACAAATTAAATCCTAAACTCATAATTTCAAAAATCAGTACACCAAACTCTCTTATCCTAGGCTATTTTGAACCTTGAGCCATTTCAGCTGGGATTCGCTGACGTGACATGTGAAAACCTTGGAGCCTTTTTCTCCCCTCCCAACCTCGCGACGTGGACGAGCCCATGGACATGACCACGCCGGCTTTCCTAGTCTTGGTGGACGCCCTCGTCGGCCGAGTTCCTGGGCAGTGTCGACATGGGGAACAGGTTTCAGTGAGGAGCTCGCTATTACAATCTGTTTCCCGTGCTGGAGTCTCCAAGTTTCGCGGTTATCGCCACTCCGGCGAGCAATTGCCGCCGGAGGAAGCAACGCCTTTGCGAACCAACCACCGGAGGATCATGCTGGAGGCGATGCGCACCTGCGATACAACTCCATCGAGCTCGGCAAGCCCGAGAGTGACCAACCGATGAAGACCTTAGTCGAGCGCCGCCGGCGTCCTCACCTTCGGCCAATCCGACATCGGGAAGCTTCGCTGCCAGAACTTTGTCTCCTCCTTGCCGCCAGTTGGGCGGGGAACTCCTAGGCCAGAACAGCTTGGCGAGGAAAGCCAGGAGCGGGTCGAGCGTCCACTGTCGCTTAGAGTGTGCGGCCCATGGGACGCGCCATCGCGTCATTCATCATCGTAGCCAGCCATCCCACGAGTGCCAGTGCGTGTGCCTCAGCTCCTCCGCCATTCCGATGAACCAGGTTGCCACTGTAGGCTGTAGCAGTCCTGCCCCATACCAGCGTCAGGGCCATCGATATGTTCGAGTCATTTCTATCTGATGCTGAGAAAGAAAGGGGAAATATTGCAAAAAAAATTAGACAATGATATGTGGACCCCATTGTCAGTGAAGACTGCCTGCAATCCTGGTCGGTATGATGGCTTTCCCGGTTAGCCAAACAACAGGTCTAGGGTCCGAAATAGACCGGGATTAATAAGTTTGGAGTGTCAATTTTTAGAATTCAAATTTTAGAATTAGATTTATCTTTCATCTATAAGTTTGAGGTTTATTTTGGATGTTTTTCTTTTCTCGCGCACCGCGGGCGAACGGAACAAGGCCAAACACGTATTCCCTCCGTTTATAAATATAAGAGGTTTTAGCTTTGTGAAGCAAATGTATAGACATTTTTTGTGTGTAGGTTTACTCGAATATACATACTAAAACTTGTCTAAATACGTTTACTTCATAAACCTAAAAAAATATTATATCTATAAACGGAGGAAGTACATTACGAGATTTTTTTTCGAGAGTGTACATTAGGAGATTGATGATCGATCGATGATATCCATAACCGCTAGCTAGGCTAGCCCGTATGCTTTTGGTCGAAAAAACTTGTCGCTCGATCGTATCCACCCAACACGTACGTACGTTGCTATATCGAAGTCATTTTCTCACGTACGAGTTTCCTAGCAGCGGCAAGGAGCCAAGGAAGGAAGGAGGGTACACGTACACCGCGGCAGAGACAATGGGAGGCGCCCTTGTCGATGCCTTTTTAAAAGGAGAGCGAGCTCCTGCAACTACGCAGCCCAGGACGACGACGCCTGTACCGCCCCGCTCGGTGCACCCGCTGAACGCGCCCAGTCCACGGTGCGCCGGCAGTGACGTCTCTTACATCGAGCGCTCCGCTGCTCGCTGGCGCGTAGACCCGGTCTAGGACACCGGAGCAGCCTTCTTTACCACTCCGGGGAGCGGATCAGCGGAGTACTGGCCGTGGATACCTGGGAATCTGGGATGGATGAGAGAGAGGCTTCGCGGTCGGGTCGTGGGGGAAAACGACACTGGTATGTGGGGTTTACAAGACCTGCGACCCGAACGGGAATTTAACCATTTTTATTCAAACTTCATTCATATATTACAACTTTCGAACAAAATTCAACTAAAATAAAAAACTTTAAACTATGGGGCGTCGCCTTGGATGAACCACTCGCGCTCCCATGCCAACGCCGCCTTGTCGTCCTCTTCCTCCGGATCCTCTTTGACCTCGCTTGGCTAGGCGCCGCCGCTCGATCCTTCGCCGCCAATGAGATCGCCGAAGGGTTATATTTTTGCCCGGACATCGTCCTGGTGAGCAGAGCAGCCAGGAGGCAGGTGTGCCGTCGCCGGGCGGCATCGAGGAGGAGGAGTAGCAGCCTTCCGTTGGAGGAGCTAGTCGCGTCCAAAGGCATGTGAGCCAGACAACCCAGACCGGCAGGGAGGATGCTCAAATTTGCGGCGTGCCGCCGACGTAGAATTACAATCAAGGCACATCGCCAAACACCAGGCATCGACCATTAATGCCTATGGGCTGACGCTCTAGGCCACCGGCAATGCCAATTGACAAGAGGGATAAGCCATTGCATCGTCGGTGGGCGTCGGCATTTTGTCGAACATGTTGACTGTCCTTGCATGTTAGCAGTAGACATGCGACTGGGCTTCTTCAAGCCTGCCGGGGTGTCGCACCCTGTCGACGGTGTGTGGTTGAGGTCGATGCCTGGCCCTGGCGACCCCGATGGGGGTCGGAGGTCGCCGAACCGGGATAGCGAGATGCCGCCCCAACCATGGGCGCCCAGCGCAGAAGCATGCGCGACAGACGTATTCAGCTCGGGCGCAGGAGGGCGACCGCTTAGTGTCGAGGTGACCGAGCTCATCGATAAGACGCCGTCGACGGCACACGACGGAGGCAATGAAGCGACGCCGCCGAACGCCACGTTGATGGCCTCCTGCTTCATCATCATGACGGCGGGCACGGCGGTCTTCCCCGCCAGCTCCTCGCTGTTGGCCAAGGCGTGAGCAACGAGGAACCGATCAGTCTCTTGCCGGCGCTCCTCGTCGAGTCGGGCCGCGTTTTGGCTGTTCCGCATGGCCACTCGACGGCCGGCGCGCTTCTCCGACTCCTTCTTCCGCTCGTCCGGCGTCAGATCCTTCGCCGCCTTCCTCACCTTGGGTTGCTTCTCAGCCCGCTGCCGGCGGCAGGCGCAGCGGCTTCACTGGCGATGGGATTCATCGCTTGCGGTTCCGCTGCCGCCACTCAAATTTTGGGGAAGGGTTTTGGAGGGAGAAATCTGCCTCTGACGGAAGAGACTGTCAAGTAATTGGTCGGACGCGGGAGGACTCACGCGCTGTTCGGGCCGACGCAAACTCGTCCCAAATTTAGACCAGAGATGGGTCGAGCCGGACGCGTTGGTCCAGATACGTCGCACCGCTGAAGCGCGCGTAGCCGCCTCTCGCGTCCAATTGAACACGTTCGAACGCGTGCGGACGTGATGCCTCGGTCCGCTGGAGATGCTCTAACCAAACTCGAATTTCATGGGAACAGCTAGAATCAGCTGCTAGCTGTCCAGGAATCAAAACGACTAGTACGTCCTGGACACGTCTCGCTCCCAAACGAAGATATATATCCATCGACTCGTCGTTTTTTGTTTTCTTAAAATAATTTATTTGTGAATCTTGATGAGCCTCGTCTAGTGCGGGACGTCACACGCACCGGTGTTGGCCAGTAAGAAGTGAAGGACGTTGGTTGGTGTTTCACCGCGGTAGAACGGAACAAGGCCAAGCACGACGACGCCTGGCCTGTACCGCCCCGCTGGGTGCACCTGTTGAACGCGCCCAGTCTACGGTGCGCCGGCAGGAACGTCTCTTACATCGAGTGCTCCGCTAGTCGCTGGCGCGTAGACCCGGTCTAGAACACCGGAGCAGCCTTCTTTACCACACCGGGGAGCGCATCAGCGGAGTAGTGGGCGTGGGCGTGGATACCTGGGATGGATGGGATGGGAGAGAGAGAGGCTTCGCGGTCGGCTCGTGGGGGAAAACGACACTGGCACGTTAAACCACACTAATCACACCTGCGACACGAACGCGAATTTAACGATTTTTATTCAAACTTCATTCATATATTTACAAGTTTCTAACGAAATTCAAATAAGATAAAAAACTTCACTTCGTGTGGAAACTTCTATGCACTGGATCTATCTGTAGTATAGGCACGGCGATGCCTAGGATGTTGCGGTTGAGGTCTAGACGGTAGCAACTTTAGTTTATTTGTTCAATTATTTGAGATATTTGTGGTTGTTAATAATAATGTACATTTATAATTTTGCAAATATAAACCCTAGTTTAATGTATGAAAGAGGCACTACATTTTATATGGACAATTTTCTCGATAATATGAATACGTATTTCAAAAAATCCTAGTGTTGTCACTATTTTTGCCTCTCCTGCAATTTCTCTCAAGTTCCGCCACTGCGCCGAGGTGATGCGTTGCGTGAAGAGATGGGACACGCGATTTGGTGAGGTTGGACTCTCGTAACGAAATCGATTTTTTGAGTCTCACAGCGGCGGATGTCCTAGTCGGCCGTCGGAGCCGGCAAGCCTATCCATGACTATTCTTTGTGTTCTAAACTGGGGGCTAAGGAGAGAGAGAGAGAGGACATATGAGCCATTCTGTACCAAAACGAGGTGCTTTCTGCAAATTTCGGATAAAGGTTAAATCATGTACCTATATTTTCTACTTAACGTCTGCGATCTAGATGGTGCAGCAGGATTACTCCATCGGTGGGAGTACACAATACGTTCTCGAGCAGCCTAAGGCTGACTTCTGTTGGACTTCTTAGCCGGCTTCGAGGCTCCCCACAGCTGAAGCCCAAAAGAACTCTCAGGCTGTGGGCAAGCTTATTTCCACTGTGAAGCTGCCATCCTGTGTATTGTGAGAATCTGGCCGAGGACCAATTCTGGAGAGTTTCCTGGCTGGAATCCAAGCGGTACTCGGCGTTACCCCTTGGTTGGTTTAAAATTGCACCAGAATTCCACTCTCCCCAACCCGCTCAGGAAAAGGAAAAAAAATAAAAAATTGAAACGTTATACACTCGCTCGCGTCGCTCCCGCATCGCGAAAGGTGACCAGAGAGGCAATAGGGTTTCGCCTCCCGCCGCCGCCTCCCTTCATGGCTCCGCCGATCCCCCATCGCCAACGACGCCCTCTCCCCGCCGCAGACGATGCTCCCCCGCCGCTCGCTTCTCTCCCACAGCATCGCATCTTCTCCTCCGCTCGACGCGCTCGCCCGCTACTGCCTTGCCGGAGTTCGCGTCCGTTGGTCCACCCGTAGCAGGATCCGTCGTCGACGAGGACGTCGGTCTGCCTCGGCCGCATGATGGCGATGCCACTGCCGATGGCGAGCACCTTATCTACTTCTAGTTTCCTCTGTTTGCACATCATGACTCCTTCCAAAATGTGATTCATGTTTCATTTGTTCCAATTATTATCTGGATGTGAATGGATGATATGCATGATTTCATTTTTGTGATTCCAATTGTTCCATGTATATGTGATTGCTATAAAAATCAATCTTAGCATATGTATCTGTCCAAAAATTGTACATATGTGTTCTCTGGATATTTCTCTGTCCATATATCAATCAAACTTTTTTGTAATTATCTAGCTTATTTTATACTAAATACTACCATATATGTGGTATCATCACTTATGTATGACACATATCTAATTTAGGGGGGCGTTATAGATAATTCACAACTTAACACACCAAATAAGCTAAAATTTTAGAAGCGAAGTATCCGCTGAAGTTTCTAAGAGCTTCTTTCCACCCTAATTTCTCTCCACCAATTTCTAGAAGTCAGCTTATACATACGCTTAAGCCCAAAAACAAGTCGGCTTAAGGGGTCGCCGGTGTGTCACGGCGGGAGATGGGAGGAAACCCGCCGGGCCGGGTTGGCTCCCCCAGCTGCACGCCGTGGACGGCTGCGGTGTCGTCCCGCTGCCCATGATTGGGAGGAGTACGAGCGGGTGTGACGAGAGAGGAGAGGGCGTGGGGCTCGATGTAACCAGACGTGGTTCCGCTGTGTTCTGCTCCCTCTTTTTCCTCTTCGCGGGCGGGCCCTAATGGTTACCACGAGACAATCTTTGGAAGGACAAAGATACGCACAGCTAGCGAGGATGAACTCAAATCGAGCGCACAGAATTCTGGACGCGCATGACAAAAGAAGAACGAACATGGGCCGAGTAGTAGGAGAAACAACCGACTCGCAAACGAGACGAAACGGTTGAACGAGTCACGAATTTAGGCCTTTCACAATGTAAGTTTCTTAGCGTGGTATCATAGGTAAAGTGGTGATGTGGCACCCTATTAATTGATGAAAGAGAGTGTTATCTTAGCTAGTAGTAAACAAACAAGTAATGATGTTCGGATTACATGATGGCTACATGGACAACAAAATTATCCTTGCTCTCTTATTTTACTTGAATGCTACCTTTTCATTTAGGATGGCTGAATTAATGATGTTGTACAACAAAAAATGTCAACCTTTGCACAAAGTCATAGGCAAAATGTATTGTTAGCCCAATCACATTCATGCATGGGACCAAAATCATTAAATTTAGATACTATCCTAAGATACTCCCTCCATCCCGGTTTTAAGGGCACACTTTGTAAATCTCTTGGCCCAAGATTATCTCTCATTGGCCCTAATTTTGCTCTCTATTTTTTCATTTATTAGGACCCTTCTCATGCATTGGTTGTTTGTATGAGATATGTTTTTATTCATGCCCATGCATTGGAGCATGCAAAGTAAAACTAGGGAGGAGAGAGAAATTTATGAGAGTAATTAACATATTTAATGCTAAGAGCAGGGTTAATAGTAGAGCTAGCTGCTGGCTATAAGGCATTGTCATGTCATCTATAGCTAGCTTATAGCTAACACATACAATAGTTGACTACAAAACAATTTTACTTTATGACTATATGGCCCACATGACATTCTCACAAAGTATCTAGGAGCACGTGCTAGAGCTAGCTCTTGCATGAGAGCCCACTTCTCTTCTCTCTCCTCTTCTCTCTCATCCAACTCATCATAAAAATAGTAGTTTAATCCTTATAGCCAGCTGAGTGAACCTTATTGTACTTGCTCTAATATGCCTAGGAGATGAGGGTATTTTGGGATTGCATGACTTTTAAAATGTGCCCTTAATACTGGGATGGAGGGAGTACAATGCATTATGGTTATTGTTTCTTTGAAGAAACCTCTACCTAGAATAACGCGCTAAGAGCCAATGCATTGTGAAAGTCCTTAGGATGGCTGAATTAATGATGTTGTACAACAAACAAGTAATGATGTTCGGATTACATGATGGCTACATGGACAACAAAATTCTCCTTGCTCTCTTATTTTACTTGAATGCTGCCTTTTCATTTAGGATGGCTGAATTAATGATGTTGTACAACAAAAAATGTCATAAATAGTTTCGCGGGTTCAGTTAACAAATGGGCTATGCTTTTGTAATCGTAAGACGACGATGATGACAAATTAGATGAAAGAAGCTATGGAGTGGCTAACTAGAGAATATGTGTCCCAGTTCTAGATTTTATTCCTTTTTTGAACTCCAACAAAAGTAGATGCAAAGACGAATCACTTCAGTTATCCTTTTAAGTTGTATCTTCTGTCTTTCCCTATTTCAAGATTGTTTACGAGCTATGTTAGTTCTTTAGCCTTTTCTCTGGTAAACTTAATAATGTAATGATTTATTGTTATGCCTTTTGTTTGTATCCCCAATGCAAAGGTCTAGAGCTATACGATGATGAAAACGCACATAACTCTACTCATCCTAGTCCGATTTCAGCTTCTAACAAAACGGCAAGAACAATTGCAATGGTCGATGCGAGTCTTCACATTAAGTCTGATTTTTTTGTTCAAATGACGCTGAATTCTTGGAGACAAATTTTCAATAGCACATAAGTAGAGAAATCAAAACGCACTTAGATACTACACAAATGATCATACAAATATCAAATAGTTTTTTTTGCAAGAAAAGATCAAATAGTTTTTCACAAGAACAATCGGTTACAAATAATATCATCGCTGGGGTGAAACAAAAAGAAGGAGGTGACCGTGTTGCACACTTCCGAGAATAATAAGAATGCTGCAAGCGATGTATATATATTTTTGACAATTTGGGATTGTTTTCAGCAATGGAGGACTTTTATAGCATTATATCCACGTAGCTTTTAGTATTATTACTGACATAAGCGAAACTGCAATTTCCTTTTTCTTTTAACAGAAATGTAAAGCGTGTGTCTCGATTCGTTTATAGAAGAATAAAATTACAAGCCTAACACTAGGCTAACAACTGACCACTTAAGACAATGCAACAACCAATGACTACTAGACAAAACATTACAACCAATGCTACCAAACAAACCCCGCCCTAAAATGTGATCCACACAAGTGCAAAATGTGATCCACACACAAGTGCATGGAAGGCGCTAAACCTACATCTCCCTGACACTACAACAAGAGACAGTCCAACTATGTGGAAAAGGGCAAAATTGGGCCCCTTACACTTAGAGAAGCAAGCTGATGCCATCACGGACCGCCTGCCAATCCCGCTGATAGCTCAGGCCTCGAAAACACCAAACACAAATCACATTCTGAACCTTTCAACCATACCTCACCATAACCCTCATATGTCACCATGTCCGTCTGCAACCGTCAGGTGGTACTTGGCAGTGCACCCATGCGGCCAAGATGCGTTACTAGGTGATCCTCCTCGGACCTCTATCTATGTTGCCTGAGATAACAAAACTGAAATGTCATGTAAACACCTAGAATACGCATGCTAGAGCCAAAACGTGTGTACGTGGCACACCCACCAACCAAGGTTCAAATCCTAGAACAACACCTTTAGGGAGGTAGAGACGTTGTCGATGCCACTGTTGTTAGGTCAGGTGGCAAGACAGATCTTTGTTTTCACAAGGAGTACTAACCACAAGGGATGGCGATGGATCTGGGTCCTCCTCAGCGCCACAAAGGAGGAAACAATGCCCAAAGGCATCGTCATCATCAGTACCGAGAAAATTCAGGCATGGATTTGGCCGGAGCACCACAACCACAACTCCATTGGTGACAACCTCACAAAAAGACACATTCGGGAAATTATAGCATCATCCTCAATCACACCAAATCAAGTATATGGTTGACCCACCTGTTGGCAATAGCGACCTTCTTGCACCGCACATCAGGGCAAACACGAGCCAACCACGACACCATCCGTGGAAGGAGCTAGTCGCGGGCCAAGGCATGTGGGCCAGACAACCCAGACCGGCAGGGACTATGCTGAAATTTGCGACGTACCGCCGATGTAGAATTACAATCAAGGCACATCGCCAAACACCAACGACATGCCACTCAATGAACTTCGTGAGTTATGTGAACTCAATTCAAACCTTGACCACATTTTTTGAGATGAATCCAGAACCATATGTGGGCGTGCAGTAAGAAAAGAATTCAAATTATCAACGGATGGAGAAAAACACAAAAAAGAGCATAATATTTGACGCCCCTTTTGAGAACTTATGTTCAAATTAGTCATGATTTCTTTTGGGTAAATTCAATCTGACCATGAACATGCACAACGTTTCATTACATGGTCCTCCAGTTTACAAAGAAAGTCAGTACACGGGCGCGATTTGTTTTGGGGTGAAATGAGCGGTAAGTTCTCCTAAAAGGAGAGTGGTAAAAAAAGAATGGAAAAGGCTTTTGATCGAGTCATTCACCTGAAGAGCATGTTCAAGGGCGGTAACTAAACCCACTATAAAAATAATAATTTCAAAATTATGCTTGCGTTTTACAGTTCGTGTGCCAGTCTCCGCTCAGCGTCTCTTTACACGATCCTCCTGTTAAGAAAGAAAATCAGTACACATGGGCACGATTAATTTCGAGAGCAGGTGACACGATACTAGCAGCGGTAAAGTTCCTCTAAAAGGAGAGCGATAAGAACGGAATAACCCTGCGATTAATTTTTGGAATCCAATGCTACCACCTTCTACAGTCTGCAGGCATGTTCAAGCGCGGTGTGACCAAACCCGCTGTAAAAAAGACAATTTCGAAATTCTCCTGGCGTTTTACCCTTTATGCCAGTATCCGCGCACGAATATTGAAGCGCGGCGATTAAGTAGACTCACGGTAACAAATACAATTTCGAAAAATATCCGCGCGTTTTACCGTCTGCAGGCGGGCCCCATCTCGAATCCCGAGAAAGCTGTTGCGCCGGAAAGCGAGAGCAGCACCAACCCACCCCCACGCAGCCTCTCTCACGTGACCGGATCAGACCGAGAGCGGATTCCGCGAGACCGCATCGCGACCGTTCATCGCGGACAGCTGTCCGGCCACGCCGAAACGGACGCGCCAGATCGACCTCGGTTCACGCACCCGGCGCTTGGCTTAGCCTGCACGGCTCCTCAGGCTATATAGCGCGCCACCCACTGCCGCACCCTCTCCATTCCGCCTCCGCCACCCACCGCCGAAGCAAAGCCAAAACCCTAGCGAGAGAGAGATCCCAGCCATGGAGGGGCGCCTCCGCCGCATTCTCCTGCTCGCCGGCCTCCTGGCGGTGCTGCTCCCGGCCGCCGCCGCCACCTTCGGGCCGCAGCAGCCGGGCGCGCCGTGCGAGCCCACGCTCCTCGCCACCCAGGTCTCGCTCTTCTGCGCGCCGGACATGCCCACCGCGCAGTGCTGCGAGCCCGTGGTGGCCTCCGTCGACCTCGGGGGCGGCGTCCCCTGCCTCTGCCGCGTCGCCGCCGAGCCCCAGCTCGTCATGGCCGGCCTCAACGCCACGCACCTCCTCGCGCTCTACTCCTCCTGCGGCGGCCTGCGTCCCGGTGGCGCCCACCTCGCCGCCGCCTGCGAAGGTACGCGTGCGCCCGCCTCTCCCTCCCCCTCCCCGTCTCTCTCCGTGCATGCGCCGGTTCGGTGTTTCGTTCTGCGTTTTCGCGAGATGATCGACGGTGTTCCGTTTGGTTTGGTTTTTTGTTCGCGTCGCCGTGGATCTCTGGACCGTCTCGAACGGCTGACGTGCCGGGTTCTCGCCGTTTCCCATGGCGAGCAGCCCGCGCGTACTGCCTCTGTTCTTCGTTTAACCACTGCTAATCGGACGCGCTCGCATGAGATCAAGCAGTGGCCCGCGAAGTTAATCGTTTTTTCTTCGAGTTTGCGGTTGGATCGTTCATGCTTCCCGTCGGTTATCCTACACCTTATCTGCCGATTGCTTGTTGGATATAGGGCAGCAGGAACGTACCTTGTGTTCATGCCTGATTCTGCAAGGTTCAGCAACATGCAGAGCTGTTCCAGAGTTTTTTCGTTCTGTTGGTTGATTATTTCCATGGGCTCCAAGCATGAGTCGTTGGAGCGTTTTAACTTTGCTGGATTTCCGCTACGTTCCCGCCTTACTTCCGATTATCGATCCTTCGGTTCGTTTGCATAGCCATGGATGGCCAGGGTCTCATGAAGATCCATCTCGAAACGACCGTCGATCGTCCAGATCTGGGAGCGAGCCAGTTTTCTGCTGTTTAATCAGGCGATCTCTGGTGTCCTTGCGCTTGAAACCAGAACGCTGCTGTGCTTTCTGCGGTATATATCTTTTCTTCTTGTCGTCTCTTGCGCGGTCTTGCGTTATTTCCTGGTCAAAACCCCACTGCCGAAGCTAGATCAAAGGCTGCGCGTCCCGTGAATTTTTCTGTGACGCAGCGCATGCATCTCTTTCGTTTTTTTTTTTGCCCTTTTGGGTTCGGATGTTGATCCTCTCGTGCTACTTCACTGCTGGCTTTTATCCTTATCTTTTCAGGAAGCCCTGCTTTTCGCCAGCATCTGATTTCGTACTTTCACTTTTTTTTACTTTACACCAGTAGCGTTCGTCGTTTTGTATCGCGTTCTTGGCGTGTGTGTGTACGGAGCTCTCGGTTCAGTAGTCACGAAATGGAGAGTGGTCCGTTTTGCGTTCCTTCGCAACTGCTCTCTGGCAGTCTGGCGGAAACAGATAGCTGCCGCCTGCAGCTTTAACTGATAATTTTCTTGCTACGCACCTTGGTTTGCTGCCAGGCATGCGTACTTGAATTTCGAAATATTCGGCAGGTAGTAATTAACTTGTTACTGCTTGACAGGACCCGCTCCCCCCGCCGCCATCGTCTTCGCCCCGCCGCCCTCGCCCGCTCCTCGCCGCAAGCAGCCAGCACGTATGTGAAGAAGAAGCTCCTTTCTACTTTCGTACTTATGCATCTTGCTAGCCGGCTACTTCTATCCTGTTTACTCATGTGACTTTTCTGTCGGTTTTGCAGATGAGGCACCTCCCCTGCCGCCGTCGACGGCGAAGCCGTCCCTGCCGCCGTCGACCGCGAAGCCGTCCCAGCCGCCTCAACACCGCGAGGACCAAAGCGCTGCCCACTCGAAGGCCATTCTCACCTACGCGCTTACCTCCTCGCCCCCATCCCTTGCACCACGCAGGATGCAGCTATCATGTAAGTAAAGATCCAGACATCCTCTCTTCATATAAATACGTGCGCTCGTGAGATGCTAGCGGGTTAGCATCATGAATTGTAACGAGCGCTCGTGATTTTGCAGATGAGACATCTAAGGAGTTGTTCCCGCGGCCGCATCAGCGTGGCGCCGCTGCCCACTCCAACGCCGCCATCGGCGCGTTTCAAGGTGCGTTGTAAACGTCCAGCTCTCCCCCCTCTCTCTGGGCGCTGATTTAGCAATTAACTCGTTGCTCCTTGCAGGACCGGCTCCCCCTGCCGCCGCCATCTTCGCCCCGCCCCCGTCGGCCGGCAAGCAGCTCGCACGTAAGAGAATAAACTCCCGTCCAATTTACTAGGCTGCTAGCAGGTTACTTTCCTCCTTACTCATGGCATTCGCTTACTTTCATATTATTATACGTAGGGAAATTGCGTCGTCAGTCAAAGGATATTTGCTCCAGTGCAAAGAATTTGGCACCCACTGTGGCCACCGAGTGTGGGCAGGGCTCATATAATAAATCTTGCTGCGACGCATTGAACAATGCTGTTCTGATGTCTCATATTGTTCCCTGCATCTGCATTCTCAGCGAAGCAACTTCTGTCAGGCAAGTTGGCCTAGAAATTCGTGACCTGGTAAAATTGTATTCTTCGTGCATGGGTATTCGAGCTGGCGACTTACACTTCCCTGCTGCTGGCTGCAGTGCCCGAGGTACTTGCAATCGTCTTGCGTAGTTATCTTGTAAAAAACGCAATTCCCTTCCGCAGTGTCTTATTCTAATTTAATTTGATTAACACAGGTTCAGAGGATTCATCAGCCCCAGCAAGTCCAACGCCTGTCAGTAAGGTCCCACCGGGACCGTCACCTCTATCATCAGTGTCTACTGGTTCACCATCAATTGGGAAAGGTGTCACTGGAATACTTATCTGTATTCTTGTGGTACTGATCATCGGGATGCTTCTTTCGGGTGCAGCGACATACCAATCTTGGAGAGGTCAGTTATTTTACGCAGCATCATTTATTCTGATCGTTGGACCCATTGTTCGCCTTATACTAAATTCACCATTCTACGAATAGGTGCCAGATTCTTCAGGTTCTATGTGAGGCAGCAGCAGCCGATACGAGCCCAGCCTATGGTCCTAATGATCGGCCAACCCGAGCAGGGTACATCAACATCTTCAACGGCCACAGCATTAGAGGCTACCACTGATATCACATCTATGGTTACGAATCTTGCGAATCAAGCAGCCGCGTTGAGTCATGAGCTTAGACGTAGCCCTAGGTTGGCTGATCAGCCCCGTGTGAGTTATCCTCGTTGATTGATATCTGTTACCAAATGCTTTTACCCTTCGTTGTATTGATTGGAGAATATTTTGTATTGCACTTCGAATTACTTCGTATATCTCTAAACGTAAGATTGTAATCGATGGTGATGTTACATTAACCGCTTCATACGTAAAAGAGTAAATTCCAGTTTTTATCCTTTAGTTTAATATTTCTAACACTTATTAACCTATTTAACAATTTCTCATCCGCATTACCCCATTTAGTGAAAAAATTGTCGGTTTTTACCCTTTCTAAAAATCAGAAAGCAATCTGCTAGGTTGGTCTTGCGTACACGTCGTGTGTGACATCGCTCTTCTTCTCTGGGGCAATGTTTTCAAGCCCGAATCGGTTCGATAGCTGAGTTATCCAAATTTTTTACTCACAGCCATTAGGTGCACATACGTATTGCTTCCAAATCGATGCTGGTGGGTTCTCGTCGAGGTGATCGCTAGCGATTTGGAGCCGAAGGCAGCGACTCTAGACTAAGTGAGAGCTCCTTTTTAATGTCGAACGGTACTTTAGACCGATACCAAATCTGTTGGCTCAAGTGAAATCAAGTACTCCCTCCGATTGGAAATAACTGTTGAGGACTTCGTATAAACTTTATACTAAGCTAGTATAAAATTGTCGACACTTATTTCCGATCGAAGGAAGTAGCTAGCAAGCAAGGCAACGGAGATGACGAGGGTTGATTAGCCACATATACGTGACTTGAGTGATTCACTACTCTTACTCGTGTTTCTTGCTAGGTATCAAACGTGACTAATACATAATTACATACAAACACGAAAAAGCTGAGGCACATGGCTACTCGTGATGGAATCTGAATCAACTCGAACAAACGCAATCACGCAAACTCACACACGCCGACTCGCGTAGGAGATGTCCTGATTATTTCCCACAAGATGGTGGTTATAGCCAGATTATTTTGGTTCAAGGTTTTCTTCGTGTGCGGGAACAAACTCTGGGAAAAGCCAACAAGGACTTGCAAAATCTAAAGGAGGGGGTAGAAACTGGCAGAAGTTTTGTTAAATGGGGTAATATGGATACAAATTTGTTAAATGGGGTAACTAATGTCAAAAATGTTAAATTAGGGAGTAAAAACTGGAATTTACGCTACGTAAAAAAACCATGTCTGAATCGTTCATCCGTCAGCTAGGGGTAGATCGATGTCGGCCCAAGAAAACCATTGTTAGCGATCCCGTGGCAGAAAACCAGCACCCTCCCGCGATCCCAAACCGGCCGTTTCAACAATAGTGACCCTTTAATAAAAGTTAAAGCTAAAATAAACCGATTCTAAATTTTTCAGCCCAACCTGACCTTTTTGGCTACCAGGTTATATGGCGGTACAGTCCTCGTACCATGGATCAAGTATGTTGCGTGGGTGCCTTGTGTTAAGATTAGATTAAACCGCCTTAGGCGGTTACTTAGTGCTCTACGGACGCATTTGTCTGTACGGACGCCTTCTTAAGGTACATGCACCTCTTCTCTACGAAGAGGCACCTCTTCTATAAAGGACGGAAATCCTTGTATAAATACCCAAATTAATGATCAATGAAAACACTTGAATCATTTGTCTCTCGTTCTCTCTCAATTACTTCTAACACGTTATCAGCATGCTCGACAATCTGAGCGATTTTGAGAACAAAGAGGAAGAACTCGGGTGTCTGCCTCCATCGCTGTAAGAACAGGGAACAACAAAGGAGACATCATCGATGCACCCGTTCAACATCAACATTCAACAATCAGAGGAAAGGAGAAGAAGATAAAAGAGAAAGAAGGGTATGGATGCGTCTTCTCACCGTCTTCATCCTCGCTGTGGTGACCGTTGAGGCTGCCCTCCCATCTCCACCACCAGGATGTCGTCGCAGTAGCTGAAGGCTCCTCTCCTAGCCCGGCGTCGACCAGCCGCACTGCCGCGCCATTTGCATCCTCTTCGGCGTCGACCGACGCAAACCTCGATGCATTGCGCTCGTCCTCGATTTGAGGCAGCGACACAGACAGGGCGTGCGGACAGCGACGGGGTAGCCGACGGCCTTCGCCGCGCTGCCCGGCTCTCCACGTCGAGGCCCCTCTCCAGGAACAGGTGGCGGCTGCACTTGCCTCTACATCATCGCGGTGGCCTCCCTGTCACGAGCAAGGCAGCGCCTGCGGCCCTCGACTCGGCACCTGCGCCGGTGGGTTCACCTGACGCAACCACAGCCGGCCATCGGCCCCGGAGGTGACACCCAACGTGCGCGCCTACGGACTAATCGCCGTCGAGCGGCTGCTCTGCGCGCTCGGGAACGTGGAGCCTGGCGGCGCTCAGGCTAGCGAACGGCGCAACGCCCGGCGCCCACCTCCCCGGAGATTCCTTCGACAAGGACGCCAACAGCGGGAGTATCACCGTCCACCGACACTTGGAGCCCGGCTGCGCTGGGGCTCGCGAACGGCGCCTTGCCCGGCGCCCGCCTCCCCAGAGACTCCTCCGACAAGGACGCCCGCAGCGGGAGCGGCTCCGGCCGCCGGTGAAGTCCGCCCGTGTGGCATCACAGGCGCGTGGTGCTCGGTGCGCTTGGGCACCGTGGTGACCGAGTTCGGATCGATCCTATCCACTCCCTGACCGTGCCGCAGGCATGAGGCAGCGGAGGGAGCTCCTTTCACCGCCGGTGACAGATCCTCTCGCGGCAGCGGCACGAGAAGAAGTTGTGTGGTGGTCGTCACCTGGGTCCATCGAAAAAGGGTCGTGCTGAGCGCCCCACGAGGGATCGGTGGCTTTCGATCCCCCGCATCCCCTGCTCGACACGTGTCCTGGACCAATCACGCTACGGAAAAACAACGCAGCCCAACGATTCAGCTTTGCTTTGACTGGGTCGTATCAAACCAAAAAATCCCCTCCCCACATTAGGAAGACAAGTTGGGTCTCGCGTGCACCTCCGCCATGCTAGAGTCGCCGCCGGCGAGGACGCTCCAAGCTCTGCCTCCGGCTTGCAGCAACGTTGAGAGCTTCGCAACACATTCCATGACCCTTGTAGCATAGCAGATTTGTTGTTCGCCGACCACCGCCGGCAGCACCGTCGACTGCCATGCAGGGTGACGGCTAGCAGCAACATCGTCTACTTCCGAGTACCGACAGCAACACCACTTGTAGCATGTAGCGCCAACCGCCCAAGGTTGGTAGCACCGCCGCCAGCACAAGGCTGCAGCAGCGAAGGCCCTAGGTAGCAAAGATGATCGCCCATGATAGCAACACTCTGGAACCGCTCGCAGCCGGTGCCTGAGGACTTGTAGTGGCGTGGCTGCCATGGCGGACGACTTGCAGCAGATGTGTCCATCTCCCTTAGCAAGGCAGCCTAACAACGGCAGCAGCGCTGGACACCCGTGGTAGCTGAGACGGACACCTATGGTAGCTACGCCGGTCGCCCGTGGCAGCAGCGCCAGACGCCAAAGGTAGCAGCGGTGGTGGGGCTTGCGGCATCATCCACTTCGTCCCCGCTTGCGAGAGAGGCTGCGCGATGGTGTGGTGACCGAACATACCACTGCATGTTGTAGTATGCAAGTCATTGACATAACACTCGTGAAGTACCATTTCACAAATATTACATCCCTCAGAGTGGTACAATAGAAACATAACGGTCTTTATTTAAGCACTTAATATTACAAGCCAAAACTATATAAAGGAGTCGAGTTCCTCCTTGGTCCAAAGAGGAACACTAGCAGGTTCTAACTTAATACTACAAGCCTTAGCTATAACAGAAAGTAGTAGACTAAACATGATAACCTACTCAAGCCGCTTTATTCTAAAATGTTCGGTGCGACTCAAGTTACTAAGCTACGGGTCTAGTTGTCGGACTCCTCCTCGCGGCCTTCGCTGATCCCATAGGCGATGGTGTAGTCCACGCCTTCAACTCCGTCGGATAGGTCCGGTTCCTCGTAGTAGACCTCCTCGATGTCTTCCGAGGCTTCTTCAGTCTCCTCGTGATGGCCCTCCGAGTCTAAGCATGGGATTAAGAGTGGGATGAGTACGAGCGTACTCAAAAAGTTCATTTTAAAGAATAGTTGTGTTTGATGCACTAGCTACGGCCGTGGACTCAAGAGTCCTAGGAAAAATGCAGGTTTTCATAATCATTTCTTCAAAGGTGGATTTTATTCAGAAAACTATGCCCGTCAGTCTTCACGGGTTGACCAGAGCTTTGATGGGCTCCTTTTCTGCTGCGTTCGTAGCTCGTTCCCAGAACAAGGAGTATCCAAATATTTCTTACACTCTGAAGAGGTGGTCACTTGTACCCATAAGAGATCAAAGCCTTCCTACACGACCGGGCGTAAGTTCCCGTTCGTACTTCCTTGGTATGGGGCCTAGTCGATGATCCAAGCCAATTACTGTCCTCCTCTGCGACCCCGCGTACGCACCCTTTTGTTATTATTGGTAAGAGTCTTTTCCCAAACTTAGGGCCTCTCCCCTTACCAGCACTGGCCTTAGGTCTTTCCCATTTTTGGGCCTTTCCTATTACCAGCTTAATTACAATCCATCATAGACACCTGGCACCATAGGAACTAAGGGGTCCCACCCACTACTGCAACCCAGAAGGAAGCAGCTACGGTGTGGTAAATCTGTTGATATGCGAGAGGAAGTTGGTACAGCTAACTTCTCCGTTCCACAACAGATCTTATGGTTGACCATAATTTACGGCGCTAAAATCACTGGCGACATTGGTTATTTATCCTAGGTGAACTTTCCAGTTGGAGTGGGACCACCACCGACCACATATATCTTACCATGGTCCCGCTGCCCACCATCCTAGGGTAACAACCATTCCAGTTGAAACAACTACTTCATATTCATTATCAAAATATAACCTTTTAGTTTGAATGAAGAAGTGATATATAACTTTGCAAGTAATTTGATAAAAATACTCAAGATGTATGAGCAAGTGATGAACTTGCCTACAAACTGCAAGGTAGTGCAGTTGGATGTGTTGGAGTGACCCGGGACCTCAGGTTCTGGAAAACAGCATCATTGTCCGATAAGGGCAATGGTTAAAGATTCAAATGATGCACAATGCTTTAGAGTGGTGTGTGATTTTCTTATAACCCCATGTAGTGATTTATTTATTTAGAGGTCTTTATATATTCCTTTTATGATTTGAAAGAATATATGATAATAGTGTCTTCATTCAAGAATAATGGCTAAGTATTCTTGAATGAAGTTTACTTAATGACATGTTAAAATTATTTCTCCAAATTTTTCTTAGATATCACAAATTTTCATGTTATTTAGGAAAGCCATTAGACATTATTTTCCAAAAATAGACTTTAAGATTTTTACTCCAAAATAAATTCCAAACCCATAATTAGAATTTATTTTCAGACTTGGAATAATTAATCCTACCAATTGGCTATTTTTATATTTTTCTAGGTGTTTCTGAATAATATTTAGGGTTTTATCAGGATTTTTAGTTTAAAGAAAAAATAAAAACACAACTAGGCCCACCAGTCAGACCTACCCGATTGGGTTAGGTCAGACCAGCCCGGCCCAGTCGGGCTCAGCCCCCCTCAATCTACCGAATCAACCCTAACCCTAATTCCCCACCTCGCTCCCACGACTGTGAGTCGCCGGCGGCGTCACCGCGCTATTCCGACGAACTCCGGCGTTCTCCGCCGCCGCCGTGTGGGGCAATCGAACTACCATCGCCGCCACCTACTCTACCTTTCGACCATGGGAAATTGTCTCCCTCGCCTCCGTTCGTCTCCGCTGTAACGACCCAGAAAAATCCCTAATAGTAGAATTGTTTGTTCTCTTTCTTTTTTGCGACATTGTGATGTCATGCATCATCCTGCATCTTATAACCTTGCATATTTTTGTCAAACCCAAATAAAATTATTTGGTACAAAATCTATTTTATTTTTACCTGTATGGTTTTATAAAACAAACCCTCCTCTCTTTTTCTTATTTTGAATTAAAAATAAACCAAAGTTATTGTAAACTTCGAAATGGTTTTAAATCAAAATCAAGTTTTGAAAATGTTGTTCAAATCCTATTTTCACATCTTTCCAAATCTTCTCTATCCATCTATCTTCTTTTAATCCTTCCTGCAAGTTCATTTGCACCCACGAAAATCCGAAAAGAGTCAGCTCCTTTCAATCTGGTATGTTGCCTTTTTTTAAGCGCGCCTTCTATCCAACTCGTTCGCCTTCTCTACACCGAAGGAAGCCCAGCCGAAGCCCAATCTCCCCTGGTCATCCCCTACCTGAGCTACCTCTGTACGAACGCACATCCAGGACCTCCACGTACCCCTTCCATCGATGGGACGGCTCCCATGCAGCATTCCCCTCCTATAAATCCCTTCCCTGCAACCCTAGGCGCCTTGCTCCCCTATCCCATCTTCAGCGCCGCCGCTCTATCCTGTTTCCCGCTCTCTTGCTCGCTCGCTCCTCCCTGCTAGCTAGTCTGGCTGCTGCTCTACTCGACCTCCCCCACCATTTCTTCTCCAATGAAGCACACGGCGCGAAACACTGCGCTGCCAGGCGCCTCTAGCGACATCCCCTGCAGCTCCCTATCTCTTGTCGCCCCTGGCCATATCTTCCGGTCCCTGCTGCCCGTGCGTCCGCGAAACATCCGGCCGCCGTCTCCGTCTTCCCGGTGAGCTCCACTACCTCTTGGACATCTTTCCCATCCTAGACCATCCACGATTTTCCTGCCGGCATTGACCGTCGCTATGCTCCGCAACTCCCTGGTGCTACATCGACCGAGTCCCGGCCAAACTTCCCTGACGACCGTGACGCCGTCTTTCATCTTCAGCATGCTCCCTGTTCGGCTCGACCTCAACCAAGCCTGGCATGTCGTCTTCTACGTCCAGCTCGCCAAGGCTGCTCCTTTCCCCTCACCACCGTCCACGCCTTTGTCCCCAACAACCAGGAGCTCGTCCATCGACCTTAGCCATCTGCGCCGTCGCCAACGCTAGCAAGCCAACGCCTTTCGCCTTCCCGTACGCGCCTGTTGCCTGCAAACATGCACCTTGTGCGTCCGCTCACTCGCTCGTCTCTGTCCCTGACCCAGCAAGCTCCTTCCGCATACCTCTAGGCTCTGCCAGATCCCGGCTCTACCTCAACGTTGCCATCCTGGACGTTCTTTACGACAAGCCGTAGCGGCCATGTGCATGAAGGCGTCGTCTTCTCCGTCTGTGGCTGCGCGCCTCTCTCTGGCTTCCTCAAAATCTGCAACCTCCTCCCACTGGTGTTTCTCCGTCGGCAACCTGCAGCGTATTCCCTACATCGACCCCATCTCCTCAATGCCGCCGGTAGCAGAGACTGGGAGTCCCGCATCGGCACCCGTCGTCGTCAGTCTTCAGCAACCAACCTCCAGCGCCAGCTCCATCTACCCGAACTCGCGGTGAAACTCGTCTTCTGACCGCATCCAGTCCTGACTCCGGCGGCAGATCATCTTCAGTTCCGTGAAGTTAAACAGCCACTTTCTAACCACATCAAATTTGACTTCCTATTCTGTTCAAAACTGAGCTAGTATCTGGTTGGTCTGAGCCTTTGTTCCTGTTTAGTACATCCAGAGTTCGGACCCCCGCTGCGGCAATAGAAGCCCCCTTTTGCTTCTTTGTTTCTCAGCCGCCAAGTCAGCATCCTCTGGTCCCATCGGACAATGACTGTCGTGGGGATGACTTCGGGGGTATGCCAAGGGCAGCGCTGTCTGCCGGCTAGCGTCCCAGGAGTCTCCACGGCGTTAGGTAAAGAAGACCGGCTCTAGCCAAAGGGCCGGCTGCGCCAGCAGCCGGCTGGCGACTCCACCAAGGAGAGCTGGAGCCGGGCGAAGACGACAAGACCTTCCCAACGATTGCTTCGCCGAAAGTGGCCGAGCCCCGACAAGATCGACAGAAGCGAAGGACGGACGTGACGCAAGCCACGCCCGGGCTCGACCAAGCATCGAGCAGGAGTCCTCCCCACAAAAGGATCTGAGGCAAAAGGGAGGGTATATGCCTCCCAGATGTCGGTCCAAAGGGGAAAGCCCCTTTATAAAGTGGCTACCGTCAGAGGGGGCAAGAGGATCACACCGAAGACGCAGCCATGGAGGAGCTGGCAATCGGGCAGCCGGCCACCTAATCTGTAACCAGACCCCTGCCTATATAAGGGGGTCTGGACCCTTAGCCTAGGGGATCCGATCCATCTTCTTCTTCCTCCTCTAGACCGAACAGCTCGAGGAGCGTTGTAACTACTATGAAGATAATAGAAAGCAGGCAGGAAGTAGGGGTGTTACCTGATACTTCCAAAACGTATCTACTTTCCCAAACACTTTTGCTATTGTTTCTCCTCTAATTTGTGTGTTTTGAATACAACTAACACGGATTGACGATGTTTTCAATAAAAATTGCTCTGGTGTCTCGTTTTTGTGCAGAAATCCAACTTCCAGTAAAAATTCGGGAAAAATCATGAAAAATCATATTTCACCAGAAGACCCACGGAGCTAGAAGACAGTAGGGAGAGGAGGCCTGAGGGCTTCTCACACACTGGTGGCGCGGCCCAGCCCTGGCCGTGCCACCCTGGCGTGAGGGGGGCCCAGCAGTCCTCTTGACCTCCCCTCTCGCCTACATATACCCTCTGATGACATAATATCGGGGAGACTGCATTTTTCCCAGATAGACTTCCGCTGCGCAGCCGCTATCAGAAACCGCGATTCGGAATCAAAAACTCCGTTCTGGCACCCTGCCGGGACGGGATTCGGAGGAGATCTTCATCACCATCACCACCGACGCTCCTCCATTAACCATCCATGACTCCCCCATCCATGTGTGAGTAATTCCCCCGCTGTAGGTGAGGGGATGGTAGGGATTGGATGAGATTGTTCATGTAATTTGATATGAGATTGATAGGGCATAGTGCCTAGTATCTTTATTTAGTGCCTATGACATTGTTGCAACTTGTTGTGCTTAATGCTTGTCACTTTGGGCCCGAGTGCCATGATTTCAGATCTGAACATGTTATTATTTCTATGATGATACTTGTTGTTTATGGTCTTACCTACAAGTTGTATACACATATTGTTGTCCGGAACCCGAGGCCCCAAAGTGACAGAAATTGGGATAACCGGAGGGGATGGCTATGATGTGAGGATCACATGTGTTCACTGAGTGCTAATGCTTTGCTCTGATACTCTATTAAAAGGAGTACCTTAATTATCAGTAGTTTCCCTTGAGGCCCTGCTGCAACAGGCTGGTAGGACAAAAGATGTCGTGCAAGTTTCTCCTTGTGAGCACGTACGACTATATACGGAACACATGCCTATGATTGTTTGTACTAGGATGCTTTATCATTATTTATCTGCAATGCCCATGTCTCATTGATTTCATGAATTATCTTATCCATGCAACGCCCGTAATCCATCCCTATGCCTACAATATTTGTTCCTACTGTTTACTACTGTTACTATTACCGCTGCTATTTTACTACTGATGTTACTGTTTCACTACTATCACTGCTATAAAACTGTTGCTACTGATAAACCGCTGCGAGCAAGACTATTTCCAGGTGCAGCTGAATTAACAACTCATCTGTTAAGGCTTACATATATTCTTTGGCTCCCCTTGTGTCGAATCAATAAATTTGGGTAATACTTCCCTCGAAGACTGTTGCGATCCCCTATACTTGCGGGTCATCAAGACTATTTTCTAGCGCCGTTGCCGGGGAGCATAGTTTTATTTGTAAGTTCACTTGGTATTCATATTGTTCGCTGCAATCCTTTCATCATGGGTAAACCTCGTGATGGAAAAGTTCCTATATTGCCATCCACAACAAGAAGAGGTATGACTCTCAACACCTCTGTTGCTCTTGATTCACCATCTGTTATGAGTAAGTTGCTTACACCACCACACCCACACGCTACTGCTACTACTTCTGCTGAGATTGGAAATGCCACTAATAATTTAGATGATGCTTCTACTATGCTTGATGAGAGTGGTTCACTAGGTTCCTTTTTAGATGCTACTATTGCTAGAGCTAAGTTGGGAAACACCACTGTTACATCTGTTAGTTCACCTGAGTCTAGGGAATGTTCTAGTGATGATTATGATGATGATGCTTATATTGAGCTTAATGATGATTTTATTGCTGAAGCACGTGCTGCTTGTAATGCTGGTAATGTTAAAGAACTTCTTGCTAGACGCTCTGTTAGATATAATTTATCTCCTGATCCTAAGTTTGTTGCTTCTCCCATAAATATTAGAGACAAGGATTATGATTTCTCTTAGGATTTATCTTACATATCTATTGTTGAGAAAACAACTTTTTGTGGTACTAAAGATGAGAGTGCTATGGGGCACATGAATGAGCTTTCTACTTTGAGTAATTTGTTTTCTGATGATATTAAGCTCCGCACTTACTTTGTTGCTAAGATTTTTCCTTTCTCGTTGAAAGATGGTGCTAAAACTTGGTTTAATAGCTTGTCTCCTGGATCTCTTACTAGTCCTATTGCTTTGGTTAATGCTTTCTTTCAGAAATATTTTCCTGCTAGTGCTCAACATGCTGCTGTGCAGAAAATCTTTGATTTTGAACAGGAAAAAGGAGAGATATTGCCTGAATCTTGGACAAGGTTTTGTTCTTTAATTAGAGCTCTGCCTAAAGAACCATTGCCTAAAAATGAACTTCTTAATATATTTTATAATGGACTAACGGATGAATCTAAGTCATATTTGGATAGTTGTGCTAGTTGTGTTTTCAGGGAAAGAACTCCGGCTGATGCTGAAGAATTAATGGCTAAAATAAGCCAGAATCATGATGATTGGACTTTAGTTGAGCCGGCACCAGCACTAACCCCTGCGCCATCTACAGAGCCTACGTCGAAGAAGAGAGGGATGATTGAATTAAATGATGAAGTTGTGAAAGAAGCTAAGAAATCTCTTAAGGAGAAAGGTATTAAGGCCGAAGATGTGAAGAATTTACCTCCTATAGAAGAACTATGTAAGCCAATCTCTCACTCATCAACTATTGAGGTACACTCTCTCCAATGCTTTGATGAAAGAGATATTCCTTATACTAAACCTCCTGATCAATGCTTAGATGAATTTGATAATTTTATTGTTAATCAAGAAAATTTTAATAGAATGGTGCATAATCATTTGTTGGAAAATTCTAGAGCTATTAACAAGTTGCAGGATATTGTGGAGAGAACCGCCAATGATGTGAAGATACTTGTTAAACATTTTCAAATGCTTCAAACACAAATTGATCAGCTTACCAAGGTGCAAAAAGACTTGCTAGTTAATGCCGTAAGAGAGAAGCAAGCATGTGAAATATGCACAAGAAGTGGCGCTGCTACTCAAGATCCATTATATCCTGAAGGACATCCTAAGAGGGTCGAGCAAGATTCTCAACATACTTCAAATGAAGATATTCCTTCCAAGAAGAAGAAGCATAAAACAACTGCAGAATCATCTGATACAGGTAAAGATCCTAACAGTGTTTCTATTTCTGATGCTGAGACTGAACCAGGAGATGCTTCCGATAAAGAAGAAGTTGAAGAAGAACCGGAAAAGAGTGATAAAAATGCAAAGTACACCAAAGAAGACTTCATTGCCAACAAGCATGGTAAAGAGAGAGAACCTTGGGTACAGAAACCAATGCCTTTTCCTAGTAAGAAACACAAGTCCAAGGAAGAAGAACATGACAACAGGTTTTGTGAATGGATGAGACCTTTATTTTTGCAAATTCCTTTGACTGATGCTATTAGAATGCCTCCTTATGCAAAATATATGAAAGATATTGTCACTAACAAAAGGAAAATTCCTAGTGAGGAAATTTCCACTCTACTTGCTAATTATTCTTTTGATGGTAAAGTTCCAGAGAAGCTTGGAGATCCAGGTATACCTACTATTCCTTGCTCCATTAAAAATAACTATGTTAGAACTGCTTTATGTGATTTGGGAGCTGGAGTTAGTGTCATGCCTTTTTCTCTTTATAAGAGACTTGATCTAGAAAAATTAGTATCAACTGATATATCTTTGCAGATGGCTGATAAGTCTACTAGTATTCCTATTGGTATATGTGAAAATGTTCCCGTTCAAGTTGCTAGCAGTTGTTTAATATTAACTGATTTTGTTGTGTTGGAAATGCCTGAAGATGATAATATGTCTATTATTCTTGGGAGACCTTTTCTAAACACTGTAGGTGCTGTTATTAATTGCAATCAAGGAAAAGTCACTTTTAATGTTAATGACAAAGAGTATACGGTTTATTTTCCCAAGAAGATTGATAGGAAGAGTGCTCTGAACTCAATCAAGAATGTTGAGACCATCAAAGTTGGTCAAATTATTTGTTCAGAGCGAAAGCCCAAGGAAGAATATCAAATTGTTATGATTGGGACTATACCTATCAAAGTTGAGGTAACATAAGCATTAAGTGAAGTACAAAGTTTTGCCTCATATAAAGTTAGTTTGGTAACAAGACTTGATCAACCTTGTTAACAAAGTGATTTTATATGAATGAAACTTCATTTTCACTGCATCTACTCCACCTTACTTGTATTTACTTTCATCAAAATGTTATTCCTTCAGTTTAGTTGTATGATTAAGAGTATTTGTAACAACTCAGAAATTGTAATCCACTTCTTATTAATTAAAAGACCAAATTCTGGACCCAGATAAAACTTTTTATCTATTATTTTATGCATACATGTATTTTCTTTTATATGTATTCTATGATTTCATGTGTGTTATTTTGATTGTGCATTGGTTAGTTAATTCTAAGTTAACCAACAGAAGCAAATGAGAAAGATTATAAGAATCAAAGAAACCAGGAATAAAAATAAGAAAGAAAAAGAGAAGATTTAGATGATCTAGAAATTGTTATTGACTACACCACTTTGAGCCTTTGGATTAAGAAATCTGCAACTCAAATCAATGTTTGACCAGTTAGTTGAGCTTCACCAAGTCACATAAAAACTCAACCAAGAAGTTGCTACCAAACATTCAAACCAGAGCTTGACTCAAACATCAATCAAAGTTTGAATCTGAAACAGTGATGATCCCCCATTTTCAAATATAAATTTTTGCAAAACCTGTTAATTCTCCAGAACAAAAATATGACTGGAAACCTTGGCCCATATGTTAATCACCCAAAGTGGAAAATTTCAAAAATTCGAATTTCAAACTCTTGCGGGCATTTCGTCGAACACTGGCAGGCAAGAATCAAACCAAATCAAGCTTACTGTGGGCTGCACTGTTCTGGTTCGCCCAAACCCTGTTGCCATGCTCCTGAGCGATGCCACGGTCGATGCCAGCCCCCTCTGCCCCGACCCAAGCCATGGAAAAATGAGGAGAAGAGGAGACAGCACCCCAGGACCCCCCCTCTCTTCTTCCCAGCAACCTGCACGTCGCCGACCACCCTGCCCTCGCCAGCACCGACCCATAGCACTCCGCAGCCGAGACCGAAGCCCCCCAGCACGCGAGCGAGGCCGCCGTGCCCAGTGTCGCTCGACGCACTCGCCCAGGACCCCCACTCCGACGAGCTTCTGGATGCCCCCTTCCTCGACGCTCCGGCCTATAAAAGGCCCCGCCGATCAAACGAACCAACGCACCCCGTCCCCAGCTATCTCCCAGACACACTCGTATCGCCCCGCTTGCTCTAGCCCGCCGTCGCCAGCTCCGCCGGCGAGGTACTGGACGCAGAGACCGCCGTCGCGTTCGACCACCAGTGAGCAAGCCGCCGCCGGGAATCGGAGGAGGAGTCACGCCGCAGCCGATCCCGCATGTCGCCGTCAAGATCTTCTTCCTCTACGAACGCCGTCGTCGCCATCGTCGTCTTCACTGCTCGCAGGTGAGCTCCGCCCCTTTCCATCGAGACGATGGCTGTGAGCCGTTGGATCAAGATCGTTCGGTAGCGTACCGATTCGGCGAGTCTAATTAGATCTGACCAATGGGACCCCCCTGTCAGGTTCCGTTTTTATTTCTCCCGCCGTGCGAAACGTTTTCTGGGCCGGCCCGTTCGGGTTCTGTTCAAAATCGGCCCAACTAGTTAGAATTAGGTCCGTTTCATTTTTATTATTTTTCCCGCCCGTTTGATTTAATTCAAATAACTTTCAGATATGAATTTCAAACTTAAATTCCAAGAGTTTTACAAATCCATTTCTAGCAAATAAATATGCGTTGGAAAGCTGGTGAAATCCTCTACACAGTAGAACTGGTGAGAATTCAAAATAAGTTAGGAATTTAATTAGATATGAATAGTGTGACCATAGCTTTGTTAATCATAGAATATTTCTAGAAAATTATTTAAGCCTCCATAAATCAGGAAATTTAAATTGTGAACTCACCAATGACCTTCCCTACTATTAGTCAACCCCAAACCTTGTTAGGGTTATCAATTAGACCCTAACCCAACTCTAGTTAGTCACATAAAATGTTAGATCCCTATCATACACTTAGAATTAATTTGCCCTCTTGCCAATTCACTTAGTGGATCCCTCCCACTTGAACTAGTCTTAGTAACCCTAAATCAATACCAATGCTTAGCAAGTACACAACATATGACACCTAGTAGATAATCTAACTTGCACACTTGAAGAAAACCTAGAAGAAAAACTTACCATCCAACACCATAAAATGCAACATGAATGCTATTGTTAGCAAACAAAGATGTGTGCTTGGTGTGTTGTTAGCATTGTGTAGTGATTGTGAGCTTGTGTTTATTCGTATTATACGCTAGTGTTGCCGAGGAGGATATTGGAGGGAATTATTATCAAGAAGAAGAAGAATACCCCGGACACTTTGCCAACCAAGGCAAGCCATCTTTTGATTCATACTCCCACTACCTAGTTTTAATATTGCATTCTACTTGTTTTAAGTAAATTGCATGATTGAATTGCCAGAGTAAAATGATAGAAGTATAGTGATATCTTGCTTAACAAGAGCATCAAGCTGAGTTTATCCAATCTTATTTAGTGGTATCATCACTCAATGTAGTTGCTTAGTCGCTAATAATATTGAGGCCATCTCTAAGGGGAACTCTATTGGAAAAGTGGTGACGTGAACTTGAAACTTGAACTGGAGATTGCTCCTGCATGATGGCTTTATGAAAGAAATTAATCTTGACTAAGAACTATGAGATATATTTCTCAAATGACAATGAGTGATGTACATGGGAGCCAACCATACCGTACGACCACATTACCCCTATATGGGAAGGGGCTTAGTCCGTAGCTTGTTTATCTTAGTATGGGAGGCCTTGTATCAAATCTTTATGGAAGGACACCGTGCGCGACTACTTCTGAACCAGGTGGATTCCACTAACCCGGCCTCCGGGATGGCCAGAACTAGAGGCTCCGGAGCGGGGATTCCGTACCCCGGGCTCTAGGGAAGGATCCTATACTAGGGTGAGCAAGTGAAAGAGTTTGTTTGATTATCTGAACCTCGCATACTTGTGTATGTCAAACCGTGGACTTCTCCTGGCAGATGTATCGAATCTTGTGGGTAAAGTGTACCCCTCTGCAGAGGTTTTCAAACTATTCGAATAGCCGCGTCCGCGGTCATGGACAGTTGGCTAACTCTACTTGACTTTTGTCAAAGATAAAAATTACAATGGTGAACAGGGTGAATGACTTGACTTGACCATGATGTTGACACACTTGAAGTTCCTTTAGATTGAACCTAGAGAACTAAAACTCTTTTCTACCAATGAACATTCTTGGGAAATAAAACTAGCTTTTGCAAAACAACTTAGTGCTTAGTCCACCATATCAACCTTGCATTTCTACCTCATCCTTTCATTTATAAGATGGTTTGCGAGTGCATCCAATGTACTCACGGCTGTGTCCCTGGCTATCAACTTGGCCAGACTATGGGGAAGAATACCAGGAGGAAGGGTATGAAGAAGAGTACCAGAACTAAGCTCGTCTCCATGAGTCGCCATTGCCTGTAGGGTGAAGGCATGGACCCGAAGACGTTATTTCCGCTGCTATATTGTGTTGTAATATGACTTGGTCTATATGACCATTGTATTTGAACCACCGTATTGTAATGTCTATGGAACTGGTTACCAACTACGTTATGTATATCGCAACAATGGTTCTGGGATTGCGGTGGAATACATAACGGGCACTTCGAATTTGTTATCAAATTTGAGGTCGTCACAAGTTGCTATCAGAGCCTAGGCTGACCATAGGAGACCTTAGTTAGAATGGGTGTTAAAATCAAACCTTTAACAAAAGCAAAGATATAAGTAATGGTTGCAAAAATTGCTTAGTCTTTCCTCTCTAAATGGCAAAGTTTTATACATACTTCAGTTTTTGCATACTTAAAATTTTGCACACTTGAGTTGATCACTAACTTAATCTAATCTAAAATTTTGTAGATGGCCCCGGTATTCGTTGAGCACTACCAGTTGGGCCATGGTGGCAGCCTTTGTTTCGAGCGCGACCTCACCACCTTGACCTTGTTCCTGGATCGTTTGTATCCGGAGTTCAAGGGAGCCGTGCTCAATGAGCACCCAGATGGAGAGCTACGATGGCTTATCCGAGCCAGTTGCCGTGGCAAGAAGGGGAATTTGGGTTCTCCAAGGGTCAAGTTTGAGCTTGTGGAGAACACTTGGGCCAATGGTTTGGTCTGAGCGATGCAGGAGATGCACGCCCGCTTGTGCGGACTGCATGTTGAGGAGGTTCAGGGAGAGCACTTTAGGAACTTTGCTCGGCGTGATGCGGAGGGACGTCCCGCAAACATGCCCGGGCAAAATGAGGCGAGTACCTACATCAATCACATGGACTTCTTGCTGTACTCCACTCAGCAGGAGGCCGATCGTGCCCGTACCAAGGCTAACCTTGAGCACTTCGCACTGGTGGAGGCGAGGAGCACGATCAGGATACTTGCGAAGGAGCGCAAGAGCCTTCATCGCCAGCGCGATGAGAAGGAACAGGACCTTGAGGAGTTGAAGGCCAATGTGGCTGAGCTGACTGCGTACATCGAGAGTCTTGAGGATCACCTTGGTGAGGAGGAAGGCATTGATCTCCGCAAGGAGGATAATGCCCTCATCACTGATGAGGATGACTTCATGGAGGACCTTGATGATCCGGAGGATGGTGGGCACAATGGATTCATTGTGAGTGATGAGGAGGAAGACCCCGAGGAGCCCGCTGTTTAGATTCGAGATCCACGTGTTATCTAGTTATGAGTTCACCTTGAGTCACTTCGTGTAGGTGTGAGTTGTATCCCCCTCTCTAGTAGACGAGTCGCAATGGTTTAATGTAAACCATTTGTAATGTGTGAACTCGTATGTATGATATGTTTGTTGAGTGTTGAATGAAATATGAATTTGGCTCTTAAGGCCTTAGTGAGACAAAATTGCATCATCCATGTTACCTTTAATCTTAGCAAAAATGAGCTTTTCCCTCTTGTCTTACACACCTTATCTTCAGATGCCGCGAGCACCCCCACCCCCGAACCCGAAAATGGCCGAACTGCTAAGGTTGATCATGGAAGACCGGGAAGCAGCCCGAGCTGAGCGCCAAGCTAACTTGGCCACTCTTCAGCAAATAACCCAGATGGCAATGAACCACAACAATGGCAATGGCCATGGCAATGGTGAAGGAGAAAACAATGGCAATGGAGATCACCGATCACAAGAGTTTGAAGTATATCTTCACCCAGAAGGAGTTGAACATGAGGCAGAGAAGATGGATAGAGTTGATCAAGGATTATGATCTGGAAATTCACTACCACCCCGGTAAGGCCAATGTAGTGGGAGATGCATTGAGTAGGAAGCCATGTTCGCTGAATATAATGATCAAGGAAGAGCAACCTATGTTGCACCAAGAGTTTGAAAAATTTGGATTGGAACTAGTCAGTCAAGGATTCTTAGCCAACCTTGAGTTTCAACCCACCTTGATGAACCAAATCAAAGAAGCCCAGACGGGAAATGAGAGTATTGACAGAATCAAGCGTAGAATTAGTTCCGGCAAGGTGCCAGGAATTGAGGAAGATGATCAAGGAGTTCTTTGGTATAAAGGACATATTTGTGTGCCTGCGGATTCAGAGTTGAAGGAAGTGATTATGAAGGAAGCCCATGAGGCACCTTACTCCATTCACCCCAGTGGAACGAAGATGTACCAAGATCTGAAGGAACAATTTTGGTGGCATGGAATGAAGCGTGAGATTGCATCGTTTATATCCAAGTGTGATATCTGCCAAAGAGTAAAGGCTGAACATCAACGTCCTGCAGGATTGCTGCAACCTTTGCAAGTTCCGGAATGGAAGTGGGAATCTGTTGGAATGGATTTCATCACTGGATTTCCAAGGTCTAGCTGTGGAAATGACTCTATCTGGGTCATTGTGGATAGACTAACCAAAGTAGCCCACTTTATTCCTGTCAAGACCACTTATCGCTCGGGACAGCTAGCAGATCTGTATCTATCCAGAATTGTTAGTTTGCATGGAGTCCCTAAAACCATAGTTTCCGATCGAGGAACCCAATTCACCTCAAGATTTTGGAGAAGCTTACATCAAGCCTTGGGCACCAAATTAGCTTTCAGCACCGCTTACCACCCTCAGACGGATGGACAGACTGAAAGAGTGAATCAAATACTTGAAGATATGTTGAGAGCCTGTGTTCTAGCCTATGGAACTAAGTGGGAAGATTGTCTGCCCTTCGCGGAGTTTTCCTACAACAACAGCTATCAAGCCAGTTTGCAAATGGCCCCATTTGAAGCTTTGTATGGAAGAAAGTGTCGTACCCCCTTGAATTGGTCAGAAACCAGAGACAGTCAGATATTTGGACCTGACATTCTGCAAGAAGCCGAGGAGAAAGTTCGCATGATTCGTGACTATCTCAAGGCAGCCCAGTCAAGACAGAAAAGTTATGCCGACAAGAGACGGAGAGAACTGACCTTCCAGATTGGAGATTTTGTTTATCTCAGAGTATCACCCCTCAAGGGAATGCAAAGATTCCAAGTAAAAGGAAAGCTTGCACCAAGATATATTGGACCCTTCAAGATACTAGACCGCAGAGGAGAAGTGTCTTATCAGTTGGAAATGCCCCCGGAATTGTCTGAAGTACACGATGTCTTTCACGTGTCCTTACTTCGGAAATGTCTTGAAGTTCCGGAGAAGCCCGAAATCTTCAAGAATATTGATCACCATTTTCTGGACATCAACAAGGATTTGACCTATCGTGAAATACCTATCCGTATCCTTGAGGAAGCTTATAGAACCACTCGAACCGAAGCATCAAGTTTCTGAAAGTTTAGTGGAGTAATCACACCGAAGAGGAAGCTACTTGGGAACGAGAAGATTACCTTCAGAAAGAGTTTCCCAATCTTTTCAGTTCTTAACTAGTGAATCTCGAGGACGAGATTCTTTTTAAGGAGGGAAGATTGTAACAACTCAGAAATTGTAATCCACTTCTTATTAATTAAAAGACCAAATTCTGGACCCAGATAAAACTTTTTATCTATTATTTTATGCATACATGTATTTTCTTTTATATGTATTCTATGATTTCATGTGTGTTATTTTGATTGTGCATTGGTTAGTTAATTCTAAGTTAACCAACAGAAGCAAATGAGAAAGATTATAAGAATCAAAGAAACCAGGAATAAAAATAAGAAAGAAAAAGAGAAGATTTAGATGATCTAGAAATTGTTATTGACTACACCACTTTGAGCCTTTGGATTAAGAAATCTGCAACTCAAATCAATGTTTGACCAGTTAGTTGAGCTTCACCAAGTCACATAAAAACTCAACCAAGAAGTTGCTACCAAACATTCAAACCAGAGCTTGACTCAAACATCAATCAAACTTTGAATCTGAAACAGTGACCATCCCCCATTTTCAAATATAATTTTTTTGCAAAACCTGTTAATTCTCCAGAACAAAAATATGACTGGAAACCTTGGCCCATATGTTAATCACCCAAAGTGGAAAATTTAAAAAATTCGAATTTCAAACTCTTGCGGGCATTTCGTCGAACACTGGCAGGCAAGAATCAAACCAAATCAAGCTTACTGTGGGCTGCACTGTTCTGGTTTGCCCAAACCCTGTTGCCATGCTCCTGAGCGATGCCACGGTCGATGCCAGCCCCCTCTGCCCCGACCCAAGCCATGGAAAAAGGAGGAGAAGAGGAGACAGCACCCCAGGACCCCCCCTCTCTTCTTCCCAGCAACCTGCACATCGCCGACCACCCTGCCCTCGCCAGCACCGACCCATAGCACTCCGCAGCCGAGACCAAAGCCCCCCAGCACACGAGCGAGGCCACCATGCCCAGTGTCGCTCGACGCACTCGCCCAAGACCCCCACTCCGACGAGCTTCTGGACGCCCCCTTCCTCGACGCTCCGGCCTATAAAAGGCCCCGCCGATCAAACGAACCAACGCACCCCGTCCCCAGCTATCTCCCAGACACACTCGTATCGCCCCGCTTGCTCTAGCCCGCCGTCGCCAGCTCCGCCGGCGAGGTACTGGACGCAGAGACCGCCGTCGCGTTCGACCAGCTGGGAGCAAGCCACCGCCGGGAATCGGAGGAGGAGTCACGCCGCAACCGATCCCGCACGTCATCGTCAAGATCTTCTTCCTCTACGAATGCCGCCGTCGCTGTCGTTGTCTTCACTGCTCGCAGGTGAGCTCCGCCCCTTTCCGTCGAGACGATGGCTGTGAGCTGTTGGATCAAGATCGTTCGGTAGCGTACCGATTCGGCGAGTCTAATTAGATCTGACCAATGGGACCCCCCTGTCAGGTTCCGTTTTTATTTCTCCCGCCGTGCGAAACGTTTTCTGGGCCGGCCCCTTCGGGTTCTGTTCAAAATCGGCCCAGCTAGTTAGAATTAGGTCTGTTTCATTTTTATTATTTTTCCCGCCCGTTTGATTTAATTCAAATAACTTTCAGATATGAATTTCAAACTTAAATTCCAAGAGTTTTACAAATCCATTTCTAGCAAATAAATATGCGTTGGAAAGCTGGTGAAATCCTCTACACAGTAGAACTGGTGAGAATTCAAAATAAGTTAGGAATTTAATTAGATATGAATAGTGTGACCATAGCTTTGTTAATCATAGAATATTTCTAGAAAATTATTTAAGCCTCCATAAATCAGGAAATTTAAATTGTGAACTCACCAATGACCTTCCCTACTGTTAGTCAACCCTAATCAACCCCAAACCTTGTTAGGGTTATCAATTAGACCCTAACCCAACTCTAGTTAGTCACATAAAATGTTAGATCCCTATCATACACTTAGAATTAATTTGCCCTCTTGCCAATTCACTTAGTGGATCCCTCCCACTTGAACTAGTCTTAGTAACCCTAAATCAATACCAATGCTTAGCAAGTACACAACATATGACACCTAGTAGATAATCTAACTTGCACACTTGAAGAAAACCTAGAAGAAAAACTTACCATCCAACACCATAAAATGCAACATGAATGCTATTGTTAGCAAACAAAGATGTGTGCTTGGTGTGTTGTTAGCATTGTGTAGTGATTGTGAGCTTGTGTTTATTCGTATTATACGCTAGTGTTGCCGAGGAGGATATTGGAGGGAATTATTATCAAGAAGAAGAAGAATACCCCGGACACTTTGCCAACCAAGGCAAGCCATCTTTTGATTCATACTCCCACTACCTAGTTTTAATATTGCATTCTACTTGTTTTAAGTAAATTGCATGATTGAATTGCTAGAGTAAAATGATAGAAGTATAGTGATATCTTGCTTAACAAGAGCATCAAGCTGAGTTTATCCAATCTTATTTAGTGGTATCATCACTCAATGTAGTTGCTTAGTCGCAAATAATATTGAGGCCATCTCTAAGGGGAACTCTATTGGAAAAGTGGTGACGTAAACTTGAAACTTGAACTGGAGATTTCTCCTGCATGATGGCTTTATGAAAGAAATTAATCTTGACTAAGAACTATGAGATATATTTCTCAAATGACAACGAGTGATGTACATGGGAGCCAACCACTCACACTATCCATGCTCAGCATTCATGAGTGCTGCTGGAATTCTGCAGGATTTTCAAACCTTACTCTCTAATGCAGGGTTAGAACATTTTGTTGAGGGTGAACCTCCCCAATATGTTAAACTAACAATGTCTATGGTGCAGGATTTCAAATTTAGTTGGTCCACTTCTAACCCCATGGTTCATTACAAAATCTATAATAAATCTGTGGACTTGCCTCTTGATGTTTTCTGTACAGCTATTAGAGTACCACAGTGGGGATCGCTCGAGAAGATAAGAGGTCAGCCTAGGCCATTGTTGGAACTATACGAAGAGATTTGTCAAGGAAGAGGCTTTACAGGAGAGGGTGGTAAAACTCGAAACATTCATTTCCCATCCATTCGGTATTTTGCCTTCTTTATTACCAAATGTGTTCTTGCTAGGAAATCTGTAAGTAAATTATCTCTCCATGATCTAGCTTTTATTGCTGCTACTTTGAGGCGTGATAGGACTTACCATTTGGGTGCCTTAATAGCTTTCCATCTTGATATTAATCGTGAGAAAGGGGGAATCTGTGGGGGACTTATAGCTTCACGCATGTTAGCCTTGCATGGTGTTGTGCCTCATTTTCGAGATCTGCAGTTCCCCAAGGAGAAACTTGGTCTTGATGCTATGATTCAACATAAGTTTATTTCTCCTCCTGCTAGTTTGATTAATTTAACATTTGAGCTAACCTTTTTCAAGAAGACTACCTGGAGGGTAGTAAAAACTGATCGATCAGTCCGTTTGCCTCCACCTCTTTTGTTTACCTTGATCGCAGGAATGGATGGTCACTTACGGAAGATGAGCTTGATGCGTACATAGAGGAGCACCCGCCGCCTGTGCATGATGAGGAAGGCGCCGAGGAGTCGGGACAGCCCTCCGACATTGTGAACTTCCCTTATGAGCAGCCATATTATAATTATGCGCCATCAGCTTCATCTTCACGAGAGCCAGGGTACGATTACACCTATGATGACCCACCAGCCTGGGGCAGCTACCAGAGTCGAAATTGATCTCCACTTAGGCCAAAAGCCTAAGCTTGGGGGGAGGTACGCCGATGATTCACTCATCTACACATCATATTTTGTCGGATCTTTGTATATTCATGTTTCGCTTTCTTTATTGTTCTTGTTCTTGTTTCCACTTTTTCAAAACACAAAAAGACCAAAAATATTTCTGTTATTTCTCTTTGTGTGGTTCTTTAGTTTTCTACCTTTGGTTTGTTTTACTCACTATTTTCGGTTTGCTATTGAAAAATCCAAAAATATTTTGCTTTGTTTGCTATTTCCTTCTGCTTTTGTTTCAAAAATTGAAAACCCCAAAAATATTTGTTGTTCTTCTTCAGTTTTGTAAAGTTTGTTGCAGAGTTCAGTCTCCTGTTACTCCATTGGAGCGTGGTATTCACTTTATATTATTCAAGCCACACAAGTGAAGAGCAATGATGACGACATATGACAATCTGAGATGTGGTAAGAGGCTAGTATGAACTCTATTTGTTTTCATTTTTGTACATATACTCATCTATGTGGACATGCTTAGTCGGTTCATGTAAGGTATATGTCATCTAATGGATGCTTTGTAGTTCTTGCTTTCATATGATTAGTTGCAATTTACTATTAGCCTGTAGCATGTCATGTAGACGCTTGCATGCATTGTTTTATTCATAATATGGTATGATATTGTGGTATCCACCTCTGAAAAGTTTCATTTGAATCGACTTGGCACATGCTCAAGCATGCATATGACTGAACAAAAAGTCAATTAAGCCTCAATGATCTAAATTGCCTCAGAGTTCTTGTATCATTTTTATGCCTATATTAATTTTGTTTTGTCGCAAGCATGATTATGATAGTTATTACTCTCTCGATTGTCGCTTCCCAGTCTTTTGCTAGCCTTCACTTATACTGAGTATGAGCTCTACTCGTGCATCCAATTACCAAAAACCAAGTCTTCCAAAGAGTCCACTATAAATTCCTATGCATGGTATTTGTAAGCCATTCCAAGTAAATTTTCATGTGCTACCTTTCAAAACTTTCAACTACTTCTCATTTTGTGCCACTATTTTTAGCTCATGGGGACGTAGTGGTTAGAATTGCTATCTTCCATATTAAATTAAGTATCCCTCGACTAGACAGCTTATTCTGCTCGTCATTAATTTTGCATGAGAGCTGGTCAGACCATTATAATCTAATCCTAAAAGAAAGAAAAAAGGCACTCCTCCAAGGAATGTGAAAGTTGGTGGGCACCCAATGGAATCGGTTAGCCATGGTTTGAGAAAGGAAAAAAGGTGGGGAGGAGTGCCAAAGCTTTATAAAAGAGCACCAATGTGCCAAATTTCAAAGAACTCGGAACCGCTCTCACTTGTTTATTATGGAAGATAGCAAGTCCCCATTGCTAGTCGTTGACATAGAACAACCACCTCTCAAAATAAATTTTTATCTCTGTTTTACAAATGAAAAGCTCTAGCACATGTTAAATCTCTGCTTCCCTCTGCGAAGGGCCATTCGTTTACTTTTATGTTGAGTCACCATCTTCTAACTTTAAGCACTTCTTGAGAGCATAGCTATTATTCTTAGTGTAATGTGCTTGTCCCAGAACATGATTAATTATGGTATAATTTTGATGCTTGTATCTTTGATATTTCTACTTCTAGTCTTCTCTTGAACTTCAGAGGTGCCTCAGAATTTATATTTTTGCTCTACAAATAAAGGCAAGCGGGATACCACTCTTTCATATCATTTATGCATATTACAATCTTGTTAGCTTCTTATGTTCATGTTACTTGTTATTAGTGCATTAGCACTCTATCATAGCTTGCTTGACTATGAGGTGACATTAGCTGCATATCTCTTATTATGAATTGCCTGAGTACTTGATCACATAGTTAGTATATATACATCATATGAGCAAATGTGTTCGTGAAAGTTTCTTTTATCGCTCTCAGTTGTTAACTGAAATGCTTGAGGACAAGCAAATAGCTAAGCTTGGGGGGAGTTGATACGTCCAAAACGTATCTACTTTCCCGAACACTTTTGCTATTGTTTCTCCTCTAATTTGTGTGTTTTCAATACAACTAACACGGACTGACGTAGTTTTTAGCAGAATTGCTCTGGTGTCTCGTTTTTGTGCAGAAATCCAACTTCCAGTAAAAATTCGGGAAAAATCATGAAAAATCATATTTCACCAGAAGACCCACGGAGCCAGAAGACAGGAGTGAGAGGAGGCCTGAGGGCTCCTCACACACTGGTGGCGCGGCCCAGCCCTGGCCGTGCCACCCTGGCGTGAGGGAGGCCCAGCAGTCCTCTCGACCTCCCCTCTCGCCTACATATACCCTCTGACGACATAATATCGGGGAGACGGCGTTTTTCCCAGATAGACTTCCGCTGCGCCGCCGCTACCAGAAACCACGATTTGGAACCAGAAACTCCGTTCTGGCACCCTGCCGGGACGGGGATTCAGAGGAGATCTTCATCACCATCACCACCGACGCTCCTCCATCGACCATCCATGACTCCCCCATCCATGTGTGAGTAATTCCCCCGCTGTAGGTGAGGGGATGGTAGGGATTGGATGAGATTGGTCATGTAATTTGATATGAGATTGATAGGGCATAGTGCCTAGTATCTTTATTTAGTGCCTATGACATTGTTGCAACTTGTTGTGCTTAATGCTTGTCACTTTGGGCCCGAGTGCCATGATTTCAGATCTGAACATGTTATTATTTCTATGATGATACTTGTTGTTTATGGTCTTACCTACAAGTTGTATACACATATTGTTGTCCGGAACCCGAGGCCCCAAAGTGACAGAAATTGGGATAACCGGAGGGGATGGCTATGATGTGAGGATCACATGTGTTCACCGAGTGCTAATGCTTTGCTCCGGTACTCTATTAAAAGGAGTACCTTAATTACCAGTAGTTTCCCTTGAGGCCCTGCTGCAACAGGCTGGTAGGACAAAAGATGTCATGCAAGTTTCTCCTTGTGAGCACGTACGACTATATACGGAACACATTTCTATGATTGTTTGTACTAGGATGCTTTATCATTATTTATCTGCAATGCCCATGTCTCATTGATTTCATGAATTATCTTATCCATGCAACGCCCGTAATCCATCCCTATGCCTACAGTATTTGTTCCTACTGTTTACTACTGTTACTACTACCGCTGCTATTTTACTACTACTGTTACTATTTCACTACTGTCACTGCTATAAAACTGTTGCTGCTGATAAACCGCTGCGAGCAAGACTGTTTCCAGGTACAGCTGAATTGACAACTCATCTGTTAAGGCTTACATATATTCTTTGGCTCCCCTTGTGTCGAATCATTAAATTTGGGTAATAGTTCCCTCGAAGACTGTTGCAATCTTCTATACTTGCGGGTCATCATTACCTCCGGCGAGGAGGGCCCTGAACCTGGGTAACCGAGGTGTCTCCATTGGCACATTCCTGAGCCGGACCCATCGTCACCACCGTCGAACCCCTCCGATAAGCCATCCCCATGGCTACTGTCTCTAAATTCCCACGATAGTTGGCGCCCACCATGGGGCAACACGCGGCGACGACCAGAGTAAAGTTCTGGCCGGGATCCCCATCGATCCCCGGTGAGAGGGTCGCCTCTGGGCTCGTCTGGAGGTTTGGCACCCTCGACTGCGTCAGTGACAACTTGGCCTGCTTCAAGGACGGGTTCGGTGGCAGCGGCTCCTTCATCGACGTCGGCGGCCACCGCTTCAATGTCGCCAAGCCCTTCCCGGAGGAGGTAACTGACGTCCTCGACCCTCTCAACGATGTAGGCTTGAGCTGCAGCGAAAGCTACGACTTTGGCGCCATGGTCGAAGTGATGGCCCTGGGAGACGAGGAGGACGGTGACCCACCGCGCTCCGCATGCCCGCCACTCGAACGCCTTCCTCTGCAGGAGCAGAACGCTCCACTCCCAAAGCAGGACACCTCGGACATCGCCGTCGTGGACCTACGCGCACCGCTCGACCGCGTCATTGACTTCGCCTGGGTTGCGGAGGCCCTGGAGCAGACGCGCCTCGTTCTCCTCAACAGGGCGGCCGAGGAGGACACTACAAGAAATGTGTTGACTAGTGACCAACTCATAGTGACCACAAAAAAATTGGTCATAGATTTATGACCAACTCGGATCAAATGGTCGTAAGCCATTTTGGAGGATTTAAGGTCTTAATCCTCATGACCAATTTAGTCCAAAAGGTCATAATGCTCAGACACGAAATGGTCATAACCTATATAATCAAATTTAGCATATTATTTTTAATTGATTTTATACCGATTATGACCAATTTAAATGGTCATACTACTATAACCAGTGTGACTAGATGTCCACCTCAGCAATTCTGCCTATGTGTCAACGTCTAGGTGTCATTAACGCCTATGTGTCAATGTCTAGGTGGTATTAATGCCTACATGTCAATGCTCTGACGACTGGGACCCATTATAATATCGACTCTTTGACTAATATGATGGGTGGGTCCCACCCCTACCCCACCTGCCAGGTGGGTCCCACCCGCCCTACCCCTACCTGTCAGTGGGTCCCACCCATCCTACCCCACCCCTACCCCTACCCCACCTATCAGGTGGGTCCCACCAGCCCTACCCCACCTGCCAGTGGGTCCCACCCGCCCCTACCCCACCAGCCAGGTGGGTCCCACCCGCCCCCACCCCACCTGGCGGGAAACCAGGTGGGTCCCACCCGCCCTACCCCACCTGCTAGTGGGTCCCACCCGCCCCCACCCCACCTGGCGGGAAACCAGGTGGGTCCCACCCGCCCTACCCCACCTGCTAGTGGGTCCCACCCGCCCCCACCCCCTACCCTACCTACCAGGTGGGTCCCACCCGCCCTACCCCACCTACCAGGTGGGTCCCACCCGCCCCCATGTGGGTCCCACATGTCATATGAACAAGGAAAATATTTCTCACAAAATATGCATTCAGGAGTATTCGAACTCAAGACCTCCAACATCTTGGTCATCCACCGTCCCCTGCCACTACACCACCAAATCACTTGTGTCAAACAATGCTTTGAGTCCATTATATGCCTAATCAAATCTGTTGGGCCTGGTTCTATATAGAACTTGACCGGCCCATCAAGTGTCCCCCATTAATAGTATGGGCTGGCAAATGATTTCGGCCCAAATAGCTTCCTAAAAAGAATTCATTATGAATAATTTAAGAACTACTTGAGTAATTGGACCACAAAATTTGCATATAAGCTCGGATTGAAATGATCCAAAAAGCAACTTTGTTCAACTCGCTTAGACTCACAATTTTCATGTTGGTGAGTTATTCATATATGTAAGTATTCTTTTTATCTTTATTAATTCTCTTATGTTGTTTTCAAAATATCTTTAAAATGGTGGGCATGACCACACTTAGCTAGGGGTTTAATCTTGCGAAAATATTTATGGATTTCTATTGAAATAGCAACTTATGCATCTAAAAATCAATTTTTTAAAAAATTATGTGAAAACTATTAAGCACTTGTAGTTCAAATTGGGCCCGCTTCCTACTGAATCAGCAGAACAGTGTCAGAAATTTAAAAAATACCTATAAATAGTTTATTATTTAACTAAGTGCTGAATTTTAAACTCTAAGTGTCCTAATATTTTTTGAGATTGTTTTGGCCCAATTTTCAAATTGAATTTTGGTAGCTCCTTCACTAAAACATCGATTTGTGCCACTTAGAAAAATGAAAAATGAGTTTTTCGTGCAAAGAAAATGAAAACTTCCTTCTACAATATTGTTTGTCATTCCGAGTTGAACACTTTTGCATAATATTGGATCATTTGAACAAACTATGCCATGATTGTGGCTATGACATCGGTAGTTTAGCTTAAAACTCAAGAATCTTCATATATGGTAGCACTTTTGTAGATATGGGTGAAATCTTGCAAAACTTTCTATAGATCTCTGATAAATTAGCAACTTGTGAATCTAAATATATTTTTTTTCAAAAAATCATGAGCAAACTATTAAGCACTTGTAGTTCAAATTGGACCCGCTTCCAGCTGAATCGGCAGAAAGTTATCCAAAATTTATAAAATACCTACAAACTGTTTATTGTTCAACCAAGTGCTGAATTTTAAACCTTGAGTGGTCTAGTATATTTGGATATTGTTTTGGTCCAATTGTAAAATTGAATTTTGGTAGCTCCTTCACAAAAACATTGATTTGTGGCACTCAGAAAATAAAAAATGACTTTTTCATGTAAAAAAATTGAAAACTTCCTTCAGCAACATTGTTTGTCATTCCGTGTCGAACACTTTTGCATAATATAGGATCATTTGAACAAACTATGTCATGATTGTGGCCATATCATTGCTAGCTTGGCTTAAAAGCCAGGAATCTTCATACATGATAGCTCTGTTTTGGAAACACTTTTCCTAAAATAAATTAATATTCCAAGTTTGTTATTTTTCCTTGCAACTAGGTCACATAACATGATGCAATGCGAAGGTATTATATTTTTTTGATTTTTTTTTGAATTTCTTATGTCAATTTTAAAAGACGGTCAAAACGGCGGGCTTGACAGTTCTTAGATAGGGGTGGAAACTTTTGAAACTTTTTTTAGATCTATGATAAAATAGCAACTTGTGCACCTAAATATATTTTTTTCAAAAAATCATGAGCAAACTATTAAGCACTTGTAGTTCAAATTGGACCCGCTTCCAGCTGAATCGGCAGAAAGTTATCCAAAATTTATAAAATACCTACAAACTGTTTATTGTTCAACCAAGTGCTGAATTTTAAACCCTGAGTGGTCTAGTATATTTGGATATTGTTTTGGTCCAATTGTAAAATTGAATTTTGGTAGCTCCTTCACAAAAACATTGATTTGTGGCACTCAGAAAATAAAAAATGACTTTTTCATGTAAAAAAATTGAAAACTTCCTTCAGCAACATTGTTTGTCATTCCGTGTCGAACACTTTTGCATAATATAGGATCATTTGAACAAACTATGTCATGATTGTGGCCATATCATTGCTAGCTTGGCTTAAAAGCCAAGAATCTTCATACATGATAGCTCTGTTTTGGAAACACTTTTCCTAAAATAAATTAATATTCTAAGTTTGTTATTTTTCCTTGCAACTAGGTCACAAAACATGATGCAATGCGAAGGTTTTATATTTTTTTGATTTTTTTTGAATTTCTTATGTCAATTTTAAAAGATGGTCAAAACGGCGGGCTTGACAGTTCTTAGATAGGGGTGGAATCTTTTGAAACTTTTTTTAGATCTATGATAAAATAGCAACTTGTGCACCTAAAAATATTTTTTTCAAAAAATCATGATCAAGATATGAAGCACTTGTAGTTCAAATTGGGCCGGCTTCCAGCTGAATTGGCAGAAAGTTGTTGAAAAATAAAAAAATACCTACATATGGTTTATTGTTCAACCAAGTGCTAAATTTTAAACCCCGAGTGATCTAATATTTTTGGATATTGTTTTGGTCCAATTATAAAATTGAATTTTGGTAGCTCATTCACAAAATTATCTATTTTTGGCACTCACAAAATGAAAAATGAGTTTTTCGTGAAAAGGAAATGAAAACTTGCTTCAGTAAAATTGTTTGTCATTCCAAGTCGAACAATTTTGTACAATATAAGATCCTTTCATCAGCCATAAACGCCCTAATTTCAGTGTATTTGTTTTGTCGTTTATTAGAATATTGTCAAAATTCAACCTGTGAACATTTGTTTCCAGCCAATCAGAAGACAGATCCATCCAACCCACGGATCACCACACTGAAGCAGGCCTGAACCGTTCAGATCATCTCCATCCAACGGTCCAGATTCTCCTGGTAGCCCGAGCTCCATCCACGGCCAAATTTTTTTCGCGCCCGTGAAATCTGAAATTTGGCGCTATGTCCTTCCAGCCTGAGTCAACCTCATCCACAGAAACCCTAGCCCCTCACCTACTCCCTCACAGGTCACAGCGCCTCCTTCCTCCTCACTTCCTCCACCGCCTCCAGTGTAGATCTTGGCCAACTCCGGCCACTCCCTGCCCCGCCGACCAGTCCCCGGAGCCCTATTTCCCCACTCTGTGTATTCCACATCTTGGAACCACCAAACCGCACCTCCAACAGAAACCCTAGCCCGGGATCTCGGTGGTAGGAGGCACGACTCGTCTGCCTCCCCGCGCCTTGCAGTCATGGAGGAGTACCTGGCGAACATGAAGACCCTCCGCTGCTACATGAACGGTTCGTCCCGTGGCACCGGACCCCCCGTTCCCCGTCCCACGATCTGATTGTTCTGTCCCCACGGCCGGCGATGCTTGCGTCGCCGGACTGCAGATCTGGAAGAGGAGGCAGCGAAGCGGTCGGCGGAGGAGCAGCGGCAGCGCACGGCCATAGACGCCCACGACAGCGACGCTGCCTTAGGTTCAGAACTTTTTCAGATGTCTCTTGCTTTGTCGCGCTAGATTCGCTCTGCTGATTTTGCGTTAATGCTGTCGGTGTTGATGTTTGGGCAGTGAGGGCGCAGGCGAAGCAGGTGAGCGATGAGACCGAACACCTTGCCAAGGAGAGGGCGCAGGTATGTGTGGAGATGGCTGAGAAGCAGGGTAGGATCGCCGCACTGGAGGTGGAATGCGCGACGCTAAAGCAGGTGAGGACCCGAAATTGTTTGTTCTAGCTCTCGCAGGGTTTGCTATCCTGGAAATATGTGCACGTGAGCTGTAAGGAATTTGATGGCATTCCTATGTTCTGGCTAAGCCTTAGCTCTGGCATTCCTACTTCTCATAACCAAGTGTTGAACTTCAGTGTCTGTCCGCTGGATTGTCAAATACTCAAATGTAATCCTGGTATTGGTATTCGGCATCCCAAATCATTCTTTTTCTAATCTGCAGCATAAGATACAGAAATGGCAGGCTAAGTAAAAATTTGGCCAAATGACAATGAGTGTGATATTTGAATATCCTTGTAGTTTTGTTCTGTGTTACCAGTAAAAGGGGGGCCTTATAAATGAATAAAATGGGGTCTTATAAAACGATAGGGACAAAGTCCTAGCATGCAGGACCGACTCAGGGTCTCTCCATGTACCTCTCCATGCGAGCATTGCCAGAAAGTCTGTATGGCTATGTAGTTGTTGCATTTGTGTTTCTGTAGTGTACAGATGAAAGTTCTCCATTGGTATTTTCTTATACTATAATGTTGTATAATAGATGTATATAATCTACGCGGACCTTCATTGGTATTTTCTTATACTATGTACCAGATCAATCGTGAAAATTTATAAATTGCGTCTTATCTTTGACAAGCTCACTAAATACTATTTGTCCAGATTCCTTGAGTTATTTAGTGATTCACTTGTATCTTTTCTATTTGCCCAGTATTAAAATGCTTGATAATACAATTCACTAATTCACACGTATCACTTCTATTGGATAGCTCGCTTATATGCAAATTGTGCTTTTGCTCTCTATTTAGTGTGCTAACTTGTTTCCCTTTGTCTTCTGAATATCATTTACATGTCCTGTTTGTTTTTCAGTAATAGAGTATTTATTGTTTGCTCTCAGTTGTATATTTTTCTCACTAATATATTATTCACTTATATTTGTGCTTACTTTTGGTTGTTCTGCTGTTATATATGTACACTGGATGCGAGGACGGATGTCTGCCTTGGAGTCATCGGCCTAGGCAAGCGGCGAAATGGCTCATGTGTTTTTGAAGCAAGCATGCATGCAAGCCTTGCCCTGCGTATCATCCTTGGCTGCGAGCACCATCAACAGGTATGGCACTATGCACGGAAACACTATGCACCTCCGTGCATTGGCACTCAATCTGCTTTAAGACTAGTGTTCCATTTGTCTAGGTATCACAAGGTTTTGGGGTGCTATCTTATTGGACTAGCGTTGCCATTTGTCCAGGCATCCATTGTACATATTCCTTGTTTATTCTGGTAGTTAACACACAACACTTAAATATCTGTTTAGTCCAGAATGACGTTCAAATGTTGTCCTGTTATATTCTTGATAGTGTGTTTCCCCTTTTATGAATTGTGATACACGCTTCATGTTTTTAATTGTAACTGAAAAATGGCTGGGAGGGTGTTTAAACTGCATACATAGTGTGTTTCTTTATGTTGTTGTTTGGTTTTAATACATAGGCTATGATGATGTGTTCTTTTACTTTCATATGCTGGCAAAACGTATATTTGTTCGGTAAAATAAAACAAATGGTTGTCTAATATAGCGTTTTACACAACGTTTAACAGCGTGTAGATTTCATTTTGCACATTTTCTTTTCATCAGCTGAATCTCTTTATGTTCTGTTTTTATTCCATCCGGAAAACATTATATCTGGTTCTCACTCTTGGTCATATGTATCCAGATTATGACTTCTGGTAATTTTGTCTTGCAAAGAGTGTGTTCTATATAATCTGGTATCATCTTCCAGACCTGCGTGAAGATCGACGACGGTGACGTTCTAGGCAAGCAGGAGCACATGGCGCGGCGATGCATTGGGCGAGGAGAACCTGGGCGGCCTGGCCATCGCGTGGTCTGGATGAGATACCCATGGTGGCGCCGCACATCGAGAAGCCCCCTGCAGGTGCATTCGTTTCTCTGACAGGAATAAGTGGTGCTTATGATACCTCATTGTCGTTACAGAATTACTTTATCTTTGCTTTATATACTGTGTTGTGACCTATAGTATGACTAACACAGAGTATAGTCCATCATTGCATTAAGATGCCTCATTTTTTATGTGATGGATTAGTGTCAAGAGTAGATCTCTCGAGTAGTCTAAATCTGCTCTCAAATATTGATTGCTTGGGTAATACAGTGGGTAGTATGCACTGCTTGAGTAAAACTTGGAGTATGCACTGCTTCTTTGTGATGTGTATGTACTAAAGGAAGCTTGCTGTGAGTAGCTACTGTATCTTGATCTTCTTGTACACTAACACATATGCACTGCTTGCTTGAGTAAAAACTTGGATCATGTTTTTTCAGCTTCTGCTATTAAAGATGTAGGTCATCAGTTCATATAGAGATTATTGTGTCAGCTATTTGGTTTATCCTTAATGCAGTACACCTTTGTTGTTCTTACATTGGTTCTGTTAATCCATGCCTGATATTTGTTAGTGTCAAGATCCTGAAGTACTTTATGTTCCCTAGTGTAGATAAATTTTTGTTTCTATTAGCAAGCTAACTTCGGCTGTATTTCATGTAGATCGTGAGGCTGCTGCTGCTTTGACAGAAGATAAGAAGTCGGAAGATGTGCACCATAGTTTTAGTTGATACAGCCACGATGTTTTTGGTGCTTGTGTATATGTTATTGATTGTTTGTATAGACTCCTTGCCTCTAAACTGTTCAATTAATTTGTTCCTGCGCTGTTGTCACTGTTGCTAAAGTGAATATTCCAATTGAATCTTTTTGTGGATCTTAATCATTTAGTGAATACAATGTTTGACTGTTGAAATGTGTAAATTTTAAATTAGTGAATTTGAAGAGCAAAAGGTCTGCTGGATCAAATAATATTTGGGCTGTGAAAATGCTATGGCCCATACGAATATGGGCGTCACCGCAGTACATTTGTGAAAAAAGCAAAATAAATAAATGAATATCACTAATCTTGTGGACTGCAATAATTCCAAGGCCCAATGCAAAAGGATAGCAAAAAAGGCCAAGGCCCAACATATAAGTGGCTGAAAAAGGCTTGGAAAAAGGATTGCAAAAAATGCTCTTGTAAAATAAAAGTTATCAGAAAAGGCTGATACCTAGAATTAAAAGGCCGAGTTACTGGGCTTGGCCCATCTAGAGCAACACGACTGGACTGGGCTAAATTCAAATTATGACCATTTTGTTTGGTCACAATTCTGCCACGTAGGATTGGCCACGTAGGATCCGACGTGGCCTGGCCAAATTGGTAGTGACCAATTTTTTGGTCATAATGCTTATGACCATCTGTTTTGGTCATAATCGTCTATGACCAATTAGAAAAATTGGTCGTCGTAGGCGGTCAGTGACGCTCAACTGCCGACCAACTGTTTTGGTTAGAAGAGGGTCATAAATTGAGCAACAATGACCATCTAGTGACCAAAATGAAGGGTCAGTAGTCAACAGATTTCTTGTAGTGGGAGACCGTCTGGTGTCGCATGAGCACCACGCTCCACGAGTTCTACGACGTGCATGGAGATGCGCAGGATGAGCTTGTCTGCGGCCAGCAGCGCGGCCATGGACTCATTGCCGTGGGCCCTAGCTAGGTCCAGCGGTCACCATCGACAAGCCCATGCTATGGGGGGCGTGGACAGGGCAGTCGCGCCCCGAGCAGTAACACCCGAGGTCGCCGTGCCCAGCAGGCTGGCGGAGCTGGTAGGCCGCGCCCAGTCCCGGTGCCGATGCCAGGGCTGGAGCCTCAAGCTCGCCAGCCGGCCCTACACATCCATCTGTGGCTTGACCACATGAAGACGCTCCCCAAGGGATCTGCTAGGTCAAAGCAAGCGGCTACCAACCAAGGAGGCCCGGGGGCTGCTGGTGGCGGTCAAGGGCGCAATGAGGGCAAGTACACCCTCGATGCTGCACTTGACCAGCCATGCAAATTCCACTGCACCCCTGGCAGGGAAGCGACCCACTCCACACGTCAGTGCCGCTTCATGAGAGAGCTAGAGCAGTGCACTCAGCAGCTCCCTGGAGTCTCGCAGGCGCAACCGGCTGGAGGTCAGGAGGACCAGCAGCACGAGCCGGCTGCCGACGATCTGGATCAAGGTGAGGATGATTTTCTGGTGGATGTTGAGCAATATCACATCTTTACTACCTCGGGAAAAGACAAAAGGAATGACCTTTGGCACGAGGCAGAGGTGAATGCCGTCATGCCTGCAGAGCCCCAGTTCATGCACTGGTCCGAGGCGGCCATCACCTGGGGACGCGAAGATCATCCGCGACTGATGCCCAGCCCTGGAGAATATGCTCTGTTCCTGGACCCTGTCATATGCTCTGATACGCACACATGCCGGTTCTCCCACATGCTCATCGACGGTGGCAGCAGCATCAACCTTCTCTACCGAAGTTCACTGGAGAAGCTAGGCATCCCGCTTGCTCAGCTGAAACTGAGCCGGCTCACCTTCGATGACATCGTGCCTAGGCATTCGTGCACCCCTATGGGCAGGGTGCAGCTGGAGGTCCTCTTCGGGAAGAAGGGAAATAGCCGCCACGAGCCCATCTGGTTTGAGGTGGTGGACATCAGCAGTCCTTACCATGCACTGCTTGGCCGTCCAGCCCTGGCCAAGTTCATGGCGGTGCCGCACTGCCGCACTACGCCTATCTGAAGATGAAGCTCCTAGGGCCCAGGGGCGTGATCACCATCTCGGGAAGCTTCAAGAAGTCGCTAGCGTGCGCCAAGGAGAGCTCACAGCTGGCGGAAGCATTGGTCATCGCCGAGGAGAAGCAGCAACTCCTCCATCGTGTGGAGCTAACCCAGCAAGATGTGCTGGCTCGCCAGTCGCCGGTGGAGCAGTTCAAGCTGACCAACGACACCAAGAAGATCCTGCTGGACGAGAGCGATCCCTCCAAGTTCGTCATCATCGGCGCCGGCCTTTCTGCTAAATAGGAAAGCGAGCTCACCAGCTTCCTCCATGAGAATCGGGACATCTTTGCATGGTCTCCAAAAGACATGCCAGGTGTGCCGAGGGAGCTGGCTGAGCACTCACTCAATGTCCGGCCAGATGCCAAGCCGATCAAGCAACCGCTGCGGCGCTTTGTAGAAGAGAAAAGGAAAGCCATCGGTGAGGAGATCGCCCGGTGACAAGGGTATAGTTAATAGAGCCCGTATATTGAGTACCCCTGAGGCCCGTTAAGCTAGGCCTAATTTTAATGATAGTCGAATACGAGTCTTTACCGTGTGTCGATATTGTAATATGTATCGGACCCTACCCGATCCTCGAGACCTGGCCACCTATATATAGGGGCCAGGAGGGGACGGTGTAGGCCAGATTAAAAGCAAGCCAGGTTGAACACCCAAGTTTACTTTCGACACACACCTATTTCGACTAACTTTACCTTCGAGTTCATCCGATGCCCTATCTCCCCGATCCTAAGTCCTTCATTTAGGACACCTTATCATCAAGAATAGATACCTGCTTCGTCAAATTAGAAGTCTTGCTGGCTTTGTCAAATGCCATCTGAGCTTGGCGTTTGGCCAAAGTCAAGCGAGCTTCAAGATCAGAAATCCTTAAAGAGTACTCTGCGCATTGACTGCATTGACTGCATTGACTAGGAGGCGGCAAAATGGTCGAGTCGAATGTGCGGGCAGCGGAAGGAGCAGGCCCGCCAGTCAAGGGATCGTTGGTATGCATCGACTAGAAGTGAAAAGAAAATAGAGAAGAAACATTTCAGAGAGGCAGCACAAGATTTCATATGAAGAAAATATATTTACATAAGTGTAAAACCCTTTGGCTAAAAGTTCTCGGGTTGCACGTGACTAAAGGTTGTTACATTTAAAAGAAGAAATTGAAAGCTGCAGAGGAGCCAAAGTCTATGCCATCTCATCATTTTGCTCCGTGGTAGAAGAGGGCATGGCAAATCCATCGCCAGAAGTCGACGGAGGTACAGGCTCTTCCATCGTTGGAGCCGGCGTAGTAGATGCCGCGGAGGCTGCAGAAGGAGAAATAATTGCCGCCAATGCAGGCGCCAACTTCTTCGCCTTCTCGATGAAAACCTTCATCTCATCGCAGGTGCGGCCATGGGGAGAGCTCACCTTCTCCCAGTCGAAGTCCGCGCCATGAGCAAAAGAAAGTGCAATGGCACCCTCAGTGCCACGCTTCAGAGAGAGCCCCTTCAGCTAGAGGATCGGGTCCTCAACTGTATCGAAGGACTTGGCAAGATTCTCCAAGTTATCCTTTGGGACTTCTGCCTTCTTCTTCGGCCACAACCCGACGAACAACCGCGACAGAACGCGGCTAACCAACTCAAAAGTCTCCTGGATAGATATCCAGTTTGCCTCGAGTAGGTTAACCGCGGTCAGCAAAGGATCATCGCCCGATGGCAAAGAGAAAGAAGACACCTTGGTAAATCCTGTGCGGCAAAGGAAGTCAAAAAGAAAGAAGTAAAGGAAAGAATTGATAAAGATCAACAAACATAAAAAGAAGTCGAAATAGAAGGCAAGACGAAGCACTTACTTTCAGCAGAGGTAGACATTGTGTGAAGGCGCTCCATTATGGCCTGCTCTCGCTGAGCGTGCTCCCGGTTGGCATCGGCCAAAGCTTTTTCAGCCTTTTTTTGCCTTACTAAGCGCTAATTTTTGCGACTTCTCAGCGCTTGCTTTGGCAGCGGCCGCAATATCATATGCCTTCTGCGAGGCACTAAGCTCAGCATCCAATGATGCGATTCAGGCATTGGCTGTTGCTAGAGCAGCTGTAGTGGAAGAAGAAAGGAAGTCAAATAAACAGCAAAAGATAAGCATGGAAGAAAAACCACGACTGGATATAGAACACACCTTCGGAAGCTTTCGCAACCTTTAGGTACTCAGCACATTCGGTGCCCAAAGTGACGAATCTCTCTAATAACGCCTGAAGAGAAAGAGCGTTTAAGAAGCACAAGTGTATGCAAGGGAAACAAAATAGGGAAAATTGCTTACATCATGGGGGGAAGCCGAGGATTCATGGGCTTCTAGAGAGGCATCGGGTTCTTTGGCCTTCTTCAAGCGCTTGAGGTTTTGGGGCGCAGGAACCTTCTTTACGGAGGCCCTGGTAACCCTAGGCGCAATTACTTGGGCAGGGGCATCATCATGAACTGCAGGGGGAATTGAAGGAATAGCTATAGCAGCTTTTGGCGGCTCTTTGTCATCTATACACGAAGAAAAAAAGTTATGTGTAACACGACAGAAACAAGGCAAAAGAAGTGCAATTGAAGAACTCAAATAAAAAACACTTACGATGCTAGGAGGTCGAAGTATTCCTCATCTTCTGCAGGAGCAGAGGTCTTATCAGCCGCTATAGAACTCGAAGAAGCAAATTCTTCGACTCGCTTCCTTTTCTTGTCGACACCAGCATCTTCAGCAGGCACGGAGGGAGACGATGTCGATGAGCTTGTTTCCTCTTCCGACTCTTCGGCATCATCTCCGTCCTGATTATCGTCAGCCTCGGGGGCTTCAGATACAGATGAGGCCAGATCAGCTGGAAGGGGCCCTGCCTCTGGAAGAGGAGGGTGCGAAACAAGGAATTGGTGACCCTGCATATAAAATAAGTCAGCAGAGTACAAAGGCAAAGAATAACGTAAGTTGAAGCAAACAAAATTCGACAACAAGTGAACACAAAGATGCATACCTCGGGTAAAGGGTGCACGAAGTCAAAGTAGTCAGCGGTCAAGTCAGCAACCGCATGATCCTTGGTGAGCTTGGTAAGGCTCCTAACTCGCTTGTCGACATCTTTTTTCTCTATCAAATCTTCAGAGACGCGAGTAGGATCTTCCAAGCCAGAGTAATTCCAGAGCTTGGTGAGGCGGTGCTGCAGGGGTTGAACTCGACGTTGTATGAAGAACGCCATGAGTTGGATACCCGACAAAGCTCCTCCTTGGCCTCCTTTCAAAGCTGGAATGCGAGATAGAAGAGGAAGAACTTGTGCTATCTCCGCATCTGAGGGAAGCGCATCCCACGATGCCAATTTCTTCACTTCCTTGGAGGCTTCGAAAGGGGCTAAACCATATTGGTCTTCAGGGGAGGCTTTGCGATCTTTGATATAGAACCATTTGGTTCTCCACCCCTGGACAGATGCAGCAAAGGAAAACTCGAGGTACTGCGCCTCAGGGTGCACAGAGACAATGGCTCCGCCCAATTCAGGCTTTCTAGCCAGGGAAACATTGGGGCGAAGCCGAAAGATTGACCTCCAGAGATGAAAGTGGGGCTCAATGCCCAAGAATGACTCACAAAGAGTCATAAAACACGCAATGTGCAGAAGAGAGTTAGGTGTGAGCTGGTGAAGCTGCACACCGTAAACAAAGAGAAGCCCACGAAGGAACTCATGGGCAGGAAGAGAAAGACCACGGAGGAGGAAAGCGAGGAACATTGCCTGATAACCACTCGGGGGCTCTGGGATCCGCTCAGTACTGGGAAACTTTATAGAATCCTGGGCGGAGATGAGGCCATCTGCCCTGGCCTTCTCCACCTCCTTGGGCATGATGGCAGAGCGTACAAACTTGGTGGCGGAGGAGTTCTTGGCCATGGTGTGCTTGGTGGCTAGGTGCTTCACGCGCATCTATCGCACCGCGCTCAGGGGCTATGCACGAACGGAAAGAGGAGCAGAGATTAGCAATGGAGGCGGCGGAGGGAACGAGCTGGTAAACAGTAAATCCCCCACTATGCCCCTTATATAACATCTGGGAGAAGGATCGTGGGCTGAGACGTGGCGCAAAGAGCGGAAACGGCAGCCCACTAACGGTCAAAAATCACGAAAATTACAGTGCTGCCCATAAAACGGTTCGCACTCATATAGAGTGACGTGTTCATTGACGTCATAAAGAAGATGATATAAGAAAGAAGAAGGATGGCGCCGACAGGTACAAAATTTATAGACAAGATTATATGTGAAGGATTTTTGATTATAGCCTTAGGGGCTACTATTATCAAAGATATTGAAAGTATCTCAAGTTGAAGTATGATGGACCACATTATATTTTGAGCCTATACTCGAAAAAGTCTTTTTCGACTATAGCCTCGGGGGCTACTCCCATCGGGAGCGCTGAGCGCGCACCCGGCGATATTTCTTGGTAAAGCATTAAAGTTGGAAAAGTGCAGGAGTGTTACTCCCATCGGGAGCGAATTTTATGGTTGTAGAAACCCGAATATTTTCAGACAAAATTTGACTGCGACATGAGATTCTCGAGTTACGTTATCGCAATGCAACTCGAATGCTGTGACTTGTCACAAAGGTAAGACCCCGGGATCCGTCCTGTGTGGCCTGGTATATGCACATGGATGCGCTCTGCTGGTATGTATCCGTGTCTACGACATGAAGAAAATCCTGGTGGACGCACTGGGTACCCTGAGAATCACTGGGATTCATTCTTTGTAAGTCCTAAATGCGGCAGAAGAGTGGGTTTGACCGGTATCCCGAATTCAAGTCCAAGGGGATTGAATTTGAAGTAGGTGACAAGTATCTGTTCTGGCAGTTAACTGACCTCTTGATCCGTCAAAGTTGTCAGGCTTTTTCATCAAAACCCCTTGCGAAATATTATCATGAAAAATAAGTCGAAAGACCAAGTCGAAGATTTGAAGATAAGAAGAAGTCGAAGAATTGATCAAGTCGAAGATATAAAGATTGGAGATTCAACCTGAATCTGCAATTCTGGTAGAATCTCAGGGGCTACTGACAAGGGTATAGTTAGTAGAGCCCGTATGTTGAGTACCCCTGAGGCCCGTTAAGCTAGGCCCAATTGTAATGACAGTCGAATACGAGTCTTTACCGTATGTCGATATTGTAATCTGTATCGGACCCTACCCGATCCTCGAGACCTGGCCACCTATATATAGGGGCCAGGAGGGGATAGTGTAGGCCAGATTGAAAGCAAGCCAGGTTGAACACCCAAGTTTACTTTCGACACACACCTATTTCGACTAACTTTACCTTTGAGTTCATCCGACGCCCTATCTCCCCGATCCTAAGTACTTCATTTAGGACATTTGCCGAGTTAACCCTCGTCACCCGGCTCCTCGCAGCTGGCTTCATCATGGAGGTATTCTATCCTGATTGGTTGGCGAACCCAGTCTTGGTCCTGAAGAAGAACAACACTTGGTGCATGTGTATCGATTACACCAGCCTCAACAAGGATTGCCCCAATGATCCCTTCGCGCTGCCACGCATTGACCAGGTGATCGATTCCATAGCTGGTTGCGACCTGCTGTCCTTCCTGGATGCCTATTCAGGCTATCACCAGATCCCGCTCTACCAGCCGGATCAGATCAAGACATCCTTCATCACCCCATATGGAGCTTACTGCTATGTCACCATGCCATTCGGCTTGAAGAACGCTGGAGCTACTTACCAGCGAACCATGCAGCGATGTCTGCAAGGGCAGATTGGGCGGAATGTACATGCTTATGTGGACGACGTGGTGGTGAAGACTAAGCAGAGTGGCACGCTCCTGGACGATCTCAAGGATACCTTTGCCAACCTGCAGCGCTACCGCATGAAGCTCAATCCTGAGAAGTGCACCTTTGGCATGCCGGCTGGACAGCTCCTAGGTTATATCGTCTCCCAACGAGGGATCGAGGCTAATCCCTCGAAGATAAAAGTCATTGAGGCCCTAGAGCCACCCACCCAGCTCAGAGATGTGTAGAAGTTTGCTGGATGCTTGGCCTCACTCAGCCGGTTTGTCAGGCGGCTTGGGGAGAAAGCCATGCCGCTATACCAGCTGATGAAGAAGATGGACCATTTCATTTGGTCCCAGCGCGCCGATGATGCCTTCAACGACCTCAAGCGAGCCTTATCTACCACACCAATCTTGGCAGTGCCAGCTCCACGGGAGCCAATGCTGCTCTACATCGCAGCTACTCCGTGAGTCATCAACATTGTGATCATGGTGGAGCGCACCGAGGAAGGCAAGGAGCTACTGGTTCAGCGCCCGGTGTACTACTTGAGTGAGGTGCTCACTCTCTCCAAGCAAAACTACCCGCACTACCAGAAGGTCACGTACGGCGTGTACATGGCGGCCAGAGATCATAGGGGTGCAAGGATGCAACTGATAGGGTGGCCAAATGGGTGATTGAGCTTGCAGCTCATACCATTCAATACAAGCCAGAATGATGATCAAGTCCCAGATCATAGCAGACTTCTTTGCCGATTGGGGAGAGCACCATTACCTGCCGCCGGCTCCAGACTCCACCTACTGGCGCATGAACTTCGATGTCTCCAAGATGCTCGGGGGCTTGGGAGCCGGTGTCGTCCTCACCTCTCCTAAGGGAGACAAGCTGCAGATGCACTTCCGCGCGTCGAACAACGTCGCGGATTACGAGGCCCTGGTGCATGGGCTCAAGCTGGCCAAGGAGATTGGCATCCGGAGGATCCTCTGCTTCGGAGACTCTGACCTGGTGGTACACCAGGTCTTCGGGGAATGGGACGCCAAGGACGCCAACATGGCCTCCTATCGCTTCTACGTGCAACAGCTCTGTGGATTCTTCGAGGGCTGCGAGTTCCATCACGTCCCTAGGGCAAACAACGATGAAGCGGACCACTTGTCCAAGATTAGCTCCACCAAGCAAGATATCCCAGCTGGGGTGTCATTGGAGATCATCCGCAAGCCATCCATCAAGCCTTTGTCGGAGTCCACCTCCATCTACGTGCCCGGAGACCCTGCTCCGGCTCAGGCGCCGCCACCAGACTTGGGGGCTGCCGCCTCAGGGCTAAAGGAAGCAGCCGGCCAGCCCAACGCGACCGGCTCGATGAAGGACTCAGGGGCTGCCATCTCCGGACCGGCCCCTACAGTCGGCCAACCAGGCAAAGCCGGCACAACAATGGACCCGAGGGCTGCTGATCCCCTGGTCGCCAGTGTCTTCCACATACGGGAGATACCATCCTGGGCAGAGCCATTCTCCAACTACATCATCACTGGGGACCTGCCTCAAGACGAAGTGGAAGCTAGGCAACTCCAACGTCATGCGCTGGTGGCCACCATCATCAACAGCGAGCTGTACAAGCGCAGCGTGTCAGGGATCTTCCAGAAGTGCATCAAGCCTAAAGAAGGGATAGAGCTGCTGAGAGAGATACATCAAGGGGAGTGCGGGCATCATGCATCTTCCAGAGCATTGGTGGCTAAGGCCTTCAGCCATGATTTCTATTGGCCGATGGCCCAGAAGGATGCAGAACAGTTGGTGAAGCACTGTAATGGCTGCCAGCATTTCTCCAAGCATCGGCATACTCCAACGGCAGCCCTCAGGACCATCCCACTCAGTTGGCCATTTGCTGTCTGGGGCTTGGACATGGTGGGGCCATTCAAAACAGCACCGGGGGGCTTGACGCATCTGCTGGTCGCAGTGGACAAGTTCACAAAGTGGATTGAAGCAAAGCCAATCAAAAAACATGACAGCTCATCCACCATCAAGTTCTTCAATGAGATCATCAAAAGATATGGAGTTCCCCACAGCATCATCACTGACAATGGGACAAACTTTGCAAAGGGAGTCTTTGCAGAGTACTATGGCCAAAAGGGCATCCGACTGGACTTAGCATCAGTGGCATATCCTCAGACCAATGGGCAAGTGGAGAAAGCAAATGGGCTGGTCCTGGACGGCATCAGACCAAGGTTGGTCGAGCCTCTCGAGCGTTCAGCTGGTTGCTGGGTCAAAGAGATGTCCTCAGTACTCTGGAGCCTGCGCACTACCCCAAATCATTCTGTCGGCTTCACACCTTTCTTCCTGGTCTATGGAGCTAAAGAGGTGCTGCCCACTAATATCGAATTCGATGCGCCCAGAGTTGTCCAGTACACAGAAAAACAAGCAAAAGAAGCTCGTGAAGATGGCGTCGACCTCCTTGAGGAGGCATGAGAGCAGGCCTTGGCCAGATCAGCACTCTATCAGCAGCAGCTGCGACGATATCATAGCCAGAAGATCCATCCGCGCACGTTTTGCGAAGGAGATCTCGTACTCCGGCTGGTCCAAAACACTAATGGCATGCACAAGCTGTCCTCTCCCTAGGAGGGACCGTTCATTGTCAGCCGGGTGCTAGGCAATGGGGCATATTACCTCATCGACGCACAAGAGCCTAGGAAGAACAAGGTAGATAACTGTGACAAGGAGACGGAGTATCCCTAGAATGTCAGTCTCTTAAGACCTTTCTTCTACTAAGGCAAAAGCTTGTACCCCAAAAAACTTGTCAATGAATAAAGGATAACAGAGCGGCTAGTTACGGCCGGCTCCGAGGAAAACACATCGTGTATGTTTTGCTTCCTGCGTTATTCACTTGACCGGCAGCCGGCTCCGGGCACCGAGCCACAGCCGGCTTCCCTAGAAATGGTCAATTCCTCGTCAGCCGGATGAGTACTATGTATGAAGTAGGTCTCGAGCCCAACCTCCATCTTCCGGCTCCGCGCAGCCGGACGGATAGGAGCCGGCAGGCCACATACAAAGGAAAGCCGCGGAGAAAAACCGAAAACGATAGAAAGTCGCTCAACTAAGCGTTGAAGACAGTGCTTGTTAACCATGCATTGGCTAGCTCGAGCCGGTTGCCCGATAAACTGAAGTACTACTTCTCACCCCGCGGCATGCTCCCACCCTAGGCCGGCATTCGGCTGCCGGCCCAAGGGAGACCAACCGGCACCAGGCTGCCGGTTGGGGGTAGAAGGGCCAAAGGATGGGAAGATTAAGGAAAAAGTTGAGGGAACCGGGCTAAGGCAAGCCAGCGAATGGTCGATGGACACACTGTCTTGATGTTTAGGCTGAGCAGCCACGTCCAAGAGGTTCAAAGCTAGAGCTTCCTCGCTCGACATCGGCACCGTATGCGAACAAGCTAGTTTCAAGCAAGCTGTCATTCCAGCTGCCCCAAAACTCGGGGGCTAGGGGGAAGGGGAATTGTCCCTTTGAAGTGGGCCGGCTCCAATCCCTCGCTGGCTGTCCGATTAGTTGGCGCTGCGACATGACCAGCAAATGAGCATCGAAATTGAAATCTAGCCTTCACAAGGAAATTGCTAAAGCCAGTGGTTTGGAGGTTCGCTCCAGCCGCGGCAGGGGTTACGCGAAGGCTCGGGAAAAGGAGACGTACCGGCTCCAGTCTCGCCTGAGCCAGCACAGGACTTAGCTTCCATTTGTGTCCCCTCAGGCCGGTGCTCGCTCATGCCTCCCGAAGCCGGCCAGCAGAGGTACTTCTCCCTCCGCGCTGAAACCGGAAGATCTTACCCGGAACGTTTGCTCAAGTAGGTGGCCACCCCACCCCAGCCCCTACCTACAGACTTACGCAGCAATAGTTCTAGTGAAGAAAGAGTCCTAGCTGTGAAATCATCGCCGCGCTCCAATGGAAGCAGAGGACATTCATGCAAGAACAAGCACATAGCAAATGAAGAAAGATAAACAAGACTTGCAGAAAAGTAAAGAGTCCTTAAACATCTGGTGGGCGGTTACATAGTTAAGGCCATACTAAGGGCCGAGATAACAAAAGTTACTCCCCTAAGCACCCGGAGCTCTCCATTGACGAAGCCATTTTCAAGGAAGGGGCTTTGGGGGTGCTTGCCGCTCACGGCCAGGGGGAGTAGACGCGGGCGCAGCCGGAGGTGTCGACGACGCGGACGCAGAGGATGGGCGACTTAGTGCGACGAGTGCAGACAAGAGCCCAGCCGCACTTCAGGTCATAGTCATCGATGAACCTTGTCCAGACGGCTGTGAGGTAGCTCTTCCCTTCCTCGTCGTGAAGGATCTGGATGAAGTACAGGGGCTGGCCGCCGCTGCCCTCTTCCACCATGATGCTCGTCGGGTGGTTCCTCCCCATGGTGCCGACGAAGCTGGCGGGGAGCGGCAGGCGCTCCTCGCACCCGGCCCGTAGATGCACCACGAAGGTGGTGAATCTGTGCTTCGAGACATAGGCGAGCCGCTACCGCGGTGGCGAGCGCCGAGGCCGGCGCGCTTTGGCGGCGGCCGCGCCAGACGAGCCACCGGCGCCATTGTCGGCGAGGCCCGGGGGAGCCGCCCCGACCGCAATTGTGGTGCCGACGATGGCGGGCGCTACCTCGAGGGGAGTCGCGACGAGGCCGGCGATGGAGGTTGCGCCCGCGGGGGCCGCGGCGGTGGTGGTGGCCAAGGCAACCACTCCTGCGGGGGCCGCAGTGACGGCAGCGGTAGAAGCCACCCCGGCGGACTCCATGGCGGCCGCGACCGCAAGAGCCTCCAAAGTCCTATTGTTGTGGCTGCCCGGTGGGTGGCCGCGCCTGCGAGGAACCGGCGGTGTTGCCGCTGGGACTTTCTCCTTGTTCCTACTTCCGAGCGGGCGGCCATGCTTGCGCCCGCCCGATCCGCTGGGGACTCCGCCCCTGGCTCCGCCAAGAGCTCCGGTCGATGACATGGAGACGAAAAGGATGAGGTGGAGAACCCGAGGGAATTGCTTGGTGAAGAAGAGGAGTGAAGGCGCTCGGGAGTGGGAAAAAACCCTCGAGAACTCTGGGACTTAAAAGAACGGCGAGGCATGAAAAGTCGAGCCGGTTTAATGTGAGTAAATCGAACACGTGGCATTTTGATGGGACGGATCACTGACGTAAGCCTTGTCTCGCCCCATGATGTCCCCTAGGAATCATTGCGGAGGCCAAAGAGTCCAAGCGACAAGACATGACGCTGCAGCAATGCGCCGGCCGCAGCGTGGGGTCAGGACCTGGAGCGGCATAAGTTCCGAGGGGCCGTGCACCGGCTAGCAGCTGTATGGCAGTCGCTAGCCGGAGTGGTCTTGGATCCGGCACATCCCGAGATGGCCGGCGACATTCCACGAGACATGACCTCAAGATCAACAACTTCCAGGTCAAACGAAGAATCCTGGTACTTCGACGGAAATGAACAAGACTTCAGCAAGGAAAGGAACCCGCCGAAGCCCCATGCAAACCCTTGAGACTTCGCCAGTTTTGGGGGTATGCCAAGGGTAGCGCTGTCTGCCGGCTGGCGTCTCAGGAGTCTCCACGGCGTTAGGTAAAGAAGACCGGCTCTAGCCAAAGGGCCGGCTGCGCCAGCAGCCGGCTGGCGACTCCACCGAGGAGAGCTGTAGCTGAGCGAAGACGACAAGACCTTCCCAACGGTTGCTTTGCCAAAAGTGGCCTGACCCCAACAAGATCGACAGAGGCAAAGGACGGGCGTGACGCAAGCCACGCCCGGGCTCGACCAATCAGCGAGTAGGAGTCCTTCCCACGAAAGGATCCGAGGCAAAAGGGAGGGTATATGCCTCCCAGATGCCGGTCCAAAGGGGAAAGCCACTTTATAAAGTGGCTACCATCAGAGGGGGCCAGAGGATCACGCCGAAGACGCAGCCATGGAGGAGCCGACAGCCGGGCAGCCGGCCACCTAATCTGTAACCAGACCCCTGCCTATATAAGGGGGTCTGGACCCTTAGCCTAGGGGATCCGTTCCATCTTCTTCTTCCTCCTCTAGACCGAACAGCCCGAGGAGCATTGTAACCACTGTGAAGGTAATATAAAGCAGGCAGGAAGTAGGGGTGTTACCTCCGGTGTGGAGGGCCCTAAATCTGGGTAACTGAGGTGTCTCCGTTGGCACAATCCTAAGCCGGACCCATCGTCACCACCGTCGAGCCCCTCCGATAAGCCATCCCCATGGCTACTGTCTCTAAATTCCCACGACAACAACCTGGGCTGGTTCCTTTCTTGTGAGAAAAGTCCCAGGCTTTCTCTATTTTGCTAAATATTGCTACAAGTGTTTGAATCTTGGATGATTAGTATCTTTCAAACTATAATTTGAAATAAGAAGTATTTTATATGAAAATTTATCAGAAAAATGTGTAGAATCTAAATATGTCATCCATATGCTTCTTTGCATCTCGCATCATATTGTGACATGGTAGTTCTGCATCACACCTAATAAGTAATATATGAAGTATTCGGAAATGCTTATAATGCTTTCCCGCTTCATTCAATATTGTTTAGCGCACCTATACCTTGTTTTTTCGTGCTAATAAATAATCAATTTTTGGTGTAGTAAAATAACTTGAACCATATATTTGTGTGTCGGAATTTTAACTTTCCCTTAAATTGGATAAGTTGCATTGCATCATAATTGCCATGTCATGCATACCTTCACATGCTCATGCCGATTCTTTTTCTATAGTAGTAAGTGTTGCATCCGTTGCTTGTTGTAGCATATTGCTTCTTCACGGATAGGACGCTTTGTGGTGATGTGAGCAACGACAAGTCCTCCGGGTGTTCTTCGACCATCTTTTCAGGCGAGACCTTTTCTCTCTACCCATTTAATACTTTTGCTCTCGCTAGCTCTATATTCTAGCCTTGTGACGCGATGCTTTATTCGAGTCATGTGTCCTATCCACCCGTTTATCCAAAGCAAAGCCATAGAACCTTCCATATATCCTATTAACTATGTGCTTGTGTTTGAGTTGGCCTTGCGAGTCGTAGGCATGTTCAGGTTGTTTCAAGTGGCATTGTCTTATCGGGTTGGGAAGGTTATCATATGCTCTACTTTATGAATATATGTTGTTGGAGATACTCATGGATTACTTTAATGTTAATGATTAAAATTGAGTTAAGCAGAGGCATTGGTGAGTCATTTTGCCGGTTTTACGATGGCTCACTTGTGTCCCCTAGGGCCCCAAGATCGCATGAACTGTTCAGAGACTGAGCGCTCTAACCCAATGTGGGTACGTTTACGGGCCTCCCCTCGATCACTGCCAGAATCTACATACTTGTCCAGTGGCACAACTAGTTCGCGGTGTTTCTATTTGGTTCTTGTCGAGCGTGCGGCTCTTGTTTCTTATGGTCCGATTTTACTTTGGGGGAAGCCCAGTGAGCCTTGTAACCCCTTGTTTCTGCACGCTCGTGTATGTGTGGGATAACTGCAAGTGGGAACCCTCGCCAGAGTGAGGTTCCAGCCTATTATGCAACGCCGGCACAAATAGCTAAGTCCGTTCGGAGATTCGGCCGGACTCTCGATACGGGTTAAACTTAGTTAGGTGGCTTCTTGGATTTGTTTGTAGTGAAGGAGAGTGCGAGTCGCTACCTCCTGCCGGCGCACCATTGGAAGTGTGCTAATCATAGGCATCGAGGGGTGATCGTGCGTTTGGGTACATTTGGGCACCCCTGCAGGGTTAAATCTTTTCAAAAAGTCGTGTTCACGGTTATGGACGACTTGGAGCTGTACTACTCGATCATAGAACAACTTGCATCAGCCATTTCTTCTTACTAATAAACTTGTGTAGTAAGTTAGCAAAACTACAACAACAAACCTGCAGTAAAACTTGTTACCCATGTGAGTGCCTTTGATATTGCTTCTTCGTGTGGGAGCGATGAGGTGATTCATCGGCTGGGTTATGTTTGTTGTAGTCTTCTAGTTGGTTCTTTTATGCGCTCTCTTATCTTATTCTACTTAGACGAAAGTTGTAGTGTGCCTTTGTAGTATGATTCTTTTGTTGCCGCTAAGTCCACCATATAGCCTGTAGGCGAGCACAGCTGAATTCTAGTCTCGCGAGTACGTGCCTCGGTACTCACCCTCGTTTTTCTTCTTTTTCCTTTCTCTTTCTCCCTCCTTTTTTGGCAACTGTTGGCCCGATCTTCACATGTATGGGAGCGATGACCTTACCAAGGTTACCCTTCTGGCTTGGCCTGGGCAGGGTTTTGGATGCCATCGTTTATCTTCAGACCTCTTAGGCCCATTTGTATTCTTGTCCGTACTCGGATATTATTTGCTTTATGTATGATTTGGATCTTTGTATTGTATATTTGGATTCTTGACTCGTGGAGTCTTTGCGGTTATATTATATATTATTTTGTGGGTTCCATCGTGAGCTTGTGTAATGTTGCTACTCGATTCCACCCGCATCACATGCATGTTGCGACGTGTACGAGGCGCTTGGTGGTGCGTTTCGAAAGCGACATCATGTAGATTGTGGCATGATCGCTATAATCTGCAAGGTGCTGATTTTAGGGCGTCAGAAGTGGTATCAGAGCTCAGGTTTTTTCGATACCCACAGGTCCAGTCTTCCTGAGGATAACCTTGCCAATGGACAAGTTGAGTCTAGTGTCAAAACTATTTTGCTAAAAATGCGTTGGATAGAACTAAGTAGGTCTGCATTTTTCTCCTTACCTTCTATGCTTCTCTCCTCATACCTTTGCAAGTTTTGTGTTCTCTCTCTTATCTGCTTCTTGAGTTATAGGTTTCCACATGGGTGGATGATCTCTTGCCTTTATCCCATTAGGTCCGTTCTTCAAAAGTTCATCGCCATCAATGTGAGCAAGAATTTCCTATTGGTGTCGAGAAGAAACCTCTTGTTAGTGGTGTCAAGAAAAATAGATCCATGTTAAGGTCCGGGAATGTCAACATGAAGCGCGAAGACTCGATAGTTTCACCAACTCTTTTCCCCTACACGAGCGTGGATCTCGGGGCGAGATCCCTTGATAGTGGTGTCGATTGTAATGACCTGGAAAAATCCCTAATAGTAGAATTGTTTGTTCTCTTTCTTTTTCGCGACATTGTGATGTCATGCATCATCATGCATCTTATAACCTTGCATATTTTTGTCAAACCCAAAAAAAAAATTTGGTACAAAATCTATTTTATTTTTACTTGTATGGTTTTATAGAACAAACCCTCCTCTCTTTTTTTATTTTGAATTAAAAATAAACCAAAGATATTGTAAACTTCAAAATGGTTTTAAATCAAAATAAAGTTTTGAAAATGTTGTTCAAATCCTATTTTTACATCTTTCCAAATCTTCTCTATCCATCTATCTTCGTTTAATCCTTCCTGCAAGTTCATTTGCACCCACGAAAATCCGAAAAGAGTCAGCTCCTCTCAATCTGGTATGTTGCCTTTTTTTAAGCCCACCTTCTATCTAACTCGTTCGCCTTCTCTACACCGAAGGAAGCCCAGCCAAAGCCCAATCTCCCCTGGTCATCCCCTACCTTTGTATGGATGCACATCCAGGACCTTCACGTACTCCTTCCATCGATGGGATGGCTCCCATGCAGCATTCCCCTCCTATAAATCCCTTCCCTGCAACCCCAGGCGCCTTGCTCCCCTATCCCATCTTCAGCGCCGCCGCTCTATCCTGTTTCCCGCTCTCTTGCTCGCTCGCTCCTCCTTGCTAGCTAGTCTGGCTGCTGCTTTACTCGACCTACTCCACCATTTCTTCTCCAATGAAGCTCACGACGCGGAACACTGCACTGCCAGGCGCCTCTAGCGACATCCCCTGCAGCTCCCTATCTCTCGTCGGCCCTGGCCATATCTTCCGGTCCCTACTGCCCGTGTGTCTGCGAAACATCCGGCCACCGTCTCCGTCTTCCCGCTGAGCTCCACTACCTCTTGGACATTTTTCCCATCCCAGACCATCCATGGTTTTCCTGCCGGCGTTGACCATCTCTATGCTCCGCAGCTCCCTGGTGCTACATCGACCGAGTCCCGGCCAAACTTCCCTGACGACCGTGACGCCGTCTTCCGTCACGCTCCTTGTTCGGCTCGACCTCAACCAAGCCTGGTGTGTCGTCTTCTACATCCAGCTCGCCAAGGCTGCTCCTTTCCCCTCACCACCATCCACGCCTTCGTCCCCAACCACCAGGAGCTCATCCATCGACCTTAGCCATCCGTGTCGTCGCCAACACCAGCAAGCCGACGCCTTTCACCTTCTCGTACGCGTCTGTTGCCTGCAAACATGTACCTTGTGCGTCCGCGCGCTCGCTCGTCTCTCCCGAACAAGTGTTGTGGAATAAAAGAAAGTTGGGCGGCATACGGCTGATCCCGAAAAAGAATGCTTTAGAGTATCTTTTGTCTTTCTAACGTTATTCCCGGGGGCTGAAGGCCGGCTCCGAACGGGAGCCGGCTGCCTCAGATCAACGAACCTCTTGTCAGACGAACGAGTACTGCGTGCAGATCGGACCTCGAGCCTAACCACCATCCCTAGCGCGAGACTGGCCAGGGGATAGGGGCTGGCAGGTCACCCACTTAGGAAAATCGTTAAGAGGAAACGCCCGAAAAAACGACGAACCAAACTTCTTGTCAGATGAATGAGTACTGCGTGCGGATCGGACCTCGAGCCTGACCCCTGTCCCAGGCCCAGAAAAAGCCCTAGGAAGGGAGCCGGTAGGTCACCCACTTAAGAAAATCGCTAAGAAGAAGAGATGCCAATGACGTCGAAAGCGTCATCATTCACCTAAGAATTGCGTGCATCAGTCAATAGTTGTGTGTGGGCTGGACCAAGCTAGATCTTTTATGCACCGAAGTACTACTCCTCATTCTGTGGCATGCTCCCACCCTAGACTGGCATTCGGCTGCCAGTCCAAGGGAGACCAACCGGCACCAGGCTGCCGGTTGGGGGTAGAAGGGCCGAAGGATGGGGAGATAAAGGAAAAGGTCGGAAGAGATCAGGCAAAATCCAGTTCACGAACAATTAAAAATCGATGTTTAAAGGACTTAGGACGAAATGTCATCGGTGTAAGCGAGCAAAATGTCACTAAGCGGGGCACAAGTTCAGTACACATACAAACGAACAGAGAGACTTTGACACAGTTAGGGGGCCATCGGCGAGCCGGCCAGATCCAGCGGAGCAGCATCGCTAGTTCGAGCTGCCAAGACGAAGTCGTCGCCGCTGGGGGATGGAGGAATGGAGTTGTTAGTGAGATCCTCGAGGGGCTTCTGAGGCTCCTCGGTAGAGCTGGGCTCTTCAAAATCTATGCCGTCCAAGGACTCGTCGCTATCCCCAGCGTCGAAGAGCATGTCAGTATCGACACATTCTGCGATGGCGCAAGCGCGTTGGTGGAGCTTGGCTTTGTTGAGGCCTGCCGATCTGCCCTCGCGAAGGTTCTCCAGTTGGTCCAGGTTAACACCTAGATACCATGAAAGCACAAACTCCAAAGCCTACGCAGTGCCGGCTTGAGCCGCGGACTCATTCCAGACGTCGACCCAGTTGAATGCAAGCGGGATCCACTTGAGGAGCGCCTAGACCTCGTCAGGCACCGCTCGCCCTGGCCACAAAGTTTCGAAGACAGAAACAATGGCTCAGCGGAGATCCCCGCCCAGCTTAGCGACTGGATGAAGCCGGCCTTTAACCAATGCCATCAATTCCCCTGAGGAAAGCTGGGCCTTTGGGTCACTACTAGGGACGATCTTCTGCTCTGTCCTATATTCCTCCAGCGCAGCTGCCGCAGCCCTGTTGGAGTCGGGGAAAGCTTCTGCGGGGCAATCAGAGAGTGAGGAAACAATGTGAAAGTGCAAGAGCTGGGAAACAGGAAGGGAAATGTACCACGAAGAGCATGTTCCAGTCCCAGGAGGCCGGACTGGAGTTTGCGGTCGCGGGCGCGCAAAATGCAGATCTCCGTGTCATGCCGCTCACTGTCAAGCTTTCGGGAAGCTTCCACCTCGTTGATCTGGGCGTCATGGCTCTCGACCTTGCTTTCCAGCGACGCGCGAAGCTCATCCACCTCGCTAGCATACTTCGCAGAGAGAACTTCTTGCTCCTTGGCCAACTGGTGGCCGAATTCCAGCCGCAGCGATGACTCTGCCTCTTGAGCCTTCGTCAGCTCCGTCTCTAACTCCCGAGCCCGGGCAACTTGAGCCTGCAGGCTTTGAAGCTCCTTCGCATGCTTTTTCTTGAGCAGCTCAACCGCGTCGGCCGACATCGAGTTGGCCAGCCGGGACTCAAGCGAGGCAGCATCTGAGGATGGAAGCGTGTGAGCGGGAAGGGTAGTAGTAGCGTTCCAAAGCAGAGGATCCTGGGCTTACCTGACAGTTTCTCCAGCTCCCTTTTTAGATCCTGATACTAAACCTTGCCGGTGCGATACTTCACCAATAGCTTCTGGAAGACACCGGCTCGAAGCGCGTTCAGATCCTGTATAAGATAGACAGACAATGCTTCTTAGCGAAGTTAATTTTCAAGCCAGCTGCCTCTACAGCTACCTCGAAACTTGGGGGCTAGGGTGCATGGTGAAATTGGAGACAGAGCTGTGGGCCTCGTCTCTCAACCAGCAGAAGAAATCAAAGGCTAAAGGCGTGATACTTACATTGGTCGTCCGTGCAGCATCGAGGAACTGGAGGCCGACGTTCTGTAGCGACTCTTTGACGATGGAGAACTTGTTCATCTCCGCCAGGGTCGGTTTGCTACCCTGAACCTTGAGCTTTTCTCCGGCCTCGACGCTCGAAGTTGTGTCTTCCCATTCTTGCTGAAGCTGGCTGGCAGAGCTCAAACTCCCAACGCCAGACCCAGCCGCGGCAGTAGGAGCTTTTCCCCTCGAGGCGTCCTGGGTCGCAACCTCAGGAGCCGGAGAGGTTTCACCGTGCTCACTCCTTACCACCCGAGTGGTGAGGGGTCCTTGGGAAGCTTCGCCAGAATTGGAGGCTAGCCCAAAGAAAAGGGGACTAGCAGCCGCGCCAACCCCTGTCCCAAATGCAGGCACTACAGCCTGCGTGCTCGCTGCGAGCCCAGGGCTAAAAGGGGTCCCGGCAGCCAGCTCCGAGGGCTCCAATGACCCCGCGCGCACCGGGGTCTCTTTCTTCGCTTTTTCCGCGGCCTCGCGCATGCCTCGCGCATGCCTCGCGCATGCCTTCTTGGCTGGGTGGATCATAGGACGCATGGGCAGCGGCGTCATTCCCCGCCGCGACATCTTTGACAGTGAGAGGAGGCATGGCAGCCTCCGCCGAGGTGTTTTCCCCGGCCAGCATAGGGTCAGCCTCAGTCGCGGCAGCCGGGCTAGAAACAGCACCCGCTGGCACCTCCGGGCGGGCAGGCTCCTCCGCCCTAGCTTCGCTCGCCACAAACTCAACCGCGGGGAGTGGCGGTCCTCTTCAATGCGACCCAATTCGCCACCAGTATCCTTCCTGTGCACTCTCTTGTTGTGTGGGAAGTCAGGAGTCGAGGTCCCAGCTTCCCCTAATACGGAAGCGGGGGGAGGCTGTGTAATCAGATCAATGGCAACGGGAGACCTACGAAGGAGGCACCTCACAGTTAAGTCGATCAGAGCTGCGGCGGCCAATAGCGGTAAGAAGCGCTGAGGTGGGGAGCTTACCCGGCTATGGTGATGGCCCACCATTTGGTCACCTTCTTCATCTTGGGTTGGTTCTGGCTCCTCGTCGCCGGCTCTGGAGCCGGCTGGCTTCTTCTCTTGGCGCCAGCCGACCTGCCTCCAGTCCCCTCAGGGTCTGCCGGCTTCGGGCTGGCCGGCTCTGGAACAACAGGATGTTGTTTTGGAGACTCTGGCATGTCCATGATAGGGGGAGCTTGAGCTCCAGTGGCGGCCGTGGTGGCTACATAAAGGGCTGCAACCCCGGGGGCGGCAACCGGCCCTGTTTCATCATCATTATCCTCGGACCAGTCTCTTAAGGAGGAGGGACCTAGAAACTTACTGGAGTGGCTGAGGGGCTCGCCCGAGTCCACGAGCTCTTCACTTCCTTCATCGCCATGGGTGGCGCTTGAGCTCTCGACGGCGGCGCGAGAGCCGGCATCCTCGTCCTCCTCAGCATCATCCCAGACGACCCCGTCGTCTGACTCCGCCCTATCAGCAGCAAAGCTGGCTTGATGCTGGGCCGAGTTCTCTGCGGTCTGCAGAGCGAACAAGTTCTGCCCAAGCCAGACAAGCAGTGTTTAGAGGATCAAAATCGTAAAGGAGGAGAGATTGAAACCAAGCCCGGCAAGCGTACCTCAGCGATCGGATTATTCTGGTCATGAGGCTTCAGGCCCCATTTCCACGAGGTCGGAAGCTTGACATCAGCAACCGAATTTGCCTTCCGCGCCACCTCAGTCGCTGACAGCGCCTTAGAAGAATGACGAGTTGGATCCCTGGCCGATCCCAGGAAGCACATCTTGTGCGAGCGATGCTGGAGGGGCGACACGCGAGCACCAAGAAGGCGAGCAGGAGGTCGGGCGGCTTCAGGCTGCCCTCCTTCTGCAGAGCGGTGATCCGCTGAAGAATCTTCTCCACATCCGGTGCGGTGCGAGGGAGAGGAGCGCTCCAGCTGTCCCACTCAGGCCCGTTCGCGTCAAAGGGCGGCAGGTTGATGTGATCTGCGCCCTCCTTCATATTCTTCACATAGAAGAAGGAGCGCTGCCATTTTTTGCAAGACTCTTTCCCCTTCAATCTGGGGAAGTCCACGGTCTTACGTGCGTAGAAGGAGGCCATCCCACACACTACAGGAATGGTGTCGGCCGTATGAGTTTTGAAGTAGATCAGCCGGCGAAACAGCTCGACGTTGGGCCAGATGTCCAAATACGCCTCACAAAGGGCCGCAAACGCGGCCAGCGTCATCATCGCATTCGCCCCGAGGTGGTGCGGCTGCAGGTGAAAATGGTCCATGAACTGACGCAGAAAGCTGCTGGCAAGCGCAGCGCGAAGCCCCGGGGGAAATGGTCATAAAAGACCACCTTCTCCCCGGGCTCAGGAGCGGGGACGCGCTCGCCGCCAGCAGGGCAACAGCCCACGAGATCCGCGGGCGAAAGCACTCGACCTTGGTGCAGCAGCTCGATCTGCTTCTCCTTCACCCAAGAGCCTTCCTAGGATCCCTTGGGTAAAGGGGATGGGGCAGCATCCTTGTCCGGGGCCGCCCCCTTCCCTTTGGGCCGGGATGCTTTGGGAGCCATCCGAGTGCGGATCTGGATGAGCGGAATGGAGATGGAGCGAGCGGAAAACCCTAAATCTGTTGAGGAGAAGCCCCGAGGCAGAGGATTTTGGGAGGAAGCGAGCGCTAAGGGAAGAAGAGAAGTGGGGGACTGGTGAGTTATTTTGAGAACGGTCCCCGGTTTAAAAGAAGATGGGCGGATTGGTTGCACGATTCACCCACGATGAGCTAGCAACCGCCCTCCCTGTCGTGCGCCACGACCGCGCGGGGATTAGGCAACTGCTGCGGTTGCCACATAGAATCGTGGAGCCAGGGCTGATTGGACGTGACGACACGGCGCGTGGGCACGTGGCATCCCGGCCCAGGCCCCGAGAGAGCAAGTCCCGAGGAGCCGGGCCTCTGCAATCAGCAGCGCAATGATCGCCAGCTGGGCTGGGTGCGAAGCCGGCATGTCCCAAGACGGCCGGCGATGTCCCACGAAGCTAAACCTCAGGATCGGCGGTCTCTGAGCCGGATGACGGATCCTGGGACTTCGATAGAGACAAACAAGACTTCGGCGAGAAAAGGAACCCGGCGAAGCCCCATGCTAGCCCATGAGACTTCACCAGTTTCGAGGGCTAGTGTCGTGGGGATGACTTCAGGGGTACGCCAAGGGTGGCGCTGTATGCCGGCTGGCGTCCCAGGAGTCTCCACGGTGTCAAGTAAGAAAGACCAGCTCTAGTTAATGGGCCGGCTGCGCCAGCGGCCTACTGGCGACTCCACCGAGGAGAGCCAGAGCCGGGCAACGAAGATAAGATTCCTCCAACAGCTGTGTCACCGAAAGCAGTCTGGCCCCGTCAAGATCGTCAGGGGCAAAGGACGGGAGTGATGCCCGCCATGACCGGCCTCCACCAACCAGAGAGCAGGAGCCTTCCCCATGAAAGGATCCGAGGCAAAAGGAGAAGGCATATGCCTCCCAGATGCCAGTCCAAGGGGGCAAAAGGCGCTTTATAAAGTGCCACTGCCAGAAGGGGACGGAGGTGGGCCAGGAGATCACGCTGAAGATGCAGCCGTGGGGAGCCGGCAACCAGGTAGCCGACCACCTAATATGTAACCAGACCCCCACCTATATAAGGGGGTCTGAACCCTTAGCCTAGGGGATCGAATCCTTCTCCTTCTTCCTCCTCTAGACGAATAGCTCGAGGAGCACTGTAACCACTTTAAAGCTAATAAGAAGCAGGCAGGAAGTAGGGGCTTTACCTCCATCGTGGAGGGCCCTGAACCTGGGTAACCGAGGTGTCTCCGTTGGCACAATCCCGAGCCGGACCCATCGTCACCACCGTCGAGCCCCTCCATTAAGCCATCCCCATGGCATCTGTCCCCAAATTCCCACGACAGTGTGTAACTTTTCTGAAACACAAAAACAGCAGAAAACAGGGAACTGGCACTGTGGCGACTTGTCAGTAGGTTAGTTCCAGAAAATGCATAAAAGTGCCACGAAGTGTAACAAAACACTAAGCAAATGGTGTAAAATCAAGCATGGAGCATCAAAAATTATGGATACGTTTGAGACGTATCAGCATCCCCAAGCTTAACTCCTGCTCCTCCTCGAGCAGGTAAGTGATAACAAAAGACCTTACTTTTTAGGTGACATGCACCTACACAAACTTGATCATATATGTAAGTGTTGTGCGCTAGGATCAAAAGAACTTAAAACATGGGCATGAAAGACATAACTTTGATAGAAGAAACTTAGCAACCATGTTATAACATGAAAATGAACACAAACAAAAGATCATGAAAATGAAACAATGAAAGTCAAATGTGTGTTCAAATCTTAAGGAAAAACATACAAATGGTTTTCAGCTTGTCCTTCATGGAGAGCAAAACATAAATGCATAGGACACCTTCAAGTTTAAGAGGGCGACTAGATACAAATAATTTGAGAACAAGTGAAACCAACAATATAAATCAATCAATGAAAACTTTGGGACAATGCACATTATACTAAGAATGACAACTATGCTCTCTTAATGGTGCATAAAGATAGAAGGTGGTGACTCAACATAAAAGTAAAAGAAATGCTCTTCGTGGAGGGAAGCAGTGTTTGCAAGTTTTATAAACCTTCAAAAAATATGGTACTTATCGGCTTTGAGCTCTCATTGACCCCATCATAAGCATCTTGAATGGTTAAAGTTAATGCGAGAGCACTCATGCTGCATATGCTTGACAAATCATAAGTTGAAAACCTCGTGTCCCGTGAATACGAGTACCCAAACCTCATGCTACTTTACTTAGAGTCCTAAGCAAGGCTCTTATCATTGTAAGTATATACGTATCATCGAGAACCGCCAATGGGGTACCTCCGTGCCCGATGACATGAAAAAAGCCCACATCAAAATGACAGGACAAGCAAACAATGAACACCTCGACATCTCTTTTATTTACCATTTGTTTAGCTTTTTATTTTGAGATGCGTCATCGAATGTCCACTATGGGCATGCTGCAAATTTCCACCATGAATTATGCATGGCTTAGATTGGCGGCCCAGGCATTTCTCTAACACATATACAAACTCCATGATCCCGCAAGGTTCCCAATTCATTTCACACCGCGAGCATCTATAAACAAAAGATCACGATATCAACTCAAATAAGAAGTGCAATGTGAAAGCTTGCCCCATGACGGCATGGTTGGGCTAATCTGCAACTTACAACTTACAAGCATAACAACTCAACATAAGAGACCACAATGTCAAAAATTTTAGAACGAGAAAAGTAAAGTGTGCCTTCCGGTTCGTGAGAGCTTTACTGACCAATTTTCGTATAACACTGGTAAGAGTTTAATTTGAAGAGTAGATAAAAGTAAGTCAAATATATTTTGGAATAGCGAATTGCTAATAGGTATGTATGGTGGACACTTTGGCAAACTTGGTTTTTTAGGAGTTGGATACATGAGTAGAGCTCATACTCAGTACAAGGCGAGGGCTAGCAAAAGACTGGAAGCGACCAACTAAGAGAGCAATAACGGCCATAATCATGCAAAGCGCCAAAGCGACATTAAAAGAAGCATAAGATGGCATCAAAAGTCAAAAAATAAATGATCATAGAGGCTATTGGCGACTTTGTAAGAGTCTAACATGTGTGAGCATGCGCCAAGTCAACCCAAATAAAGCATCAAGGAGAAAACCAAAATAATGCTTCCAAACGATAAATGATTTTTTCAAAGGCTCATTAAGCAATCTCAGTTATTTGAGACAAGTCATGCAACAGCAAAACCACTAAGCATACTATCAAAAATACATCAAGCACGATATGCAAAAGCCTAAGCCGCAGTCTACACAAGCTCCTTCTTGTACCACTTTTTTGCATAAAGCTTTTTCTCTTTTCCAACACCATTCAAAAAATTTATAAACACCTCTTTTGATGAAAACCAATAAAGATCAGAGGCAAAAATACACCTTGATGAAAAGATATAACAAGATCTGAACGCATATCAAGGCGAAAATTGAAAACTAAACGCAGTTCTAGAAAAAGAAGAACACTCGTTGAAACGAATAGAGTGAAAAACAGTGTGTTCTTGGCAAATAAAAAGCAAGGAAACTTCTCCAAAAGGAATTTGTTGGGGTCCAACCATTTATTGCAGCAAACAAAACAAAAATAAACTGAAAACTAAAAACAACTGACGCTCCAAGAAAAATGCATAGTGCATGAAGCAATAAAAATATAGTGTCTTGAAAGGTGACCTAATTTTTGCCGATGAAGAAGGGGTGCCTCGGGGGCATCCCCAAGGTTTGACGCTTGTACTTCTTAGATATTTATTGGGGTGATACATGGGCATCCCCAAGCTTGAGCTTTTGTCCATTCTTCAACTCATCTCATCACTCTCCGATCCCTACACTTGAAAACTTCCTTCATACAAAACTAAACACAAATCTATTAGCAACATTAGTGTAAGCATAACATAGAATCAACCCTTTTTGCTTCAGGTTTCAACCTAAAACCACCACATATTAAGCATATACTACTTTAGCAACTTCCCCAACAGTTCCGTGATCAAAAGAACTCAAAAAGAAAGCGATAAAGCGGCAACACAAATATTGGCAGAAATCTGTCAAAAGAGAACAGCTGACAAAGATCGAATTTTTGAGGGGTTTTTTGTTGCTCAAATCAAAAAGTGTTCTACTAATGAAAGTTTGGATATAACCTGGGGCATATGCACAAGGAATTTCAGGTTCAAAAGATATACAGAGAATTTTCACCAATTTTTATGGTGCAGCACCGAAAACTGTTTTAGGACAGCAACATCCCCAAATCTTACCTCACTCAAATTAGAGGCTTCTCTTGGCACAAAAACAAAATAAAAAGGATAAGGAGAGGTCATTACAGTAGTAATAACTTCCAAGACTCAAATAAAAGAAAAATAACTGAATGTAAAAACATTGGGTTATCTCCCAAGAGTGCTTTTCTTTAACGCCTTTGAGCTAGGCGTAGAAAATTCCGAATCAAGTAATTGTGAAAGAAGCATTAGGATCCACAATAGGAGTCTTTTAAACAATGAAAGAAATTGTGTCCAAATGAGTTTTTGAAGATCATTTATGATCACGCTTTGGTACACTACTTTCATCGAAAGGATTTTCAGGGCAAATCCAACTAGAATTCTTTTCCCAAGCATCATGAATTCCTACAAGTTTATAAGGTATTGGCACTCTAAAATCTTCATTGGGTGTACCAACAACCGCTACAGGTGAGCCAAGCTTATTAAATTTCTTAAAAACTTTCCTAGCCTCAATTGCAACATCTCTAAATTCTATGCGCAAAGTTTCCAAGATAAAAGCTTTCTTCTCAGGATCTTCAATTTCATGAAGCTTAAGGAACATGTATTGCATACAAGGATTAAGGCTAGCAAACCTAGCTTCTAACATGTGAACTAAATAAGCAGAAGCAACTTCATAACTAGGAGCAAGCTCAACCAAAGACTTTTCCTCAACTTCCTTATGCATACTAATGTGATTAAAGAACTCCTCAATGTTACTTTTGCCAATAATCGAACCACTACCAACTGAGAGGTCCTCCAAGATGTACTTAGGGAACAACATGATGAACTAGAAGTAAAGAAATAACAACTACCAAGGATTCTAATTTTTTGGGTTTTTGATAAAACGATACAAGTAAAATAGAATAAAGTAAAGCAAAACAATAAATAAAGTAAAGGATGTGCATGTGAAAACTCCCCTCGCAGAAGTCTTCTTCTTCCTCCTTGGCAACGGCACCAGAAAAAGAGCTAGTGCCTAGTTGACATGGGAGCTTATTCTGCTTCAATCCCTGGCAACGGCGCCAGAAAAAGAGCTTGATGCGGTATGGTGGTGTTATCTTTTCACCGTCCAGTTGGGAACCCCAAGAGGAAGGTATGATGAGTATAGCAGCAAGGTTTTTCCCTCAGTTAAGAAACCAAGGTTTATCGTTCAGGAGAGGAAGGAGCCAATATGACTGAAGGTGATGCTTGCTAGCTTGCGATAGCTCCGGACAATTTATAAGGCACCTTGTCCAAGTTTGCTTTGCTAGCTGCAACGCAGAACCTGCACACAACACAACCAAATACTTTGCTCCCAACTTACGATGAGGTTGTCAATCTCACCGGTTTGCTTGAAACAAAGGAATGAGCGTATCGAGTGGAAAATAGTAATAGTATGTGAGTAAAGTAAACAGGTGATTGCAATATAAAGGAAATAGGACCGGGGTCTACAGTTCACAAGCGGTGTCTCTCCATAAGATAAAATAAAACATGCTGGGTAAACAAATTATAGTCAGGCAATTGATAGAATAAAGACAATGTACATATGATGAGAGGATCACTATGAGATTTACTCTGCGCATTACAATAAAATACATAGACCGACATCCAACTGCATCTATGACTAATAATCCACTCACGGGGATATCATCCGGACACCCCATGAGTATAAAGTTGTGAACAAAAGATAACTGCATTAAGCAAAGTGTGTAATGTAAACAAAGCATATGCCCTCGAGCATATGAATGTTGTTTTCCCCCTAGTAGCAACAACACATCTACAACCTTAGAGGTTTCGGTCACTCCCCCAGATTAAATAGAGGCATGAACCCACTATCGAGCATAAATATCCCCTCTAGGAGTCACTAGCAACTACTCGGCCAAGATAGCTACTAACAACGGAGAGCATGCAAGATCATAAACAACATAGAGATAAAATAAGATAAATTTCAGTACATCAACTCAAGCATAACACCAATATTCATCGGATCCCAAAAAACCAAACATGTAGAATTACATAACGGTGATCTCATCATGTAGGGCAGCTCATGAGATCTAAACATGAAGCACATGGTGGAGAAGACAACCATCTAGCTACTGCTATGGACCCATAGTCCAAGGTAGACTACTCACTCATTGCTCCGGAGGCAAGTATGGCGGTGAAGAAGACCTCCGGTGGTGATTCCCCTCTCCGGCAGGGTGCCGGGAAGAGCTTCTGGACCCTCCCGATCTTCGGGTCGACGGCGGCAGCGGATCGCGATGTGTTCTGGAAAACTGATTAGGTCTTAGGTTTTTCTCATCGGGGGGTCTTTATAGGCGAAGAGGCATCGTTAGGAGTGGACCGAGGCGGTCTCACACATAGGGGGCATGGCCCAACCCCTGGCCACGCTGCCCTGGTGTGAGGGCCCCTCGTGGCCCCAATCCGTCTCCTCTTCGGTTCTCTGGAAGCTTCGGTAAAATTCTGGGTGACTAGCTTTGGTTTCATCCAATTCCGAGAATATTTCCTGTGTAACTTTTCTAAAACACAAAAACAGCAGAAAACAGGGAACTGGCACTGTGGCGACTTGTCAGTAGTTAGTTCCAAAAAATGCATAAAAGTGCCACGAAGTGTAACGAAACACTAAGCAAATGGTGTAAAAACAAGCATGGAGCATCAAAAATTATGGATACGTTTGAGACGTATCAATAGGTGATTGACACTTCCTTCCATAGAGTGCTTCAAATGGTGCCATTTGTATACTACTTTGGTAGCGGTTGTTGTATGAGAACTCCGCCAGTGGTAGATGTTCTTCCCATGAACCTCCAAAATCCAATGCACATGCTCTAAGCATATCCTCCAGAATCTGATTAGTCCTTTCAGTTTTCCCTCCTGTCTGTGAATGATAAGTAGTACTGAAATCTAGCTTGGACCCTAAAGCTTCATGTAATTGTTTCTAGAAAGCTGAAGTGAATATGGACCCTCGGTCCGATACTATTGTCTTAGGTACTCCATGCTTGCTCATGATTTCTCATACATAAAGGTCCACAAGTTTTTCTCCATAATCCGTCTGGTTGACAGCTAAGAAGTGTGCACTTTTAGTCAATCTATCCACAATTACCCAGATGATGTCTTTCTTCTTTGGTGTCATTGGTAGACCTGTGATAAAGTCCATTCCAATTTCCTCCCACTTCCACTCAGGAAGATTCAAAGGTTGCATAAGTCCAGCGGGACTTTGATGTTCTGCCTTCACTCACTAACAACTATGGCACTCAGACACAAACTTAGCGATCTCTTGCTTCATATTGTTCTACCAAAATAGTTCTTTTAGATCCATGTACATCTTTGTACTCCCCAGATGTATTGAGTATGGAGTTTCATGTGCTTCCCTAAGTATTGATGTCTACGCACGCGTCTGTTCTTGTAGATAGTGTTGGGCCTCTAAGTGGAGAGGTTTGTAGAGCAGCAGCAAGTTTCCCTTAAGTGGATCACCCAAGGTTTATCAAAATCAGGGAGGAGGAGGTGAAAGCTATCCCTCTCAAACAACCCTGCAATTACGATACAGAAAGTCTCTTGTGTCCCCAACACACCCAATACACTTGTCAGATATATAGGTGCACTAGTTCGACGAAGAGATAGTGAAATACGAGTAGTAGTAATGTTATGAGTAGTAAATGTAATCTAAAATAAATATTGCTGCGAGCAAACATGTAACAAAACTGAATATAAACGGTATTCAATGCTTGGAAACAAGGCCTAGGGATCGTACTTTCACTAGTGGTCACTCTCAACAAAATAACATAATTGAACCAATAGATACTAACTTCACTATGCCACTCTAAACAATTCTCCAATGGAAAACAAACACTAATTATGCATGGGGCTACGAAGCACTCCTCAAAGTTTGCATATACCCAAACTAGATTGTCCCACACTATCACCATGAACGCACTAGATGGTTCCAACAAACACCAACAATTCATAGAGACATTAAACAAAAAGACACATGTAATGCGCACACTAGTCACCTTCACATTACGATATAAGGTGACTCCGGAGATTACAATAATAAAGCATGGGAGTAGCATAATATCTGAATAATAGCATCTACCAATTCAACTAGATACAAAGCTCACGATCACATAAAGATCACATCATGGGAGAGAGAGGTGAACCACATAGCTACCGGTAGAGCCCACAGCCCTGGGGGAGAACTACTCCCTCCTCATCATAGGAGACAGCAAGGTTGGTGGAGATGGCGGTGAAGTCGATGGAGACGGCGGAGAAGGCGACAACATCGATGGAGATGGCTCTGGGGGCACTTTCCTGTCCCGGCAGGCTACCAGAACAGAGACTTCTGTCCCCCAAAATTTGTCGGTGGTGGCGGCGGAGCTGCAGACCTCTTTCTCGAAAAATATCGATCGTTTTTAGGGTTTTCCGCCAGGAGGCTCTTTATAGGCGAAGAGGCGGCATTAGAGGACCACCAGGGCCACCTCACCATATGGCGGCGCGGGCCAGGGGGCGTCACCCTATGGTGAGCCTGCCCTCTGGCCCCCTCTAGCTCTCGTTCGGTCCTCGTCCTTCGTCTGGGAAAAATAGAAGTTTTGGTCTTCATTTCGTCCAATTTTGAGAATATTTCCTATGTAGCTTTCCTGAAACACAAAATAGCAGAAAATAGGGAACTGGCACTGTGGCATCTCATCAATAGGTTAGTTCCGGGAAACGCATAAAAACGCGACAAAGTGTGAACAAAACATGAAGCAAATGGTGTAAAACAAGCATGAAGCATTAAAAATTATAGATACGTTTGAGACGTATCAAGCATCCCCAAGCTTAACTCCTGCTCGTCCTCGAGTAGGTAAGTGATAACAAAAGAATAATTTTTGAGGTGACATGACCATCACAATATTGATCAAAGATGTAATGCATTGAGTGCCGGGATCAATGAACTTAAAACATGGGCATAGGAGACATAATCTTGACAATAAAAACTTGGCAACCATGTTATAACATGAAATGAAACACAAACGAAAGTTCATGAATAGTGAAACAATGAAAGTCAAACATGTTCAAATCATATGGAAAAACATATCAAGTGGTTTTCAGCTTGTCCTTCATGGAATAGCAAAACATAAATGCATAGGACACCTTCAAGTTTAAAAGGGCTACTAGATACAAGTAATTTGAGAACAAGCAAAACCATAATCATGAATCAATCAATGATAAACTTTGGGACTATGTACATTAAACTCAGAATGGCAATTATGCTCTCTTAGACGGTGCATAAAGGTAGAAGGGGGAGACTCAACATAAAAGTAAAAGAAAGGCCCTTCGCAGAGGGAAGCAGTGGTTGCAAGTTTTATAAACCTTCAAAAATTATGGTACTTACTAGCTTTGAGCTCTCATTGCCCCCATCATAGGCATCTTGAGTGGTTAAAGTTAATTCGAGTACAATTATGAAGCATATGCTTAACAAATCATAAGCTGAAAACCTCGTGTCCCGTGAAGTACGAATACCCAAACCTCATGCTACTAGACTTAGGTCCCAAGCAATCTCTTGTCATTGTAAATATACACGTATCATCGAGAACCGCCAACGGGGTACCTCCTGCCCGATGACATGGAACCAGCCCACATCAAAATGACAAGACAAACAGACAATGAATACCTCGGCATCTCTTTATTTACCATTGGTATAGCTTTTTATTGCGAGATGCATCGTCGAATGTCCACTATGGGCATGCTATAAATTTCCACCATGAATGATGCATGACTTAGATTAGCGGCCCAGGCGTTTCTGTAACACATATACAAACTCCATGATCTCGCAAGATCCCAACTTATTTCACATCGTGAGTATCCATAAACAAAAGATCACGATATCAATTCAAATGAGAGAAGTGCAATGTTGAAAGCTTTCCCCATGATAGCATGGTTTGGCTAATTCCCAACTTACAACTTGCAAGCATAACGTCAACATAAGAGAGCCACAATGTCAAAATTTTAAAAGCGAGAAAAGTAAAGTGTGCCATTAGGTTCGTGAGAGCTTTACTGACTAATTTTCAAATAACACCAAAAATAGTTTAATTTGAAGGATAGATAAAAGCAAGTCAAATGTGCTTTGGAATAGCAAATTGCTAATAGGTATGTATGGTGGGCACATTGGAATAACTTGGTTTTTGGGAGTTGTATGCACGAGTAGAGCTCATACTCAGTACAAAACGAAGGCTAGCAAAAGACTGGGAGCGACCAACTAAGAGAGCAATAACGGCCATAATCATGCATAGCGACCAAACATCATTAAAAGAAGCATAAAATGGCATCACAAGTCAAAAACCAAATGATCATAGAGGCTTATGGCGACTTGTTAGAGTCAAACATGTTGTAAGCACGCGCCAAGTCAACCCAAATAAAGCATCAAAGGAGAAAACCAAATAAATGCTTCCATATAATAAAAATAACGCATGATTTTTTTCAAAGGCCCATTAAGGAATCTCAGTCATTTGAGACAAGTCATGCTACAGCAAAAATCACTAAGCATACTATCAAAACGACATCAAGCATGGCATGCAAAAGTCTAAGCCGCAGTCTAAACAGGCTCCTTTTTGTACCACTTTTTGCATGAAACTTTTTCTCTTTTCCAACACCATTCAAACCTTTTTGAGAGAACTCTTTTGATGAAAACAAACATAGACCAGTGGTCCAAATACATCTTGATGCAAAGATATAACAAGATCTGAATAAAAATCAAGGTAAAAAAGAAAGCTAAATGCAGTAGCTGAAAAAGAGAACACTCGTTGAACGATAAGAGTGAAAACTAGAGTGTTCTTGGCAATGAAAACAGAGTATATCTCCCTCCAAAACAAACATGATGTGATCCAACCATTTATTGCAGCAAACAAAGCAAAAGAAAACTGAAAGCAAAATTAAAGACGCTCCAAGAAAAATGCATAGAATATGAAGCAATAAAAATATAGTGTCTTGAAAGGTGACCTAATTTTTGCCGATGAAGAAGGGGTGCCTCGGGGGCATCTGTAACACCCCAACTTTTGAAACGCTGTTTAAGCAGAGTTTGATGATGCAAAAATAAGGGCCAACAAAAACTTTTTGTGATGATCTCTGGAAACATTGTTTCTTACATGTTTGCCTTGTTTGTGGGTGATTGTTGCTTGTGTGTAGCTATGATCTACATGTAGGATTGTGGCCTAACCTACCTAACACACCCCAAAATTATATAATGGCCAGTGGGTATACGCTTGCAAAGTATTTATATATATATATATTTTTTCCAAACAAAATCCCTTTATAAATATCCTTCTTCTCTATCAACTCTAAGACTCCCTTTCTTATGGAAGGAGTATATATTTTCAGAACACAAGTTTATGAAATATTATAAATGAGGTTCACTCTTATATGAGCACTCATTTCATTTTACAAATTTAATTATAAAGGTATTTTCAAACTACTTTTCTATTTTAAAAAATAGCAGAATTTGGAAAAATACCTCTTTGGTATTATCCTTGTCTCTGAAAAATTATGGGAAATACTACCCAAGGTTTATAAATGTATTTGTGGCCAAACCCCATGTTAAAATCATCTAGCAAGTTTTAATTAAATTTAAAGGCTGCTCGTACCCATCATCTATATTGATTTCCATTTCTTTTATCTTGCCTAAATCTACCTCTGAGCTTAGGAATACCCTTTCTCAGATGATTCCAACCCCATACATTTCACGTCTTGTAGCATATGTTTGCTTTTCTTGTGATTCTTGTGTGACTTAGTGATTAATAAGATGGGTGACTTGTTCTTAGTGATCCAGTCAGATTTGTATAATACCTCCCTTACCAAAGAGGATTTCATCAATATTCAAATGGAGCTTTTCGCCCATATACGAAGACCCTAAACCCATTTGTATCTATAACTTTTCTAATTACCCCAATCTATGGGTTTAGCAAATCGTTTTAGGAACACTATCCCAGTAAACTTGGGAAAGGTGATCTATATAAGGTGTCACCCCGTTTCCCACATAAGTTTAGTTTTATTAAAAAAATCGTTTTTTTTTCGATTACAAAAATGGCAGCGTATTTTGATGCACGAATGTGTTCCCTAAAAGTTTGGGAAAATCACACAAACGCTAATAGGGATTGTCCAACTCAAAATCCCCCTCTTGTTATTTTCAAATTTTTGGGTTTCAAACCATATCCCAAAATCAACAGGAAATGACAAATTGATCAAGAAGTGGTCCTTTCATTTTTTTTAAAAAATCTCGAAAGTCACAAGGCAGTGTACCACACCGTATCCAAACCTTTGGACCAGAACAATCACCCAAGAGCTGTGGAGCAATTTCAAGTGTGAACTCAAATAGGTCTCCTGATCTATCTACTCTGGACGACCACCCAGCTCTGCTACAGTACTATTTTTGGCTGTTTCCAGTTGAAGAAGAGAGAGGGAGAACCGAGGCAATCTGCCCAATATCCGCAGCCATTACGCTTTCCCTTCTCACAGACGCAAAGAAGCCATCCAGTGGACGTCGTCGACCTTGCTCACCAACTAAACACCTGCCCAGTACACACCTCCGTCCCCTTTTCCACATCCTCTCCCGGTTGATTTCGACCAAGCACCACGGAGAAACACCGCACTATCCTCCTCCTCGTGCCAGACCAGCCTCCATCCCTCCCTCTGTACACCGCGCGAGACACCGCTCTGTACATGACAATTCGTCGAGCGCATGGCAGGCAGACACGAAGGCTTGACGACCACGGTTTTCCACTCAGCAATGAGCCATTAGCTACCCTCCAAAACTCTCTCTCTCACGCGTGCAGAGTGCAACGACGCTTCAGCACCGCCTCTCTCGCCCAATCTCTCGCTGTCGCCCCTCTCTTTCCCTTCTCGTGATCTCGGTCCACGGTACGCCGTTGTCGTCGCTATAAAGATCGAACCGGATCTCCGGTTCCGACCGGTGTCGAGCATGGAAGCTCGTCCTCGTCCCTCTCCGCTCTTCTCTCCGTTTAACTCGTCTCTGTACTCTTACGCTGAACTAAACTCCCTTTTTCATGCCGGGAGACCGCCAGGAGGACTCCATATCAGAGGTTAGAGCTCCGCGCCGCCGTTTTCTGTCCGTGACGAGGCACTCGCCTCCGACCAAGCCGCCCACCGGGAGCCCATCAAGCGTGTGTCGCCGTACGTTTTCTGCCTTGAACCTCCTCTGCAGCCCTATATCATCACCTCCGTATCCAACCAATCCCAGGAGAGGACACCGTCGAGCACAGCCGCCGGCACCATCCCATCCCCGGCGCTACGCACGCCCACGTCCGCACCGACGACCAGGAGCAGCCATCACGTCCAAGATGTCGAGCCGAACTGTATCGATCTATTCTTCATCCTGCACCTCCCCTGCGTTTCCTCCGCCGAGCTCCGGCCGTCCAGGTGAGCTCCCGAGACCCCGTCCTCGTATTGAGCTACCATGCACGAACTGAAGAAGATGCAGGGCACGATTAGTCAGGTTGCACGTTTATTAAAGCACCAAGGCATGCCAAATTCAGCCCACTACGAGAGCCCAGATCGGTTCCGTTGCAGCCTGTTTAGATTTTTTTTCGAGTCCCTGTTAATTCAAATTGATCAGACCAGCAACTTGTAAAATCCCTATAAAAATAACTATGCATCCAAAATGAGTGATTCAAATTTCTGCGTGATCCTTGTTTATATATCTAGCTATTGGTACTGGTCGCTTTGCATTGTGAGCAAATTAGAAATTTCTAGATTTATGTTTGCAAATCTGGCCACATTAGGTTCAAAATTTCAAATCTGCAATTATATGAGGCCAAATTGAGAAAACTCAGTTTCTAGTGATAACTGAATGTGTTTAATTGCATGTGACACTGGTTTGATGCCCATGTGATGTTTGAGATTGGTATAGAAATTTAGTTGCTACATGAGCTTGTTTAACTTATTTAATTCACAAGTCATGTTCTATCAGCGATAATTGCATGATTCCAATTTTCATTGGTCATGTACTGTGATATCTTGAAAAAACCCTATTTGTAGTTTTTTCCTGGTAATCAGAGAATATCTGTGTTTTTATTTTCTAAAACAGCCATTGTTTTCACTAGAAAATTCTTAGAAAAGTTTTATAACTCTAAATGAGTTGAATCCACTTTTGCTGGATTCAGAAAATTGATATCTTTCTATTGATATGTTGGTAGCATGTTGTTGGTCAATTGAATTGCCTGCTTGTTCTTTAAAGCTCAATTAGGTTTTATTTAATATATAAATCCTTGTCTTATTCTTACAAATAGTATTGGTATAAAAATACATAAAAGTGTTCAGTGATATAACTTGTTTGTTTCTGATACTTGCTTGGTGTGAATTTGTTTGCTGTGGTGATGTGTGCGACCTAGTTGTGCTTGCATACTTATATCGCTATTATTTCTTGCCGTTAGTTTTGAACGACACCGAGTGTACCGAAGAGGGGGAAGTATTTGAATATCAAGGAGAAGATCAGGGACAAGCTGAGAAAGGCAAGCCATCTAAACTTGTTGCACATCTGATCCTAGTTTTACTTATTGCATGTTTTATCAACATTTATGAAAATGCATGTTTTATACATTGCTATTACCTCTCGATAGCAATTGTTGGTGACTTGGCTCCATGAGTCAACTATTATCATCCTCATGGATGACCTACTCTCGACACCTACTTATCCTCTGGGTTAGTGGCATGATGGTTAGCATCGAAGCCTTTGGAAAACTTTGTAGTGGAGCAAAAAAAACTCTAGGTTGGGAACACTTAATTGGGACTTTGAAAACGTGATTTCGAAAACCTTGGAATAGTTCTCTGTTCCACTGAAATGTTTTCAGGAAAATATGTTCTAGAAAATGGAGTAAAGAAGGAGGAGGATTTATGAAAAGGGGCATTGTGTATAAGTTTTCGCCAAACCAATTAACCCGTGCAACCATAATTACCCTGGTATGGGACGGGGCTTAGCTCGTAGTTTATTTGCTTTGGTATGGGGCACCTCACAACTATATAAGGGTACGCGGTACCCCGGTGACAAGGGTATAGTTGATAGAGCCCGTTAGTTGAGTACCCCTGAGGCCCATTAAGCTAGGCCCAATTGTAATGATAGTCGAGATACGAGTTTTTACCGTATGTTGATATTGTAATCTGTATCGGACCCTACCCGATCCTCGAGACCTGGCCACCTATATATAGGGGCCAGGAGGGGACGGTGTAGGCCAGATTGAAAGAAAGCCAGGTTCAACGCCCAAGTTTACTTTTGATATACACCTATTTCGACTAACCTTACCTTCGAGTTCATCTGACGCCCTGTCTCCCCAATCCTAAGTCCTCCATCTAGGACATTTGTCGAGTTAACCCTTGTCAATTGGCGCCGACCGTGGGGACTCTGGGCGTTGCAATCATGAATTCGATGGCTTTTTCGCTTTTAGCCAATAACAGTGCAGAATTTGACGAAAATCAAGAGATGGAGTTAACAATTGGAAGTTTGGGCATCCTCATCGGGCCATTGGGTTCATATCGCCTTTCAGATCCGATGAAACAAGATCCATCGGCAAGCGAGCCCGAAAGAGTAGCAACAATGGAATATTCTGAAGGCTCTTCCAGCGAGGTAAACTCACCGGTCAGCTTAGGAGAAGTGCAAAAAGGAAAAAATCGCAGAAGACGATGAAGCAACGGAAAATTTCGATGTCGGGGTCCAACTCGAAGATCCCACAATCTGCCTCGACGATATCTCAGACAAGTCAATAGATACATGGAAAACAAGGCTAGAGCTTTCTGAAGATGGTAACTCGATCTTCTCAAGCTTTAACAGCAACATCGGCAAACAATGCCAAGTGCTCGCCATTGTAGGAGACAATTCAGAAGAATTCGATGAAAACAACAATCCAGTGCTAAACCCAGCAAATATCGATAGAGGAGCGAATCATCTAGCAGAAGGGCAAACAACAGAATCCCTCGCAACAAGGGAAAAAATTCAACTATCAGCCGACGAATGGAGAATAATAAGGGAAGCTGTGGAAAATGGCACATCAGTACCATCCAACTCCAGCAAGGACATGATCCTGGGGTATCACTATGCCCTAAGGCAGCAAGCAAAGCAACTAGCAAAGGACAAAATAGAGATACAGAAAAGGAAAGACTCAGCCATCACAGCCAGCAACGCCGCTCGCAGAGCACGAAGTGATGCGTCACATACTAACGCAAGAAGAAATCGTCGACACGGTTCAAGGTACGAAAACCTCGAGTACTCAGAAAGGCAAAGCATCTCCAGAAACCTTGACTGATCTTTCCTATCGGTCGACGAGCAAGGGAACATCGTACCAAAAACCCTTGAAGCAGCATTAGTGGCAGCACAAGCATATGTGCTTACAACCCGACCAAGCCCAGGGGATCCCAGGGAACATATGCATAGAGCAGCATTGAACGGACTAAATATGGTAGGCCACAAGCTATCAGCAAAAGGAGAGGAAGCACATCACCACAAAGAAGCGCACAAGCCAAGGTCACCTCGCCGTCACAATAGTCCTCGGCACAGAAGTAGTAATCAACGATCTCGATCACCATCGCCAAGACAACATGGAGGAACCCGAAGATCTCGATCTCCAAACGGAAAGCGCGACTATGAAGATGATGAAAAAGAGATGGGGGCATTGTGCTTCACCCGCAGGGTTCGCACCACACCAGTACCCAAGGGATTCAAATTACCTCACGATCAACAAAAGTATGACGGATCACAGGAACCACAATCATGGCTCTCAGAATATCTGCAAGCAGTACAAATATTGGGAGGAACTAAAGAAACAGCAATGCAAAGTTTGCAGCTACACCTCACCGGCGCAGCAAGGTCATGGTTGAGCAAACTAGAGAAAGAAACTATTGGAAGCTGGGAAGACCTCACAAAGCAATTTACAAGCAACTTTAGGTCGACATACAAGCAGCCAGCATCAATAGAAGCAGTCAAAGCGTGTGTGCAACAACGCGATGAAACACTACGGGCATACATCCAAAGATGGAGTCTTATCAAAAACTCAGTAGTCGAAGTTTCAGATGAAAGAGCAATAGATGCGTTCATCGTTGGATTAAGGCGAAGAGACCTAGTCGAAGAGATGGGCAGAATTAAGCCAAAAACAGTGGCAGACCTCATGGACATAGCAAACAGATTCGCAGATAGAGAAGACGCATGCAACAACAAGCGGACACGATCTCCAGAGGATGATAGAAGAAACAGATATGGAAGTCAAAGAAGATGGTCCCGCAACTATGACAACTACGGCTCCCATAGCCAAGTAGCCGCAGGGTACAAGGACAACAACTATCAAGGAAGTGATCGCAGAAGCTCGGGATATCGAAGCTATGGAAAAGAGGACTATAAAAAGTTTCCCACAAGAGAATCCAGAGAGTATAACCCGTCGCCAGAAGACATGCTCAATGGACCTTGTCATATACACTCAGCATTCATCGATGGGAAGCGAGTATCCAGGCAGGCAATGAAAGATTGCACAACATTCTTGAAGCTACAAGAGGCAGCATTAAACAAGCAAACCGAAGCAAGGCGATAAGGATACGAAGGAAGCAACAAAACTCCCACAAATCAGCAAGGGAACAATGGAGCTCCTCAAGGACAAGACCAGTCAAACCAGGGACACGATGACGACGAAGGGTATGTTCCATCTAAGGGACACATCACAGCAATGATACAACCTGTGCCCAAGTCGAACAAAGAAGAAAAGAGTATTACTCCACAAGTCAATCTAGCAGTCATTTCACCTCCAGCTATAACAGAATATTTACACTGGTCAGAACAACCAATCGAGTTAAACAGAGAAGATCACCCTATAACGGTACCTCAGCCAGGAAACGTGCCCTTGGTACTCAAAGCTCAAATCGGCGCATACGATGTCGACAAAATATTCATGGACGTAGGAAGCGGAATTAATCTGATATACACAAAAACACTCAGAGCAATGCATATATCACTAGAGTTCCTGAAGCCAACAGACTGTTCCTTCCATGGAATAGTACCAGGAAGTGCCAATTATCCACTAGGGCGGATAGCACTCAACGTTTGCTTTGGCAACCGACAAAACTACAGAAGAGAAAAGCTAGACTTCGAGGTCATGGACTGGCCATCTTAGTACCACGCAATCCTCGGGCGACCCACGTTTTCGCGATTCATGGCAGTACCTCACTATACGTATCTGGTACTCAAAATGCCAGGACCAAAGGGAATAATCACAGTAAAGGGAAACTTCAAAGTCTCAGATCTCTGCGACAGGGAGTTCCACAAGATGGCGCAAAACTTTGGCATGATAGTCAACTATGCAGAGAAGGTGAAAAGCACGACTACGAAAGGTGTCAAGCTACTCGAAGGATGCGCCGCGGAGCCAGAGATGAAGAAACCACGAGTAGAAGCGTCAGGAGAAGAGAAAGTTACAGAAGAAGAAGAGAAGGCCACGACGGCATAAACATTAAGAACAACAAAGTACAGTAGAAGAATAAGGCTGCAAAAGCTACGAGTTATACCAGGGGCAATGCCCTCTAGATCCAGAACATAGGTCATAGGCCGGATCTCTTGGGTCACCCCATGTATCTTACATTACAAGTATAATAAAGACAAAATGTTCCTCATAATTGAGTCTACGAGTCTTTAAAAAGGAAAATGCGGCAAACGCACGAATCATACAAAAGCGCTTTGAGAACAAATTTCGGACATAAAGTCGCGAAATCAGAAATTCTCGCGTTTCACATATACATAAGTATTACAATAACGGGTTATCAGAGTCATCTACGCCTAAGGGATCTAAATAGTGATACTCGCGGAAAAATGCGGCATCTGCTTGCAGCAGCCTAGCTACAAGCCTCCGAGCAGGTTGCAACGTATTCTCCATGTGTACTCGCAGACTAGCTCCACCTGGAGCCAAACTCAGGGACATAGAGCTATAATTGAGACTTGGGTGCCACTCGCGTATCCACCCAAGAGCAAAATTGGCAACTGCCACTAAGTTCAATTCTATCAATCTATGAATACGCTGACTGGATATAAAAGTATCAAGAAGCAGTGGGAAAGTTGCAGGCAGAGGATTGCGAGGAAGCATAACAGAGTGCATAGTTACGAGAGCTATTCTGCAACCATCAACTGACTCGCCAATGTGTTGGGCACGGTCCTGAAGGAGAACAATAGCACTCCAACATCGAGGATCAGACCACAAAGTTTCAACACCCGCGGACATTTTTTCTAGAGCCGCATTTCGTTCGGTAACCCGATGATCTTCAGCAGCAAAGTCCAAACAAGTGCCTACGATGACAAAGGATATCACAAAAACAGCAGTGGAGCAAGAAGCAAAAAAGATAAGTCGAAAGGAAACTTACATTTCAACATCTCGCAGGCAGACTCGATGATGCCAAGGACAAAAAAATTGCATTCCTCATGATGCACAATCCTCGCCATCAAGCTAGACACCTTGTCATCAAGAATGGATATTTGCTTCGTCAAACCACAAGCTTTGCTAGCTTTTCCCACAGCCATCTGTGCTTGGCGTTTGGCCAAAGTCAAGCGAGCTTCAAGATCAGAAATCATTGAAGAATACTCCGCGCATTGGCTGCATCGGCGAGGAGTCGACGAAATCTTAGAGCCAAACGTGCGGGCAGAGGAAGGAGCATGGCCGCGACTCAAAGGATCATTGATGTGCATCTACTGGAAGTCAAAGGAAAAGAAAGGAGAAACATCTCAGAAAGATAGCACAACATTTCATAAAAAGGAAACATATTTACATTAGTGCAAACCCTTTGATTAAGGTTCTCGGGTTGCACACGGCTAAAGGTTTTTACATCAAAAGCATAAATTGAAATCTACAGAGAAGCCAAGTCTACGCCACCTCAGCATTAGGCTCCGTGGCAGAAGAAGGCATGACAAATTCCTCGCCAACAGTCGACGGAGGCGCAGGTTCTTCCGCCGCTGGTGGTGGCGCAGTATATGCCGCAGAGGCTGCCTAAGGAGAAATAATTGCCACCAGTTTCTACCAAGTTGATGTGGGAGCAAACTGTCCTTGTGCGTGGTAGATAACCAGCCTGTTGGGACCCCAAGAGGAAGGTATGATGAGTATAGCAGCTAGTCTTCCCTCAGTTAAGAAACCAAGGTTTAATATCGATTAGGAGAGGAGAGACAAACGACTGAAGGTGATGCGGAACCTGCACACACACAAACAAATACTTTGTTCCCAACTTGCGATGAGGTTGTCAATCTCACCGGTTTGCTTGAAACAAAGGTTATGAGCGTATCGAGTGGAAAACAATATAGTATGCGAGTAAAGTAAACAGTGCGAGTAAAGTAAACAGTGCGAGCAAAGTAAACAGGTGATAGCAATATGATGTAAATAGGACCGGGGTCCACAGTTTACTAGTGGTGTCTCTCCATAGATAAATAACACATGCTGGGTAAACAAATTACAGTTGGGCAATTGATAGAATAAAGATAAACGTGATATGTCAAGAAGATCACTATGAGATTTACTCTGGGCATTACAACAAAATACATAGACCGCCATCCAACTGCATCTATGACTAATAATCCACTCCCGGGGATATCAATCCGAACACCCCAGTAGTATTAAGTTGCGAACAACAGATAATTGCATTAAGCAAAGTGTGTAATGTAAACAAAGCATATGCCCTTGAGCATATGAATGTTGTTTTCTCCCTAGTAGCAACAGCACATCTACCACCTTAGAGGTTTCTGTCACTCCCCTAGGTGAAATAGAGGCATGAACCCACTATCGAGCATAAATACCCCCTCTTGGAGTCACTAGCAACTACTCGGCCAAGATAGCTACTAACAACGGAGAGCATGCAAGATCATAAACAACATAGAGATAACAAAAGATATAATTCAGTATAGCAACTTAATCATAAACACCAATATTCATCGGATCCCAACAAACCAAACATGTAGAATTACATAACGGTGATCTCAATCATGTATGGCAGCTCATGAGATCTAAACATGAAGCACATGGTGGAGGAGACAACCATCTAGCTACTGCTATGGACCCATAGTCCAAGGTAGACTACTCACTCATCGCTCCGGAGGCAAGCATGGCGATGAAGAAGACCTCCGGTGGCGATTCCCCTCTCCGGCAGGGTACCGGGAAGAGCTTCTGGACCCTCCCGATCTTCGGGTTGACGGTGGCGGTGGATCGCGATGTGTTCTGGAAATCTGATCGGGTACTTAGGTTTTTTCCGTCAGGGGGTCTTTATAGGCGAAGGGGCGTCGTCAGAGGGGGAGCCAGGCGCCCTCACACGGGGCCCACGCGGCCAGGGGCCTGGCCGCGCCGCCCCTGCGTGTGGGGCCCTGGTGGCCCCCCTCCGACTCTCCTTCGGATCTCTGGAAGCTTCTGGGTAAAATAAGACTTCAGGAACTTGTTTCGTCCAATTCCGAGAATATTTCCTGTGTATCACTTCTGAAACACAAAAATAGCAGAAAACAGGAAACTGGCACTGTGGCAACTCGTTAATAGGTTAGTTCCGAAAAATGCATAAAAGTGCCGCTAAGTGTAACGAAACAATAGGCAAATGGTGTAAAAACAAGCATGGAGCTTCAAAAATTATAGATACGTTGGAGACGTATCAAGCATCCCCAAGCTTAACTCCTGCTCGTCCTCGAGTAGATAAGTGATAACAAAAGAATAATTTTTGAGGTGACATGCACCTACACAATCTTGATCATATATGTAAGCATTGGTGAGCTGGGATCATAAGAACTTAAAACATGGGCATGAAGATATAATCTTGACAATAAGAACTTAGCAACCATGTTGTAAACATGCAAATGAACACAAACAAAAGATCATGAAAATGAAACAATGAAAATCAAAGGTGTGTTCAAATCATAAGGAAAAACATACAAATGGTTTTCAGCTTGTCCTTCAAAGAGAGCAAAACATAAATGCATAGGACACCTTCAAGTTTAAGAGGGCGACTAGATACAAATAATTTAAGAACAAGTGAAACCAACAATAGAATCAATCAATGAACTTTGGGACAATGCATATCACACTAAGAATGACAACTATGCTCTCTTAATGGTGCATAAAGAAAGAAGGTGGTGACTCAACATAAAAGTAAAAGAAAGGCCCTTCGCAAAGGGAAGCAGTGATTGCAAGTTTTATAGCCTTCAAAAATTATGGTACTTACCGGCTTTGAGATCTCATTGCCCCCATCATAAGCATCTTGAATGGTTAAAGTTAATGCGGGAACAATTATGATGCATATGCTTGACAAATCATAAGTTGAAGACCTCGTGCCCCGTGAATACGAGTACCCAAACCTCATGCTACTTTACTTAGAGTCCCAAGCAAGGCTCTTGTCATTGTAAGTATATGCATATCATTGAGAACCGCCAATAGGGTACCTCCGTGCCCGATGACATGGAACAAGCCCACACCAAAATGACAGGACAAGCAGACAATGAACACCTCGACATCTCTTTTATTTGCCTTTTGTTTAGCTTTTTATTGTGAGATGCATCGCCGAATGTTCACCATGGGTATGCTGCAAATTTCCACCATGAATTATGCATGGCTTAGATTGGCGGCCCAGCGTTTCCCTAACACATATACAAACTCCATGATCCCCACAAGATTCTCAATTCATTTCACACCGCGGGCATCCATAAACAAAAGATCACGATATCAACTCAAATAAGAAGTGCAATGTTGAAAGCTTGCCCCATGAAAGCATGGTTGGGCTAGAATCCAACTTACAACTTGCAAGCATAACAACTCAGCATAAGAGACCACAATGTCAAATTTTTAAGAATAGGAAAAAGTAAAGTGTGCCTTCCGGTTCGTGAGAGCTTTACTGACCGAAATTCGCATAACACTGGTAAGAGTTTAATTTGAAGAGAAAATAAAAGCAAGTCAAATTTACTTGGAATAGCAAATTGCTAGTAGGTATGTATGGTGGACACTTTGGAAAACTTTGGCTTTTAGGATTTGGATGCACGAGTAGAGCTCATACTCAGTACAAGGCGAGGGCTAGCAAAAGACTGGGAGCGACCAACTAAGAGAGCAATAATGACCATAATCATGCAAAGCGACAAAGCGACATTAAAAGAAGCATAAGATGGCATCAAAAGTTGAAAACTAAATGATCATGAAGGCTATTGGCGACTTTGTAAGAGTCTAACATGTGTGAGCATGCGCCAAGTCAACCCAAATAAAGCATCAAGGAGAAAACCAAAATAATGCTTCCATACAATAAAAACAACGCATGATTTTTTCAAAGGCTCATTAAGCAATCTCAGTTATTTGAGACAAGTCATGCTACAGCAAAACCACTAAGCATACTATCAAAAAGACATCAAGCATGACATGAAAAAGCCTAAGCCGCAATCTACACAAGCTCCTTCTTGTACCACTATTTTGCACAAAGCTTTTTCTCTTTTCCAACACCATTTGAAATTTTTAAAGACACCTCTTTTGATGAAAACCAATAAAGATCAGAGGCAAAAATACACCTTGATGAAAAGATATGACAAGGTCTGAACGCAAATCAAGGCGAAAACGAAAACCAAAAGCAGTAGCAGAAAAAGAAGAACACTCGATTTTTAATAAGAGTAAAAACTAGAGCGTTCTTTGCAAATGAAAACGAGGCAACTTCTCCAAAGGAAATTTGTTGGGGTCCAACCATTTATTGCAGCAAACAAACAAACTAAACCAACTAAGAAAACTAAAACAACTGACGCTTCAAGAAAAACACATAGTGCATGAAGCAATAAAAATATAGTGTTTTGAAAGGTGACTTGATTTTTACTGATGAAGAAGAGGTGCCTCGGGGGCATCCCCAAGCTTTGACGCTTGTACTTCTTGGATATTTCTTGGGGTGATGCATGGGCATCCCCAAGCTTGAGCTTTTGTCCATTCTTCAACTCATCTCATCATTCTCCAATCCCTACACTTGAAAACTTCCTTCATACAAAACTAAACACAATTCTATTAGCAACATTAGTGTAAGCATAACATATAATCAATCCTCTATTTGCTTCAGGTTTCAACTCAAAACCACCACATATATAGTAGATACTACTTGTAACATCCCAAGATTTTATCAAATTTTGGGGGAATTTTTTTTGCTTTTATTTGGAAGGTGTTGATTGAAATTTCACAAGGATTTAAAACTTTTGAGTTTATTTATAAGCTTTACTTCAAAAACCATTTCAAACTCCCTATCTTTCATGCCGAACTCCTATGAGAAAAACCAAAAACCAAAATATTATTTTTCTTGCTTTTATTCAACTGTATGCAAACCTGCTTGCAGAGAAATGAGTTACAAAAGTATTTATAAAGATTGTTTTGCAAACCTATAATTGAGTGTGAATCTCAACTATTATTTTATAAAATATTATTTTCCTATTTTCTTTAAAAGAATTGTTTTCAAACCCTAATTCTATTTCTTTTATGCAAGCAAACCCCTTGCTATGTTTATAAAGATATATTCAAAATTAGCTTTTTTCTTGAAAACATGTTTATTACTGCCCTAGTTTGTTCCTCTGAATTTTAGAAAACTTTTGCTTTTGGTTTAAAGTCATTTGGATTCAATATGCAAAATCTACAAAAGATAAAAAGAAAACAGAAACAAAAAAAAGAGAACCGACCCAGTTGGGCCGACTCAGCCCAACTAGACCGACCAGCCCAGCCCGACTAAGCGAGCGCTCGGTCGTCTTCCTCGTTTCCTCGTTCACCTCCAGGAACTTAGGTTCATGGCACTTAAATTCTTCCCCTTCTCCTCCCATCAAATATAGCGACCGTTTCTTCTCGACTTCAACACAAAACTTATTGGAAATTCAATAGAGTAACTGTTCAGGGAATTAACTTCAAATTTTTATGGTCATAATCGCCCAAACCAAACCAGCGCCCCGAATGCCACCCGTTAGCATTGACCTCCCAATCTCCCTCCTCCGGCCATTATAAGAAGAACCGAGAGAAGCACCACGTGCTCCTCTTTCTCCTCGCTCATTTTTGTTCTAAAAGTTTCCTCAGATATACTTTGTACATCCCGTGCCAACCATGCCAATCTTAGCTAAAAATTTGAGTTCATCGCCAGATGCCGTCTCCACGAGTGATTATCTCGACGAGTCCTCACACCAGAATACTACCTGATTCAAGGGCTACCTACTAGACATGGTTTTGCATCATGTTGTCGCTGTTGGCCGCGACGTTCTTGGAGTTCATCGCGCGGGTACGAAGTTTTCGTTGATCTTTCTCTCGATTCCTTTTGACAGTAGACTCTTCTAATTCTAGCCTACTTCTAGGACATCATCGTGTATCTTATCATCGTTGTTGGACACGCCGCCCAACACCGCCGGCCACCGGAGCCTCAGTTTTGGTCACACCCGCAACAGTAGTGTCATTGTCAACGTCCTCGAGCACCGCAACACCGGTTGCTGCAGGATGCACACACGTTCTCCTTGATGACCTGCACCTCGACGACACCCCCGTGCGTCTCCAAGACCACCGGACAGATGAAATCGTGCACGCCTGCATCGTCGCCGTCGCTTTCACCTTCGTGCGCGCGGTCTGCCACTGTAAGCCATGGGCACCCTGTTCATGAATGTTTCGTATAGTTTGGAATAAATTAGGCAGTGGCATTGTAGACCATTTGATCTAAATCCGAAGATCTACGTCAGGCTAACTAACTGAACCAGTACGAGGCGTGTCCTATTCTGGTCTTCTTCCGATCGATTGGATCCTATATTGTGCTAGCTCGCATCAAATTTTGAAAATTCATAACTAAAGATCTGTAGCTCCATTTTAGATGATTCTTGTTGCGTTGGATTCATAATTAAATCTCCTATCTAGTGGTACCAAACTTTCCAATTACTGAATTTTCGAATCTGTAAGCTTAAATTCTGGATTTGAACCTATTTACATCTATTCAAATTCAAATATGGGAATTTGAGTATTTTTACTATAGAATTTATTCTATAATGATTTCTTCTTCAAAAGTTAATCTTGTGATCATATATATCCACAAGAACCCCTTTAGATATTTTTCCCACACTATTCCAGCATCATTCAAATATTAAACCTATTGCTTAGTTTAAGTTATTCAAATTGCAATTGAGCTATTTGAGTAATTTCACAAATCTTTAGCTCCTGACCAACCCATGTGTACCTTGGGCTACTTGACTTTTGTCCCACTAAACAAAAAGTGTGAAATATCCTAAGTCCTAATGACCATATCTTGAGTTCTAAAACTTATTTTAGAATGATTCCAATTGCAGTAGCTTTGTTTTACTGCAAGCTATCTAGTAGCATCACTCCCATAATTTCTTAAACCATATCACAATTATTCAAATTCTAATATGAGAATTTGAGTATTCCTATATAGATTAATTCTATTTCTATTTCAATCAATGATTCCTTCTACTTTAGAAAAACCTATGATCATACCTAGTCATCAATGTTATCTAAACAACATCTTGATCAAGATCATATTCACTTAGACCTATCTTTTATAGTACCCACTTATTCAAATTACAAATATGTCATTTGAGTAAAGTGTGATACTATCAATCTTAGTTTCTACCTTTGCTACTATGGTATTGATCAGATCAACATCATAGTACTTAACCCAATCCCATTTACTCATTAGGAACCTTAAGCCATGTTTTCAAACATCATCTATACATATCCATTACCAATAGTCATTTACTCATGTCTACTCAATCTTAGCCTTGCATTGAACTATTCAATTTGCATTTGAGTTAATTGAGTACTTCAATGTTATAAGAATCCTAGCCTAAGCTTAAGTGTAATATATACTATTTAAGAATAATTGTTATCACAACTATTCAATAGTATTGCTATTGCACTATTTTGTCTCTTGTGTGATTTACCCACATGAGATATTCCAAGATTTAATATGCTTTAATAAAGCATAAAGACCTCACTCATTATATTTTGTCTAATTTATATATGCACTCAAATTGCAATTGTGCTACTTGAGTAGAATATGAATTCATCTCAAACCTAGATTTTGTTAATGTGGTTTTGTTATAACCCGTACCATAGTATGTGTTATACACCATGTTGATCAATGAACCATTTGAGCCATGTCCTCAAATATCAATCATTCATATCCAATCTAATGCCTACCTAGTTTTGTTCATAGGTATTGAACTATTCATCTTACAAATATGCTAATTGAGTAGTTCAAGCATTCTTGAAACCCAGCCTAGTTCCTAAATGCAATAGATGCTATTTAAGAGTAATTGTTGTCACGTTTACTCAATAGTGTTGCAGTTGCACAAATTAACTCTTGTGTAATTTATTTCACATGAGCTATTCCTAAAACTCTTATATGCTTTGATAAAGCATAAAAACTTCATCAATTATATTATGCCTAGTCCAATTCTCTCTCATATCATATTGATCTTCCCCAGCTAAGCTCTCAAATCCATATCTCACAATTCATATTTTCTTTGCCATATCTTTCTATCATAACATATCAATAAATCTAAATTGTTAAACCAATACTTTTCAATTGTTTGATTTGTTTGATTGTGTTGGTATGGTATGTTTATGTTATGTTATTTCTGTGTTATAGCTTATGTGAAGAGCTACGTGCTTAGTTGAGAGAAGTGGAAAGAATCGTATTCTTCAAAAAGGCAAGTGACACACATATCCCCTGCCTATTTTTACTACTGCATTAGTGTGTTTCAGTAGTATGCATGCTAGGTGGAATATTCAACTATTTTATAAAATGCTTAGATCCTAGTAGTGTGTAGCTATCCTTCAAACCCCACCTGTTAGGATGCTAAATACTTTGAAAATTTGATGCCATGCTATGATCACTTGTTAAAAGTGTTTTGTGAACAAATTAAGAACTTCAACTAAAATGAAACACCTGGGTGGATTGGTTTGATGATGGAGGCGATGTTGAGTGTCTACTTAGGAGTCACATATCTTGGAAGTGAAAACCATGGTATGTGTTAGTGGCCTAAGTAGTACACTTGTGGTTTGCCACTCAGGATTAAAGGGATTAATATGTCTTCCATGCTTAGATGTACTTCCAGTGCAGCCTTATGACATTATGGGCTCTGTCTTGATTGAGTACGATGTGAGGGTTCATCCATGGGTACTGACAGAGGGTGGTATTTTGGGCACGGTCAGATCCAGATGGTTGAATGCTCCTTCTGAAAGGTCTTGTCTCATTTTATGTATGGGCGTAAAATGAGTCTTAAGGTGAAAGTGCACAACCCGTGCAGGGTGTCAAACTAATCGATTAGCCGTGTCCTCAGTTATGGACAACTTGAGTCTCTAGACATGGAATGTATGGAAGAATCTCATCACCTTTTTGAAATAATTGAAACTTGTGCAGAAAGTGGAGATGCCTCAGGGCTACATGCCTGGCAGTGAAAACCATGTATGTGGTGGTGACCTGAGGGATTAACCTGATTTTGTAGAGTGACTACCCGGGGCTACATACGGGCAGTGAAAACCGTGTATGTGGTGGTGACCTGGGAGTTATCTCGATATTGAAAGATTAACCAAGTTTTGTAGAGTAACTACCCGGGGCTACATACTGGCAGTGAAAACCATGTATGTGGTGGTGACCTAGGAGTTATCTTGATATTAAAGAAAAATTAGAATGCTTTGAAATGTTTTGGTTTGGAAAATATAGGATAAAATTGGCTTTATGCAAATCAGCCTATGAGATCCACCAGCCAAATGTCATGTAGTTAGTTCTTTCACAACAGCCACCAAATATGTGTCATTTGCCAGTACATCATTGTACTGACTCCTCTGGGGCTGCATATTCAAATGTGCAGGTTTTATTTTGAGTAAGGAACCAGGAGTAGGATCTTGAGCTTACATTCCAACATGTCTGCCTGTGGCACTTGATGAAGATGGAAGCTCACTGCAACTATGCTTTATGCTATGTACTCGTAAGGTTGAAGACCTATGTAACTGGATTATTGTTGTAATATTTGATGCTATTGCAATGATTACTATATTTTGTACTGTGGTGCTATCTACTGATCCAGGGAATGGCACAGATACACAGGAGTTCTGCCTTTAGTAAAAGGCGGGGCGCTACAGAATGGTATACGAGCCAGGTTGCCTGTAGGATCGAGACCCTAGGTTTGGATTAGAAATAAGAAAAAAACCCTAGGAAAGAATTCTATCTCATCTTGCTTCTGTTTAAAACGGAAGTTTGCATTTTGAACTCTTGTATTCTCTCCTACTTCCTCTTCAAATGTTTCCTAATACAATAGATGACCCTACCCTGAAATCATCAACAAAGGATAGAAGATCACAATGTGCCAGAAGTGTGAGACTGATACTCCATATATTCTCGTCGACCAAACATGAAGAAATACATTGAAGACCAAACGAAGAACTTGGAGAAAGACTCATATGCAGCTTGCACAACTCCAGAAGATGAATCAAGGAAGTAGAGAAGAAACTTGAAGTGCACAAGCAAGTAATAGACAAGACCACCAATAATTCTAGTTTATAGAACCAACGCTGTTGTGATAATCTAATGATCATACCAAATTGGGGTATGACCATACTAGATTATTAGTGCTTGACCTAGTTTGCCTGATGTGATGAATGTTTGTTAGATGTTGTTTGTAAGATGAATTTGCCTTGTTCTGCTGTGTTTGGGTAGGAATCTTCTTTAGATCCCTTGACGAGGGTTAACTCGACAAATGTCCTAGATGAAGGACTTAGGATCGGGGAGATAGGGCGTCGGATGAACTCGAAGGTAAAATTAGTCGAAATAGGTGTGTGTCGAAAGTAAACTTGGGTGTTCAACCTGGCTTGCTTTCAATCTGACCTACACCGTCCCCTCCTGGCCCCTATATATAGGTGGCCAGGTCTCGAGGATCGGGTAGGGTACGATACAGATTACAATATCGATATAAGGTAAAGACTCGTATTCGACTATTATTACAATTGGGCCTAGCTATACGGGCCTCAGGGGTACTCAACTAACGGGCTCTATTAGCTATACCCTTGTCAGTAGCCCCTGAGATTCTATCAGAATTGCAGATTCGGGTTGAATCTCTAATCTTCAAATCTTCGACTTGATCAATTCTTCGACTTTATCTTCAAATCTTCGACTTGGTCTTTCGACTTATGATAATTTGTTCGCAAGGGGTCTTGATGAACAAGCCTGACAACTCTGATGGATCAAGAGGTCAGTTAACTGCCGGAACAGATACTTGTCACCTACTTCAAATTCAATCCCCTTGGACTTGAATTCGGGATACCGGTCAAACCCACTCTTTTGCCGCATTTAGGACTTACAAAGAATGAATCCCAGTGGTTCTCAGGGTACCCAGTGCGTCCACCAGGATTTTCTTCGCGTCATAGACACGGATACATACCAGCAGAGCGTATCCATGTGCATATACCAGGCCACACAGGACGGATCCTGAGGTCTTACCTACGTGATAAGTCACGGCATTCGAGTTGCGTTGCGATAATGCAACTCGAGAATCTCATGTCGCAGTCAAATTTCGACTGAAAATATTCGGGTTAAACAACCATAAAACTCGCTCCCGATGGGAGTAACACTCCTGCACTTCTCCAATTATAATGCTTTGCCAAAAAATATCGTCGGGTGCGCGCTCAGCGCTCCCGATGGGAGTAGCCCCCGAGGCTATAGTCGAAAAAGACTGTTTCGAGTATAGGCTCAAAATATAGCGTAGTCCATCATACTTAAACTCGAGATACTTCAACTTCGAGATACTTTAAGAACATCTTTGTCGTCGAATATGCGTCTACCACTCCAGTCAAGAGTTTCATTCGATATCTTTAAAGGTAGTAGCCCCTAAGGCTACAATCGAAAATCCTTCATATATGATTTTGCATTTTGTCGGCGCCATCCCTCTTCTTTCTTATATTATCTTTTTTATGATGTCAATGAGTATGTCACTCTGTACCATTGTGAACCGTTGCGTGGGCAGTACCGTAAATTTCTCAATTTTTGACCGTTAGTGGGCTACCGTTTCCGCTCTTTGCGCCACGTCTCGGCCCACGATCCTTCTCCCAGAAGATATATAAGGGGCGTAGTGGGGGATTTTACTGTTTACCAGCTCGTTTCCTCCGCCGCCTCCATTGCTGACCTCCTCTGCTTCCTTCTCTCGTGCATAGCCCCCATGCGCTCCGCGCATTAGATGCGCGTGAAACATCTGGCCACCAAGAATACCATGGCCAAGACCTCTTCCTCCACTAGCTGGGTGCGCTCCACCATCACGAAGAAGGATGTGGAAAAAGCCAGGACGGACGGCCTCATCGCCGCCCAAGATTCCATCCGATTTCCAAGTACTGAGCGGATCCTGGAGCCCCCGAGCGGTTATCGGGTAATGTTCCTCGCTTTCCTCCTCCGTGGTCTTTCTCTTCCCACCCACGAGTTCCTTCGTGGTCTTCTTTTTGTTTATGGTGTGCAGCTTCACCAGCTCACACCTAACTCTCTTCTACAAATTGCGTGTTTTGTGACTCTTTGCGAGTCGTTCCTGGGCATTGAGCCCCATTTTCTCCTCTGGAGGTCAATCTTTCGCCTCCGCCCCAATGTTGCTTTACACAGAAAACCCGAACTAGGCGGAGCTGTTGTGTCGGTGCGTCTTGAGGCACAATATCTTGAATTTTCCATGGCCGCGTCTGTCCAAGGGTGGAGAACCAAGTGGTTCTACATCAAAGACCGCAAGGCCGCTCCTGAAGATCAATATGGTCTAGCCCCTTTCGAAGCCTCCAAGGAAGTGAAGAAATTGGCTTCGTGGGATGCACTTCCCTCAGATGACGAGGTAGCACAAGTTCTTCCCCTTCTATCTCGCATTCAAGCTTTGAAAGGAGGCCAAGGAGGAGCTTTATCGGGTATCCAACTCATGGCGTTCTTCATACAATGTCGAGTTCAACCCTTGCAACACCGCCTCACCAAGTTCTGGAATTACTCTGGCTTGGAAGATCCTACTCGCGTCTCTGAAGATTTAATAGAGAAAAAAGATGTCGACAATTGAGTTAGGAGCCTTACCAAGCTCACTAAGGATTATGCGGTTGCTGACTTAACCGCTGATTACTTCGACTCCGTGCACCCTTTACCCGAGGTATGCATCTTTATGTTCACTTGTTGTCGATTTTTGCTTTTTTCGACTTACATTTGCCTTTGCACTCTGCTCACTTTTTTATTTATATGTAGGGTCACCAATTCCTTGTTTTGCACCCTCCTCTTCCAGAGGCGGGGCCTCTTCCAGCTGAACTGGCCTCATCTGTATCTGAAGCCCCCGAGGCTGACGATAATCAAGATAGGGATGATGCCGAAGAGTCGGAAGAAGAAATGAGCTCATCGACATCGTCTCCCTCCACGCCTACTGAAGATACTAGTGTCGACAAGAAGAGGAAGCGAGTCAAAGAATTTGCTTCTTCGAGTTCTGCAGCGGCTGCAGCGGCTGATAAGACCTTTGCTCCTACAGAAGATGAGGAGTACTTCAACCTCCTGGCATCGTAAGTATTTTTTATTCGAGTTCCTCAATTGCATTTCTCTCGCCTTATTTCCATCGTGTTACTCATAAGTTTCTTGCTTCTTGTAGAGATGATGAAGAGCCATCAAAACCTGCTATAGGTACTCCTCCAATTCCTACAACTGTTGATGATGAGCCCCCAGCCCAAAAAGTTGTGCCCCGGGTTACGAGGGCCTCTGTAAAGAAGGTTCCTGTTTCTCGAAACCCCAAGCGCTCGAAGAAGGCTAAAGAACCTGAAGTTTCTCTGGAAGCCCACGAATCCGTAGCTTCCCCTCATGATGTGAGTAACTTTTCTCTTACTCATTCTCCTTTGCATACACTTGCGCTCTTATACTCTCTGTTCTCTTAGACTTTGTTGAGCAGATTCGTCGCCTTGGGCACTGAATGTGCTGAGTACCTAAAGGTTGCGCAAGCTTCCGAAGGTACAATTTTGACATCGAGTCCTTACTTTTCTTCCGTGCCATATCCTTTGCTATTTATCTGATTCCTTGTCGTCCTCCTTTGCAGCTGCTTTAGCAACAGCCAATGCTCGAATTGCGTCGCTTGAAGCGGAGCTTGGTGCTTCGCGAAAAGCTTATGATGTGGCGGCCGCTGCTAAAGCGAATGCTGAGAAGTCACAGAAAGCTGCGCTTGGCAAGGCGAAGAGGGCTGAAAAAGCTCTAGCTAAAGCCAACAAGGAGCATGCTCAGCGAGAGCAAGCCGTGGCGGAGCGTCTTCACACCATGTCTGCTGCCTCTAAAAGTAAGTGCTTCGCCTTGTCTTCTGTTTTCGTCTTCTGTTGCACTGACGTGTTTGTTGACACTTGTCTCTTCTTTTCTTTTCTATTGCTCAGAGTTCACCGGGGTATCTTCGTCGTCCTTACAAATGGACGATGATCCTCTTATGGACGCGGTTAACCTACTCGAGGAAAACTGGATATCTATCCAGGAGACTTTTGAGTTAGTTAGCCACGTTTTATCATGGCTGTTTGCCGGCTTGTGGCCAAAGAAAAGGGCGACAGTTCCGAAGGGTAACTTGACTGAACTTGCCAAGTCCTTCGATACCACTGAAGACCCCACTCTCCAACTGAAAGGCCTTTCCATTAAGCGCGGCGCCGAGGGTGCTATTGCACTTTCTCTCGCTCATGGGACGAACTTTGACTGGGAGAGGGTTAGCTCCCCTCATGGCCACACCCGTGACGAGATGAAGGTTTTCTTCGAGAAGGCGAAGAAGTTGGCACGTGCATTGCTGACAACTATTTCTCCTTCGGCGGCCTCTGCGGTGCCTGCTGCACCAGCTTCAGCGGCGAAAAATCCAGTACCACCATCGACTTCTGGCGAGGAAGCTGCCATGCCCTCCTCTGCCACAGAACACAATGCTGAGGTGGCGTAGACTCGGCTTTCTTTGTAGTTTCTTAGTTTTTCTCCTTTTGTATGCAAGAAACTCTAGTTGCGTGCAACCCGAGAACCGTAGTCATAGGGTCTTGCACTTATGTAAATATGTTTCCAGCGTATGAAGTATTATGCTGTCTCTCTGAAATGTTTTTCTCCTTTCTTTTCCTTTTTGACTTGCAGTCGATGCGCGTCAATGATCCTTTGACTCACGTTCCTGCTCCTTCCTCTGACCGTGGATTCGATCCTCAGATTTCGTCGACTCCTAGTCGATGCGGTCAATGTGCAAAGTATTCTTCCAGGATATCTGACCTTGAGGCTCGCCTAACTTTGGCCAAATGTCAAGCACAGATGGCTATTAAAAAGGCTAGCCAAACAAGCAGCTATATGAAGAAAATCTCTTCCCTTGAGGAGAAGGTCTCTAGTTTGATGGCTAAGGTTGTTCATAATGAAGAATGCGAATCTTTCATTCTTGGCATTGTCGAGTCTGCCTGCGAGATGTTGCGATGTGAGTCTTCTTTCAACTTCTCCTTTCCCTGTTTGTGCACTGCTGTTTTTGTGACATCTTTTACCATCTTAGGTACTTGTTTGGATTTTGCTGCTGAGGAACGTCGAGTTGCTGAGCGAAATGCGGCTCTGGAGAAAATGTCGACTGGCTGTGAGACTTTGTGGTCTGATCCTCGATGCCGGAGCACCATTGTATTACTTCAAGACCGTGCCCAGCATATTGGTGAGTCAGTTGATGGTTGTCGGCGAGCTCTCACAACCATGCACTCCATTATGCTTCCTCGTAATCTTTTGCCTCCAACTTTCACACTTCTTCTTGATACTTTCAGATCCAGCCATCATATTCATAGGTTGATAGAACTGAACTTAGTGGCTGGTGCCAATTTTGCTCTCGGGTGGATGCGCAAGTGGCATCCCAGGCTGAATTATAGCACGATGTCTCTAAGTTTGGCTCCAGGTGGTGCTGGCCTTCGGGTACATATGGAGAACACGCTGCAACCTGCCCGAAGACTCGTAGCTAGACTTCTAGAGGCGGATGCTGCATTTTTCTGTGAGTACCATTATTTAGACCCTTTAGGCGTAGATGATTCTAACAACCCAATGTTGTAACATGTTTTTTGTATGTGTGTAACGTGAGAGTATTTCATTTCGCGAGTTGTATGTCAGAAAAGTTTTTCCTCAGAGCGTTTTTTGTGCGTTTACTGCATTTCTTCCTTCGAAAGACTCGTAAACTCGAATATGAGGAACGTTTCGTCTTTATTATACTTTGTAATGTAAGATACATGGGGTGACCCAAGAGATCCGGCCTGTGACCTGTGTTCTAGATCTAGAGGGCATTGCCCCTGGTATAACTCGTGGCTTTTGCAACCTTTATTGTTCTACTCTATTGTCTTATGATGCTCATGTCGTCGTGGCTTTTGCTTTTCCCTCTGCGCCTAAGTCTTCTCCTGATGCTCCCACTCGTGGTTTCTTCGTTTCGGGCTCCGCGACGCGTCCGTCGGGTAGCTTGACGCCTTCTGTAGTCACGTTTTTCGCATTTTCTGCATGGTTTGCTATGACGCCAAAATTTTGCGCCATCTTGTGGAACTCCCTGTCGCAGAGATCTGAAATTTCAAAACTTCCTTTTACTGTAATTATTCCTCTTGGTCCTGGCATCTTAAGTACCAGATATGTATAGTGGGGTACTGCCATGAATCGCGAAAACGCGGGTCATCCGAGGATCGCGTGATATTGAGATGGCCAGTCCATGACTTCGAAATCTAGCTTTTCTCTTCTATAGTTTTGTCAGTTGTCGAAGCAAACATTGAGTGCTATTCGACCCAGTGGGTAATTGGCACTTCCCGGTACGATTCCATGGAAGGAACAATCTGTTGGCTTCAGGAACTCTAGTGATATATGCATTGCCCGGAGTGTTTTCGCATATATCAAGTTAATTCCACTCCCTGCATCCATGAATATTCTGTCGACATCATATGCGCCGATTTGAGCTTTGAGTACCAAAGGCACGTTTCCCGGCCGAGGTACTATTATAGGGTGATCTTTTCTGTTGAACTCTATTGGTTGCTCTGGCCAGTGTAGATACTCCGTTGTAGCTGGAGGTGATATGACTGCTAAGTTGACTTGTCGAGTTATGCTCTTCTCTTCTTTGTTTGACTTGGGTACAGGTTGTATCATTGATATGATGTGTCCTTTTGATGGTACATACCCTTCGTCGTTGTCCTGTCCCTGGTTTTGCTGGTCTTGCCCCTGAGGCGCTCCATTGTTTCCTTGCTGTTTTGCCGGAGGGTTGTTACTTCCTTCGAATCCTTGTCGCCTTGCTTCGATTTGCTTATTTACTGCCGCCTCTTGAAGTTTTAAGAATGTTGTGCAATCTTTCATTGCATGCCTTGATACTCGCTTCCCATCGACGAACGCTGAGTGTATATGACAAGGTCCGTTGAGCATGTCTTCTGGCGAGGGGTTGTATTCTCTGGATTCTCGTACGGGGAATTTTTTATAGTCCTCTTTTCCATAACTTCGATATCCTGAACTTCTTCGATCACTTCCTTGATAGTTGTTGTCTCTGTATCCTGCGGTGACTTGGCTATGAGGGCCATAGTTGTCGAAATTTCTGGACCGTCTTTTTTGACTTCCATATCTGTTTCTTCTATCATCTTCTGGAGATCGCGTCCTTTTGTTGTTGCACGCGTCTTCTCCATCTGTGAATCTATTTGCTGTGTCCATGAGGTCTGACACTGTTTTCGGCTTGATTCTACCCATCTCCTCGACTAGGTCTCTTCGTCTTAATCCAATGATGAACGCATCTATTGCTCTTTCGTCTGAAACTTCGACTGCTGAATTTTTGATAAGGCTCCATCTTTGGATGTACGCCCGTAGAGTTTCATCGCGTTGTTGCACACATGCTTTGACTTCTTCTATTGATGCTGGTCGTTTGTATGTCGACCTGAAGTTGCTTGTAAATTGCTTTGTGAGGTCTTCCCAGCTTCCAATAGATTCTTTTTCTAGTTTGCTCAACCATGACCTTGCTGCGCCGGTGAGGTGTAGTTGCAAACTTTGCATTGCTGTTTCTTTGGTTCCTCCTAATATTTGAACTGCTTGTAGGTAATCTACGAGCCATGATTGTGGTTCCTGTGATCCATCGTATTTTTGCTGATTATGAGGTAGCTTGAATCCCTTGGGAACTGGAGTGGTGCAAACCCTATGGGTAAAGCATGATGCCCCCATCTCTTTGTCGTCGTCTTCATAGTCGCGTTTTTCATTTGGGGATCATGATCTTCGGGTTCCACCGTGCTGCTTTGGTGATGGCGATCGAGATCGGTGTTTACCGCTTCTTCGCCGAGGACTATTGTGACGGCGAGGTGACCTTGCTTTGTGCACTTCCTTGTGATGATATGCTTCTTCTCCTTTTGCTGATAGATTGTGTCCCACCATGTTGAGTCCGTTCAGTGCTGCTCTATGCATATGTTCTCTAGGATCTCCTGGGCTTGGTTGAGTTGTAAGTAAATATGCTTGTGCTGCCACTAGTGCTGCTTCAGGAGTTTTGGGTAGGATGTTTCCCTGCTCGTCGACCGATAGGAAGGACGAGTCGAGGTTTTTAGAAATACTTTGCCTGTCGGAGTACTCGAGGTTATCGTACCTTGAACCGTGTCGACGATTTTTCCTTGCATTGCTGTACGATGCGTCACTTCGTGCTTTTCGAGTAGCTTCACTAGCTGCAATGGCTGAATCTTTTCTTTTTTGTATCTCTGTTTTCTCCTTTGCTAATTGCTTGGCCTGCTGCCTTAGGGCGTAATGATACCCCAAAAGCAAGTTTTTACTGGAACTTGATGGTATTGGCGTGCCGTGTTCTACGGCTTCTCTTATTATCCTCCATTCATCGACTGATAGTCGAATTTTTTCCCTGGTTGTGAGGGATTCTGGTGTTTGCCCTTCTGCTAGGTGATTTGCTCCTCTGTCGATATTTGCTGGGTTTAGCACTGGATTATCATTTTCGTCGAATTCTTCTGAGTTATCTCCTATAATGGCGAGCACCTGGCATTGTTTGCCGATGTTACCCTTGAAGCTTGAGAAGATCGAGTTACTATCTTCAGAAAGCTCTAATCCTGTCTTCCATGTATCTGTTGACTTGTTCGCAATATCGTCGAAGCAGATCGTGAGATCTTCGAGTTGGACTCCTACGTCAGAATTTCCCTTTTCTTCGTTGTCCTCTGCAATATTTCCTTTTTGCACTTCCTCTGGGCTGACCGGCGAGTTTACCTCGCTGGAAGAGCCTTCAGAATATTCCATCACTGCTGTTGTTTTGGGCTCACTTGCCGACGGATCTTGTTTCATCGGATCTGAAAGGCGAGATGAACCCGACGGTCCGATGAGGATGTTTAAGCTTCCGATTGTCAACTCCATCTCTTGATTTTCGTCGACTTCTGTACTGCTGTTGGCTAAAAGTGAAAAAGCCGTCGAATTCATGATTCCAACGCCCAAGATCCCCACGGTCGGCGCCAATTGACGAGGGTTAACTCGATAAATGTCCTAGATGAAGGACTTAGGATCGGGGAGATAGGGCGTCGGATGAACTCGAAGGTAAAATTAGTCGAAATAGGTGTGTGTCGAAAGTAAACTTGGGTGTTCAACCTGGCTTGCTTTCAAACTGACCTACACCGTCCCCTCCTAGCCCCTATATATAGGTGGCCAGGTCTCGAGAATCGGGTAGGGTACGATACAGATTACAATATCGATATACGGTAAAGACTCGTATTCGACTATTATTACAATTGGGCCTAGCTATACGGGCCTCAGGGGTACTCAACTAACGGGCTCTATTAGCTATACCCTTGTCATCCCTTCTATCTAATTCTCATCTATGCTAAGACCTAAACTTGTCCTAAAACCCAAACCAAAGTATTCTCAATGACAGAACAGTTACAATGACCCTCGGTTGGATGATAAGGATACAAAGTACAACAACAAGAGGTAGTGTTTCAAGTACAAGAGACTGGAACATTACGCAAGAGGGTGCACAAAGGATGATACCCCAAGACTCCAGTAAGCTAGGATGGCTGAAGGATACCACGCAAACAATAAGAAGATACCCCAAGGTGTAGCTAATGTGGAAGTAATACTATTCAACCACCTCATGCAAGAAAGGTGGAAAGGACAAACAGAGCAATGGAAAGAGCAAACAAAGCAATGGAAAGGATTTTATTTCCTCTTAAATGGCAAACCAAAGGATCTACAACTTATGGATTATTGCCATGAGCTTGGTTGAAAACCTCTAGCTAGGAACGATAGATTTGGTTTTCAAAATTCAAAATAAGATTTGGGAACTTGATTCCAATTTCAACAAAACTTTTGTTCAAAAGGCTAGTAAGGTTGACCAAGAGTTAGAATACGAGGTTTGCAAACCATGTATGAAGTAATGATTTGGGTGCAGGATGGATTGATCACCATTCCTACTACTCTTATTATTCGCTCTTATAATGTTGGTTTTACACACCTAGAGAGACATACCTACATGAGAGACGATGTCGTTAAACCATAACCTTAGGAGGATAATATGTTACACCCTTTATAGTGAGCCAGTGTGGCCAAAACGTAGGAATACGGTGAGAACTTGGACTTTTGAACGACTTCACGAATCTGAAACGTTTTGCTCAGTGGACCTTGAATACGAAAGCTGTTCAGCTTTGGCTGCTGCCTGTTCGGTTCACCTTCCTGACCCTTCATTTCGACTCCCTATGTGGCCTGTTCGGCTACATCCCTGAGCCTATAAAAGAGAGGTCACTCCTCTCCAGAGAGTCACAACAGAAACAACCACCACTACCTATGAGATTGCCTCCTGGTTCCAAAGCTTTACGCCACCGAAGTCTACCCCATCCCGACCTACGATGTTATGGGGCAACTCTCCGAATCCCTGAAACTACTTTCCTGCCCATGAGAGCTTCGTTAGATCCCTTTTTCTTGCAATGGAGTTCACCTTCGAGATATGATCAAGTTGTCCAGCGCCTACCAATGACTATGAAGATGGTTGCGAAAGGAATTCTTAAGGACCATCTGGTACTAGTAGCAGATAGCATGACGAGGACCGACCAAGAAAAGGCTAGATACACATTCTTGGATGATGTGGACTACCTTATTGGTGACAACGCAATGGATGATATCTGCTTATCACCAGAATTGGATGGAACCCTTGGTATACCCACTTTTGAACATAGTATTGATCATCAAAATTTCTGAGAAGGGCAATTCAGAGAAAATGGCACAACAGTGAATGCAAGCTGGGAACAAAATGAAAGTGCCTAAGGAAGCATCAAGATACCACCAAGAGGATTTTTCTTTTAAGGGTGATAGCCACCCAGATACCTAAACCCAGATAACCTAATACCTACTTTCTTTCTAGCCTCTCCAATCTCGAGGACGAGATTTCTTTTAAGGGTGGTAGTCTGTAACATCCCAAGATTTTATCAAATTTTGGGGGAATTTTTTTTGCTTTTATTTGGAAGGTGTTGATTGAAATTTCACAAGGATTTAAAACTTTTGAGTTTATTTATAAGCTTTACTTCAAAAACCATTTCAAACTCCCTATCTTTCATGCTGAACTCCTATGAGAAAAACCAAAAACCAAAATATTATTTTTCTTGCTTTTATTCAACTGTATGCAAACCTGCTTGCAGAGAAATGAGTTACAAAAGTATTTATAAAGATTGTTTTGCAAACCTATAATTGAGTGTGAATCTCAACTATTATTTTATAAAATATTATTTTCCTATTTTCTTTAAAAGAATTGTTTTCAAACCCTAATTCTATTTCTTTTATGCAAGCAAACCCCTTGCTATGTTTATAAAGATATATTCAAAATTAGCTTTTTTCTTGAAAACATGTTTATTACTGCCCTAGTTTGTTCCTCTGAATTTTAGAAAACTTTTGCTTTTGGTTTGAAGTCATTTGGATTCAATATGCAAAATCTACAAAAGATAAAAAGAAAACAAAAAAAAAGAACCGACCCAGTTGGGCCGACTCGGCCCAACTAGACCGACCAGCCCAGCCCGACTAAGCGAGCGCTCGGTAGTCTTCCTCGTTTCCTCGTTCACCTCCAGGAACTTACATTCATGGCACATAAATTCTTCCCCTTCTCCTCCCATCAAATATAGCAACCGTTTCTTCTCGACTTCAACACAAAACTTATTGGAAATTCAATAGAGTAACCGTTCAGGGAATTAACTTCAAATTTTTATGGTCATAATCGCCCAAACCAAACCGGCGCCCCGAATGCCACCCGTTGGCATTGACCTCCCGATCTCCCTCCTCCGGCCATTATAAGAAGAACCGAGAGAAGCACCGCGTGCTCCTCTTTCTCCTCGCTCATTTTCGTTCTAAAAGTTTCCTCAGATATACTTTGTACATCCCGTGCCAACCATGCCAATCTTAGCTACAAATTTGAGTTCATCGCCAGATGCCGTCTCCGTGAGTGATTATCTCGACGAGTCCTCACACCAGAATACTACCTGATTCAAGGGGTACCTACTAGACATGGTTTTGCATCATGTTGTCGCTGTTGGCCACGACGTTCTTGGAGTTCATCGCGCGGGTATGAAGTTTTCATTGATCTTTCTCTCGATTCCTTTTGACAGTAGACTCTTCTAATTCTAGCCTACCTCCAGGACATCATCGTGTATCTTATCGTCGTTGTTGGACACGCCGCCTAACACCGCCGGCCACCGGAGCATCAGTTTTGGTCACACCCGCAACAGTAGTGTCGTCGTCAACGTCCTCGAGCACCGCAACACCGGTTGCTGCAGGATGCACACACGTTCTCCTTGATGACCTGCACCTCGACGACACCCCTGCACGTCTCCAAGACCACTGGACAGACGAAATCGTGCATGCCTGCATCGTCGCCGTCGCTTTCACCTTCGTGCGCGCGGTCTGCCACTGTAAGCCATGGGCACCATGTTCATGAATGTTTCGCATAGTTTGGAATAAATTAGGCAGTGGCATTGTAGACCATTTGATCTAAATCCGAAGATCTACGTCAGCTAACTAACTGAACCAGTACGAGGCGTGTCCTATTCTGGTCTTCTTCCGGTCGATTGGATCCTATATTGTGCTAGCTCACATCAAATTTTGAAAATTCATAACTAAAGATCTGTAGCTCCATTTTAGATGATTCTTGTTGCGTTGGATTCATAATTAAATCTCCTATCTAGTGGTACCAAACTTTCCAATTACTGAATTTTCGAATCTGTAAGCTTAAATTCTGGATTTGAACCTATTTACATCTATTCAAATTCAAATATGGGAATTTGAGTATTTTTACTATAGAATTTATTCTATAATGATTTCTTCTTCGAAAGTTAATCTTGTGATCATATATATCCACAAGAACCCTTTTAGATATTTTTCCCACACTATTCCAACATCATTCAAATATTAAACCTATTGCTTAGTTTAAGTTATTCAAATTGCAATTGAGCTATTTGAGTAATATCACAAATCTTTAGCTCCTGACCAACCCATGTGTACCTTGGGCTACTTGACTTTTGTCCCACTAAACAAAAAGTGTGAAATATCCTAAGTCCTAATGACCATATCTTGAGTTCTAAAACTTATTTTAGAATGATTCCAATTGCAGTAGCTTTGTTTTACTGCAAGCTATCCAGTAGCATCACTCCCATAATTTCTTGAACCATATCATAATTATTCAAATTCTAATATGAGAATTTGAGTATTCCTATATAGATTAATTCTATTTCTATTTCAATCAATGATTCCTTCTACTTTAGAAAAACCTATGATCATACCTAGTCATCAGTGTTATCTAAACAACATCTTGATCAAGATCATATTCACTTAGACCTATCTTGTATAGTACCCACTTATTCAAATTACAAATGTGTCATTTGAGTAAAGTGTGATACTATCAATCTTAGTTTCTACCTTTGCTACTATGGTATTGATCAGATCAACATCATAGTACTTAACCCAATCCCATTTACTCATTAGGAACCTTAAGCCATGTTTTCAAACATCATCTATACATATCCATTACCTATTGTCATTTACTCATGTCTACTCAATCTTAGCCTTGCATTGAACTATTCAATTTGTATTTGAGTTAATTGAGTACTTCAATGTTATAAGAATCCTAGCCTAAGCTTAAGTGTAATATATACTATTTAAGAATAATTGTTATCACAACTATTCAATAGTATTGCTATTGCACTATTTTGTCTCTTCTGTGATTTACCCACATGAGATATTCCAAGATTTAATATGCTTTAATAAAGCATAAAGACCTCACTCATTATATTTTGTCTAATTCATATATGCACTCAAATTGCAATTGTGCTACTTGAGTAGAATATGAATTCATCTCAAACCTAGATTTTGTTAATGTGGTGTTGTTATAACCCGTACCATAGTATGTGTTATACACCATGTTGATCAATGAACCATTTGAGCCATGTCCTCAAATATCAATCATTCATATCCAATCCAATGCCTACCTAGTTTTGTTCACAGGTATTGAACTATTCATCTTGCAAATATGCTAATTGAGTAGTTCAAGCATTCTTGAAACCCAGCCTAGTTCCTAAATGCAATAGATGCTATTTAAGAGTAATTGTTGTCACGTTTACTCAATAGTGTTGTAGTTGCACAAATTAACTCTTGTGTAATTTATTTCACATGAGTTATTCCTAAAACTCTTATATGCTTTGATAAAGCATAAAAACTTCATCAATCATATTATGCCTAGTCCAATTCTCTATCATATCATATTGATCTTCCCCAGCTAAGCTCTCAAATCCATATCTCACAATTCATATTTCCTTTGCCATATCTTTCTATCATAACATATCAATAAATCTAAATTGTTAAACCAATACTTTTCAATTGTTTGATTTGTTTGATTGTGTTGGTATGGTATATTTATGTTATGTTATTTCTGTGTTATAGCTTATGTGAAGAGCTACATGCTTAGTTGAGAGAAGTGGAAAGAATCGTATTCTTCAAAAAGGCAAGTGACACACATATCCCCTACCTATTTTTACTACTGCATTAGTGTGTTTCAGTAGTATGCATGCTAGGTGGAATATTCAACTATTTTATAAAATGCTTAGATCCTAGTAGTGTGTAGCTATCCTTCAAACCCCACCTGTTAGGATGCTAAATACGTTGAAAATTTGATGCCATGCTATGATCACTTGTTAAAAGTGTTTTGTGAACAAATTAAGAACTTCAACTAAAATGAAACACCTGGGTGGATTGGTTTGATGATGGAGGCGATGTTGAGTGTCTACTTAGGAGTCACATATCTTGGAAGTGAAAACCATGGTATGTGTTAGTGGCCTAAGTAGTACACTTGTGGTTTGCCACTCAGGATTAAAGGGATTAATATGTCTTCCATGCTTAGATGTACTTCCAGTGCAGCCTTATGACATTATGGGCTCTGTCTTGATTGAGTACGATGTGAGGGTTCATCCATGGGTACTGACAGAGGGTGGTATTTTGGGCACGGTCTGATCCAGATGGTTGAATGCTCCTTCTGAAAGGTCTTGTCTCATTTTATGTATGGGCGTAAAATGAGTCTTAAGGTGAAAGTGCACAACCCCTGCAGGGTGTCAAACTAATCGATTAGTCGTGTCCTCGGTTATGGACAACTTGAGTCTCTAGACATGGAATGTACGGAAGAATCTCATCACCTTTTTGAAATAATTGAAACTTGTGCAGAAAGTGGGGATGCCTCAGGGCTACATGCCTGGCAGTGAAAACCATGTATGTGGTGGTGACCTGAGGGATTAACCTGATTTTGTAGAGTGACTACCCGGGGCTACATACGGGCAGTGAAAACCATGTATGTGGTGGTGACCTACGAGTTATCTCGATATTGAAAGATTAACCAAGTTTTGTAGAGTAACTACCCGGGGCTACATACTGGGATTGAAAACCATGTATGTGGTGGTGACCTAGGAGTTATCTTGATATTAAAGAAAAATCAGAATGCTTTGAAATGTTTTGGTTTGGAAAATATAGGATAAAATTGGCTTTATGCAAATCGGCCTATGAGATCCACCAGCCAAATGTCATGTAGTTAGTTCTTTCACAACAGCCACCAAATATGTGTCATTTGCCAGTACATCACTGTACTGACCTCTCTGGGGCTGCATATTCAAATGTGCAGGTTTTATTTCGAGTAAGGAACCAGGAGTAGGATCTCGAGCTTACATTCCAACATGTCTGTCTGTGGCACTTGATGAAGATGGAAGCTCACTGCAACTATGCTTTATGCTATGTACTCGTAAGGTTGAAGACCTATGTAACTGGATTATTGTTGTAATATTTGATGCTATTGCAATGATTACTATATTTTATACTGTGGTGCTATCTACTGATCCAAGGAATGGCACAGATACACAAGAGTTCTGCCTTTAGTAAAAGGCGGGGCGCTACACTACTGTAGCAAACACAAATATTGGCAGAAATCTGTCAAAACTGAACAGCTGACAAAGGTCGAATTTTTGATGGGTTTTCTGTTGCTCAAATCAAAAAGTGCTCAACTAACAAAAGTTTGGATATAACCTGGGGCATATGCACAAGAAATCGCAGGTCCAAAAGATAAACAGAGAATTTTCACGAATTTTTACGGTGCAGCACCGAAAACAGTTTCAGGACAGCAACATCCCCAAATCTTTACCTCACTCAAATTAGAGGCTTCTCTTGGCACAAAAACGAAATAAACAAGATAAGGAGCGGTCAATACAGTAGTAATGACTTCCAAGACTCAAATAAAAGAAAAAGTACTAAAAAGAAAACATTGGGTTATCTCCCAAGAGTGCTTTTCTTTAACGCCTTTGAGCTAGGCGCAGAAAATTGCGAATCAAGTAATATCAAGTGATGAAGCATCAAGCTCATAATTTGCTCTAAGAAAAGAGTCAAAAAGTAATTTCTTTCTTTTCCTAGGGAAGTGTTCCATATCTTTCTTTAGTGGGAATTGATACTTGATAGTGCCTTCCCTCATATCAATGATAGCACCTACAGTTCGAGGAAAGGGTCTTCCCAAAATAATTGGACATGAAGCATGGCATTCAACGTCCATAACAAGAAAATCAACGGGAACAAGGTTATTGTTAACCACAATAAGAACATCATTAACTCTTCCCAAAGGTTTCTTCTTAGCAACATCAGCAATAGGAACATCAAAATAACATTTTTCAAGCGGTGGTAAATCAAGCATGTCATAAATCTTTCTAGGCATGATAGAAATACTAGCACCTAGATCACATAAAGCATGGCAATCATAACCATTAACATGCATATCAATGATGGGTTCCCAACCATCTTCTAACTTCTTGGGAACAGAGGCCTTTTGCTTCAACTTTTCATCCCTAATCTTTATGAGAGCATTGGTAATATGCTTAGTAAAAGCAATATTTAAAGAACTAGCATTGGGAGTCAAAGCAAGATTTTGCAAGAACAAAATTACTTCAGATATATTGCAGCCATCAACATCAAAATCATTAAAAGAAATAGAGCTATCATCTCCCACACTCTGAAAAATTTTAGCACCCTTTTGAGAAAAAGTTTTGGCAGTTTTAGGCTTTTTAACACAAGGAGTGGAAGTTTTCCCTACACCAATCAAAGTAAGAGGATTGCTACCAGTAGGAGCAATATCATTAGAGGTAGTAATAGTACATACCTTCATCTCTCTAGCCATCTCATCTTCTCTTTCCCACCTAGCATGCAATTCCGCTAACAATCTAATATTTTCATCAATTCCAACTTGGATAGCATTAGCGGTAGCAAAAACATTGTTCTCTTTCACATCATTAGGCAACACTTTTAATTTCAGAAGTTCAACATCATGAGCAAGGCTATCAACTTTAGAAGCAAGAATATCAATTTTTCCTAGCTTTTCCTCAACAGACTTGTTAAAAGCAGTTTGCTTACCGATGAAGTCCTTGAGCATTACCTCAAGCTCGGAGAGCGCGTCCCTAGTGTTGTTGTAGGAATTACCATAAGAGTTACCATAACAATTACCATTGGTAGAAGGATACGGCCTATAATTGTTACTAGCAAAATTGTTCCTATAAGCATTGTTGTTAAAATTATTGTTTCTAATGAAATTCACATCAACTTGCTCTTCTCGAGCAACCAGAGAGGCCAAAGGAACATTATTAGGATCAACATGAGTCCTATCATTAGCAAGCATAGCCATAATGGTATCAATCTTATCATTCAAGGAAGAGGTTTCCTTAACAGAATTTACCTTCTTACCTTGTGGAGCTCTCTCGGTGTGCCATTCGGAATAATTTACCATCATGTTGTCGAGTAGCTTTGATGCGGCGCCCAAGGTAAGGGACATAAAAGTGCCTCCAGCAGCTGAATCAAGTAGGTTCCTTGAAGAAAAATTCAGTGCTGCATAAAAAGTTTGGATAATCATCCAAGTAGTCAGTCCATGAGTGGGGCAATTCTTTATCATATATTTCATTCTTTCCCAAGCTTGAGCAACATGTTCATTATCAAACTGAGTAAACTTCATAATATTGCTACGCAAGGATATAATCTTAGCAGGAGGATAGTATCTACCAATAAAAGCATCCTTACACTTAGCCCATGAGTCAATACTATTCTTAGTCAAAGACAACAATCAATCTTTAGCTTTTTCTCTCAAAGAAAAAGGAAACAACTTGAGCTTAATAATATCACTATCAACATCTTTATATTTCTGCATCTCACATAGCTCAACAAAATTGTTGAGATGAGCTGCAGCATCTTCAGTACTAGCACCAGAGAATTGCACTTTCATAACAAGGTTCAATAAAGCAGGCTTAATCTCATAAAAGTTTGCAGCAGTAGCAGGTGCTGCAATAGGAGTGCAGATAAAATTACTATTGTTTGTGCTAGTGAAGTCACACAACTTGTGTTTTCAGGATTGGCCATTTCAGCAAAACGAAAGTAAACAAGTAAAAACAACTACCAAGGATTCTAATTTTTTTGGGTTTTTGATAAAAAACGATGCAGGTAAAATAAATAAAGTAAAGCAAAGCAATAACAAAGTAAAGGATGTGTGTGTGAAAAACTCCCCTCGCAGAAGTCTTCTACTCCTCCCCGGCAATGGCGCCAGAAAATTAGCTGCTACCAAGTTGATGTGGGAGCAAACTGTCCTTGTGCGTGGTGGATAACCAGCCCGTTGGGAACCCCAAGAGGAAGGTATGATGAGTATAGCAGCTAGTCTTCCCTCAGTTAAGAAACCAAGGTTTAATATCGATCAGGAGAGGAGAGACAAATGACTGAAGGTGATGTGAAACCTGCACACACACAAACAAATACTTTGTTCCCAACTTGCAATGAGGTTGTCAATCTCACCGGTTTGCTTGACACAAAGGTTATGAGCGTATCGAGTGGAAAACAATATAGTATGCGAGTAAAGTAAACAGTGCGAGTAAAGTAAATAGGTGATAGCAATATGATGTAAATAGGACCGGGGTCCACAGTTCACTAGTGGTGTCTCTCCATAGATAAATAACACATGCTGGGTAAACAAATTATAGTTGGGCAATTGATAGAATAAAGATAAACGTGATATGTCAAGAAGATCACTATGAGATTTACTCTGGGCATTACAAAAAAATACATAGACCGCCATCCAACTGCATCTATGACTAATAATCCACTCCCGGGGATATCAATCCGAACACCCCAGTAGTATTAAGTTGCGAACAATAGATAATTGCATTAAGCAAAGTGTGTAATGTAAACAAAGCATATGCCCTTGAGGATATGAATGTTGTTTTCTCCCTAGTAGCAATAGCACATCTACCACCTTAGAGGTTTCTGTCACTCCCCCAGGTGAAATAGAGGCATGAACCCACTATCGAGCATAAATACCCCCTCTTGGAGTCACTAGCAACTACTCGGCCAAGATAGCTACTAACAACGGAGAGCATGCAAGATCATAAACAACATAGAGATAACAAAAGATATAATTCAGTACAACAACTTAATCATAAACACCAATATTCATCGGATCCCAACAAACCAAACATGTAGAATTACATAACGGTGATCTCAATCATGTATGGCAGCTCATGAGATCTAAACATGAAGCACATGGTGGAGAAGACAACCATCTAGCTACTACTACGGACCCATAGTCAAAGGTAGACTACTCACTCATCGCTCCGGAGGCAAGCATGGCGATGAAGAAGACCTCCAGTGGCGATTCCCCTCTCTGGTAGGGTGTCGGGAAGAGCTTCTGGACCCTCCCGATCTTCGGGTTGACGGTGGCGGCGGATCGCGATGTGTTCTGGAAATCTGATCGGGTACTTAGGTTTTTTCCGTTGGGGGGTCTTTATAGGCGAAGGGGCGTCATCAGAGGGGGAGCCAGGCGCCCTCACACGGGGCCCACGCGGCCAGGGGCCTGGCCGCGCCGCCCCTACGTGTGGGGCCCTGGTGGCCCCCCTCCGACTCTCCTTTGGATCTCTGGAAGCTTCCGGGTAAAATAAGACTTTAGGAACTTGTTTCATCCAATTCCGAGAATATTTCCTGTGTATCACTTCTGAAACACAAAAACAGCAGAAAATAGGAAACTGGCACTGTGGCAACTCGTTAATAGGTTAGTTCCGGAAAATGCATAAAAGTGCCACTAAGTGTAATGAAACAATAGGCAAATGGTGTAAAAACAAGCATGGAGCATCAAAAATTATAGATACATTGGAGACGTATCACCAGTGCGGGCGCCAACTTCTTCGCCTTCTCAAAGAAAGCTTTCAACTCATCGCGGGTGCGGCCATGGGGAGAGCTCACCTTCTCCTAGTCGAAGTCCGCACCATGTGCATAAGAAAGTGCAATAGCACCCTCAGCACCACGCTTCAGAGAGAGCCCCTTCAGATGGAGGGTGGGGTCTTTAGTTGTATCGAAGGCTTTGGCAAGTTTCTCCAAGTTATCCTTCGGAACCTCTGCCTTCTTCTTCGGCCACAACCCGACGAACAATCACGTCAGAACGCGGCTCACCAACTCAAAGATCTCCTGGATAGATATCCAGTTTGCTTTGAGTAAGTTGACCGTGGTCATCAGAGGATCATCGCCCGGTTGCAAAGACGACAAAGACACCCCGGTAAATCCTGCACAACAAAGGGGAAAAAAGAAATAGAAGAAAAGAAAGCATTAGCAAGAACAGCAATGCAGCAGCAGTTGACAAAGAAGACAAGGCGAGTATTTACCTTCAGAAGCAGCGGACATCATGCGAAGATGCTCCGCCACGGCTTGCTCTCGCTGGGAATGTTCCTTGTTGGCATCGGCCAAAGCTTTTTTAGCTTTCTTCGCCTTACCAAGCGCTGACTTCTGCGATTTCTCAGCGCTTGCTTTGGCGGCGGTCGCAACATCATAGGCCTTCTGCAAAGCACTAAGCTCGGCTTCCAGCGATGCAATTCGGGCATTGGCCATTGCTAGAGCAGCTACAGCAGAAAGAAGAAAGGAAGTCAAATAAACAACAAAAGATAAGCATAGAGGAAAAGTAACGACATGATGTCGAGCATATCTTTGGAAGCTTTCGCAACCTTTAGGTACTCAGCACATTCAGTGCCCAAGGCGACGAATCTCTTCAACAATGCCTGGGAGAGAGGGCGTGTAAGAGCATAAGTGTATACAAGGAAAACAAGTCAAAGGAAATTACTCACATCATCGGGGGAAACCGCAGATGCATGGGCTTCAAGGGAAATGTCGGTTTCTTTGGCCTTCTTTGAGCGGTTGAGGCTTCGGGTCGCAGGAATCTTCTTGACAAAAGCCTTGGTAACCCTCGGTGCAATTTCTTGCTCAGTAGGCTCATCAGCAGTTGCCGGCGGAGTCGAAGGAGCAACTGTAGCATCTTTTGGCGGCTCCTCGTCATCTCTACAAGAAGAAAACAAGTTATGTATAACACGACAGAAAGAAGGCAAGCACGGTGCAATTGAAGAACTCGAAGAAATACTTACAATGCCAGGAGGTCGAAGTATTCAATGTCTCCTACAAGAACAGAGGCTTTATCAGCCGCTGCTCTCTGCAGAGAGGAACTCGAAGAAGCAAATTCGTCGACACACTTCCTCTTCTTGTCCACACCAGCATCTTCAGCGAGCATAGGAGGAGGCGATGTCGTCAAACTAGTGTCTTCTTTTGATTCTTTGGCATCATCTCCGTCCTAATTTTCTTCAGCCTCGGGGGCTTCAGATACAGAAGAGGCCAGATCAGTCGGAAGAGGCCCTGCCTCTGGAAGAGGAGGGCGCGAAACGAGGAATTGGTGCTCCTGCACATGAACAAGTCAGTAGAGTAACAAAGGCAAAGAAAAACACAGCTCGAAACAAATGAAATTCGACAACAAGTGAACAAAAACAAACAGATACGTACCTCGGGTAGGGGGTGCACGGAGTCAAAGTAATCAGTGGTCAAGTTAGCAACCGCATGGTCCTTGATGAGCTTGGTGAGGCTCCTGACTCGCTTGTCGACATCTTGTTTCTCTATCAGATCTTCATAGATGCGAGCAGGATCTTCCAAGCCAGAGTAGCTCCAAAGCTTGGTAAGGCGATGCTGTAGGGGTTGAACTTGACGTTGCACGAAGAACTTCATGAGTTGAATACCCAACAACGCGCCTCCTTTGCCTCCTTTCAGAGCTTGAATGTGAGATAGTAGAGGAACAATATGTTCTATTTCCGAATCTGAGGGAAGCGAATCCCACGATGCCAATTTCTTCACTTCCTGGAGGCGTCGAAAGGAGGTAGGCCATATTCATCTTCGGGGGAGGCTTTGCAATCTTTGATATAGAACCATTTGGTCCTCCACCCCTGGACAGATGCAGCCATGGAAAATTCGAGATATTGCACCTCAGGGCGCACAGAGATAATGGCTCCGCCCAGTTCAGGTTTTCTGGACAAAGCAACGTTGGGGCGAAGCCGGAAGATTGATCTCCAGAGAAGAAAATAGGGCTCAATGCCCAAGAATGACTCGCAAAGAGTCACAAAGCAAGCAATGTGGAGGATGGAGTTAGGTGTGAGCTGGTGAAGCTGCACACCATAAACAAAGAGAAGCCCACGAAGAAACTCGTGGGCAGGAAGAGAAAGGCCGCGGAGGAGGAAGGCAAGGAACATTACCCGATAACCGCTCGGGGGCTGCGGGATCCGCTTAGTGCTGGGGAATTTAATGGAATCGCTGCTGGAGATGAGGCCGTCCGTCCTGGCCTTCTCCAACTCCCTCTGCGCGATGGCAGAGCGCACCCAGCTGGTCGCGGAGGTTGTCTTGGCCATGGTGTTCTTGGTTGCAAGGTGCTTCACGTGCATCTATCAATCCACACCTGGGGGCTATGCACGAGAGGAAGGAAGCAGAGGTCGACGATGGTGGCGGCGGCAGAGAGAATGAGCTGGTAAATAGTACAAATCCCCTACTACCCCTTTATATACCTTCTCAGAGAAGGAACGTGGGCTGAGATGTGGCGCAAAGAGCGGAAACGATAGCCCACTAACGGTCAAAAATTGCAAAAATTACAATGCTGCCCACAAAACGGTTCGCACTCACACAGAGTGACGTATATTCAAAATTACCCACTGACGTCATGAAGAAGGTGATATGAGAAAGATCAAATTCGATAGGATGGCGCCAACAATGCAAAAATCAATTGATGAGACTATACCCGAAGAACATTCGACTATATCCTTGGGGGCTACTACTTTCGAAAGTGTTGAGTGCAACATCCATCTGGAGTGCTGAACGCGTACTCGATGAAAAGTTATCAGTAAACTATTTTGAGTTGAAGTATGATGATGGACTACACTATATTTGAGCCTATACTCAAAAAAAGATTTGTTCGACTATAACCTCGGGGGCTACTCCCATCGGGAGCACTGAGCGCGCACCCGACGATATTTTTTGATAAGCACTAAAACATGTGAAGTGAAAGAGTATGCGGTGGAACACTGTTACTCCCATCGGGAGCGAGTTTTTATGGTTGTTTAACCCGAATATTTTCAGTCAAAATTTGACTGCGACATGAGATTCCCGAGTTGCGTTATCGCAACGAAACTCGAATGCCGTGATTTATCACGAAGGTAAGACCCCGGGATCCGTCCTGTGTGGCCTGGTATACGCACATGGATGCGCTCTACTGGTATGTATCCGTGTCTACGACGGGAAGAAAATCCTGGTGGACGCACTGGGTACCTTGAGAATCACTGGGATTCATTCTTTGTAAGACCTAAATGCAGCAAAAGAGTTGGTTTGACCAATATCCCGAATTCAAATCCAAGGGGATTGAATTTGAAGTAGGTGGCAAGTATCTGTTCCGATAGTTAACTGACCTCTTGATCTGTCAGAGTTGTCAGGCTTGTTCATCAAAACCCCTTGCAAAATATTATCATAAAAATAAGTCGAAAGACCAAGTCAAAGATTTGAAAATATGAAGAAGTCAAAGAATTGATCAAGTCAAAGATTTAAAGATTAGAGAATCAACCCGAATCTGCAATTCTGGTAGAATCTCAGGGGCTACTGACAAGGGTATAGTTGATAGAGCCCGTTAGTTGAGTACCCCTGAGGCCCGTTAAGCTAGGCCCAATTGTAATGATAGTCGAGATACGAGTTCTTACTGTATGTCGATATTCTAATCTGTATCGGACCCTACCCGATCCTCGAGACCTGGCCACCTATATATAGGGGCCAGGAGGGGACGGTGTAGGCCAGATTGAAAGAAAGCCAGGTTCAACACCCAAGTTTACTTTTGATATACACCTATTTCAACTAACCTTACCTTCGAGTTCATCCGACGCCCTGTCTCCCCGATCCTAAGTCCTTCATCTAGGAGATTTGTCGAGTTAACCCTCGTCACCCGGAATCCGGGTTGTCCTCAGGAAGGAGGAAACACATATCACGGCATATCCCGAGCGGCCGGAAGATACTATGGGTCTCCCGCCGTGGCACTGGAGTTACGCTCGAACGTGGAGGTAGACTGCCAGGGTGTGCCGGGGAGGTACATACTCCATAGGGTAGGTCCCCGTACTAAGGTAGATAAGTGAAAGGCTTTGATCGGGTGCTTGTCGTGGCATATGATGTTATGCGGGGAAGATGCCCACACGATGAGTATCCGGTTGATTGTGGGTAAAGTGTACAACCTCTGCAGAGTGTAAATCTATTCGAATAGCCGAGTCCTCGGTCATGGACGGTTGGAATTGCCATACTTAACATGTGTCGATTTTGGTTTTAAAAGTGGTTTTCAGAAGAATGGAGAAAAGTGTCGGACGGAGTACTCGGAGGGTACTGCCATTGCACGGTTATGGTTCAGAGTACTTGTAGGGTACTGCCAAGGAATTGGAGATGGTCATGTGTGATTGACCTGGTTTTATGGATGGAGAAGGTCATGTTTGATTGACCTGGTTTATGCAATAAAAAGGGTTTTCCCCTTCCTAGAGATTTTTACTAAAACTGCTTTATAAAAGATTTTAATAAGGATATAGAGATGTCATAGAACATGTTTCTGGACATGCTATATCATCACAAGAAGAAGGTTTTCAAAGAAAATAAACTAGACTAGAGCCTTTCTTTGCTACAGCCAAATTGCATATGAGTTCACTCTCTTTAGATGGTTTGCAAGTACAATTCAAATGTACTCATGGCTTTGTCCCTGGCTATTAACTTGGTCAGAATATGAAGAAGATTACGAGGAATGTGATGATGGTTACAACGACGCTGATGCAAGCTAGGAACGTCTCCCAGTCAGTTGCCTGTAGGGTAGTAGGCATGACGTGGGTCATCAGCGCTGCTTGATATCCGCTGCTTAGTTGTAGACTTGCCATGTATGGCAATATCATACTTGGTCATGTGAAAAATTGTAAGTATGTTATTCGGTACTGTAATGGATGATGTAATTCTGTTATCAACTCATATATGTGGATTCACGACACACTGATCATGGGATCGTGAATTGTATGCATATTGGGTATTCCGGATGGGTAATCCGGGGTCCCCACAGCATCCCCAATCATTGACGCTTGTACTTCTTGGATATTTCTTGGGGTGACATGGGCATCCCCAAGCTTGAGCTTTTGTCCATTCTTCATCTCACCTCATCACTCTCCATTCCCTACACTTGAAAACTTCCTTCATACAAAACTTTGCACAATTCTATTAGCAACATTAGTGTAAGTATAACAATAAATCAACTCTTTTGGTTCAGATTTTAACTCAAGCACACCACTAATTAAAGCACCTACTGTAGCAACTTCCTCAAGAAGTTCTCGGATCAAAAGAACTCAAAAAGAAAGCGATCGAGAGGCAAACATAAATAGTGGCAGAAATCTGTCAAAACAGAACAGCTGACAGAGATCGATTTTTCAGAGGGTTTTCTGTTGCTCAAATTGAAAAGTTCCAAACTAATAAAAGTTTGGAAATAACCTGGGTCATATGCACAAGAAATCTCAGGTCAAAAGATATTCTGAGAATTTTCATGAATTTTTACAGTGCAACACCAAAATCTGTTTCAGAACAGCAACTTGCCCAAATCTTACCTCCCTCAAATTAGAGGTTCTTCTTGGCACAATAACAAAATAAAAATGATAAGGAGAGGTAATTACAGTAGTAATAACTTCCAAGACTCAAATGAAAGAAAAATTACTGAAAATAAAACATTGGGTTATCTCCCAAGAGTGCTTTTCTTTAACGCCTTTGAGCTAGGCGTAGTGATTTGAAAAGATGCTCGGCGCCAGAAAAGAGCTTAAGGCAAAGGTGCCATAAAAGAACTTGAAGCAAGAAAGATCATCAAAAAGCAAATATGAAACACATTTAAATCTAAACCACTTCATATGCATAGGAATCTTGTAAGAAAATAAATCAATGAGGCACATAGTAACAAACATGGATAGATAAAACAAGTGCAACTTCAAGATTTGCAACATAAAGAGGGGAAACTTAATGTTGTAGGAGCATCATGAATAGAATTAACAATATAACTATCAAACCATATTTCCCTCTCTCATAGTAACTTTTAGTAGCATCATGAATAGAATTAACAATATAACTATCACATAAAACATCCCTATCATGAGCCACATGCACAAAAAGAATTAATACTCCCCACATGAACAATCGTAGTAGGAGCAAATTCAACAAAATTATTCTCATCACCATAATCATCAAAAATAGGAGGCATATTGTAATCATACCTTGTTTCCTTCTCAATAGTAGGTGAACTGAAAATATTATACTCATCATTGTAATCATCATAAGCTAGAGGTTTAGTATCATCATAAGCGATATAATAGCTATCTCCCAAAGCGTGTTTATATGTAGACATATCATCATTGGAAGGAACATGGATAGCACTAATGGTACAACAATTATTAACATCAATTTTTTTAGAATTGGTACCAAAAAGATTTTCAATATCAAAAGTAGAGTGATTTTCCCAATCATGATCACTAACATAGGTAACAGGCATAAGAACATCATCGAGTTCAGACTCATCAAAAATTATAATAGGAGCAACATGCTTAGGGGAAGATACCGTTTCCTCTCGCCTTTTACTCCTCCTCTTCTTCTTCTTCTTACTCTCTTCTTTAGGAGGGAGAGGCTTGAAAGGAAGCTTCTCCACATAATCTGGTTTACTGACAGAAACAACAGAAGAAACTTTGGAGGATTCCTCCTCTCTATTAATAAGGTGGAAACATATATTAGTCCTATCATAGCTTGGCAAAACATCATATTTTATAAGATTTTGTATGTAAATATTTGTGAGGCAATCTTTAAAACAATAAAGATGACAACCCTACAGGATGCTAATATTTTTAAAATCGCTCATATCTAACAAAGAAGTTTTTCTAGATAGCTCTTCACACCCCAAAAACAAAGTAAGCTCATCATGCTGATTGAGAGTGATCTTGTCATCACAATACAAACTTGCGGTACTCATTCGATTAGAAGGGTCACTATTATGGCCTAAGCATTGAAAATTAAAATGACCCTTTTCATGGCAAAGTTCACAAATAAAAGGATAAAGCTCACAAACCTTGTTACCAAGATCATCTAGAGCCTTATCCCATATTCGGGTCTCTTCATTCCTGTGGTGGATACAATAATCTTTTTTGTCGTGACTCTGTTCACAAGGTCTAAGTACTCCACAAAAATTAACATGCTTATAAGAAATAGTACTTTCAGAAGTTTGAGCATGTTCATTGCAATCATCAATAACAATTTGATTTTCCATGAAAGCTCTTTAAAAGGTTCATGATACACATCCCCATTTCCCTTAGGAACATTAATATGGGAAGCAAAGGCTTAATGCAATCATACTCATAATTTATACCTGATCCTTTACCATTGTCGCTATCCCAATCTTGGATATTGATTTGAATTGTTTCAAGCAGATCCCACTTAGCGTCAACCTCCTTGCTTGTGAAAGACCCATCAAAGCATGCATCTAGATAGTCCTTGTAATATCCTGAAAGCCTTGCATAAAAATTATTAATCACAATATTACGGGGAAGCTCATGAATAGGACATTTGAGCATTAGTGACTTCAATCTTCCCCACGTTTGGGCAATGCTTTCTCCATCATGAGGATGAAAATTATAAATATAATTCCTATCTTTATGAACCTCATGAGAAGGATAGAATTTAGAATAAAAGAGAGGTACAATTTCCTCCCAGCAAATAGGTCGGCCATCATTCAACATCTTATACCATTCTGCCACTCTGCCCTTCAGTGATAAAGAAAATAGCTTCCTCTTAAGTTCACCTATAGAAATACCTACACACTTGAACAACTCGCATAATTCATGTATAAAGAGCAAATGATCACCGAGATGGACAGTTCCATCCCCTAGATAGCAGTTATTGAAGGCACGTTCAACAATTTTCATAGTTATTTTAAAGGAACAAGGATCAAAAACATCATTAGAAACATCACATATGGGAGATAAAATATCATGAGAGCGAATTTTCTCCACTAAAGCTGGGGAACTAAAAATATCATGCTTAGCAAAACCAGCTTCCCCAAGCTTAGACCTTTCTATAGCATTAGCAATAGCGGTATTCAAAGAATTCATACAAATAACATTGCTATGCAAATAAAGCTCCAAAGGTTTTCAAACACTTCAAGTCTAAACTGAGGAAAGATACTATAAAACTCTTTATTTTCCGTTAAGCCTAACTAGTGAAAATAAAAACAAGAAAAAAAAATATAATTGCAGAATCTAAAGGAAATAACTTCGAGCACTCACCAGCAACTAAAAGACTTAGCAACCAAAGGATGTGAGTACCTTTTACCTTACCTCCCCGGGAACGGTGCCAGAAAAGAGCTTGATGTCTACGCACGGGTTGATGTCTACGCACGCGTATGTTCTTGTAGACAGTGTTGGGCCTCCAAGTGCAGAGGTTTGTAGAGGAGCAACAAGTTTCTCTTAAGTGGATCACCCAAGGTTTATCGAACTCAGGGAGGAAAAGGTCAAAGCTATCCCTCTCAAACAACCCTGCAATTACGATACAGAAAGTCTCTTGTGTCCCCAACACACCCAATACACCTGTCAGATGTATAGGTGCACTAGTTCGGCGAAGAGATAGTGAAATACAAGTAGTAGTGATGATTATGAGTAGTAACGGTAATATGAAATATGTATTGCTGCGAGCAAACATGTAACAAAACTGAAAGGAAATGGTGTGCAATGCTTGGAAATAAGGCCTAGGGATCATACTTTCACTAGTGGACACACTCTCAACAAATATAACATAATTGAACCAATAGATACTATCATCAATATGCAACTCAAAACAATTCTCTAATGGAAAATGAACACCAATCATGCGTAGGGCTACGAAGCACTCCTCAAAGTCCATATGTACCCAAACTAGATTGTCCGACACTATCACCATGAACGCACTAGATGGTTCCAACAAACACCAACAATTCATAGAGGCATTAACCAAAAAGACACACGCAATGAGCACACTAGTCACCTTCCCATTACGATATAAGGTGTCTCCAGAGTTTACAAATAATAAGCAAGGGAGTAGAATAATATCTGAATAATAACATCTTCCAATTCAACTAGATACAAAGCTCACGGTCACATAAAGATCACATCATGGGAGAGAGAGGTGAACCACATAGCTACCGGTCGAGCCCTCAGCCCCGAGGGAGAACTACTCCCTCCTTATCATAGGAGACATCAAGGTTGATGGAGATGGCGGTGAGGTCAATGGAGACGGCGGAGACGGCGATGGAGACCGACGGAGATGGCCCTGGGGGCACTTTCCCATCCCGGCAGGGTGCTGGAACAGAGACTTCTGTCCCCCGAAATTTGCCTTCGATGGCGGTAGCCCTGCGGAACTCTTCTGGAAATTTCGCCGATTGTTTTAGGGTTTTCCATCGGGAGGCTTCTTATAGGCGAAGGGGCATCGTCAAAAGTGGACCAGGGGCTCCTCACCATAGGTGGGCGTGGCTAGGGCCTGGGCCATGCCCCCTCATGGTGTGGGCATCCTCTGGCCCTTCTCCAGCTCCCGTTTGGTCCTCGTCCTCCGTCCGGGAAAAATAAGAGTTTTTGAACTTGTTTCGTCCAATTCCGAGAATATTTCCTATGTAGCTTTTCTGAAACACAAAACAGCAAAAAATAGGGAACTAGCACTGTGGCATCTTGTTAGTAGGTTAGTTCTGGAAATCGCACAAAAACGCCATGAAGTGTAACGAAACACAAGGCAAATGGTGTAAAAACAAGCATGGAGCATAAAAAATTATAGATACGTTTCAGACGTATCAGCATCCCCAAGGTTAACTCCTGCTCGTCCTCGAGTAGGTAAGTGATAACAAAAGAAATAATTTTTGAAGTGACATGCACCTACACAATCTTGATCATCTATGTAAGCATTGTGCGCTGGGATCAAAAGAACGATAGAAGAAACTTAGCAACCATGTTATAACATAAAAAAGAACACAACTGAAAGATCATGAAAATGAAACAATGAAAGTCAAATATGTGTTCAAATCATATGGAAAAACATACAAATGGTTTTTAGCTTGTCCTTCATGAGAGAGAAAAACATAAATGCATAGGACACCTTCAAGTTTAAGAGGGCGACTAGATGCAAGTAATTTGGGAACAAGTAAAACCAGCATCATGAATCAATCAATGAAAACTTTGGGACAATGCACACTATACTCAGAAAGACAACTATGCTCTCTTAGACGGTGCATAAAGGTAGAAGGTGGAGACTCAACATAAAAAGTAAAAGAAAGGCCCTTCGCGGAGGGAAGCAGTGATTGCAAGTTTTATAAACCTTCAAAAATTATGGTACTTACTAGCTTTGAGCTCTCATTGCCCCCATCATAGGAATCTTGAATGGTTAAAGTTAATGCGAATACACTTATGCTGCATATGCTTGACAAATTATAGGTTGAAAACCTCGTGTCCCGTGAAATACGAATACCCAAACCTCATGCTACTTTACTTAGAGTCCCAAGCAAGCTCTTATCATTGTAAGTATACACATATCATCGAGAACCGCCAACGGGGTACATCCGTGCCCGATGACATGGAACAAGCCCACATCAAAATGACAGGACAAACAGACAATGAACACCTCGGCATCTCTTTTATTTACCATTGGTATAGCTTTTTATTGTGAGATGCGTCATCGAATGTTCACTATGGGCATGTTGTAAATTTCCACCATGAATTACGCATGGCTTAGATTAGCGGCCCATGCGTTTCTCTAACACATATACAAACTCCATGATCCCGCAAGATTCCCAATTCATTTCACATCGCGAGTATCCATAAACAAAAGATCACGATATCAACTCAAATGAAAGATAGTGCAATGTTGAAAGCTTGCCCCATGACGGCATGGCTGGGCTAATTTCCAACTTACAACTTGCAAGCATAACAACTCAACATTAGAGAGCCACAATGTCAAAAATTTAAAACAAGAAAAGTAAAGTGTGCCATCAGGTTCGTGAGAGCTTTACTGACCAATTTTCGCATAACACCAAAAAGAGTTAAATTTAAAGGATAGATAAAAGGAAGTCAAATGTACTTGGAATAGCAAATTGCTAATAGGTATCTATGGTGGACACTTTTTTGGAACAACTTGGTTTTTAGGAGTTGGATGCACCAGGAGTGCTCATACTCAGTATAAAATGAGGGCTAGCAAAAGACTGGGAGTGACCAACTAAGAGAGCAATAACGGCCATAATCATGCATAGCGACAAAGCAACATTAAAAGAAGCATAAGATGGCATCAAAATTCAAAAACTAAATGATCATAGAGGCTTATGGTGACTTTGTAAGAGTCAAACATGTGTGAGCATGCGCCAAGTCAACCCAAATAAAGTATCAAGGAGAAAACCAAAATAATGCTTCCAAACGATAAAAACAACGCATGATTTTTTCAAAGACTCATTAAGCAATCTCAGTCATTTGAGACAAGTCATGCTACAGAAAAAAATCACTAAGCATACTATCAAAACGCAATCAAGCATGGCATGCAAAAGTCTAAGCCGCAGTCTAAAAAGGCTCCTTTTTGTACCACTTTTTTGCAAGAAACTTTTTCTCTTTTCCAACACCATTCAAACCTTTTTGAAACAACTATTTTGAGGAAAACCAACATAGACCAGAGGTCCAAATACACCTTGATGCAAAGATAAAACAAGATCTGAACAAAAATCAAGGCAAAAAACAAAGGCTAAACGCAGTTCTAGAAAAAGAGAACACTCGTTGAACGATAAAAGTGAAGAACTGAGTGTTCTTGGCAATGAAAAACAGAGTTCATCTCCCTCCAAAAGAACATGATGTGATCAAACCATTTATTGCAGCAAGCAAAACAAAAGAAAACTGAATTTCGCCGATGAAGAAAGGGGTGCCTCGAGGGCATCCCCAAGCTTTGACGCTTGTACTTCTTAGATATTTCTTGGGGTGACATGGGCATCCCCAAGCTTGAACTTTTGTCCATTCTTCAACTCATCTCATCATTCTCCAATCCCTACACTTGAAAACTTCCTTCATACAAAACTAAACACAAATCTATTAGCAACATTAGTGTAAGCATAACATTGAATCAACCCTTTTTGCTTCAGGTTTCAACTCAAAACCACCACATATAAAGTATATACTACTGTAGCAACTTCCCCAAAAGTTCTGTGATCAAAAGAACTCAAAAAGAAAGCGATAAAGCGGCAAACACAAATATTGGCAGAAATCTGTCAAAACTGAACAGCTGACAAATGTCGATTTTTTAGAGGACCCTCTGTTGCTCAAATCAAAAAGTGTATAACTAATGAAAGTTTGGATATAACCTGGGGCATATGCACAAGAAATCACAGGTCCAAAAGATATTCTGAGATGTTTCACGAATTTTTATGGTGCAGCACCGAAATCTGTTTTAGGACAGCAACATCCCCAAATCTTACCTCACTCAAATTAGAGGCTTCTCTTGGCACAAAAACGAAATAGAAAGGATAAGGAGTGGTTATTACAGTAGTAATAACTTCCAAGACTCAAATAAAAGAGAAAGTACTGAATATAAACAATGGGTTATCTCCCAAGAGTGCTTTTCTTTAATGCCTTTGAGCTAGGCGCAGTAATTTGCAAAGATGCTCATGTAGGCGCCATAAAAGAGCTTAAGGCAAAGGCATTATATAAAAACTTGAAGCAAGAGAGAGCATCAAAAAGCAAATATGAAACACATTTAAATCTAAACCACTTCCTATGAAAAATAATCTTGTAAAGAGACAAGTCATGAAAGCGCAAAGCAAAAAGCATAGGAAGGCAAAACAAGTACAACTTCAAGAATTGCAACATAAAGAGGGGAAACTCAATATTGTTGAGATCCATCAAACCATGTTTCGATCTCTCATAATAACTTTCAGTAGTATCATGAATAGAACTAACAATATAACTATCAAATAAAGCATCCCTATCATGAGCCACATGCATAAAAGAATTAATACTCCCCACATGAACAATCGTAGTAGGAGCAGATTCAACAGAATAATTATTCTCATCACCATAATCATTAAAAACATGAGGCATATTGTAATCATAACTAATTTTCTCCTCAAAAGTAGGTGAACTGAAAATATTATACCCATCATCATAACCATCATAAACTAGAGGTTTGGTATCATCACAAGCTAGAGAACAGCTATTTCGCAAAGCATATTCATCAAACATATCATCATAAGAAGGAACATGGATAGTACTAATGGTACAACAATTATTAACCTTAGAATTGGCGCCAAAAAGATTTTCAATATCAAAAGTAGAGTGCTTTTCCCAGTCATGATCACTAACATAGGTAACAGGCATAGGAACATCATCCCAATCATAATTATCATAATCTATAGCAGGATCATAATGCTTAGGGCAAGATACCGTGTCCTCTCGCCTTTTACTCCTCTTCTTCTTCTTCATACTCTTCTTACTCTCTCCTTTAGGAGGGAGAGACTTGAAGGGCATCTTCTCCAGATATCCTTTAGGAGGGAAAGGCATCTTCTCCACATAATCTAGTTTACTGACAAAAACAATAGAAGAAACTTTGGAGGATTCCTCCTCTCTATTAATAAGATAAAAACATCTATCAGTCCTGTCATAGCTTGGCAAAACATCATGTTTTATAAGATTTTTTAAGTAAGTATTTGCGAGACAATCTTTAACACAATAGAGATGACAACCACGAAGGGTGCTATTAATATCAGAATCACTCATATCTACCAAAAAAGTCTTTCTAGATATCTCTTCACACTCCAAAAACAAAGTAAGCTCATCATGCTGATTGAGAGTAATCTTGTCATCACAATACAAATTTACGGTACTCATTCGATTAAATGGGCATTGAAAATTAAAGTGACCCATGTCATCGCAAAGTCCACAAAGAAACGGATAAAGCTCACAAACCTTTTCACCAAGCTCATCTAGAGCCCTGAGCCACATTCGGGTTTCTTCATTTGCGTGGTGGACACAATAATCTTCCTTGTTGTGACTTTGTTCACAAGGTCTATGTACTCCACCAAAATTAACATGCTTATAGGAAGTAGTACTTTTAGAATTTTAAGCATGTTTATTGCAATCATCAATAACAATATCACTTTCTATGCAAGTGTCCTTAAATGGTTCATGATACACGTCCCCATTTCCTTTAGGAACATTCATATGGGAAGCAAAGGCTTTAAAGCAATCAACCACAATTTGAGGATCAAGACCATATTTAGCGCTAAGCTCTTGAAAATTAGCAGTTTCAGCGAAAGACTTAATGCAATCAAACTCGTAATTCATACCTGATCCTTTACCTTTGTCGCTATCCCAACCTTCAATATTGTTTTGAATTGTTTCAAGCAGATCCCACTTGGTGTCAACATCCTTGCTTGTGAAAGACTCATCAAAGCATGCATCTAGATAGTCCTTGTAATATCCTAAAAGCCTTGCATAAAAATTATTAATAACAATATTACGGGGAAGATCATGAATAGGACCTTTGTGCATTAGTAACTTCAATCTTCCCCACGCTTGGGCAATGCTTTCTCCCTCATGCGGATGAAAATTATAAATGTAATTCCTATCTTTATAAACATCACTAGAAGGATAGAATTTAGAATAAAAGAGAGGTACAATTTCCTCCCAGTCGACCATCCTTCAGTGTTTTATACCATTGCTCAGCTCCGCCTTTCAGTGATAAAGAGAATAGCTTCTTCTTAACTCGGTTTATCAAAATACCTGCACATTTGAACAACTCACAAGATTCATGTATAAAAAGCAAATGATCACCAGGATGGACAGTTCCATCTCCTAAGTAGCAGTTATTCATAGCACGATCAACAATCTTCATAGGTATTTTAAAAGGATGAGGAGCACAAGCATCATTAGAAACATCACAAAGGGAACATAAAATACCATCAGAGCAAACTTTCTCCACTAAAGCTGGGGAACTAAAAATATCATGCTTAACAAAACCAGCTTCCCCAAGCTTAGGCTTTTCTATAGCATTAGCAATAACAGTATTCAAAGCATTCGTACTAATAACATTGCTATGCGAAACAAGCTCCAAAGGTTTTTCAATTTTCTCTTCAAATCTAAACTCAGGAAAAAGACTAAAGAAATCTTTACTTTCCATTAAGCCTAACTAGTGAAAATAAAAACATGAAACAAAAAGATATAATTGCAGAATCTAAAGGAAATAACTCTGAGCACTCACACAGGAGGATGCGAGTACCTTTTACCTTACCTCCCCGGCTATGGCGCCCGAAAAGAGTTTGATGTCTACACAAGCGTCTATTCTTGTAGACAGTGTTGGGCCTCCAAGTGCAAAGGTTTATAGAGCAGCAGCAAGTTTCCCTTAAGTGGATCACCCAAGGTTTATCGAACTTAGGGAGGAAGAGGTCAAAGCTATCCCTCTCAAAGAACCCTGCAATTATGATACAGAAAGTCTCTTGTGTTCCCAACACACCCAATACACTTGTCAGATGTATAGGTGCACTAGTTTGGCGAAGAGATAGTGAAATACAAGTAGTAGTGATGATTATGAGTAGTAAATGTAATCTGAAATAAATATCGCTGCGAGCAAACATGTAACAAAACTGAATGTAAACGGTATTCTATGCTTGGAAACAAGGCCTAGGGATCATACTTTCACTAGTGGTCTCTCTCAACAAAACAACATAATTGAACCAATAGATACTAACTTCACTATGCCACTCTAAACAATTCTCCAATGAAAAACGAAGACTAATCGTGCGTAGGGCTATGAAGCACTCCTTAAAGTTCACATGTACCCAAACTATATTGTCCCACACTATCACCATGAACACACTAGATGGTTCCAACAAACAGCAACAATTCATAGAGACATTAACCAAAAAGACACACATAATGCGCACACTAGTCACCTTCACATTATGATACAAGGTGTCTCCGGACATTACAATAATAAAGCAAGAGAGTAGCATAATATCTGAATAATAGCATCTACCAATTCAACTAGATATAAAAAAGCTCACGATCACATAAAGATCACATCATGGGAGAGAGAGGTGAACCACATAGCTACCGGTAGAGCCCCCAGCCCCGGGGGAGAACTACTCCCTCCTCATCATAGGAGACAGCAAGGTTGGTGGAGATAGCGGTGAAGTCGATGGAGATGACGGAGGAGGTGATGGCATCGATGGAGATGGCTCTGGGGCACTTCCCCATGCCGACAAGGTGCCGGAACAGAGACTTCTGTCCCCTAAAATTTGTCGGTGGCGGCGGCGGAGCTGCAGAGCTCTTTCTCAAAAAACACCGATCATTTTTAGGGTTTTCGCCGGGAGGCTCTTTATGGCGAAGAGGCGGCGTCATCGGACCACCAGGGCCACCTCAGAATATGGCTGCGCGGGCCAGGGGGCGTGCCACCCTATGGTGAGCCTACCCTCTGGCCCCCCTTCGGCTCTTGTTCGGTCCTCGTCCTTCGTCCAAGAAAAATAGAAGTTTCGGTCTTCATTTTGTCCAATTCCGAGAATATTTCCTGTGTAGCTTTTCTGAAACACAAAACAGCAGAAAATAGGGAACTGGCACTGTGGCATCTAGTCAATAGGTTAGTTCCGGAAAACGCATAAAAACGCCACGAAGTGTAAACAAAACATGAAGCAAATGGTATAAAACAAGCATGGAGCATCAAAAATTATAGATACATTTGAGACGTATCAATTCCTTGATTGCTGCTATGTTCGGTACACAAATCTTCTTATGAAACCATAGTGATCTAGACTCTCCTATGTTGAATTCTGATTGCCTTCCTTTCGAGATTCTTCAGATTTCTTCTACGATGAAAGGATCATCTTGTTGTTGTCGAATTATTTCCTGTTTAAGGTCCATCTCCATTTCTCCCTCGATGCTCATAGCTGCTAACCCTTCTCTGGCTTCCTTCTCCCAAAGTTGTATTTGGGCTTGACTCAATTCCTTCCATAATTCCGCTAGTACTTTCTCTCAACTCCACTAGTACTCTTGCGACTTAAGGCATTGGCTACCACAAACGCCTTTCCTAGTGTATAGTTGATGATCAAATCATAATCTTTATCAACTCTAACCATCTCCATTGCCTCATGTTCAATTCCTTCTGAGTGAAGAAGTACTTGAGACTCTTGTGATCCGTATAAAGTTCACACTTGGCTCCATAAAAAAAATTCCTCCATCCTTTCAGTGCAAACACAATGGCTGCTAACTCAAGGTCATGTGTTGGGTAATTAACCTCACGCAGTCGCAATTACCTCAACCCATAAGCTATAACCTTTCTATCTTGCATTAACACACACCCAAGTCCATTCTTGGATGTGTCACAATACACTGTGTAGTCCTTGCCAGTTTCTAGTACGGCTAACACAGGTGTTGTGGTTAACTTGTCCTTGAGCTTTTGAAAGCTTTCTTCACATTGTTCTGACCAGACGAATGGTGTATTCTTTCTGAGCAACTTAGTAATTGGTCCTTTAATCTTGGAGAACCCTTTAATAAACCTTCTATAGTAACCTACCATACTTAGAAATCCTCTTATCTGCTTGATGATGTCTATACACGCTTCTGTTCTTGTAGACAGTGTTGGGCCTCCAAGTGCAGAGGTTTGTAGAGCAGCAGCAAGTTTCCCTTAAGTGGATCACCCAAGGTTTATCGAACTCAGGGAGGAAGAGGTCAAAGCTATCCCTCTCAAACAACCCTGCAATTACGATACAGAAAGTCTCTTGTGTCCCTAACACACCCAATACACTAGTCAGATGTATAGGTACACTAGTTCGGCAAAGAGATAGTGAAATACAAGCGGTAGTGATGATTATAAGTAGTAAATGTGGTCTGAAATAAATATTGCTGCGAGCAAACATGTAACAAAACAGTAAGTAAACGGTGTGCAATGCTTGGAAACAAGGCCTAGGGATCATACTTTCACTAGTGGACACACTCCCAACAAATATAACATAATTGAACAAATAAATAACTTCTCTTCACTATGGTACTCTGAATTACTCTCCTATTGAATAACACTAATCATTGCGTAGGGCTACGAAGCACTCCTCAAAGTTCATCAAGTACTTGACAAACACCACTCATAGAGATATCAAAATCAAATCACAACTCAAGATAAATATCATTGCAACTTAAACCAAGTACAAACATGGTGCACACACTGTCAACATTATACCATTAAAGGAGGAATAGATCACTTCAATACTATCATAGTGATAATTATTCTCATAATCCATAAGAGATCACAATCGTAGCCTAGACCAAGTACCACCACGATGCACACACTATCACCGTTACACCATGGCAGGAGGAATAGATTACTTTAATAACACACTAGAGTACACATAATGAAGAAGAGTAACATCTACTTATTCAACATGATACAAAGCTCACGATCACATAAAGATCACATCATGGGAGAGAGAGGTGAACCACATAGCTACCGGTAGAGCCCTCAGCCCCGGGGATGAACTACTCCCTCCTCATCATAGGAGATAGCAAGGTTGATGGAGATGGCGGTGAGGTCGATGGAGGCGGCGGAGACGGCGATGGAGACCGATGGAGATGGCTCCGGGGGCACTTCCCCATCCCGGTAGGGTGCCAGAACAGAGACTTCTGTCCCTCGAAATTTGGCTTCGACAGCGGCGGCGCTGCGGAACTGTTCTGGAAATTTCGCTGACTCTCTTAGGGTTTTCCGTCCCGAGGCTTTATATAGGCGAAGGGGCGTCGTCAGAGGTGGCCCCAGGCCTCCTCACACCTAGGCGGCGCGGCCAGGGCCTGGGCCGCGCCAGCCTAGTGTTAGGCTGGCCTGTGGCCCCTCTACTTCGTCTCTTCGGATCTCTGGAAGCTTCCGGGCAAAATAAGACTTTAGGAACTTGTTTCATCCAATTCCGAGAATATTTCATGTGTATCACTTCTGAAACACAAAAACAGCAGAAAACAGGGAACTAGCACTGTGGCGACTTGTTAATAGGTTAGCTCCGGAAAATGCATAAAAGTGCCATGAAGTGTAACGAAACAGTAGGCAAATGGTGTAAAAACAAGCATGGAGCATCAAAAATTATAGATACGTTTGAGACGTATCAGCATCCCCAAGCTTAACTCCTGCTCGTCCTCGAGTAGGTAAGTGATAACAAAAGAAATAATTCTTGAGGTGACATGCACCATCACAATCGTGATCATATAGGTAAAGCATTGAGTGCTAGGATCAAAAGAACTTAAAACATGGGCATGAAGATATAATATCGACAATAAGAAACTTAGCAACGATGTTATAACATGAAAATGAACACAAACAAAAGATCATGAATAATGAAACAATGAAAGTCAAACGTGTGTTCAAATCATATGGAAAAACATACAAATGGTTTTCAGCTTGTCCTTCACAGAGAGCAAAACATAAATGCATAGGACACCTTCAAGTTTAAGAGGGCGACTAGATACAAGTAATTTAAGAACAAGTGAAACCAACAATATGAATCAATCAATGAAAACTTTGGAACAATGCACATTATACTCAGAATGACAACTATGCTCTCCTAGATGGTGCATAAAGATAGAAGGTGGTGACTCAACATAAAAGTAAAAGAAAGGCCCTTCGCAAAGGGAAGCAGTGATTTCACAAGTGCTAGAGCTTTTCATTTGTAAAACAGAGATAAAAATTGGATTTTGAGAGGTGGTTGTCTTTGTCAACGACTGGCAATGGGGTTCTTACTATCTTCCATACAAAAATGAAGCAAGTTTTCGAGAGAGAGATTGGCACTTTTGTGCTCTGTTTATAAAGCTTGGCACTCCTCCCCACCTTTTTTCCTTTCTCAAACCATGGCTAACCTATTCCATCGGGTGCCCACCAACATTCACATACCATGGAGGAGTGCCTTTTTTCTTTCTTTTTTTATTTTTTATTTTTATTTTTTGGAATAAGCAATATGGTAGATAGCAAATCCGACCACTACGTCCCCATGAGCTGAAAACAGTGTCACAAAACGAGAAGTGTTTTGAAGGTTTTTGAAAGGTAGCACATGAAAATTTACTTAGAATGGCTTGCAAATACCATGCATAGGAATTTATAGTGGACACAATGGCAAACTTGGTTTTTGGGAGTTAGATGCACGAGTAGAGCTCATACTCAGTACAAAATGAGGGCTAGCAAAAGACTGGGAGCGACCACTAAGAGAGCAATAATGGCCATAATCATGCAAAGCAACATTAAAAGAAGCATAAGATGGCATCAAAAGTCAAAAACTAAATGATCATAGAGGCTATTGGCGACTTTGTAAGAGTCTAACATGTGTGAGCATGCGCCAAATCAACCCAAATAAAGCATCAAGGAGAAAACCAAAATAATGCTTCCATACAATAAAAACAACGCATGATTTTTTCAAAGGTTCATTAAGCAGTCTCAGTTATTTGAGGCAAGTCATGCTATAGCAAAACCACTAAGCATACTATCAAAAAGTCATCAAGCACGACATACAAAAGCCTAGGCCGCAGTCTACACAAGCTCCTTCTTGTACCACTTTTTTGCATAAAGATTTTTCTCTTTTCCAACACCATTCAAACTTTTTAATCCAACTCTTTTGAAGAAAACCAACATAGACCAGAGGTCCAAATACACCTTGATGCAAAGATAAAACAAGATCTGAACAAAAATCAAGGAGAAAAATGCAAGCTAAATGCAGTAGCAGAAAAAGAAGAACACTCGATTTTTGATAAGAGTGAAAACTAGAGCGTTCTTGGCAAATGAAAAGCAAGGCAACTTCTCCAAAAGAAACATGATGTGATCTAACCATTTATTGCAGCAAACAAAACTAAACTAACTAAGAAAACTAAAACAACTGACACTCCAAGAAAAACACATAGTGCATGAAGCAATAAAAATATAGTGTCTTGAAAGGTGACCTGATTTTTGCCGATGAAGAAGGGGTGCCTCGGGGGCATCCCCAAGCTTTGATGCTTGTACTTCTTGGATATTTCTTGGGGTGATGCATGGGCATCCCCAAGCTTGAGCTTTTGTCTATTCTTCATGTCATCTCATCACTCTCCGATCCCTACACTTGAAAACTTCCTTCATACAAAACTAAACACAATTCTATTAGCAACATTAGTGTAAGCATAGCATTGAATCCACCCTTTTTTGCTTCAGGTTTCAACCTAAAACCACCACATATTAATTATATACTACTTTAGCAACTTCTCCAAAAGTTCCGTGATCAAAAGATCTCAAAAAGAAAGCGATAAAGCGGAAACCACAAATATTGGCAGAAATCTGTCAAAACAGAACAGCTTACAAAGGTCGAAATTTTGAGGGGTTTTCTGTTGCTCAAATCAAAACGTGTTCAACTAATGAAAGTTTGGATATAACCTGGGGCATATGCACAAGAAATTGCAGGTCCAAAAGATATACAGAGAATTTTCACGAATTTTTACGGTGCAGCACCGAAAACTGTTTCAGGACAGCAACATCCCCAAATCTTACCTCACTCAAATTAGAGGCTTCTCTTGGCACAACAATAAAATAAAAGGATAAGGAGAGGTTATTACAATAGTAATAACTTCCAAGACTCAAATAAAAAAAGTACTAAAAATAAACAATGGGTTATCTCCCAAGAGTGCTTTTCTTTAACGCTTTTGAGCTAGGCGCAGTAATTTGCAAAGATGCTCATGTGGGCGCCATATAAGAGCTTGAGGCAAAGGCACCATATAAGAACTTGAAGCAATAGAGAGCATCAAAAATCATGTATGAAACACATTTAAATCTAAACCACTTCCTATGAAAAATAGTCTTGTAGAGAGACAAGTGCATAAAAGAATTAATACTCACCACAGGAACAATAGTAGTAGGAGCAGATTCAATAGAATAATTATTCTCATCACCATAATCATCATAAATAGGAGGCATATTGTAATCAGAACTAATTTTATCCTCAATAGTAGGTGAACTAAAAATATTATACTCATCATCATAGCCATCATAAACTAGAGGTTTAGTATCATCACAAGCTAGAGAGCAACTATTTCGCAAAGCATATTCTTCAAACATATCATCATAAGAAGGAACATCACATATGGGAGATAAAATATTATCAGAACAAATTTTCTCCACTAAAGCTGCGGAACTAAAAATATCATGCTTAACAAAACCAGCTTCCCCAAGCTTAGACTTTTCTATAGCATTAGTAATAACAGTATTTAAAGCATTCATACTAACAACACTATTAGTATGCAAATTAAGCTCCAAAGGTTTTTCAATTTTCTCTTCAAACACTTCATATCTAAACTCAGGAAAAAGACTAACGAACTCTTTATTTTCCATTAAGCCTAACTAGTGAAAAATAAAAACAAGAAACAAAAAGATGTAATTGCAGAATCTAAAGGAAATAACTCTAAGCACTCACACAGGAGGATGCGAGTACCTTTTACCTTACCTCCCCGGCAACGGCGCCAGAAAAGAGCTTGATGTCTACACACACTTCTGTTCTTGTAGATAGTGTTGGGCCTCCAAGTGCAGAGATTTGTAGAGCAGCAGCAAGTTTCCCTTAAGTGGATCACCCAAGGTTTATCGAACTCAGGGAGGAAGAGGTCAAAGCTATCCCTCTCAAACAACCCTGCAATTACGATACAGAAAGTCTCTTGTGTCCCCAACACACCCAATACACTTGTCAGATGTATAGGTGCACTCTTTCGGCGAAGAGATAGTGAAATACAAGCGGTAGTGATGATTATAAGTAGTAAATATGGTTTGAAATAAATATCGCTGTGAGCAAACATGTAACAAAATAGTAAGTAAACGGTGTGCAATGCTTGAAAACAAGGCCTAGGGATCATACTTTCACTAGTGGACACACTCCCAACAAATATAACATAATTGAACAAATAAATAACTTCTCTTCACTATGGTACTATGAATTACTCTCCTATTGAATAACACTAATCATTGCGTAGGGCTACGAAGCACTCCTCAAAGTTCATCAAGTACTTGACAAACACCACTCATAGAGATATCCAAATCAAATCACAACTCAAGATAAATATCATTGCAACTTAAACCAAGTACTAACATGGTGCACACACTGTCAACATTACGCTATGAAAGGAGGAATAGATCACTTCAATACTATCATAGTGATAATTATTCTCATAATCCATAAGAGATCACAATCGTAGCCTAGACCAAGTACCACCACGATGCATGCACTATCACCGTTACACCATGGCAGGAGGAATAGATTACTTTAATAACACACTAGAGTACACATAATGAAGAAGAGTAACATCTGCTTATTCAACATGATACAAAGCTCACGATCACATAAAGATCACATCATGGGAGAGAGAGGTGAACCACATAGCTACTGGTAGAGCCCTCAGCCCCGGGGATGAACTACTCCCTCCTCATCATAGGAGACAGCAAGGTTGATGGAGATGGCGGTGAGGTCGATGGAGGCAGCAGAGACGGCGATGGAGACTGATGGAGATGGCTCCGGGGGCACTTCCCCATCCCAGCTGGGTGCCGAAACAAAGACTTCTGTCCCCCAAAATTTGGCTTCAACGGCGGCGGCGCTGCGGAACTATTCTAGAAATTTCACCGACTCTCTTAGGGTTTTCCGTCCCGAGGCTTTATATAGGCAAAGGGGCATCGTCAGAGGTGGCCCCAGGCCTCCTCACACCTAGGCGGCACGGCCAGGGCCTGGGCCGCGCCAGCCTAGTGTGAGGCTGACCTGTGGCCCCTCTACTTTGCATCTTTGGATCTCTGGAAGCTTCCGGGCAAAATAAGACTTCAGGAACTTGTTTCGTCCAATTCCGAGAATATTTCCTGTGTATCACTTCTGAAACACAAAAACAGCAGAAAATAGGGAACTGGCACTGTGGCGAATTGTTAATAGGTTAGCTCTGGAAAATGCATAAAAGTGCCACGAAGTGTAACGAAACAGTAGGCAAATGGTGTAAAAACAAGCATGGAGCATCAAAAATTATAGATACGTTTGAGACGTATCACTTTACATTCTTTGGTGCCTCCCATTCAAGAATAGATGCAAATTTTTGCTTGGATTTACTGCTATACCTTCTTTGCTAATCACATGTCCAAGGAACTCCACCTTGTCCAACCAGAACTCACACTTACTAAACATGGCATATAGTTGGTGCTCCTGCAGAATCTGTAGAGCAATTCTCAAGTGCTTGGCATGTTCTTCTATGTCCTTGGAGTAGATCAAAATGTCATCTAGTAATACTATCACGAACTTGTCCAAATAGGGCACAAATATCTTGTTCATGAGATTCATGAAAATTGCAGGTGCATTGGTCAATCCAAAAGGTACTACTAGATACTCATGATGCCCGTACCTGGACACAAAAGCTGTCTTTGGAACGTCCTCCTTCTTGATCTTAATTTGGTGATACCCTGACCTGAGATCAATCTTGGAAAATACTCTGGCTCCCCTGACTTGATCAAATAAGTCTTGGATTCTTGGCAAAGGATACTTGTTCTTGATGGTAATAGTGTTGAGGTTTCTATAGTCTCCACACATTCTGCGTCCTCCATCCCTCTTATCCACAAATATCACTGGTGTACTCAATGGTGAAATGCTCTCTTGAAGAAATCCTTTCTGTTCTAACTCATCCAGTTGTTCCTTTAACTCCACTAACTCCTTTGGTCCCATATTGCATGGTGCTTGAGCTATTTGTGCTATCCCCAAAATAAGATCAATAGTGAATTCAATCTCTCTATCCGGTGGCATTCCTAGTAATTCCTGTGGAAACATGTCTTGGAATTCGCTGACCACTGGTATGCCTTTGAGCTTTGCCTCCTTCATGGCATTCAACTGTAATTGTACCTCAATATGTGCATGACGGTCATGTTGATATACTATCCTTTCTCCTCCTAGGCTTCTAAGTGACATAGTTTTCTCCTTACAGTCAATCTGAGCTCCATTCTCCTCCAACCAATCCATTCCAAGGATCACATCCATATCCTTCATAGGGATGATAAAGATATCGGCAAAGTAAACGCAATCACGGATCATAATGACCTGCTCTTGCTTGACGTGTGTGACTAAGATCGTTCCCCCTGTAGACAAGACAGTAATGGGATATTCTAACTTATTGCAAGCAATCCCATAAAGATCAAAAAACTCTTGAGAAATGAATGAAGTAGTTGCACCAGTATCACAAAGTACTTTGCCGAGATGAGATAGGATCTAAAGCGTACCTATCACGGCCTTGTCGGAGTCATTTACTTCCTCCAGATTGGTGCAGTTGAGCTTCCTGAAGGGTCGGGGTCTTTTCCCTGTATTATTTCCACCAGAATTTCCACCTCTGTTTGATCCCCTCCAGTCGATATGCCACTCCAGGCTGCCTTATTTGGACAATTGTTCTTCATGTGTCCCTATTGATTGCATCCATAGCAAATGATCTTGGTCCTCTAGCACTCATTAGAAAGATGCCCCCTGTGTCCACAGTTATGGCAAATCACTCCACTTGGAGATTTCAGACCTTTCTGGGTTGAAGGTGTTCCCCGAAATTGAGGTCAGGGTTTAAAACTCAGATTTGGTGTGGGTTTACTTATTGGATACCTTTTTGTCTCAAGCTTCGCCTTCTTTCGCCTTTTCTCCTGAACTTGTTTGAAGTCTTCATCCATAGTGATAGCTGCATCCACAAGCTCCTAGAAATCCGCCGCCTTCAACATTCTCAATTGCATTTTTGCCATTGGGTGTAAACCCCTCATGAACTGCTTCTTCCTCTTCTCATCAGTATTCACATCATCAGAAGTAGCAAGATAGGAGAGTGAACTCCTTGACGTACCTCATGGTAGTCTTGTCTTTCTACTCTAGATTCTCAAACTCCCTTCGCTTCAACTCCATTATGCTCTCCGGCACATTATCTTTGTAACACCCAAATTTTTGTAACCATGTTTAAGAAGAGTTTGGTAGTGCAAAAATGAGGGCCAACAAAAACTTTTTGGAACTAGATATAAAATAGAGTTTCTAGTTTGTTTGCCTAGATTTTTGTGAAAAATCTTGTTTGCAAGAGTGTGGATGGATGAATAAGTTTGTGGACCAACGCAATCCTTGTGTTCTTGTGATCATGCCCTTACTTGTACTTCTAGCTTTTTCCCCGAATAAAGTAAGTTGGCACCTCCTTTATTTTCAAATGTTTTATTTTCCAAAATAGGAGCCAAGACCTATTTTAAAGCAAAAGCTTTAGCAAGACTATGTATTTATAAAGATACAGGGACATAGTGTTATGATCCCACTATTTTTACAAAACTACTATTTTATAAACCTTGGTCAGTGATTTTCAAACAACTTTGAGAAAACTTGGTAAAGGAGATGTTTATGTCCCCAACAATTTTTGAAAGTATTTACAAAAGCATTTTTCCTTTATTTAAAACTCTTTCCAACTTCACCATGGCATGATCATTATTGAGTACTTGTTCTGTCCTTGATCTAGTGATGCTAGATTGGTTGCTAATGATTGGCTTTGTGTGATGGGCTGACCTTGTGTGATCCTGTTTGACTTTAACTGAGGTATTTGTGTGTAGTTATGATCTTCAGGTAGGCATGCGGCCTAACCTATCCAAAACCCATCAAGTACTATATTGTCCCATGGGGATATCCTTATAAGTTATTTCCACTCTATCTTGCAAACAAAACCTATTTTGTTGTTCCTATCTCAATCCTAAAACCCTAACTCTGTCGAGGGGATGACCCCCCGGTAGGGTCAAGAGAGTAGAAAGATACAAGGGCTATGGTTAACTTATGCCGGGTTATCAAGGAAAGGGCCTGGCCGGAATATAAGAGCATCGGCCAGGCCGGTATATGTGTGTATCCCGGCTGATACTTGGATATGCCGGATTAACCGGAATACTAATATATATATGTGCCGGCAAATACTCAGATATGCCGGCCTAACCATTTGGTGTATTGTGCAGGAGCAGGGGATGCCGGATTACTCGACCTTCATAGGTCGTTGATCCGGCATATATGTCCGGCGTGTGGCCAACGGTCATATCCGGGATACATAAGTCAGCTAGGGTGTCACATCCCTAGAATCAAGGAAGGAAACATCCAAGCATGGTAGCAGAGTATGGTGGCAGGGTGCACAGTGGTGGTCTACCAACCCTCACTGTGCACAAGTACAGAGCTTACCTCAGAGAGGTAAGGTCACACTTCAAAAGGTACAAGGTACAGGGATATGAGGTCCCATCGAGAGCAATCAGGGAGGAAGTCAATGGTCGGTGCCTTCGTCAGCAAGCCCTATTTGGAGTGTAGTCCGTGTCTGGTGGTCTCTTATGACCGTTGTAACCCTGGCCACCACTATATAAGGTGGCATAGGGAGCCCTGGTAGAGGGTTGGTCACTCGGTGTTCCTACACTTAGCAGTTCATCTTCCTTCTCTAGCAGAGAGCCTGGAAGCACCATTGTTGTGTACTACATCGATCCATATATACAACCAATAGAGCAGGAGTAGGGGTGTTATCTCCTTACGAGAGCCCCGAACCTGGGTAGATCTGTGTTCATTTCTGTCGTGCTCTTTAGCTCGTTCCCCTCTCCCGAATCCTCCAGCATCTAGTTCGGCCCCCATTTAAGCCATCCTATGGCATATGTTGTTTCACCACGACGACATTTGGCGCCCACCGTGGGGCCCATCGATATGCTGGGCGGAGTGTCTATTCGGACGGGGTCTGTGATAGCAGCTTCCGGAGTGCGCGTGGTCTCTGGCCTCGTCCAGAGGCTAGGCTCGCTCAGCTTCGTCAGTGACAACGCCGGATGTCTCGGCGGCCGGCCGTTCCCCAGGGATGGCCGGATCATGTCTTTCGGATCCCACGAGGTGTACGTGGGAACTGAGAGAGTTTGCAGGGAAAAAGTGCTGGTGGCGTCGGATCCTCCGTCGCATCGGCTGGCTCACGCTGGGCGTAGCGCTCGCTCAGTAGAGTCGGCCGAGGTGATGATGGTCGGCACATCGGTGCCGCCGGCAGAAGGTGCCGGCAAAGCAGCAGCAGCGGCCGGAGCGTCTCCCCCGGAGCCGCCGAAGGTCAAGAGGTCGGCGCGTCCTCCATTGGAGCGTGCGGAGAACCTGGCCGGCACTTCCGGTGTGCCGGCGAGGGGCGAGGTGCTTCTTCCTGTCATCGAGCGACTTCTGGAGCCGGTGCGATCCGGCGATGATCCGGAGCAAACAAGGGACGTCCTGGAGGGATCTCGCTAGGCACTCGTCGACGAGGCCCTGGCCATGAACCAGGAGCGCGAGCGGTTTAACCGGCAACTCCGTGAGTATGAAGCAGCTCATGGTTTTACTCCTGTGGTAACCCGGCCTAGCCGGATAGAAGAGGTTAGAACTAGAGGTAGAGATCTTAACACTGAGCTAGGCAAAGATGCTAGGGCTAAGAGTCATACTGCAACTAGTACTGTGCCTAAGGTAATTTATAGCTCGCCAGTAAAGAACCTTAGAGCAGCAGCAGAGGTAGCTAAGGACTTATCTAGTTTATCCGGCGAAGCACTGCGTGAGCAGCAAGCCCGGCTTAACCATCTTTTGTCTGAAGCTACCAAGCAGCAGGAGGCTTTTAAGAAGGCAAACCCAGGTGCCGGGGCATCCCAGTACATTGCGTCGGTAGGAGGTGCCGGCGCAAGATCGAGGGGCCAAGCTTCGTCCCCGCATCCAAGTGCCCGGCGTGCCGGAAGTGTGACCTCTGGACGCCGGGACAAGCAGATCCAAGTGTACGATCCGGCAATCGCCGGAAAGCAAGCAGTAGTTCAGAAGAACGCCGGCCAAGCAGACAAATATGTCGGCCACAAGGGTGCTGGCCAGAATGTGTCGGCCGGGCAAGGAGCAGTCTCGGCCGGTGGTGGCCGGAGTAACAGTGCAGCCCGGCGTCAGCAGCAGGGCGCCGGAGGTGCAGCGCAGCAGCAAGGTGCAGGCCATCCGGGACATCGAGAGGATGACGGCAATTCCGCCCTTGCCAGGGCGGGATATCAGCAGCAGCATCAGCAAGGCCGGCATAATGAGCAATACCAGCCGGAGCAGCAGCAGGAGAAAGTGATCGCGGGCCCAATCGCGTCCCGGCTAGGACCCCGGTCCTTGGCAGCAAATGATGCGCGCTTCAAGCTGGACAAGATTCACCAATCAGAGTTGGTGGAGAGGCAAGGAGCTCCGGGTCCCATGTGTTTTGGACCCCGGATTATGGGTGAGCCGGTACCTTACTTTTTCCAGCTTGCGCGTGGCGCGAGAACATATAACGGCAGTACCAAGCCGGAAGATTGGTTGGAGGATTACTCCACCGCAGTAAACATTGCCGGAGGAAACCTCAGGTGGGCGGTACGATATGTACCGCAAATGTTGGAAGGACCAGCCAGGATATGGCTGAATAATTTGCCGGCCGGGAGTATCAACGGCTGGATTGATTTCGAAGAGCAGTTTGTGTCAAACTTCACCAGCACATACAAGAGGCCGAATCGTCCTCAGCAGCTGGCTAACTGTCGGCAGGGGGTGAATGAGACAGACCGAGACTATCTGACCAGGTGGTGCACCTTGCGCAATTCCTGCGAAGGAGTTGTGGAGCAGCAGGCCATCATGTGGTTCGCTCATGGGTGCCGGCACGGCACCATGCTGTGGCAAAAGCTGCAAAGGGAAATGCCGGCTACGCTGGCCGAAACAATCAAGATTGCTGATAGTTATGCTCTGGGAGATCCCATGCAGCCCAGTCTCGATTCACAAGGACAGGGGCAGACCCAGGGGAACACCCACAGCGCCGGAAGACCAGGGCAATATTATCGCACTGATAACCAGAACAAGAGAAGAGATGAAAGGCCGGATCACCGGTATGGGGCAGCACAAGTTGCCGCTGTGGAGGAAGAGCAAGAGGGCGCCGGCAGTAGCCAGCGTCCGAGATATGAGGGCTATCAGCAGCCTCAGCAGCAACAACCGCAGCAGCAAGCGCAACCCTTCCAGAAAAAGAATGTTTGGGTCAACAAGAATGCCGGCGGAGGCGCCGGACAGAAGAAGCAGTGGCCGAAGTATACAGTGGGTCTTGCCATGGACAAGCCTTGTGTGTTTCACACATTTCAGCCGGGTAAGCCGGCAAATCATTTGACAAGGAACTGTTCATGGTTAGACGACATATTAGCAGGTCGTGCAGGTCCCTGGGGACCGGCTAGACCCTCTGTCCCGGCAGCTCCATCGCCGTTGACAGGTGCAAACACAGTGGCAGTCCCACCTAGGCCGGTTAATCCCGGGAACCAGAGCAACGCCGGAAATGCCGGCATAAATCAAGTTGACCAGAGCTATAATCCGGAATATAATCCCGGAGGTCCAGGAGCGGGCCGGAATGAGTACAAGGAGTATGATCAGAGCTATATGGTCTTTGAGACCGAGAGAATAGACAAGCAGAGCTTGTACCGGCGATGCTTGGAGGTAAACGCCGTTATGTCGGCAGTTCCGAAACTGATGCATTGGTCTGACCAGGCCATTGGCTGGGACAGGGCAGATCATCCCAGGATCATGCCAAACCCCGGCGGGTATGCTCTAGTGTTGGATCCGACATTTGTCGGGCCGGCTAATAACGTGAGGTTCAGCAAGGTCCTCATTGACAATGGCAGCAGCATCAACATCATGTATCGAGATACGATGGAGAAGCTGGGAATCAAGGAGAATATGCTGGAACCAAGCAAGACCACGTTCCACGGCATTGTGCCGGGGCTTTCGTGTGCGCCGATGGGCAAGATCCGGATGGATGTCATGTTTGGCAGCCGGGATAACTGCAGGGTGGAAAACCTCATGTTCGAGGTGGTTGATCTGGAGAGTCCCTACCATGCTTTGTTGGGAAGGCCGGCATTGGCCAAGTTCATGGCCTCTACGCATGTTGCGTACCTGAAGATGAAGATACCGGGGCCCGGAGGAGCAATTACCATCATCGGTGATTACAAGCGTTCAATGGCATGCGCCACAGCCGGGTCAAACCTGGCCGAGACTCTGATTATTGCAGAAGAAAGGAAGAGGCTCAAGCGAGCAGTGGAGATTGCCGAGACAGTCGTGGCCGGCAAATCTATGCCGGGCATGTCGAACCCCGGCGGCAGTGCCTCTTTTCAAGTAGGCAAGGAGGTCAAAAAGGTGCCTCTGGATGAAGCTTTCCCGGAGCGCCATGCCCTCGTTGGGGCAAGTTTGGATCCCAAATAGGAAAGCGAGCTCACCAGCTTCCTCCGTGAGAATCGGGATATCTTTGCATGGTCTACTTCAGACCTGCAAGGTGTGCCGAGGGAGTTGGCTGAGCACGCATTACATGTGAGACCGGATGCTAAGCCGGTGAAGCAGCCGCTGCGGCGGAATGCCGGCGACAGAAGGAAAGCCATTTGGGACGAAGTGGCCAGGCTCTTAGCCTCTGGCTTTATCAAAGAAGTGCTTCATCCGGATTGGGTGTCTAATCCGGTTTTGGTGGAAAAGAAGAAAGATGAGCCCGCCATAGTGAAAGTATGGCGGATGTGTGTTGATTACACCAACTTGAATAAGGCATGTCCTAAAGATCCATTCCCGCTCCCTCGGATCGATCAAGTGATTGATTCCACAGCCGGATGTGAACTGTTATCATTTGTAGATGCCTATTCTGGTTTCCACCAGATCCCTTTGTATGAGCCGGATCAAATAAAGACATCCTTTATTACCCCGTACGGGGCTTATTGCTATCTCACTATGCCGTTCGGTTTAAGAAATGCCAGCGCAACTTACCAAAGGTGTATGCAAAAATGTTTGCACGATCAGATAGATAAAAATGTGCAGGTATATGTCGATGATATCGTCATAAAAACCAAGGAGAGCAAGACTCTCATAGATGATCTCCGGGAAACCTTTGAGAACCTAAGGAGATTCCGGATGAAGTTGAATCCGGCTAAGTGCACCTTTGGTGTGCCGGCGGGTAAGTTGCTCGGCTTCCTTGTCTCCAGCCGGGGTATTGAAGTGAATCCCGGCAAGATTCGTGCCATAGAAAGGATGAAGCCGCCGACAAATTTGAGGGAAGTACAGAAGTTCACTGGGTGCCTCGCATCCCTGAGCCGTTTCATAAGCCGGCTGGGAGAGAAAGCCCTGCCGTTATATCAATTGATGAAGAAGTCCGACACATTTGTCTGGACAACGCAAGCAGATGCAGCTTTCAAGGAATTGAAGCAGTTGTTGTCAACAGCGCCGGTGTTAGCGTCTCCAATGCCCCGTGAGCCAATGTTGCTCTATATAGCGGCAACCAATAGAGTTGTCAGCGCAGTGGTGGTAGTAGAGCGAGAGGAAGGAGGCAAAACCGTGCAGCGGCCAGTATATTACCTGAGTGAAGTCCTCTCCACCTCAAAGCAAAACTACCCCCACTATCAGAAGATGACCTATGGTGTCTATATGGCGGCCAAGAAGCTCAAGCATTACTTCCAAGAGCATCCGATCCGGGTAGTCGCCGAGGCCCCTATCTCGGAGATCATAAGCAACAAAGATGCCAGCGGCCGGATAGCAAAGTGGGCAATAGAGCTCTCACCATATACACCACAGTATGACAAGAGAGATACAATCAAGTCCCAGGTGTTGGCTGATTTCTTTATTGACTGGGCCGAGATACAGTACGAGCCGCCATTGCCAGATGCAAACTATTGGAGGATGCATTTCGATGGGTCGAAGACAATCCATGGATTGGGTGGCGGCATAGTTCTCAGCTCTCCAAAGAATGACCAATTGAGATATGTCCTGCAGATTCATTTCGCAGCATCAAATAATGTGGCGGAATACGAGGCACTTGTGCATGGCCTGAAGGTGTCTAAGGACATAGGAATCCGCCGGATTATGTGTTTTGGAGATTCGGACTTGGTAATCCAGCAATGTTCCGGCATATGGGACGCTCATGATGCAAACATGGCATCCTACCGTTTCCTGGTGCAGCAGTTGAGCGGTTATTTCGAAGGGTGTGAGTTCCGGCATGTCCTCCGGGCTCAGAATGATGCAGCCGATGCATTGTCCAAGCTGGGGTCTTCCCGAGATTCAATCCCGCCCGGCATTTCATTGGAGCATCTGAGGAAGCCATCAATCAAGCCCTCGCCGGAGTCATCATCCATTCATGTCCCGCCAAGTCCGGAAGGTACAATTCCTATGGAGATAGATGCCGGAGCCATATCAGATAACCCGGGGACTGTTTCCTCAGTCCCGGGGACTGGGCCGGCATATGCTGTGAGTGCAGTATTCCGGAGCAGAGCTAAGGGCAAGGGCAAGATGTACCAAGAGGTTGTGCCGGTATACCCGGGGACTGCTCCGGCATACCCGGGGACTGATCCCACAGTCCCGGGGATTTCGCAGCCCATGGAGATCGATTATGTGTCGGTCGAAATGATGGAGATAGATCAGCCAGTGTTCACTGTCAGGGAAGTGCCCTCATGGGCACGTCCTATTATGAACTTCTTGGTGGATGGGCAAGTGCCGGCGGATGAAACCGAGGCACGCCGGATTGCAAGGAGATCCAAAGGGTATACCATCATAAACAAAGAGATGTACAAGAGAAGTGTCACCGGGGTATTGCAGAGATGTGTCAAATCTGCGGAAGGTCTGGAGATGCTCCGGGAAATCCATCAGGGGGAGTGTGGTCACCACGCTTCATCCAGGGCGTTGGTGGCAAAGGTATTCCGGCATGGCTTCTATTGGCCGACGGCACTGCAAGAGGCAGAAGATTTAGTGCGGAAATGCAATGGGTGTCAAAGGTATGCCCACCAAATTCATCAGCCGGCATCTGCCCTGAAAACTATCCCAATAACCTGGCCCTTTGCTGTTTGGGGCCTGGATATGGTTGGGGCTTTTAAGCCGGCCAGAGGAAGGATGACCCATATCCTGGTCATGGTGGACAAGTTCACCAAGTGGATTGAAGTGAAGCCCATAAGCAAGTGTGATGGTCACACAGCAGTGAAATTCTTAAAAGATATAATCTTGAGATATGGTGTTCCTCATAGCATCATCACTGACAATGGGTCAAACTTTGCCCAAGGGCCATTTGCCAGATTTTGTGAGGAAGTGGGAATCCGGCTGGACGTTGCGTCGGTCGCCCACCCACGTGCCAATGGCCAAGTAGAGAGGTCAAATGGGCTAGTGTTATCCGGCATAAAACCCCGGCTGATAGAGCCACTGGAGAAAACTCCGGGATGTTGGCTAGATGAGTTGCCGGCAGTGCTTTGGAGTTTGAGGACAACTCCGAATAGATCAACAGGCTACACACCATTTTTCCTGGTGTATGGAGCAGAAGCTGTGCTTCCAACAGATGTAATACATGATGCACCAAGAATAGTGCTATATACTGAGGAAGAGGCTAAAGAAGCCAGAGAAAATGATGTAGATCTGCTGGAAGAAGCAAGAGAAATAACTCTGTCAAGGACAGCAGTGTATCAGCAAAACCTCAGACGCTATCATGCGCAAAAGGTAAATCCAAGGAGATTCCAAGAGGGAGATTTAGTACTCCGGCTAAAGCAAGGAACAGAAGGCCGGCATAAGTTAACTCCTCCATGGGAGGGGCCATTCATTGTGAGCAGAGCTCTGCACAATGATGCCTATTATCTTATAGATGCGCAGGCCCCCAAGAAGAATAAGGCGGACAGGTCCGGAGAAGAAACCAAGAGACCATGGAACATAGCTCTACTCCGCCCCTTTTACTCCTGAGCAGCACAATGTATGTATTTCCATATTTTGCTTTGTGTGCCGGCGCGTTATGTCGGCACAAGACTAATGAATGAAGTGTCGGCATCCCGAAGAGAGAGGGCACTGCCTCCGAGATATGCTGTTGGTTTATTTACAGTTTTTGTTATATGACGGCTGGCTTGATCTGAATGTTTCCTATGTCGGCCTAGTAATGTGTCGGCACCAAAGGCCACTCTTTGACTTAGCTGCTGTCCGAAACCCGGCTTCATGGCTAGCAAGAGTAGATGCCGGAGATTGTCTACACATGGAAAACGGCTAAGGAAATGTAAAGCAAGCGAACCGACATTTTCGTTAAAACTAAAGTTAAAATTGGAAGTGTCGGATGATTTGAAGTCTAAGTTTCAAAGTTAAAGTACTGTATGTTCGATGAAGCAACCTTGAGACTCATACGTCGAAAGCCAAATAAGGTAGACAAGCAGCCAAGGTTGTGAAATTGAGGAAACAGGAAAACAACTCGGTGACTTAGCCAAAAGATGATCCGGCATTGATAACAAGCAAACCAAGATAAAACTTGTTCAGGTAGCAAACCAAAGGAAATTAAAACGTATATCTTACAACTGCACCCGGCATACCGGGGATCTGATAAAGCTTAAAGTGTTTTTGGTGCAAAGATTCAAGGGGCTGACGCGGGGCCGCCAGCAGATGGAGCAGTAGCAGTCGAGACGTCGGCCTCAGGTGTGCCGGACCCAGCAGATGGAATGGAGCCGTCGCCTCCGCCCGGGGCAGATGCCTGTTCCAGAGCTTCAGTGTCGGCTTCCTCAGCTTCATCTTCATCTTGGCTGGAGTCGGAACCCTCAGCAGCGGCAGATGTCCCGGCATCGTCATTCTTCTCCGGCTCGCGGATGTCCCGGACGAATTTGTCGGTGTCGGCATAGTCCACATAACTATGGGCCAACTCCTTGCGGCGACGGATATGATCCGGATCCGTGGTCCAGATGGATCCTTCGCGCACGGTGCGCAAAGTCTCCAAGTCTGCCTTTTCATACCAAGACAAGAAGTAGCTGAGGGCTTCGTCAGCTCCAACCCTCGCGCCGGAATCTCGCCACTCCCGGAGGCGAACCTTGGCAAGCTGCAGGTCGTTGCCGAGGTCAACTGGGTCAGTGGGAGTCCTTTGTCCCGGCCAGAGGGCAGAGAATGCCTCCTGGGCGCCGTAGAAGAGCTCTTCAGTGTAAAGGGTCATGGCCTCCTTCCGGGACTGCAGGGCCAGCAGCTGCTCCGACATGTCCCAGTTGGGCGAGTCAACCGGAACACCCCGGTTTTCTCGGTCCAACTGCAAAGCCCTCTCAACGTCAGCGACGGAAGCGGGAAACATGCCTGCGGAATAGAAACAATGTTAGCAAAAGGAAAATATGTCGGCATAGATGCTATGCCGGAAAAGATTACACTATGTCGGGAAGAAAAAAAAGGGGAAAGGATTTGAAGCTTACGGGCAAGGTCGGCATTCAGCTGTGCAACTGTAACCTCCCATTTGGTGGCCTGCTCCTTCAGGCTATCCAGTTCAGCGTGGGCGTCGGAGGCATCAGCTCGGAGGTGACGAGCAGGGCCTGAGTTTTCTTCAGTAGGCCCTCCCTCTGTTCCTTCTCGTCCACAAGCTCAGTGATCCGGCCCTTCAACTGCTCAACCTCGGCCTTGTGACCGGCATCCCGGTCGTCCAGTTGCTTGGCCACATCCACCGAGGACACACAATCCTGGTGGCGTGCCTCCAGTGCAGCCTTCTCATCTGCAAAGATTTCAAGTTAAAAGGATTTGAAGAAAGAAAACAGTGACAAAGAGTAAAGGATTTGAAGTATAAAGTAGCTATCCGGGTAACAGCAGGATCCGGCATACCAGTAAGCTCTTTCACCCTCTTGAGAAGCTCGGTGACTTGCGCTTCGGCACCAGCTGAAGAATGTCGGCACAAGGTTACGTGTCGGCAAGAGTAAGCATTGCAAAGTAAAGAGAGGAAAGATATCCGGCATACAGCAGTATGTCGGCAAAGATTACCTTTCTTGGACAGCTCCTCCTGAAGCTTGCTGTGGGCGTCAGATAGTTTCCGATGCTCGCACACCAGGTCATGGAACATGTCGGCGCGGGCGTTGTTCATGCGCTGCAGGAATGTTAGGATTTGAAAGGTCATGAGAAAAATCTGACATGCCAGTACAATTGGAGATTTCATGAGATATTCAGGCTATTGAGATCCGGCACAGGTGCTGCGCACCTATCCCGGCTCTCGGTGACTAGGATTTGAAGCTCGATTTGAGCTTATATCTCGATCAAGAAGTTTGAAAAAGAACTAAGAGGCGAAACTGTTAAAGATCCGGCACAGGTGCTGCGCACCTATCCCGGCTCTCGGTGACTAGGATTTGAAGCTCGATTTGAGCTCATATGTCGGCAGATAATTCAAGAGCAGCTAACTAGAAGACTATGGGAAAATCCCGGATGTCCGTATCCCGGACAGCCGACATTTTCGGGGACTGGGGATATGAGTGGAAAGAACTTAAGTGAAAAGGACTTACGTTGGTGGCATCAGCCACGAGATGAAGCCTTTGCTGAAGACTGAGGAGTTCGGAGGCTATGGGAATGGGCTTCGCGGCCAGTATGTCGGCTGGGTGGCCAGTGGCCATGGCTTCGGCCACCTTCTTGCTCCTAGAGTCCGCACTGTCCATGTAGCAGGCGTCGTTCCACTTGGTGCAATGCTCCTGGAGAGAGCCGAGGCTCTGGTCACTTTTCGTCACAAGAGGGACGCGGCCCTCAAGTTCCGGCGTGTCGAAGAAGTTGCGCCGATAGCCAGGCCGGATTGCTGCCCGGCCAAGATGCAGGGCCAGAGCAGAGCTGATCCGGGGCGATGCCTTAGTAGGAGCAGTGGCGGCGGATGGAGTGCCGGACTTGGCCGGCTGAATCTTCAGTGTGCCGGACTTGGCCGGGGCAGTGCTCTTGGCCGGCGCAGAGGTCTGGGCCGGTGCTGGGGTCTTGGCAGCAGGTGGAGTCTCTGGTGCGGGCTGTTCCGGCGCGGCCGGCGCATCTTGGCCAGCAGGAGCAGGGTCCGGAATAGTCCGGACTTCCGGCACTAAAGGGCCTTTACCCTTGATGTCTGTGCCGGCGCTCTTGTCGCTTGCGCCGGCGTCTTCAGTTGTGCCGACGTCGCTGATGGGCGCGCCGGAGTCTGGTGCTTCGTGGTGGGCTCCTGTGTCCATGTGGACATCAGGAGCCGGAGGTTCCTGTTGAGCCCCCGAGTCCATGTGGACGTCGGGGGCAGAGGTGTCTTGTTCCGGCGGAGGGTTGTCCTTCGCCGGGGAGATGGTCTTGTCGGGCGCAGGCGAAGATGCCAGCGCTGGGGAGGTCGTGTGGCTGGCAGTAGGTATGTCGGAGGTAGCTGGGGCTGTGGGCTTGGTAACCTTCGGGTCACCGCTCGAGCCAGAAGCTTGTTCCGGCGCAAGAGGAGCTCTGAAAGAGAGAAAACACAAAGTTAGTAAGCTGGGCAAGAGATGTGTCGGAAATAAAACGATGGGAAGAGATTTACCCCGAGGCAATAGGCCTCTGTTTCTTCTGTTTGGGCACGCCGACCTTCTGCCTCTTCTGTGCCTGAGGAGTGTCAGGCTGGGGCTTCACACCTCGCTTCCGGCCGGCACGTCCGCCGGTGGAAGGAGGTCCCTGGTTCAGAGGAGCGGCGTCGACGACCATGTCGTCCGGGATAGCTGAGGACGGCATGGGAAAGGCATAAGCAGGAGATGCTGGAAAGGCATATGCAAGTGGCATCGGGTCAAAGAACATCTGGATCTCCTCGTCAGAATCAATCTCGCTCCAGTCTTGAGTATAATGCCGGGATGAAGAGCCCTTACCCATGGCAGCTGCAGCACGTGTGTTCCGGGGTAACTTGTCCCAGTGATCCGGATCCTCAACATCCGCAATGGTGCGGTCCGCCGCGATCTTGATCCGGGAGTTCTCCATGGCTTGGAAGCTGAACTTCTGCATAATACAAAAAGAATGGTCAGAAGCAAGAATATGCCGGTGCAAGAGTATGTCGGATCAAGCATGTGTCGGCTTGAGTATCTATATGCCGGACAAAAAAATGTGTATCAGCCGGAGGGTTTACCGTCGGGGCGGGCCTATCCCAGCTGTATGGTTCAAGTCCCCAGGCAAAGGTGGCCTGGGAGGATTTGCAGACATCTTTAATCCGGCGCAGAATATCGGCCGGAGTCAGTTCGTGTGTGGAGTGTCGGGTGGGGTCCATAGGCCCGCTCATCTGGCATATCTTGTGGGACCGGCGTTGCAAAGGAGAGATGCGCCGGCTGATGAAGCATGCCACCAAGTCTTGAGGTGTAAGGCCAGCATCCCGGAGCTCGCCCTTAACCCGGTGGAGAGCATTCACCGGCATCACCGAGGTCTTCGGGTTGTAGTCCAAGTTCGTCATAGCCAAGGGTGGCTCGTCCACAAATGGCGGCAGGTTGAGCAGATCCTCGTCAGTGGTGTTCTTGACGTAGAAGAAGCTCTTCTGCCACTTCTTGCAAGATTCTAGGAGCTCCACCTTGGGGAAGTCCGAGCCCTTCCGGGACATGATGGTGGCCGCGCCGCATAGGGTCATGGGGCGGTCCTTCTTTTCCTGGGCCGTTTCCTGCGGCTCGTCCTTGCTCCGGGGCGGCTCTGGACGACTTGCTTCCGTAGTTGGAAGTATTTCGCCCAGCCTTGGGTTAGGGGTTCTATGCCGGCATAGCCCTCGCAAAAGCAGCGAAGGCGGAGAGGATCATCACGGCGTTGGCCGGGATATGGTGAGGTTGTAGATCATAGGTGTTGAGGAAGTCCCGGAAGAAGTCCGATGCCGGCAGGCCAAAGCCCCGCTCGAAGTGGGCGATGAAGACGACACGTTCGCCAGGTTGAGGTGCCGGCGCAGTTTCTCCTGCGGGTAGCCGGCATGCTACGCCCTCTGGGACTCTCCTGGTGGAGGTGACCCAGGATATGTCGGCCGGAGTGACCTCCGACCCCTCCCAGCCGGAACGTCCTTGGGCTCGGGCCGAGGTATCTTCCTCAGAGGCCGAGGTACCCATCATGCTTGAAGATGCCATCTTAGTGGCCGGGACAAGGCGTGAGAGCCGGAGTCCCGTGATGTTATTCCTATCAAGGCCGGAGAAAAGAGGGAGGTTAGTCTCTCCGGCATACCGCCCTCACCAATGTTAGCAGAGATAACAAGATCTACCGAGACAGTTAAATAGGAACAAATAAGGGTAAAACTCCTAAGAGAACACCTGCAAGCGTTGCCTAGCATGCTAGTCGAATCAAAGGGAACTAGCTGAAACTGAAGCAGATCTAGCTGATATGTCTACCGATGCGAAGGTATAAAAAAGCTTGAAGAAGGAGAACAGAGGGAGAGAGGAACTCACCGGAGTTTGGCCGGCGGTGAAAGAGCGGCGGCGGCAAGTGTGCAGAGGAAGATCCAATCTCCCTGCAATGCTGCGGGGAGAAGAGGCGGGCGGCGGCGTCGTCGACAATGACGCCGGGCGTCGGCGAGCGGATGCGCCGGCGTGCAGGTGGGCGACGGCGGCGGAGCTTTCTCTCTGTCCCTCGGTCCGGCGGCGAAGCGCAAGCAGCAGGAGAGCAGAAGAGGAAGAAGGCACTATGGCGGGGGTAAAAAGAGCAAGTTTACCCCACCCCGTATTTATACCGAAGAGGCAGGGTCGTGGGGATCATGGGAGTGTTCCACTCCCCCGACCGTTTCTGCGGCGAGCTGCCACGTGGCGGCACGGAGTGGGGCGGCGGTTCCTGTAACCGTGCCATGACGCAATGATGGCGAGGAGTTACTGAAGGGTTTCGCATAGTAAATCAAAAAATTTCCTACGGATGCGAACAAGAAAGCCAAGATCTAATCTAGGAGATGTAATCAACGAGAGAGGTAGATGAGATCTTCATACCCTTGAAGATTCGCACAGCGGAAACGTTCAATAGAACGTGGTTGACGTAGTCGTACTCGCCGTCTCCTCCTCGCGATCCGATCCGATCCTACGCCGCAAGTGGCGGCGCCTCCGAGAGTTGCACACGTGCGGTGCAGCGACGTCTCCTCCTTCCTTGGTCCAGCAAGTATGGTGGAGAGATAGATTGGATCAGCAGCACGACGGCGTGGTGCTTATGGTGGAGAGTTTCTGCAGCAGGGCTTCGCCTACGCGCAGTCGCGAGAGAGAGAGGGAGGGCAGCAGTTGGCGGCTAGGGTTTTGGGTTGAGGTCAGAGAGGGCTGCGCCCTTGCCCCCCTATATATAGAGGGGTGGCCGGCCAAGGCCAGCTTGGCCTCTCCCCAAACCCTAGCCGACTTGGAGTAGGAAGAGTGGGGGGCAAGTTTCCCCCCCCTTCCTTCTTTGAAGACTCCCTTAGGGTTTCCCCTTGGGCTGGCCGGCTGGGCCTTAGGGGCCTTGTGCGCCTGGCCCAGGGTGGCCAGGGCACTTCCCCTTAGGCCCACGCAGGCCTCCGTCAAGTGGGCCCACGTTGGTCCCACTCCGGAACCTTCTAGAACCTTCCGGTACAATACCGATAAACTCCGAAACTTTTCTGGAATCCAAAAACTGCTTTCCTTTATATGAATCTTATTCTCCGGACCATTCCGGAACCTCTCGTGACGTCCTGGATCTCATCCGAGACTCCGAACTAAAACTCATAAACCAATTATCCATTCTATCCTAGCATCGATACACGTTAAGTGTGTGACCCTACGGGTTCGAGAATATGCAGACATGATCTTCTATCAATAATCAATAGCGGGATCTGGAAACCCATATTGACTCCCACATATTCATCGATGATCATATCGGATGAACCACGATGTCAGGATTCAATTAATCCCGTATATGTATTCCCTTCGTCACACGATATTTTACTCGCCCGAGATTTGATCGTTGGTATCACCATACCTAGTTCAATCTCGTTCACAGCAAGTACTTTACTCGTTCCGTAATCCGATATCACTTCGTGATTAACTCCTTAACCACATGCTTGCAAGCGGTGTTGATATCGATTACCGAGTGGGCCCGAAGTATATCTCTCCGACTTGGGAGGGACAAATTCCATCTCGATACATACAACTCAACAAGTACTTTCTGATCACCTGAGAGACACCTTTATTATCACCCTCACATAGGATGACGTTTGATGACTTCAAAGCTTTCTTCCGATACTAGGGAGTTGTATTATCTCATGGTCTAAGGAATACAATACATGACATAGGAAAAGCTTCGCAAAGATGAACACAATGACACGATCTAATTGCTCTGCTTTATTTGGGTCTGTCCATCATATCATTCTCCTAATGATATGATCTCATTATTAATTGACAACTCATGTCTATGGTTAGGAAACCTTAACCATCATTAATCAATGAGCTAGTCCATAGAGGCGTACTAGGGACACGGTGTTGTTCATAAACCACACAAGTATTAATGTTTCCGCTTAATACAATTATAGCATGGAGTATAAACATTATCATGAACAAGAAATATGATAATAACAATATTATTATTGCCTCTAGGGCATATTTCTTCAGTCTCCCACTTGCACTAGAGTCAATAATCTAGTCATACTTGCGCCTTTAACACCTATGGCAATCCGATGTTCTTCATACGCGTTGCACGTGGTAAACCTTATCTACGGGTCTGACACTTTCAGATCCGTTTGTATTTGCATATTCTTTTGCGTCAGCACGCATTACTCATCTTGTATGAGATAGCATCGTATAAACTTGGTCTTCTGGTGAGACCTTTGTTTCTTGGCCGAGAATATGTTGTCACTATTGTCATACAATAGAACTACATAGTACTAGCACACTTTAAAAATAGCGATATCCACCGTGCGTCGAAATACTCATTGGTCCGCACACATCGGCATGTATGATTTCCAATAAGTCCGTTGCTCGCTCCATTATTCCGGAGAACGGGTTTTTGATCATCTTGCCCATGAGGCATGGCTTGCACGTGTCAAATGATTCAAAATCAAGAGACTTCAAAAGTCCATCAGAATGGAGTTTCTTTATGCATTTTATGCCAATATGACCTGGACGACAGTGCCACAAATAAGTTGGATTATCACTATCACTTCGCATCTTTTATGCCGCTTCTTAAAACGATTATATACTTAGCCCTCGTTGTAGTGTCCGCCACAATATTAACATTGGAACTCATCCAAGTCATCATGGAACTTTCTTCCATCTTATTGTGCCACCTTCTAATCTCAAAAACAAATAGCTTAAAATTGAGATAAAATTTTACTTGTATGTGTGACAAAGCCAATGTAACTCATTGCAATGAACCATTTGTCACTTCTGCATACAGAACATATTCTTACTTCTTCGAAAGTGCATAAGAATATCTTTTACTATTGTCCAACGATCATCATATGAATGCTATAACCTTTAGAGCATTGGACACATCTGGATCTACATATCATGGTATACAAGATTGATAAAATCATTCTTGTGTTTTACTCATCAAGTGTCAAACAATTGATTCTTGCTCCAACCTCTTCCATGCAACAAGAACCGTTCTTATTGTTTCCATATTGAATAAATTCAATATTTCATCTATGTACTCTGGCAAAACTATATTAGTGCCTCAATCTATCTGCATAGACATTGATGCATAATATTCTGGTTTTACCTAAGTCTTTCATCAAAAAACTAATTTTTTTTTAATGAAAACTTAACAATATCAAGAAAAACACATTATTTCCAATAAACGATATGTCACCTACATAAAGCATTAGAAATATGTCTTAGCGCTCCCACTTACTTTCTTGTAATACAAGCATCTTCAAATATCTTGATGAAATTAACACTTTAACATTTTCATCATTGAAGATTCCAACTTCGCTATGCTTACTTCTACCATAGAAGTTTTACATACATATCTAGCAACCTTTGAATCAACAAAACCCATTGGGTCGTGTCAGGTACACGTCCTTGGTGTGCATTCCGGTAGAGGAACGTTGTTTCGTTTATTCAACTAACATATCTCTATATGTAATTGTTGCTAGAATAATTCATATGACGAAGTCAGGGCCCATCATCGCTTCTTTGTATATTGTTGGTTACTATTATCTAATAATATCTCGTCCTCAAATCTTGCTATTTGATTACGACCAACTTGGTTAAATAGGAACTTCGATGCCGTGACTACAACATATTGTAGACGCGTGAGCTATGAATGCAGTTGCCGCTTCCAGAACATATTCTTGTGCTGCGCTACTCTGATCATCTTGCTCATATTCAATAACCTCATCAAGTCCTATCTTCCTCCCACTTAAACCTTTCGCGAAAAACTCCTTCATAAGAAGTTCACTTCTTTCAGTGACAATCACCTTTATTGGGTTTATGGCAGAAGAAACACCCATCGACATTCTTTGGGATAACCTACAAAGACATACTAATCCAATTTTGGTTGTAAACATTTTACACATATGCCTTGTATACCAAAATTCAAGAAATGACAACTATAACTTGTATGTGTCATTTCGGTAGATATGATGGCACTCTATTCAGTGAAAAGCGGTAGTCTCTAAGCATAATCCACAAATTATATTGGTAGTTTATTGATCTTCTAACCATGTCAAACAAGGTTTGATTACATCCATCAAAAACTCCATACTCCTATGGTGTTTATCACGATGCAAGTTTGTGGAACAATTCCTATAACTCTTAGAGGTTTGCTAAACTTGTACTCAAATATTCTTCTTTATGATCTAATCATACAACTTGAATATTCTTGTTACAACAATTTTCACTTTATAAATTTAACAATTTCATACTTCTATCTCATCAAGTAGATATACCGTACAATCTATTCGAGTCATTGATGAATAGAAAATACACCAGCTCGACTTCACACATGAACTACATACATCAACATGTACTGATCTCCATGTAGTTAGTCGCTTGTTCTTTCTATGGCCCACGAACAGAGTTTAATCATCTTTAGGAAAAGTCTCACAAGCGTCAATCAATTCAAAATCAAATGACTCGAAAATCTATCAATATAGAATTTCTTTCATGTTTTGTTTCCATATGACTAAACGGCGGTGTCATATATAAGTGAAATTCTTTTTGTCTTGCGACCTTTAGCATCAGTGTTATAAATGTTTATTTTACCGACAAGATAATAATAATCTATCCATCGATTATGGAAGACGGTAATTAATTTGAACAACCATTGCTCTCATAATACCGGAACAAAATAACAATTATTAAGTTCTTAACAAATCTAGAAGGCTAGGTTTTATGCCAACGAAAAACATAATAACACACTTATTTGTTTCTCGATGCGCATTGTTACCACATCTTTTGCTAGTTACTTAGGGGCCATCGTAGTTCTGTATTGTTGCTTTGTATGACATTTCATACCAACAAATCAGTATCGAATACCCAAGATTACATTGTTAACGAGCAAAAGAATTCATCTATAACATGTATATCATTTATATACCTGAGCTGGACAATTCCAGTCTTTTCCTTTTCTACCAAATAATTTTGCAGATCCTATTAGCATTTCCTCTCCTTTTAGAAGAATCTATCGACATCAATAGTGGCATCAATCATTTGACACATAGTCCAAAGGATGTTAGTCAAATACTAATAGCCTTGGATTTGCACTTTGAAGTGGATCGCCATCATCATATGATTGGTATTCTTTCCCGATTCCATTCTTTAGTATTCTTTTGGTATAGCAAAACAATTTAGCCGATACCTTTTATTCGTCCTATCATGACATCTTTCATGATGAAACTACTATAGCTCTTAAGGACAATGCAAGTATAATATTAGTTTCCCCAACTTTTGGGTGATCGGGATGCCTAGCATCTTCAATCTTCACATATAGTCATACAATATGAGCATATGTTCTTTTACTAAATTATACTTCATCATTTTTGCAATACATCAAAGTCTTAGATATCAATATCTTTCACTTCTTGATTATTTCTGAAACAATTCTTTTAGCTCGATGACTCACTTTGATTCTCAAACAATTTTGAAGATCAATTTATCATGAAGGCAAACATATGATCTTTAGATACTAAACTTGAATCGTTGCTCTTAGATTAATACAATTTATTAAATCGTATGGAGCAAGCAGGTTTGCTAAGTTTGCAATAGGACTTAATCTTTAGTCTTGACATTAAACGGCACTAGACCGAAAAGTGACTATCCAGAATTCTATAGTTCTTTTAACTCAATTAAGCTAAGTGTCGGTGGAAAACGGTGCCAAAGACTAACAACGACTTATGCACATACATCAAGATTTAGTTCAATGATAATTAGTTCAAGTTAATCAAATTACTAATGAACTCCCACTAAATTCAACATCCCTCAAAGTTGTTTAGTGAAGCATGATCCAAATTCACTACACCGAGACCGATCATCACGTGAATGATGTAGCTTTAATGGTGAACATCACATTTGATCATATCATCCATATGACTCATGCTTGACCTTTCGGTCCGTGTGTTCCGAGGCCATGTCCTGTACATGCTAGGCTCGTCAAGTCAAACCCAAGTATTTCCGCGTGTGCAAAACTGGCTTGCACCCGTTGTATGTGAACGTAGAGTTTATAGCACCCGATCATCACGAGATGCTTCAAAACGACGAACTTTCGCAACGGTGCATACATGGGGAGAACACAATTTTATCTTGATCTTTAAGTGAGGAATCATCTTAAAATGCTACCGTCGCGATCTAAGCATAATAAGATACATAAAAGGATAAACATCACATGCATATAATTTTATGTGACATGGTATAGCCAATCTCCGCGCCATGATCTCCATCTTGTGCGGCGCCGGCATGATCTTCATCACTCCACCATGATTGCCTCCACCACAAATAGCAACTACAACTATTGCTAACTACTTAGCGATAAAGTAAAAGCTATTACATGGCGTATAAGAAGTTAACACGCAGGTCATACACAATTATAAAGACAACCATATGGCTCCTGCGGTTGTGAATTCATCGACATGCAAGTCGTGAAAGATTACAAAACATGATCATTGCATACATCTCAATTCATACACATCATGTCTTGGGCCATACCATATCACAAAACACTCCCTGCAAAAACAAGTTAGACGCCTCTACTTTGTTGTTGCATGTTTTACGTGGCTTATGGGAGTAGCAAGCTAAGAACGATTCTTACCTACGAAAAGCCACAACGGTGATATTATGGTTGCTAACATCCGATGTAAGTCACATGACTACTATAGTGAGAGAAACTGGCATCCACCAGCCGCATGTGTGGAACAAGCCACACGTCAAGTGCGGAGCCGGTCTCGCGAACGCGGTCGCGTAAAGTTGGCCTGGACCGCTCGATCTCACTATACCGCGGCCATAAGAAATACACAACAAGAGGTTTGCAACAGAAAACATCAACGCCCGCAACAAGCATGTTGCGTTCTACTCGTGAAACACATCTACGCATAGATCTAGCTCTGATACCACTGAAGGGTTTCGCATAGTAAATCAAAAAATTCCTACGATGCGAACAAGAAAGCCAAGATCTAATCTAGGAGATGTAATCAACGAGAGAGGTAGATGAGATCTTCATACCCTTGAAAGATTCGCACAGCGGAAACGTTCAATAGAACGTGGTTGACGTAGTCGTACTCGCCGTCTCCTCCTCGCGATCCGATCCGATCCTACGCCGCAAGTGGCGGCGCCTCCGAGAGTTGCACACGTGCGGTGCAGCGACGTCTCCTCCTTCCTTGGTCCAGCAAGTATGGTGGAGAGATAGATTGGATCAGCAGCACGACGGCGTGGTGCTTATGGTGGAGAGTTTCTGCGGCAGGGCTTCGCCTACGCGACAGTCGCGAGAGAGAGAGGGAGGGCAGCAGTTGGCGGCTAGGGTTTGGGTTGAGGGTAGAGAGGCTGTGCCCTTGCCCCCCTATATATAGAGGGGTGAGCCGGCCCAAGGCCAGCTTGGCCTCTCCCCAAACCCTAGCCGACTTGGAGTAGGAAGAGTGGGGGGCAAGTTTCCCCCCCCTTCCTTCTTTGAAGACTCCCTTAGGGTTTCCCCTTGGCTGGCGGCTGGGGCCTTAGGGGCCTGGTGCGCCTGGCCCAGGTGCGGCCAGGGCACTTCCCCTTAGGCCACGCAGGCCTCCGTCAAGTGGGCCACGTTGGTCCCACTCCGGAACCTTCTAGAACCTTCCGGTACAATACCGATAAACTCGCAACTTTCCGGAATCCAAAAACTGCTTTCCTTTATATGAATCTTATTCTCCGGACCATTCCGGAACCTCTCGTGACGTCCTGGATCTCATCCGAGACTCCGAACTAAAACTCATAAACCAATTATCCATTCTATCCTAGCATCGATGCACGTTAAGTGTGTGACCCTACGGGTTCGAGAATATGCAGACATGATCTTCTATCAATAATCAATAGCGGGATCTGGAAACCCATATTGACTCCCACATATTCATCGATGATCATATCGATGAACCACGATGTCAGGATTCAATTAATCCCGTATATGTATTCCCTTCGTCACACGATATTTTACTCGCCCGAGATTTGATCGTCGGTATCGCCATACCTAGTTCAATCTCGTTCACAGCAAGTACTTTACTCGTTCCGTAATCCGATATCACTTTGTGATTAACTCCTTAACCACATGCTTGCAAGCGGTGTTGATATCGATTACCGAGTGGGCCCGAAGTATATCTCTCCGACTTGGGAGGGACAAATTCCATCTCGATACATACAACCCAACAAGTACTTTCCGATCACCTGAGAGACACCTTTATTATCACCCTCACATAGGATGACGTTTGATGACTTCAAAGCTTTCTTCCGATACTAGGGAGTTGTATTATCTCATGGTCTAAGGAATACAATACATGACATAGGAAAAGCTTCGCAAAGATGAACACGATGACACGATCTAATTGCTCTGCTTTATTTGGGTCTGTCCATCACATCATTCTCCTAATGATATGATCTCATTATTAATTGACAACTCATGTCTATGGTTAGGAAACCTTAACCATCATTAATCAATGAGCTAGTCCATAGAGGCGTACTAGGGACACGGTGTTGTTCATAAACCACACAAGTATTAATGTTTCCGCTTAATACAATTATAGCATGGAGTATAAACATTATCATGAACAAGAAATATGATAATAACAATATTATTGCCTCTAGGGCAATTTCCTTCAGTTACTGCACTGTGAACCGTCACATCGTGGGTGACCGTTCGAGGCGACAGGATGGTTCCAAGTTTCGATGCAAACTGTCAGGCGTGGCTTCTCAAGGAAGACTCGTCATATGTCGGAACAATTGCCCGATGTATGCGTTCCGACCGGAATACCCTTGGGACCGGCCGGAATAACTTGTGGAAGAGGAACAGAGGCCGGCATATATAAGGATATGCCGGCATCTAATCTATCGCCGGGGTATAATAAAGAAAAGTGTTGAACCTGCCAAGGCTCCGCAGTTNACCATATTCAGGGAGCATTTGACGATAGTTGTCATCATTCTCTTCTTCTTCACCGTCTTCCATCATAACCCCTTTTTCTCCGTGCTTGGTCCAACAATTATACCTGGGCATGAAACCCCACCAAATTAGGTGGAAGTGAAGGGTGCTTAAGCAAGAGTAATCCTTCTCATTTCGACAAGAACTACAAGGACAACACATAAAACCATTCTGCTTGTTTGCCTCAGCCACTTTGAGAAAAGAAGGCACGCCTTCAATGAATTCAGCAGAGCGTCGGTCAGCGTACATCCATGGATGGCTCATCTGCAAGTTATAAGTATATCAAACGCAATTATGATGCTAAAATTAGTCCATTACTAAAATTACTCAAGAGCTTATAGTTGCCAACCTCTCAGATCACTTGAATAGATAGGACCGCGTGAAATCTTAACAAATAGTGAAAACAATTCACTCACACATTTCATCAAACACCTCTTGTGCATAGAAGGGGAAACCAATTCTAACACCCCCTACCAATCTTCTAGGAGGAAAAAAATAGGGGACAGGGAGAGGGGGCAGCCAACTTAAATAGGCCGGGACCTTTAGTCCAGGTTAGAGATACCAATTGGGACTAAAGGGGTCTGGCAGCAGGCCAGTTGGCCGCAGACCCTATTAGTCCCAGTTGGTATCTCCAACCAGGACTAAAGGTCTCGAACGAACCGGGACTAGTTGAAACAGCGAATCTGGCTGCCCTAGAGAGACCTTTAGCACAGGTTTAATACACAACCGGTGCTAGAGGTTCTGAACATAAGACCCTTTTTCCACTAGTGTATTTCGGCTAGTATTACAATTGGGCCTAGTCTAATGGGCCTCAGGGGTACTCAACTGACGGGCTCTACTGTCTATACCCTTGTCAGTAACAAAACACAAAGCAAATGGTGTATAAAGAAGCATGGATCATAAAAAAAATATACGTTTGAGACGTATCAAGCATCCCCAAGTTTAACTCCTGCTCGTCCTTGAGTAGGTAAGTGGTAACAAAAGAATAATTTTTGAGGTGACATGCACCATCACAATCTTGATCAACGATGTAAAGCATTGAGTGCTGGGATCAAAGAACTTATTACATGGGCATAAGAGACATAATCTTGACAATAAAACTTAGCAACCATGTTATAACATGAAAATAAACACAAACGAAAGGTCATGAATAATGAAACAATGAAAGTCAAGTGTGTGTTCAAATCATAAGGAAAAACATATCAAATGGTTTTCAACTTGTCCTTCATGGAGCAAAATATAAATTCATAGGACACCTTCAAGTTTAAGAGGGCGACTAGATACAACTAATTTAAGAATAAGCAAAACCATACTCATGAATCAATCAATGATAAACTTTGGGACTATGCACATTATATTCAGAATGGCAACTATGCTCTCTTAGACGGTGCATAAAGGTAGAAGGTGGAGACTCAACATAGAAGTAAAAGAAAGGCCCTTCACAGAGGGACGCAGTGATTGCAAGTTTTATAAAGCTTCAAAAATTATGATACTTACTAGCTTTGAGCTCTCATTGCCCCCATCATAGGCATCTTGAATGGTTAAAGTTAATACGAGTACAATTATGAGCATATTCTTGACAAAACATAAGTTGAAAGCCCGTGTCTCGTGAAGTACGAATACTCAAACCTCATGCTACTCGACTTAGGGTCCCAAGCAAGCTCTTGTAATTTTAAGTATACACGTATCATCGAGAACCGCCAATGGGGTACCTCCTTGCTCGATGACATGGAACAAGCCCACATCAAAATGATAGGAAAAATAGACAATGAACACCTCGGCATCTCTTTTATTTACCATTGGTATAGCTTTTTATTTTGAGATGCATCATCGAATGTCCACTATGAGCATGCTGTAAATTTCCACCATGAATGATGCATGGCTTAGATTAGCGGCTCAGGCATTTCTCTAACACATATACAAACTCCATGATCCCGCAAGATTCCTAACTTATTTCACATCGTGAGTATCCATAAATAAAAGATCACGATATCAACTCAAATAAGAGAACTGCAATGTTGAAAGCTTACCCCATGACGGCATGGTTTGGCTAATTTCCAACTTACAATTTGCAAGCATAACGTCAACATAAGAAAGCCACAATGTCAAAATTTTAAAAATGAGAAAAGTAAAGTGTGCCATCAGGTTCGTGAGAGCTTTAGTGACTAATTTTTGCATAACACCAAAAAGAGTTTAATTCAATGGATAGATAAAAGCAAGTCAAATGTACTTTGGAATAGCAAATTGCTAATAGGTATGTATGGTGGACACATTAGAATAACTTGGTTTTTGGGAGTTGGATGCACGAGTAGAGCTCATACTCAGTACAAAATGAAGGCTAGCAAAAGACTAGGAGCGACCAACTAAGAGAGCAATAACGGCCATAATCATGCATAGCGACAAAACATCATTAAAAGAAGCATAAAATGGCATCACAAGTCAAAAACAAATGATCATAGAGGCCTATGGCCACTTGTTAGAGTCAAACATGTTGTGAGCATGCGCCAAGTCAACCCAAATAAAGCATCAAAGGAGAAAATCAAATAAATGCTTCCATATAATAAAAATAATGCATTATTTTTTCAAAGGCTCATTAAGAAATCTCAGTAATTTGAGACAAGTCATGCTACAGCAAAAACTGCTAAGCATACTATCAAAACAACATCAAGCATGGCATGCAAAAGTCTAAGCCGCAGTCTAAACAAGCTCCTTTTGTACCACTTTTTTGCATGAAACTTTTTCTCTTTTCCAACACCATTCAAAACTTTTTGAAACAGCTCTTTTGATGAATACCAACATAGATTAGAGGTCCAAATATTCCTTGATGCAAAGATATATAACAAGATGTGAACAAAAATCAAGGTGAAAAATGAAAGCTAAATGTAGTTCTAGAAAAAGAGAACACTCGTTGAACGATAAGAGTGAAAACGGAGTGTTCTTGGCAAATGAAAAATGAAGTACATCTCCTCCAAAAGAAATTTGTTGGGGTCCAACCATTTATTGCAGCAAACAAAACAAAAGAAAATGGAAAGCAGAAGTAAAGACCCTCCAAGAAAAACGCATAGTGCATGAAGCAATAAAAATATAGTGTGTTGAAAGGTGACCTAATTTTTGCCGATGAAGAAGGGGTGCCTTGGGGCATCCCCAAGCTTTGGCGCTTGTACCTCTTGGATATTTCTTGGGGTAACATGGGTATCCCCAAGCTTGAGCTTTTGTCCATATTTCATCTCATCTCATCATTCTCCAATCCCTACACTTAAAAACTTCCTTCATACAAAACTTCACACAATTCTATTAGCAACATGAGCATAAACATAATAGTAGATCAACCTTTTTGGTTCAGATTTCAACTCAAAAACACCACATCTAAAGCATATACTACTGTAGCAACTTCCCCAAAAGACCCTTGGTCAAAAGAACTCAAAAAGAAAGCAATCGAGAGGCAAACACAAATAGTGGCAGAAATCTGTCAAAACAGAACAGCTGACACAGGTCGATTTTTTCGAGGACATTCTGTTGCCCAAATCGAAAAGTGCAGAGCTAATGAAATTTTGGATATAACCTGGTGCATATGCACAAGATATCGCAGGTCAAAAAGATATTCTGAGAATTTTCATGAATTGTTATGGTGCAGCACCAAAATCTGTTTCAGGATAGCAACTTCCCCAAATCTTACCTCCCTCAAATTAGAGGTTCTTCTTCGCACAACAACAAAATAAAAATGATATGGAGAGGTTATTACAGTAGTAATAACTTACTAGACTCAATAAAAGAAAAAGTACTAAAAAGAAAATATGGGTTATCTCCCAAGAGTGCTTTTCTTTAACTCCTTTGAGCTAGGCACGGAAAGTGGAAATCAAGTAATATCAAGCGATGAAGCATCAAGTTCATAATTTGCTCTAAGAATAGAGTCAAAAATTAATTTCTTCCTTCTTCTAGGGAAGTGTTCCATACCTTTCTTGAATGGGAATTGATATTTAATGGTGCCTTCATTCATATCAATGATGGCACCTACAGTACAGAGAAAAGGTCTTCCCAAAATAATAGGACATGAAGCATTGCATTCAACATCCATGACAAGGAAATCAACGGGAACAAGGTTATTGTTAACCATAATAAGAACATCATTAATCCTTTCCAAAGGTTTCTTCTAGCAACATCAGCAAGAGGAACATCAAAATAACACTTTTCAAGCGGTGGTAAACCAAGCATGTCATAAATCTTTCTAGGCATAATAAAAATACTAGCACCTAGATAACATAAAGCATGGCAATCAAAACCATTAACATGCATATCAATGATGGGCTCCCAACCATCTTCTAACTTCATGGGAATAGAAGCTTTTTGTTTCAACTTGTCCTTCCTAACTTTCATGAGAGCATTTGTAATATGATTTGTAAAAGCAATAATCAAAGAACGAGCATTAGGCGCAAAGCAAACTTTGCAAGAAAAATAAACTTCAAATATATTGCAGCCATTAACATCAAACTCATTAAAAGAATAGAGCTATCATCTCCCATACTCTGAAAATTTCAGCACTTTTGTAGAAAAAGTTTTTGCAGTTGGGCTTTTCGCACAAGGAAGTAGGAGTTTTTCTTTACACCAATCAAAGTAAGAGGATTGTTAGCATTTGGAATGACATCATTAGAGGTAGTGATAGTACAATACCTTCATCTTCCTATCCATCTCATTTCTTTCTCTTCCCACCTGGCATGCAACTCTGCTAACATCCTAACATTTCATCAATTTTAACTTGGATAGCATTTGTAGAGGCAAAGTACTTCTTTCTTTCACATCATTAGGCAAAACTTAGTTTTAAGAATTCAACATCAAGAGCAAGGCTTCAACTTTAGAAGCAAGAATATTAATTTTACCCACTTTTCCTCAACAACTTGTTAAAGAAGTTTGCTTACCAATGAAGTCCTGAGCATGACTTCAAGCTCAGAGGGCGTGCCCCTAGTGTTGTTGGAGGAATTACCATAAGAGTTACCATAACCATTACCATTGTAGAGGATACGGCCTATATTGTTGCTAGCAAAATTGTTTCTATAAGCACTATTGTTGAAATTTATTTCTAATGAAATTTACATCAAATGCTCTTCTTGACAAACCAAAGGCCAAAGGAACTGACAAGGTATAGATAATAGAGCCCATCAGTTGAGTACCCTAAGGCCCGTTAGACTAGGCCAATTGTAATACTAGTCAAAATACGAGTTCATATTGTATATTGATATTGTAATCTGTATCAGACCCCTCCTGATCCTCGAGACCTGGCCATCTAATATAGGGGCCAGGAAGGACGGTGAGGACAGATTGAAAGCAAGCCAGGTTCTACACCATGTTTTTTCGAACACACCTTTTTGACTGACTTTACCTTCGAGTTCATCCAACACCCTATCTTCCGATCCTAAGTCCTTCTTCTAGGACATTTGTCAAGTTAACCCTCGTCAATTGGCGCCAGCACCGTGGGGACTCTGGACGTTGAAATCATGAATTCGATGGCTTTTCGCTTTCAGCCAATAGGAATCCAGAAGTTGATGAAATCCAGATACCCTTTGGAACAGTCGATTTTCAACCTCACCAGTCAAGTTTCATGGAAGTATTCGAGAGCATGGATCAAGATATGGATTTGACGATCAGAAGATTAAACTTCACATCGGATCACTAGGTTCGATTCGCCTTTCCGATCCGGCGAACCGGGTCCGTCGACAAGTGAACCAAGACATTAGCAATGTCGGAATTATCAGAAGGCTCTCCAGTGAGGTAAAACTCGTTGGTCAGCTTAGAAATAGAAGAAATAAAAATCGCAGGAGGCGACGAAAACCATGGAGAATTTTGACTTAGAAGTTCAACTCGAAGATCTCATGATCTACCACGATGACAACTCAGATAAATCAACAGACACTGAAAGATAGGATTAGAGCTTTCTGAAGATGACAATTCGATCTCTCAAGTTTCAATAGCAAACTCGACAATTGATACACATACTCGCCATCACAGGAGACAACTTAGAAGAACTCAACGAAACAACAATCCAGTGCTCAATCCAGCAAATATAAACAAGGAATGATCATTTAGCAGAAGAAGAACTGTAGACTCCCTAACAACTAGGGAGAAAGTTTGATTATCAGTCAACCAGTGGAGAATATAATCAAGACAACCGTGAGCACGACACGCCAATACCAACAAACCCAGCAAAAATATGCTTTTGGGATATCACTACGCTCTAAGGCAGCAGGCGAAGCAACTAGCAAAGGAGAGGATTTAAATACAGAAGAGGAAAGACTCAGCAATTGCAGCAAGGAATGCTACTCACAGAGCACGTAGCAACACGTCATATACAAATAAAAGGCATCGTCGACATGATCAAGATATGAAACCTCAAGTACTCAGAAAGGCAAAGCATCTCCAAAAACCTCGACTCGTCCTTCCTATCGGTCGATGAGCAGGAAACATTGTACCAAACTCCTGAAGCAGCACTGGTGGCAGCACAAGCATACTTACATACAACACAACCAAATCCAGGAGACCCGAGGGAACATATGCACCGGGCAACACTAATGGATTGAAGATGGTAGGCAAAAATTATTAGCAAAAGATGAGGAGGCATATCGCAACAAAGGAACCCATAAGCCAAGATCACCATGCCATCACAATAGTCCTCGGCGCAGGAGGGGCAGTCGATGATCTAGAACACTGTCACCAGGGTGACACAAAATCCCGAGAACAGAGGAACCCAAAGATCCAGGTCTCCAGACAAGGCATACAATTATGATGATGAAAAAGAGATGGAGGCATCATGCTTTATGATGTCTACGCACTTCTATTCTTGTAGACACTTGTTGGGCCTCCAAGTGCAGAGATTTGTAGAACAGCAGCAAGTTTCCCTTAAGTGGATCACCCAAGGTTTATCAACTCAGGGAGGTTAGAGGTCAAAGCTATCCCTCTCAAGCAACCCTGCAATTACGATACAGAAAGTCTCTTGTGTCCCCCAACACACCCAATACACTTGTCAGATGTATATGTGCACTAGTTGGCAAAGAGATAGTGAAATACAAGTGGTATAGATGATTATGAGTAGTAAATACAATCTGGAATAAAAATGGCAGCAAGCAAACATGTAACAAAACAGCAAGTAAATGGTGTGCAAAGCTTGGAAACAAGGCCTAGGGATCATACTTTCACTAGTAGACACACTCCCAACAAATATAACATGATTGAACAAATAAACAACTTCTCTTCACTATGGTACTCTAAATTACTCTCCTATTGAACAACGCTAATCATTGCGTAGTGGCTACAGAAGCACCCCTTAAAGTTCATCAAGTACTTGACAAACACCACTCATAGAGATATCCAAATCAAATCACAATTCAAGATAAATATTATTGCAACTTAGACCAAGTACTAACACGATGCACACACTATCAACATTACACCATGAAAGGAGGCATAGATCACTTCAAATACTATCATAGTAATAATTATTCTCATAATCCATAAGAGATCACAATCATAGCCTAGACCAAGTATCACCATGATGCACGCACTGTCACCGTTACACCATGGCAGGAGGAATAGATTACTTTAATAATATCACTATAGTACACATAATATCTAAATAATAACATCTACTTTTTCAACATGATACAAAGCTCATGATCATATAAGATCACATCATGGGAGAGAGAGGTGAACCACATAGCTACCGGTAGAGCCCTCAGCCCTGGGGATGAACTACTCCCTCCTCATCATAGAAGACAGCAAGGTGATGGAGATGGTCGGTGAGGTTGATGGAGACGGCAGAGATGGCAATGGAGACCAATGGAGATGGCTCCGGGGGCACTTCCCCATCCCAACAGGGTGCCGGAACAGAGACTTCTATCCCCCGAAATTCATCGGCGGTGGCGGTGGAGCTATGGAACTCTTTCTGGAAAATTGCTGCCCCCCTTAGGGTTTTCTGTCTCGAGGCTTTATATAGGCAAAAGGGCATCATGATGGGAGGGGCCAGGTGCCCTCACGCTAGGCTTGCATGGCCAGGGCCCTGGTCGTGCTGCCCTAGCATGTGGGCCCTGGTGGCCCCCTCCTACTCCTCTTCGGATCTCTGGAAGCTTCTGGGTAAAATAAGACTTTAGGATTTTGTTTCATCCAATTCCGAGAATATTTCCTGTGTATCACTTCTAAAACACAAAAATAACAGAAAACAGGAAACTGGCACTGTGGCACTTCTTAATAGGTTTGTTCCAGAAAATGTATAAAAGTGCCATGAAGTGTAATGAAACATTAGGCAAGTGGTGTAAAAACAAGCATGGAGCATCAAAAATTATAGATACGTTGGAGACGTATCAAGCATCCCCAAGCTTAACTCCTGCTCGTCCTCGAGTAGGTAAGTGATAACAAAAGAATAATTTTGAGGTGACATGCACCTACACAATCTTGATCATATATGTAAGCATTTGTGAGCTAGGATCATATGAACTTAAAACATGGGCATGAAGATATAATCTTGACAATAAGAACTTAGCAACCATGTTGTAAACATGCAAATGAACACAAACAAAAGATCATGAAAATGAAACAATGAAAGTCAAATGTGTGTTCAAATCATAAGGAAAAATATACAAATGGTTTTTAGCTTGTCCTTTAAAGAGAGCAAAACATAAATGCGTAGGACACCTTCAAGTTTAAGAGGGCGACTAGATACAAATAATTTGAGAACAAGTGAAACCAACAATATGAATCAATCAATGAACTTTGGATAGTGCATATTACACTAAGAATGACAACTTTGCTCTCTTATGGTGCATAAAGAAAGAAGATAGTGACTCAATATAAAAGTAGAAGAAAGACCCTTCGCAGAGGGAAGCAATGATTAAACATGTGCTAGAGCTTTTCATTTGTAAAATAGAGAGATAAAAATTGGTTTTGAGAGGTGGTTGTCTTTGTCACGACTGGCAATGGGGTTCGTACTATCTTCCATACAAAATGAAGCAAGTTTTTGAGAGAGAGATTGGCACTTTTGTGCTCTTTTATAAAGCTTGGCACTCCTCCCCACCTTGTTTTTTTCTTTCACAAACCATGGCTAACCGATTCCATCGGGTGCCCACCAACATTCACATTCCATGGAGGAGTGCCTTTTTCTTTCTTTTTTCTCTTTTTTTGGAATAAGCAATATGGAAGATAGCAAATCCGACCACTACGTCCCCATGAGCTGAAAATAGTGTCACAAAACGAAAGTGTTTTAAAGGTTTTTTGAAAGGTAGCACATGAAAATTTACTTTGGAATGGCTTACAAATACCATGCATAGGAAATTTATAGTGGACACAATGGCAAACTTGGTTTTAGAAGTTGGATGCACGAGTAGAGCTCATACTCAGTACAAAATGAGGGCTAGCAAAAGACTAGGAGCGACCAACTAAGAGAGCAATAACGACCATAATCATGCAAAGAGACAAAGCAACATTAAAAGAAGCATAAGATAGCATCAAAAGTCAAAACTAAATGATCATAGAGGCTATAGGTGACTTATTTTTATAGTCAACATGGTGTAAGCATGCGCCCAAGTCAACCCAAATAAAGCATCAAAGGAGAAAACCAAATAAATGCTTCCATATAATAAAAACAACGCATGATTCTTTCAAAGGCTCATTAAGTAATCTCAGTTATTTGAGACAAGTCATGCTACAGCAAAACCACTAAGCATACTATCAAAATACATCAAGCATGACATGAAAAAGCCTAAGCCGCAGTCTACACAAGCTCCTTCTTGTACCACTATTTTGCATAAAGCTTTTTCTCTTTTCCAACACCATTTGAAATTTTTATAAACACCTCTTTTCATGAAAACCAATAAAGATCAGAGGCAAAAATACACCTTGATGAAAAGATATGACATGGTCTGAACGCAAATCAAGGCAAAAATGAAACCAAAAGCAGTAGCAGAAAAAGAAGAACACTCGGTTTTTGATAAGAGTGAAAACTAGAGCGTTCTTAGCAAATGAAAAGCGAGTTCATCTCCTCCAAAAGAAACATGATGTGATCTAACTATTTATTGCAGCAAGCAAAGCAAAAGAAAACTAAAAACAAAAACAACTGATGCTCCAAGAAAAACACATAGTGCATGAAGCAATAAAAATATAGTGTCTTAAAAGGTGACCTGATTTTTGCCGGTGAAGAAGGGGTGCCTTGGGGGCATCCCCAAGCTTTGACGCTTGTACTTCTTAGATATTTCTTGGGGTGATGCATGGGTATCCCCAAGCTTGAGCTTTTGTCCATTCTTCAACTCATCTCATCATTCTCCAATCCCTACACTTGAAAACTTCCTTCATACAAAACTAAACACAATTCTATTAGCAACATTAGTGTAAGCATAACATATATTCAACCTTTTTTGTGTCAGGTTTCAACTAAAACCACCACATATAAAGCATACACTACTGTAGCAACTTCCCAAAAGGTTCCATGATAAAAAAGAACTCAAAAGAAAGTGATAAAGTGGCAAACACAAATATTGGCAGAAATCTGTCAAAACTAAACAGCTAACAAAGGTCAAATTTCGAGGGGTTTTCTGTTGCTCAAATCAAAAAATATTCAACTAACGAAAGTTTGGATGTAACCTGGGGCATATGCACAAGAAATTTCAGGTCGAAAAGATATACAGAGAAGTTATACGAATTTTTACAGTGCAGCACCGAGAACTATTTTAGGACAGCAATATCCCCAAATCTTACCTCACTCGAATTAGAGGCTTCTCTTGGCACAACAACAAAATAAAAAAGATAAGGAGTGGTTATTACAGTAGTAATAACTTCCAAGACTCAAATAAAAGAAAAAGTACTGAAAATAAACAATAGGTTATCTCCCAAGAGTGCTTTTCTTTAACGCCTTTGAGCTAGGCGCAGAAATTGCAAAGATGCTCATGTGGGCGCCATATAAGAGCTTGAGGCAAAGGCGCCGTATGGGAACTTAAAGCAATAGAGAGCATCAAAAAGCATGTATGAAACACATTTAAATCTAAACCACTTCCTATGAAAAAGAGTCTTGTAGAGAGACAAGTCATGAAATCGCAAAGCAAAAAGCATAGGAAGGCAAAATAAGTAAAACTTCAAGAATTGCAACATAAAGAGGGGAAACTCAATATTGATGAGATCCATCAAACCATATTTCCCTCTCTCATAATAACTTTTAGTAGCATCATGAATAGAATTAACAATATAATTATCACATAAAACATCCCTATCATGAGCTACATGCATAAAAGAATTAATACTCCCCACATGAATTGTAGTAGGAGCAGATTCAATAGAATAATTATTCTCATCACCATAATCATCATAAATAGGAGGCATATTGTAATCATAACTAATTTTCTCCTCAACAGTAGGTGAACTGAAAATATTATACCCATCATCATAACCATCATAAACTAGAGGACTACTATGTCGCAAAGCATATTCATCAAACATGTCATCATAAGTAGGAACATGGATAGCACTAATGGTACAACAATTATTAACCTTAGAATTGGTACCAAAAAGATTTTCAATATCAAAAGTAGAGTGCTTTTCCTAATCATGATCACTAACATAGGTAACATGCATAGGAATATCATCCCAATCAGAATTATCATAATCTATAGCAGGATCATAACGCTTAGGGGAAGATACTGTGTCCTCTCACCTTTTACTCCTCTTCTTCTTCTTCTTACTCTTCTTACTCTCTCCTTTAGGAGGGAGAGACTTGACGGGCATCTTCTCCACATAATCTAGTTTGCTGGCAGGAACAACAGAAGAAACTTTGGAGGATTCCTCCTCTCTATTAATAATATCGAAACATCTATTAGTCCTGTCATAGCTTGGCAAAACATCATATTTTATAAGATCTTGTAAGTAAGTATTTGCGAGGCAGTCTTTAGCACAATAGAGATGACAACCACGAAGGGTGCTATTAATATCAACATCATTCATGTCTACCAAAGCAATCTTTCTAGATATCTCTTCATAATTCAAAAACAAAGTAAGCTCATCATACTGATTGAAAGTAATCTTATCATCACAATACAAATCTGCGGTACTCGTTCGATTAATTGGGCATTGAAAATTAAAGTGCCCCTTTTCACCGCAAAATTCACAAAGAAAAGGATAAAGCTCAAAAACCCATTCACCAAGCACATCTAGATCCTTGAGCCACATACTGGTTTCTTCATTTGCATGGGTGATGCAATAATCTTCCTTGTTGTAACTCTATTCACAAGGTCTATGTATTCCACAAAAATTAACATGCTTATAAGAAATAGTACTTTTAGAAGTTTGAGCATGTTTATTGCAATCATCAACAACAATATCACTTTCTATGCAAGTATCCTTAAAAGGTTCATGATACACGTCCCCATTTCCTCTAGGAACATTTATATGGGAATTAAAGGCTTTAAAACAATCAACCATAATTTGAGGATCAAGACCATACTTAGCACTAAGCTCTTGAAAATTAGTAGTTTCAGCGAAAGACTTAATGCAATCAAACTCGTAATTCATACCCGATCCTTTACCTTTGTCGATATCCCAACCTTCAATATTGTTTTGAATTGTTTCAAGCAGACCCCACTTGGTGTCGACATCCTTGCTTGTGAAAGACCCATCAAAGCATGCATCTAGATAGTCCTTGTAATATCCTGAAAGCCTTGCATAAAAATTATTAATAACAATATACGGGGAAGATCATGAATAGGACATTTGTGCATTAGTAACTTCAATCTTCCCCATGCTTGGGCAATGCTTTCTCCCTCATGAGGCCAAAAGTTATATATCAGATTACGATCTTTATGAATTTTACTTGGAGGATAAAACTTGGAATAAAAGAGAGACATGATTTCCTCGCATGCAATAGATGGACCATCTTCAAGCAGCCGATACCATTCCTCAGCTCTGCCTTTCAGTGACAAAGAGAATAGCTTCTTCTTAACTTGGTTCATCAAAATACCTACACACTGGAAGAACTCACATAATTCATATATAAAGAGCAAATGATCACCAGGATGGACAGTTCCATCTCCTAAATAGTAGTTATTCTTAACATGATCAACAATTTTCATAGGTATTTTAAAAGGATGAGGAGCACAAGTATCATTAGAAACATCACATATGGGAGATAAAATATCATCAGAGCAAACTTTCTCCACTAAAGCTGGGGACTAAAAATATCATACTCAACAAAACCAGCTTCCCCAAGCTTAAACTTTTCTATAGCATTAGCATTAACGGTATTCAAAGCATTCATACTAATAAAATTGCTATGCAAAATAAGCTCCAAAGGTTTTTCAATTTTCTCTTCAAATATAAAATCAGGAAAAAGACTAAATAACTCTTTATTTTCCATTAAGCCTAACTAGTGAAAATAAAAACAAGAAACTGTCGGGGGGATGACCCCCGGTAGGGTCAAGAGACTAGAAAGATGCCTGGTCTATGGTTGACTTATGCCGGGTTATCAAGGAAGGGCCTGGCCAGAATATAAGAGTATCGGCCAGGCCGGCATATGTGTGTATCCTGGCTGATACTTGGATATGCCGGATTAACCGGAATACTAATATATATGTGCCGGCAAATACTCAGATATGCCGGCCTAACCATTTGGTGTATTGTGCAGGAGCAGGGGAGGCCGGATTACTCGACCTTCATAGGTCGTTGATCCGGCATATATGTCCGGCGTGTGGCCAACGGTCATATCCGGGATACATAAGTCAGCTAGTGTGTCACATCCCTACAATCAAGGAAGGAAACATCCAAGCATGGTAGCAGAGTATGGTGGCAGGGTGCACAGTGGTGGTCTACCAACCCTCACTGTGCACAAGTACAGAGCTTACCTCAGAGAGGTAAGGTCACAGTTCAAAAGGTACAAGGTACAGGGATATGAAGTCCCATCGAGAGCAATCAGGGAGGAAGTCAATGGTCGGTGCCTTCGTCAGCAAGCCCTATTTGGAGTGTAGCCCGTGTCTGGTGGTCTCTTATGACCGTTGTAACCCTGGCCACCACTATATAAGGTGGCATAGGGAGCCCTGGTAGAGGGTTGGTCACTCTGTGTTCCTACACTTAGCAGTTCATCTTCCTTCTCTAGCAGAGAGCTTGGAAGCACCATTGTTGTGTACTACATCGATCCATATATACAACCAATAGAGCAGGAGTAGGGGTGTTATCTCCTTACGAGAGCCCCGAACCTGGGTAGATCTATGTTCATTTCTGTCGTGCTCTTTAGCTCGTTCCCCTCTCCCGAATCCTCCAGCATCTAGTTCGGCCCCCATTTAAGCCATCCTATGGCATATGTTGTTTCACCACTATGACATTTGGCGCCCACCGTGGGGCAGATCGATATGCTGGGCGGAGTGTTTATTCGGACGGGGTCTGTGATAGCAGCTTCCAGAGTGCGCGTGGTCTCTGGCCTCGTCCAGAGGCTAGGCTCGCTCAGCTTCGTCAGTGACAACGCCGGATGTCTCGGCGGCCGGCCGTTCCCCAGGGATGGCCGGATCATGTCTTTCGGTTCCCACGAGGTGTACGTGGGAACTGAGAGAGTTTGCAGGGAAAAGGTGCTGGTGGCGTCGGATCCTCCGTCGCATCGGCTGGCTCACGCTGGGCGTAGCGCTCGCTCAGTAGAGTCGGCCGAGGTGATGATGGCTGGCACATCGGTGCCACCGGCAGAAGGTGCCGGCAAAGGTCCAGGAGCGGCCGGAGCGTCTCCCCCGGAGCCGCCGAAGGTCAAGAGGTCGGCGCGTCCTCCATTGGAGCGTGCGGAGAACCTGGCCGGCACTTCCGGTGTGCCGGCAAGGGGCGAGGTGCTTCTTCCCGTCATCGAGCGACTTCTGGAGCCGGTGCGATCCGGCGATGATCCGGAGCAAACAAGGGAGGTCCTGGAGGGATCTCGCCAGGCACTCGTCGACGAGGCCCTGGCCATGAACCAGGAGCGCGAGCGGTTTAACCGGCAACTCCGTGAGTATGAAGCAGCTCATGGTTTTACTCCTGTGGTAACCCGGCCTAGCCGGATAGAAGAGGTTAGAACTAGAGGTAGAGATCTTAACACTGAGCTAGGCAAAGATGCTAGGGCTAAGAGTCATACTGCAACTAGTACTGTGCCTAAGGTAATTTATAGCTCGCCAGTAAAGAACCTTAGAGCAGCAGCAGAGGTAGCTAAGGACTTATCTAGTTTATCCGGCGAAGCACTGCGTGAGCAGCAAGCCCGGCTTAACCATCTTTTGTCTGAAGCTACCAAGCAGCAGGAGGCTTTTAAGAAGGCAAACCCAGGTGCCGGGGCATCCCAGTACATTGCGTCGGTAGGAGGTGCCGGCGCAAGATCGAGGGGCCAAGCTTCGTCCCCGCATCCAAGTGCCCAGCGTGCCGGAAGTGTGACCTCTGGACGCCGGGACAAGCAGATCCAAGTGTACGATCTGGCAATCGCCGGAAAGCAAGCAGTAGTTCAGAAGAACGCCGGCCAAGCAGACAAATATGTCGGCCACAAGGGTGCTGGCCAGAATGTGCCGGCCGGGCAAGGAGCAGTCTCGACCGATGGTGGCCGGAGTAACAGTGCAGCCCGGCGTCAGCAGCAGGGCGCCAGAGGTGCAGCGCAGCAGCAAGGTGCAGGCCATCCGGGACATCGAGAGGATGACGGCAATTCTGCCCTTGCCAGGGCGGGATATCAGCAGCAGCATCAGCAAGGCCGGCATAATGAGCAATACCAGCCGGAGCAGCAGCAGGAGAAAGTGATCGCGGGCCCAATCGCGTCCCGGCTAGGACCCCGGTCCTTGGCAGCAAATGATGCGCGCTTCAAGCTGGACAAGATTCACCAATCAGAGTTGGTGGAGAGGCAAGGAGCTCCGGGTCCCATGTGTTTTGGACCCCGGATTATGGGTGAGCCAGTACCTTACTTTTTCCAGCTTGCGCGTGGCGCGAGAACATATAACGGCAGTACCAAGCCGGAAGATTGGTTGGAGGATTACTCCACCGCAGTAAACATTGCCGGAGGAAACCTCAGGTGGGCGGTACGATATGTACCGCAAATGTTGGAAGGACCAGCCAGGATATGGCTGAATAATTTGCCGGCCGGGAGTATCAACGGCTGGATTGATTTCGAAGAGCAGTTTGTGTCAAACTTCACCAGCACATACAAGAGGCCGAATCGTCCTCAGCAGCTGGCTAACTGTCGGCAGGGGGTGAATGAGACAGACCGAGACTATCTGACCAGGTGGTGCACCTTGCGCAATTCCTGCGAAGGAGTTGTGGAGCAGCAGGCCATCATGTGGTTCGCTCATGGGTGCCGGCACGGCACCATGCTGTGGCAAAAGCTGCAAAGGGAAATGCCGGCTACGCTGGCCGAAACAATCAAGATTGCTGATAGTTATGCTCTGGGAGATCCCATGCAGCCCAGTCTCGATTCACAAGGACAGGGGCAGACCCAGGGGAACACCCACAGCGCCGGAAGACCAGGGCAATATTATCGCACTGATAACCGAACAAGAGAAGGATGAAAGGCCGGATCACCGGTATGGGGCAGCACAAGTTGCAGCTGTGGAGGAAGAGCAAGAGGGCGCCGGCAGTAGCCAGCGTCCGAGATATGAGGGCTATCAGCAGCCTCAGCAGCAACAACCGCAGCAGCAAGCGTAGCCCTTCCAGAAAAAGAATGTTTGGGTCAACAAGAATGCCGGCGGAGGCGCCGGACAGAAGAAGCAGTGGCCGAAGTATACAGTGGGTCTTGCCATGGACAAGCCTTGTGTGTTTCACACATTTCAGCCGGGTAAGCCGGCAAATCATTTGACAAGGAACTGTTCATGGTTAGACAACATATTAGCAGGTCGTGCAGGTCCCTGGGGACCGGCTAGACCCTCTGTCCCGGCAGCTCCATCGCCGTTGACAGGTGCAAACACAGTGGCAGTCCCACCTAGGCCGGTTAATCCCGGGAACTAGAGCAACGCCGGAAATGCCGGCGTAAATCAAGTTGACCAGAGCTATAATCCGGAATATAATCCCGGAGGTCCAGGAGCGGGCCGGAATGAGTACAAGGAGTATGATCAGAGTTATATGGTCTTTGAGACCGAGAGAACAGACAAGCAGAGCTTGTACCGGCGATGCTTGGAGGTAAACGCCGTTATGTCGGCAGTTCTGAAACTGATGCATTGGTCTGACCAGGCCATTGGCTGGGACAGGGCAGATCATCCCAGGATCATGCCAAACCCCGGCGGGTATGCTCTAGTGTTGGATCCGACATTTGTCGGGCCGGCTAATAACGTGAGGTTCAGCAAGGTCCTCATTGACAATGGCAGCAGCATCAACATCATGTATCGAGATACGATGGAGAAGCTGGGAATCAAGGAGAATATGCTGGAACCAAGCAAGACCACGTTCCACGGCATTGTGCCGGGACTTTCGTGTGCGCCGATGGGCAAGATCCGGATGGATGTCATGTTTGGCAGCCGAGATAACTGCAGGGTGGAAAACCTCATGTTCGAGGTGGTTGATCTGGAGAGTCCCTACCATGCTTTGTTGGGAAGGCCGGCATTGGCCAAGTTCATGGCCTCTACGCATGTTGCGTACCTGAAGATGAAGATACCGGGGCCCGGAGGAGCAATTACCATCATCGGTGATTACAAGCGTTCAATGGCATGCGCCACAGCCGGGTCAAACCTGGCCAAGACTCTGATTATTGCAGAAGAAAGGAAGAGGCTCAAGCGAGCAGTGGAGATTGCCGAGACAGTCGTGGCCGGCAAATCTATGCCGGGCATGTCGAACCCCGGCGGCAGTGCCTCTTTTCAAGTAGGCAAGGAGGTCAAAAAGGTGCCTCTGGATGAAGCTTTCCCGGAGCGCCATGCCCTCGTTGGGGCAAGTTTGGATCCCAAATAGGAAAGCGAGCTCACCAGCTTCCTCCGTGAGAATCGGGATATCTTTGCATGGTCTACTTCAGACCTGCAAGGTGTGCCGAGGGAGTTGGCTGAGCACGCATTACATGTGAGACCGGATGCTAAGCCGGTGAAGCAGCCGCTCCGGCGGAATGCCGGTGACAGAAGGAAAGCCATTTGGGACGAAGTGGCCAGGCTCTTAGCCTCTGGCTTTATCAAAGAAGTGCTTCATCCGGATTGGGTGTCTAATCCAGTTTTGGTGGAAAAGAAGAAAGATGAGCCCGCCATAGTGAAAGTATGGCGGATGTGTGTTGATTACACCAACTTGAATAAGGCATGTCCTAAAGATCCATTCCCGCTCCCTCGGATCGATCAAGTGATTGATTCCACAGCCGGATGTGAACTGTTATCATTTGTAGATGCCTATTCTGGTTTCCACCAGATCCCTTTGTATGAGCCGGATCAAATAAAGACATCCTTTATTACCCCGTACGGGGCTTATTGCTATCTCACTATGCCGTTCGGTTTAAGAAATGTCGGCGCAACTTACCAAAGGTGTATGCAAAAATGTTTGCACGATCAGATAGATAAAAATGTGCAGGTATATGTCGATGATATCGTCATAAAAACCAAGGAGAGCAAGACTCTCATAGATGATCTCCGGGAAACCTTTGGGAACCTAAGGAGATTCCGGATGAAGTTGAATCCGGCTAAGTGCACCTTTGGTGTGCCGGCGGGTAAGTTGCTCGGCTTCCTTGTCTCCAGCCGGGGTATTGAGGTGAATCCCGGCAAGATTCGTGCCATAGAAAGGATGAAGCCGCCGACAGATTTGAGGGAAGTACAGAAGTTCACTGGGTGCCTCGCATCCCTGAGCCGTTTCATAAGCCGGCTGGGAGAGAAAGCCCTGCCGTTATATCAATTGATGAAGAAGTCCGAAACATTTGTCTGGACAACGCAAGCAGATGCAGCTTTCAAGGAATTGAAGCAGTTGTTGTCAACAGCGCCGGTGTTAGCATCTCCAATGCCCCGTGAGCCAATGTTGCTCTATATAGCGGCAACCAATAGAGTTGTCAGCGCAGTGGTGGTAGTAGAGCGAGAGGAAGGAGGTAAAACCGTGCAGCGGCCAGTATATTACCTGAGTGAAGTCCTCTCTACCTCAAAGCAAAACTACCCCCACTATCAGAAGATGACCTATGGTGTCTATATGGCGGCCAAGAAGCTCAAGCATTACTTCCAAGAGCATCCGATCCGGGTAGTGGCCGAGGCCCCTATCTCGGAGATCATAAGCAACAAAGATGCCAGCGGCCGGATAGCAAAGTGGGCAATAGAGCTCTCACCATATACACCACAGTATGACAAGAGAGATACAATCAAGTCCCAGGTGTTGGCTGATTTCTTTATTGACTGGGCCGAGATACAGTACGAGCCGCCATTGCCAGATGCAAACTATTGGAGGATGCATTTCGATGGGTCGAAGACAATCCATGGCTTGGGTGCCGGCATAGTTCTCAGCTCTCCAAAGAATGACCAATTGAGATATGTCCTGCAGATTCATTTCGCAGCATCAAATAATGTGGCGGAATACGAGGCACTTGTGCATGGCCTGAAGGTGTCTAAGGACATAGGAATCCGCCGGATTATGTGTTTTGGAGATTCGGACTTGGTAATCCAGCAATGTTCTGGCATATGGGATGCTCATGATGCAAACATGGCATCCTACCGTTTCCTGGTACAGCAGTTAAGTGGTTACTTTCGAAGGGTGTGAGTTCCGGCATGTTCTCCGGGCTCAGAATGATGCAGCCGATGCATTGTCCAAGCTGGGGTCTTCCCGAGATTCAATCCCGCCCGGCATTTCATTGGAGCATCTGAGGAAGCCATCAATCAAGCCCTCGCCGGAGTCATCATCCATTTATGTCCCGCCAAGTCCGAAAGGTACAATTCCTATGGAGATAGATGCCGGAGCCATATCAGATAACCCGGGGACTGTTTCCTCAGTCCCGGGGACTGGGCCGGCATATGCTGTGAGTGCAGTATTCCGGAGCAGAGCTAAGGGCAAGGGCAAGATGTACCAAGAGGTTGTGCCGGTATACCCGGGGACTGCTCCGGCATACCCGGGACTGATCCCACAGTCCCGGGGACTTCGCAGCCCATGGAGATCGATTATGTGTCGGTCGAAATGATGGAGATAGATCAGCAGTGTTCACTGTCAGGGAAGTGCCCTCATGGGCACGTCCTATTATGAACTTTTTGGTGGATGGGCCAAGTGCCGGCGGATGAAACCGAGGCACGCCAGATTGCAAGGAGATCCAAAGCGTATACCATCATAAACAAAGAGATGTACAAGAGAAGTGCCACCGGGGTATTGCAGAGATGTGTCAAATCTGCGGAAGGTCTGGAGATGCTCCAGGAAATCCATCAGGGGGAGTGTGGTCACCACGCTTCATCCAGGGCGTTGGTGGCAAAGGTATTCCGGCATGGCTTCTATTGGCCGACGGCACTGCAAGAGGCAGAAGATTTAGTGCGGAAATGCAATGGGTGTCAAAGGTATGCCCACCAAATTCATCAGCCGGCATCTGCCCTGAAAACTATCCCAATAACCTGGCCCTTTGCTGTTTGGGGCCTGGATATGGTTGGGGCTTTTAAGCCGGCCAGAGGAAGGATGACCCATATCCTGGTCATGGTGGACAAGTTCACCAAGTGGATTGAAGTGAAGCCCATAAGCAAGTGTGATGGTCACACAGCAGTGAAATTCTTAAAAGATATAATCTTGAGATATGGTGTTCCTCATAGCATCATCACTGACAATGGGTCAAACTTTGCCCAAGGGCCATTTGCCAGATTTTGTGAGGAAGTGGGAATCCGGCTGGACGTTGCGTCGGTCGCCCACCCACGTGCCAATGGCCAAGTAGAGAGGTCAAATGGGCTAGTGTTATCCGGCATAAAACCCCGGCTGATAGAGCCACTGGAGAAAACTCCGGGATGTTGGCTAGATGAGTTGCCGGCAGTGCTTTGGAGTTTGAGGACAACTCCGAATAGATCAACAGGCTACACACCATTTTTCCTGGTGTATGGAGCAGAAGCTGTGCTTCCAACAGATGTAATACATGATGCACCAAGAATAGTGCTATATACTGAGGAAGAGGCTAAAGAAGCCAGAGAAAATGATGTTGATCTGCTGGAAGAAGCAAGAGAAATAACTCTGTCAAGGACAGCAGTGTATCAGCAAAACCTCAGACGCTATCATGCGCAAAAGGTAAATCCAAGGAGATTCAAGAGGGAGATTTAGTACTCCGGCTAAAGCAAGGAACAGAAGGCCGGCATAAGTTAACTCCTCCATGGGAGGGGCCATTCATTGTGAGCAGAGCTCTGCACAATGATGCCTATTATCTTATAGATGCGCAGGCCCCCAAGAAGAATAAGGCGGACAGGTCCGGAGAAGAAACCAAGAGACCATGGAACATAGCTCTACTCCGCCCCTTTTACTCCTGAGCAGCACAATGTATGTATTTCCATATTTTGCTTTGTGTGCCGGCGCGTTATGTCGGCACAAGACTAATGAATGAAGTGTCGGCATCCCGAAGAGAGAGGGCACTGCCTCCGAGATATGCTGTTGGTTTATTTACAGTTTTTTGTTATATGACGGCTGGCTTGATCTGAATGTTTCCTATGTCGGCCTAGTAATGTGTCGGCACCAAAGGCCACTCTTTGACTTAGCTGCTGTCCGAAACCCGGCTTCATGGCTAGCAAGAGTAGATGCCGGAGATTGTCTACACATGGAAAACGGCTAAGGAAATGTAAAGCAAGCGAACCGACATTTTCGTTAAAACTAAAGTTAAAATTGGAAGTGTCGGATGATTTGAAGTCTAAGTTTCAAAGTTAAAGTACTGTATGTTCGATGAAGCAACCTTGAGACTCATACGTCGAAAGCCAAATAAGGTAGACAAGCAGCCAAGGTTGTGAAATTGAGGAAACAGGAAAACAACTCGGTGACTTAGCCAAAAGATGATCCGGCATTGATAACAAGCAAACCAAGATAAAACTTGTTCAGGTAGCAAACCAAAGGAAATTAAAACGTATATCTTACAACTGCACCCGGCATACCGGGGATCTGATAAAGCTTAAAGTGTTTTTGGTGCAAAGATTCAAGGGGCTGACGCGGGGCCGCCAGCAGATGGAGCAGTAGCAGTCGAGACGTCGGCCTCAGGTGTGCCGGACCCAGCAGATGGAATGGAGCCGTCGCCTCCGCCCGGGGCAGATGCCTGTTCCAGAGCTTCAGTGTCGGCTTCCTCAGCTTCATCTTCATCTTGGCTGGAGTCGGAACCCTCAGCAGCGGCAGATGTCCCGGCATCGTCATTCTTCTCCGGCTCGCGGATGTCCCGGACGAATTTGTCGGTGTCGGCATAGTCCACATAACTATGGGCCAACTCCTTGCGGCGACGGATATGATCCGGATCCGTGGTCCAGATGGATCCTTCGCGCACGGTGCGCAAAGTCTCCAAGTCTGCCTTTTCATACCAAGACAAGAAGTAGCTGAGGGCTTCGTCAGCTCCAACCCTCGCGCCGGAATCTCGCCACTCCCGGAGGCGAACCTTGGCAAGCTGCAGGTCGTTGCCGAGGTCAACTGGGTCAGTGGGAGTCCTTTGTCCCGGCCAAAGGGCAGAGAATGCCTCCTGGGCGCCGTAGAAGAGCTCTTCAGTGTAAAGGGTCATGGCCTCCTTCCGGGACTGCAGGGCCAGCAGCTGCTCCGACATGTCCCAGTTGGGCGAGTCAACCGGAACACCCCGGTTTTCTCGGTCCAACTGCAAAGCCCTCTCAACGTCAGCGACGGAAGCGGGAAACATGCCTGCGGAATAGAAACAATGTTAGCAAAAGGAAAATATGTCGGCATAGATGCTATGCCGGAAAAGATTACACTATGTCGAAAAAAAAGGGGGAAAGGATTTGAAGCTTACGGGCAAGGTCGGCATTCAGCTGTGCAACTGTAACCTCCCATTTGGTGGCCTGCTCCTTCAGGCTATCCAGTTCAGCGTGGGCGTCGGAGGCATCAGTCTCGGAGGTGACGAGCAGGGCCTGAGTTTTCTTCAGTAGGCCCTCCCTCTGTTCCTTCTCGTCCACAAGCTCAGTGATCCGGCCCTTCAACTGCTCAACCTCGGCCTTGTGACCGGCATCCCGGTCGTCCAGTTGCTTGGCCACATCCACCGAGGACACACAATCCTGGTGGCGTGCCTCCAGTGCAGCCTTCTCATCTGCAAAGATTTCAAGTTAAAAGGATTTGAAGAAAGAAAACAGTGACAAAGAGTAAAGGATTTGAAGTATAAAGTAGCTATCCGGGTAACAGCAGGATCCGGCATACCAGTAAGCTCTTTCACCCTCTTGAGAAGCTCGGTGACTTGCGCTTCGGCACCAGCTGAAGAATGTCGGCACAAGGTTACGTGTCGGCAAGAGTAAGCATTGCAAAGTAAAGAGAGGAAAGATATCCGGCATACAGCAGTATGTCGGCAAAGATTACCTTTCTTGGACAGCTCCTCCTGAAGCTTGCTGTGGGCGTCAGATAGTTTCCGATGCTCGCACACCAGGTCATGGAACATGTCGGCGCGGGCGTTGTTCATGCGCTGCAGGAATGTTAGGATTTGAAAGGTCATGAGAAAAATCTGACATGCCAGTACAATTGGAGATTTCATGAGATATTCAGGCTATTGAGATCCGGCACAGGTGCTGCGCACCTATCCCGGCTCTCGGTGACTAGGATTTGAAGCTCGATTTGAGCTTATATCTCGATCAAGAAGTTTGAAAAAGAACTAAGAGGCGAAACTGTTAAAGATCCGGCACAGGTGCTGCGCACCTATCCCGGCTCTCGGTGACTAGGATTTGAAGCTCGATTTGAGCTCATATGTCGGCAGATAATTCAAGAGCAGCTAACTAGAAGACTATGGGAAAATCCCGGATGTCCGTATCCCGGACAGCCGACATTTTCGGGGACTGGGGATATGAGTGGAAAGAACTTAAGTGAAAAGGACTTACGTTGGTGGCATCAGCCACGAGATGAAGCCTTTGCTGAAGACTGAGGAGTTCGGAGGCTATGGGAATGGGCTTCGCGGCCAGTATGTCGGCTGGGTGGCCAGTGGCCATGGCTTCGGCCACCTTCTTGCTCCTAGAGTCCGCACTGTCCATGTAGCAGGCGTCGTTCCACTTGGTGCAATGCTCCTGGAGAGAGCCGAGGCTCTGGTCACTTTTCGTCACAAGAGGGACGCGGCCCTCAAGTTCCGGCGTGTCGAAGAAGTTGCGCCGATAGCCAGGCCGGATTGCTGCCCGGCCAAGATGCAGGGCCAGAGCAGAGCTGATCCGGGGCGATGCCTTAGTAGGAGCAGTGGCGGCGGATGGAGTGCCGGACTTGGCCGGCTGAATCTTCAGTGTGCCGGACTTGGCCGGGGCAGTGCTCTTGGCCGGCGCAGAGGTCTGGGCCGGTGCTGGGGTCTTGGCAGCAGGTGGAGTCTCTGGTGCGGGCTGTTCCGGCGCGGCCGGCGCGTCTTGGCCAGCAGGAGCAGGGTCCGGAATAGTCCGGACTTCCGGCACTAAAGGGCCTTTACCCTTGATGTCTGTGCCGGCGCTCTTGTCGCTTGCGCCGGCGTCTTCAGTTGTGCCGGCGTCGCTGATGGGCGCGCCGGAGTCTGGTGCTTCGTGGTGGGCTCCTGTGTCCATGTGGACATCAGGAGCCGGAGGTTCCTGTTGAGCCCCCGAGTCCATGTGGACGTCGGGGGCAGAGGTGTCTTGTTCCGGCGGAGGGTTGTCCTTCGCCGGGGAGATGGTCTTGTCGGGCGCAGGCGAAGATGCCAGCGCCGGGGAGGTCGTGTGGCTGGCAGTAGGTATGTCGGAGGTAGCTGGGGCTGTGGGCTTGGTAACCTTCGGGTCACCGCTCGAGCCAGAAGCTTGTTCCGGCGCAAGAGGAGCTCTGAAAGAGAGAAAACACAAAGTTAGTAAGCTGGGCAAGAGATGTGTCGGAAATAAAACGATGGGAAGAGATTTACCCCGAGGCAATAGGCCTCTGTTTCTTCTGTTTGGGCACGCCGACCTTCTGCCTCTTCTGTGCCTGAGGAGTGTCAGGCTGGGGCTTCACACCTCGCTTCCGGCCGGCACGTCCGCCGGTGGAAGGAGGTCCCTGGTTCAGAGGAGCGGCGTCGACGACCATGTCGTCCGGGATAGCTGAGGACGGCATGGGAAAGGCATAAGCAGGAGATGCTGGAAAGGCATATGCAAGTGGCATCGGGTCAAAGAACATCTGGATCTCCTCGTCAGAATCAATCTCGCTCCAGTCTTGAGTATAATGCCGGGATGAAGAGCCCTTACCCATGGCAGCTGCAGCACGTGTGTTCCGGGGTAACTTGTCCCAGTGATCCGGATCCTCAACATCCGCAACGGTGCGGTCCGCCGCGATCTTGATCCGGGAGTTCTCCATGGCTTGGAAGCTGAACTTCTGCATAATACAAAAAGAATGGTCAGAAGCAAGAATATGCCGGTGCAAGAGTATGTCGGATGAAGCATGTGTCGGCTTGAGTATCTATATGCCGGACAAAAGAATGTGTATCAGCCGGAGGGTTTACCGTCGGGGCGGGCCTATCCCGGCTGTATGGTTCAAGTCCCCAGGCAAAGGTGGCCTGGGAGGACTTGCAGACATCTTTAATCCGGCGCAGAATATCGGCCGGAGTCAGTTCATGTGTGGAGTGTCGGGTGGGGTCCATAGGCCCGCTCATCTGGCATATCTTGTGGGACTGGCGCTGCAAAGGAGAGATGCGCCGGCTGATGAAGCATGCCACCAAGTCTTGAGGTGTAAGGCCAGCATCCCGGAGCTCGCCCTTAACCCGGTGGAGAGCATTCACCGGCATCACCGAGGTCTTCGGGTTGTAAGTCCAATTCGTCATGGCCAAAGGTGGCTCGTCCACAAATGGCGGCAGGTTGAGCAGATCCTCGTCAGTGGTGTTCCTGACGTAGAAGAAGCTCTTCTGCCACTTCTTGCAAGATTCCAGGAGCTCCACCTTGGGGAAGTCCGAGCCCTTCCGGGACATGATGGTGGCCGCGCCGCATAAGGTCATGGGGCGGTCCTTCTTCTCCTGGGCCGTTTCCTGCGGCTCGTCCTTGCTCCGGGGCGGCTCTTGGACGACTTGCTTCCGTAGTTGGAAGTATTTCGCCCAGCCTTGGGTAAGGGGTTCTATGCCGGCATAGCCTTCGCAAAAGGCAGCGAAGGCGGAGAGGATCATCACGGCGTTGGCCGGGATATGGTGAGGTTGTAGATCATAGGTGTTGAGGAAGTCCCGGAAGAAGTCCGATGCCGGCAGGCCAAAGCCACGCTCGAAGTGGGCGATGAAGACGACACGTTCGCCAGGTTGAGGTGCCGGCGCAGTTTCTCCTGCGGGTAGCCGGCATGCTACGCCCTCTGGGACTCTCCTGGTGGAGGTGACCCAGGATATGTCGGCCGGAGTGACCTCCGACCCCTCCCAGCCGGAACGTCCTTGGGCTCGGGCCGAGGTATCTTCCTCAGAGGCCGAGGTACCCATCATGCTTGAAGATGCCATCTTAGTGGCCGGGACAAGGCGTGAGAGCCGGAGTCCCGTGATGTTATTCCTATCAAGGCCGGAGAAAAGAGGGAGGTTAGTCTCTCCGGCATACCGCCCTCACCAATGTTAGCAGAGATAACAAGATCTACCGAGACAGTTAAATAGGAAACAAATAAGGGTAAAACTCCTAAAGATGAACACCTGCAAGCGTTGCCTAGCAATGCTAGTCGATTCAAAGGGAAAACTAGCTCTGAAACTGAAGCAGATCTATGCTAGTATGGCTACCGATGCGAAGTTATAAAAAAAGCGTGAAGAAGGAAGAACAGAGGGAGGTCTCACCGGAGCTTGGCCGGCGACGATGGAGCGGCGGCGAGCGTGCAGGAAGACTTCCAATCTCCCTGCAATATCGCGGAGGAACGGTGCGGCGGCGGCGGCGTCGTCGACAAGGATGCCGGACGTCGTCGAGCGTCGGCGTCGGCGGGGAGCAGGTCGGCTGCGGCGGCGATGCTGCTCTTCGGACCGGCGGTGAGGCGCAGGGGGCAAAGGAGCAGGGGAGGAAGACGAGGCAGTGGGGTAAAAAGAGAAGTTTACCCCCGCCGCCCTATTTATATGTCCGTCAGGTCAGGGTCGTGGGGATCGTGGGAGTGTTCCACTCCCCCGACCGTTCCTGCAGAGAGTCGCCACGTGGCGGCACGGAGTGGGGCGGCGGTTCCTGTAACCGTGCCATGACGCAATGATGGCAAGAAGTAACTGCAGCGCTGCGAACCGTCACATCGTGTGACCGTTCGAGGTGGCAGGGCGGTTCCAAGTTTCGAGGCGAACTGTCAGGCGTGGCTTCTCAAGGAAGACTCGTCTATATGTCGGAATAATTGCCCGATGTATATGTTCTGTCCGGAATACCCTCGGGACCAGCCGGAATAACTTGTGGAAGTGGAATAGTAGACGGCAAATGTGCCGGCGTATAATCTGATCGCCGGGGCATAATGAAGAAAGGTATGTTGAACCTGCCAAGGCTCCACAGTTATGACTGGGGAACCTCGGCAGCTTCGGGGACTAGTGTCGAGGGGATGACCCCCGGTAGGGTCAAGAGAGTAGAAAGATACAAGGGCTATGGTTAACTTATGCCGGGTTATCAAGGAAAGGGCCTGGCCGGAATATAAGAGCATCGGCCAGGCCGGTATATGTGTGTATCCCGGCTGATACTTGGATATGCCGGATTAACCGGAATACTAATATATATATGTGCCGGCAAATACTCAGATATGCCGGCCTAACCATTTGGTGTATTGTGCAGGAGCAGGGGATGCCGGATTACTTGACCTTCATAGGTCGTTGATCCGGCATATATGTCCGGCGTGTGGCCAACGGTCATATCCGGGATACATAAGTCAGCTAGGGTGTCACATCCCTAGAATCAAGGAAGGAAACATCCAAGCATGGTAGCAGAGTATGGTGGCAGGGTGCACAGTGGTGGTCTACCAACCCTCACTGTGCACAAGTACAGAGCTTACCTCAGAGAGGTAAGGTCACAGTTCAAAAGGTACAAGGTACAGGGATATGAGGTCCCATCGAGAGCAATCAGGGAGGAAGTCAATGGTCGGTGCCTTCGTCAGCAAGCCCTATTTGGAGTGTAGTCCGTGTCTCGTTGTAACCCTGGCCACCACTATATAAGGTGGCATAGGGAGCCCTGGTAGAGGGTTGGTCACTCGGTGTTCCTACACTTAGCAGTTCATCTTCCTTCTCTAGCAGAGAGCCTGGAAGCACCATTGTTGTGTACTACATCGATCCATATATACAACCAATAGAGCAGGAGTAGGGGTGTTATCTCCTTACGAGAGCCCCGAACCTGGGTAGATCTGTGTTCATTTCTGTCGTGCTCTTTAGCTCGTTCCCCTCTCCCGAATCCTCCAGCATCTAGTTCGGCCCCCATTTAAGCCATCCTATGGCATATGTTGTTTCACCACGACGACAAACTCTAATGTCTTACCCTAAGACATTAGGAGCCCTTCTTGAGGACTTTGGGACTAACCAAATTAGCCCAATATAACACCCCTAATGTTATAGGAACCATCCCTATCCATACCTAAGAGGTTCCTCTCCATTTTCGGAAATTATTTTCTTACAGACATTTCATCAAACACCTAGTGTGCAGACTATCTTAGTGTCTGTTAACAGATTTAGTTTTCCGACACTTATATTAAGATCATTTATTTTATCCATGGCAATGTACCTTCCTAGAACTCATCTTTGGCATGTGTTACTTCATCCCTTCCATTACCACTTGGTCATTTGTGGCCATCTTCTAATTGTTTCAATCCTGTTTCTGAGGCTAATCAAATCAACGACCATTTTGACCTTTATCAAATGCACTTTTGCTCCCACTTTTAAATTTCGTGATAAATTGATCAGAGACCACCCTATGACCTATTCCTCTTCCTTTTGACCTACTCTAACTATCTATGCACTTGTTGGTGCATTTAGAAGCATGCCATCCATTTATCTGACCGGGTTTTGAACCCTAATCAAATCAGCATCTATCTATCACTTCCCACCTCAAAAACGCATTCTTGGCTCGATTTAAGCCTTTGGCCTTGCTCTTAAACCACATCTAACATCACCTCCATACTAACATTGACTTATATCTATCAAGCCCCATCTATCGTTTTGGCTATCTCAGAGAATTTCAAACTCTAAATTGAAATTCCTCTCATTTTCACTCTTGGATATTCTACCCTTCCATTCTAACTGTAGAATATATTTTGATATGGAATTAGAGGATGTAATATCTAGTGAAAACCAAAATTCTTAAGTTGCTCATCTTCTAAGATTTCAATATCTTGTTCAAATTATTTTGGCCAAATCTCAAAACACCCATTTCTGTTGATCTTGCATAATACTGAAAATTTGTTAACTTGGCAATGTTGTTACTCACACCAAGCACATCCTTTTTTATCTATCTTTCCCTGATAATTTTTGGCTCAATATGGGGCTAACCCAAAACTCAAGGCTTTGCATCATGCATGCATTCCTCCCCATACCTTTTTACTAATTATTTCAAATTCACTTGAAACTTTACCAAACCACCACCCAGCCTTCTCCAGCACTCCTAACACCCTCTGGTCGACTTTCACTGTAGCATCACCTTTCTTCCTTGTCCTCTAGTGCTTGGAAGAAAGAGAGGGATATCCATGCAAGATTTTTTATTTAACACTAAAATAAGGGGCAACAGCCATCCTTCTTAGGCAAGGTACCCTCTTGGACTCTCTCTCACCCTCCCCACTGTCCCTCTTGCCCAACCAGAGGCCACCAAGCCTACCCCACATGCCAAACTGACCTAGCCATCCTATATCACCCCTCTCTTTATATAAGGCCACAATCCCTCTTTGCCCCCTCCTTGGACGCTCATACCACTCCCACACCTCCTGTCAGTAACTCCAGAAGCCCAGCCTGCGCTCCTCCTTCTCTGCTGGCCAGGGGGAAGATTTCTTCCTCGGGGTTATGCAAGGAAGTAGGAGCCAATGCCCTCAATGCCGACCACCCCTCTCCCCTATTTCTTCCCCAATCCCTTCCTCCTTACTGTACATATCTAACCCACCATTTTTTTTGATCCAGGGACACCAGAGTCAAGCTCCTCTCAGCCCAGTTTTGGACCTCCCTGTCGTTGTTACTCATATCTGCATCCTGGGAACCATACCGATCGTCCCGCACCTCGCTAAGCTTGCTCCATCATGCTGCCTCTCCTCCTCACCTCCCCAGCAGCTTAGATGCACCGTAGGAGAGCCCCTCTGCACCCCCAACCCAGCTAGGGTTTCAGATTCTATTTCCCGTGGCCGGAGGTAGAAGACGACGCTGGGCCATCAATCCTTACTTGATCAAACGGCCAGCAATGCCCCGTACCTCTTTGGCCTCCCGTGCCTGCTGACAGGCGGACCCTGCCCATGCCGGTTTGACCGCACCCTCCCGTGCGTGTTGCACTGAGCTGGGCCGTCCAATGCCTAATCGGCCCGAGTCTAGTTCAGATCTGGCCCATGAACGTTTTTTTAGCAAATCCTTTTATCTGTTTTTAGATCGATTAAAAACTGCTGTTAGGATTAAATGCCAAAGAAAATACAAAATGCATGAAAGATGTTGGATATAATTTTCTGAGTGTTCAATAACCTTTTGTCCAACATGCCCAACACGTGGTTTGCCAAAATTGTATCTAGATTGTTTGTGGTATTTAATTTTGCTTAGTGTGTCCTTTTCACCAATAAATCAATATCTAGATATTTAGGACCTCAAATGGGTTGGGTCCAATTTTGTAGAGTATCTTTATGTAAGTACTCTCACACGCCACTGTCCTGCATGCAATTAGGCATTTATTTTTGGCATGGTTCCTTTTGCAAAATACTACCAGATCTGACTTTAGGGATTTTTAAAACCTAATCTGTGAAGTGTTTTTGGGTGAAACCAATTTTGGATGGTCATGTATGGTGCAGGCTTGCAACTGACTAGAGGATAGATTTTTCTGAGCTTGTATGATTTTCTAGTAGAATTAATTCTAGAATAGTAGCTTTTATCACTAGAAAAATCATAGGAAAATAACTACAAAACCTTTTTGAGTGAATCCACTTTTGTTGGATTCAAAAAAGGATACCTTTCTGTTGGTATGCTGGTAGCATGTTTTGAGGAAGTAAAATTGCCAGCTTGTTATTTAGAGTATAACTAAGGTTTAGTTGATAGATAAGTCTTGTTTTATTCTTAGACATAGTTATTGGTATATAAATGCTTATGAGTGTTCAGTGAGTAAACTTGTTTGTTTCTGATACTTGATTGGTTTGAATTGTTTGATGTGAAGTGTATGTTGCTTGTTTATGCTTGTATACTTATGCTTGTTATTATTTATCGGTGATAGATCCGATCGACAACGAGTGCACCAAAGAGGGGGAGGTATTTGAGTTTCAGGAAGTAGAAGACCGGGGATATGCCAACCAAGGCAAGCCATCTAAACTTGTTTCATATCTAATCCTAGTTTTATACCTTGCATATTTATAAATGTTTATGGAAGTGTATGTTTTGTATTGCTATTTCTCCTAGATAGCAATTATTGGTGACTTGGCTCCACAAGTCATTTGTTATCATCCTAATGGATGCCACCTCCTAGACACCCACTTATCCCCTGGGTTAGTGGCTTGATGGATAGCATCATGACCTTTGGAAAACTTGTAGTGGAGCAAAAACTCTAGGTTGGGAACACTCAAATGGGGTTTTGAAAGTGATTTCGAAAACCTTGGAGTAGTGCTCTACTCCACTGAAATGTTTTTAGAAATGAGTTTTGTACAATTGGAGATGGAATGGAGAAGAAGGAGCTGGTGGTTTCATAAAAAGGCATTGGTGGTTCTTTGTAGTCGCTCGGAACAATTAACCCGTGTAACCACATTACCCTGGTATGGGATGGGGCTTAGCCCAAAGTTTGTCTATTTTAGTGTCGAGAGTCTCATAGCTATATAAGGGTTCATGGTACCTGGAAGTGGGTACACGATACTCTGGAATCCGGGTTGACCCCGAGCATGGGGCAATACATATCACGGCATATCCCGAGCCACTGGAAGACACTTGGGTTCTCCCGTCGTGGCACCGGAGTTACCCTCTAGAGGAGGTACTGCCGGGGCATGCCGGGGAGGTAGACTCCACAGGGTAGGCACCCGTACTAAGGTAGACGAGCATAAGGCTCTGATCAGGTGCTTGTCATGGCATAGGATGCTATGCGGGGATGATGCCCACACGATAAGTATCCAGATGGTGTGGGTAAAGTGTACAACCTCTACAGAGTGTAAATCTATTCGAATAGCGAGTCCTCAGTCATGGATGGTTGGAAAGATAACTACATTGCCCAATGTTATTTTTGGTTATATAAAGTGTTTTCGAAAAAATGGAGAAGGTGCCGGACGGAGTACTTGGAGGGTACTGCTGTGGCACGGGTATGGTTCGGAGTACTTGTAGGCTACTGCCGAGGAAATAGAGATGGGCGTGTTTGATTGACTTGGTTTATGAAGTGAAAAGGGTTTCCCCCTTCCTAGAGATTTTTACTAAAACTATTTTATAAAATACTTTAGTAAGGATATAGAGATGTCGTAGAACATGTTTCTGGACATGCTATATCAAAACGAGAAGAAGGTTTTCAAAGAAAATAAACTAGATTAGAGCCTTTCCTTGCTACAGCCAAACTACATATCAGTTCACTCTTCTTAGATAGTTTGCGAGTACAATTCCAAAATGTACTCATGGCTTTGTCCCTGTCTATTAACTTGGTCAGACCCGAAGGAAGACTTTAATGAAGATGGTGATGGATACAATGACGCCGGTGCTAACTAGGAACATCTCCCAGTCAGTTGCCAATAGGGTAGTAGGCATGATGCGGGTCATCAATGCTGCTTGGTATCCACTGCTTGTATGTGAACTTGCCCTGTGTGGCATTATCGAGCTTGGTCATGTGACCATTTGTAAGTTTATTATTCATTAATAATGGATGATGTAATTCTTTTATCAACTCAGATATGTGGATTCACGACACACTGATCATGGGATCGTGAATTGTATGCATATCAGGTATTCCAAATGGGTAATCCGGGGTCCCCACAAGCTTCCCTGAACTTCTTGAACTCCTCCCAGGTGAATACCCTGCCTGGAGGATGTATGGCCACACCATTGTCCCACCATGCTGCTGCTGGCCCGCATAACAGATGCGTAGCATATCTGATCTCCTCGCCATCGCTGCAGTTTATGGTGTTGAGATTTCTTTCTGTGTCTAGCAGCCAATCTTCTGCATCCATTGGCTCCGGTGCTGAGGCAAAAGGTGTTGGCCTTGTGTTCAGAAAGTCCGCCAATGAAACTCCATGAACTCCCTCATTCTGACCTTCTCGATTGCGGTCCATCATCTCTTGCATCATCTTTGCCTGACTTTCAATGAGCATATGTTTCCTTTCATCTGCCATCCTCATATACTGAGCAAAGTCTTGTTGATTCAGAAATGGTGGTGGTGGTGATAATTGTTCCCTTGCCGCTGCATCGACCACCTCCTTAGCCTTAGCTTCATTCTCCATCCGCTGAACAACTATGATGCTTGAAGTTAACGTTCCTTGACTAACTTCGAGTCCCTCCCAGCCGACTTTCCTATGACCAGCTGTAGGCCAGTTTCCTACAATCCATCATAGACACCGTGTTCCCGTGGGACGTAAGGGCTCCCACCCACTGCATTCACCTTCCGAATGAACAACTTACTCCATTTACCTTCCGAATGAACAACACGGGATGGTACATCCGTTCATATGCGAAAGGAAGTTAGTACAGATGACTTCTCCCTCCCATTCCAGATCTTATGGTTGACCATAATTTATGGTGCTATAATCACTAGTGACATTGGTTTATTAATCCTTGGTGAACTTTCCAGTTGCAGTGGGACCTCCACCAATACTCATACCATGGTCCCACTGCCGACCATCCTAGGGCAACAACCATTGTGGTTGAAACCACTACATCATATTAATTATGAAAATAGAACCTTTTTCTTTTAAATGAGTAATGATCCAATATATAGCTTTGCAAGTAATTTGATAAAGAATACATGAGCAAGAGTGAACTTGCCTTTTGACTGCAAGATTATGCAAGTCAAGGTCTTCGATGCGAAAGAAATCCCAATTCTAAAATAGCAATCATCATCCGGTAAGGATGATGTTAGAAGACTGGCAGCATGATATGCTGATACGTCTCAAACGTATCTATAATTTTTGATGCTCCAAGCTTGTTCTTACACCATTTGCCTATTGTTTCGTTACACTTAGTGGCATTTTTATGCATTTTCCGGAACTAACCTATTAACGAAGTGCCACAGTGCCAGTTTCCTGTTTTTTGCTGTTTTTGTGTTTCAGAAGTGATACACAGGAAATATTCTCGGAATTGGATGAAACAAGTTCCTGAAGTCATATTTTACCCGGAAGCTTTCAGACATCCAAAGAAGTGTCGGAGGGGGCCACCAGGGCCCCACACAAGGGGGCGGCGCGGCCTGGCCCCTGGCCACACCACCCCTGTGTGAGAGCCCCTGGCTCCACCTCTGACATCGCCCCTTCGCCTGTAAAGACCCCCCGACGAGAAAAACCTAAGGTGTAACATCCCAAGATTTTATCAAATTTTGGGGGAAAATTTTCGTTTTTATTTTGCTTGTGTCGATTGAAAATTCACAGGAATTTAAAACTTTTTGAGTTTATTTGAAAGCTTTGTTTGAAAACTATTTAAAATCCTCTATTTATTTTCTTGAAGAGCTTCTTTAAGAAAGATTGAGTATCAAAATATTATTTTCCATTCTTTATTCAAATCCTATTTAGCTTTATGCAAGCTTGCTTGCAAAAGATTGTTTTGCAAGAATTCACTTTATTCAATATGGGTTGCTTTTTCAAACCATAATTGAGTGTGTTTCTCAATCATTATTCTATAAGCTTTTATTTTACTATTCTAAAAAGAATCGAGTTCAAACTCTATTCTATTATTTTATGCAAGCAAAGTCCTTTTGCCAAGTTCATAAAGTTTTATTGGAAAATATTGTTTTATTTTGAAAACCTGTTTCTTACTGTCCCACTTTGATACCTTGAATTTTTGAAAACATTTACAGCTGGTTTGAAGCAAATTGAATCAAATTTGCAAAAGATATAAAGAAATAAAGAAACCAGAAAAAGAAAAGAAAGAGAGAAGGAAAAAAATATATAAAAAGGGCCTCCGGGAACCCTTCGGCCCAGTACGGAGAAGCAGCCCGCAGCCCAGCAAGAAAACCGAACCGGTACCCACTTTTTTTTCCTTTCTTCGGCTGACAGGTGGGACCCACCTGTCATCTCTAATCTCCAGCCGTTTCTCACGCCGGAGGCCGTTTCCTCCCTGTAATTTCTCCCACACCCATGTGATCTGTTTCACATGAACCTTTCTGAAGCTCATTCATGCTTTGATAAAGCATAAGAACTTCACCAATTATATTTGCCTAGTTCAATCCTCTCCCAGATCATATTGATCTCTCCCAACTAAGCTCTCCGATCCATATCTCACAAATTATGATCCTTTACCATATCTTTCTTGTCATAACATCTCAATAAATCTAAATTGTTAAACAAACACTTTTCAATTGTTTGATTTGTTTGATTGTGTTTGTATGGTCTGTTTATGGTATGCTATTTCTATGCTATAGTTTGTGCGAAGAGCTACATGCTTAGTTGAGAGAAGCGGAACGTCATGATCTTCAAAAAGGCAAGTGACACATATACTTCCACCTATCTTTTATTATATGCATTAGTGATTTCAATACTGTGCATGATATGAAAATTTTCAATGTGGTTATGAAATGCTTAGCACCTAGTAGTGGTAGCCATCCCTTGAAACCCCACTTGCTAGGATTGCAAAATTACTTGCAAAATGATGCCATGCCTTGTTTTCAAATTGATACGAAAATTAACAACCCAATGAATCACCTGGGTGCAATCTTGTGGCTACTCAGGGCTACACACCTGGCTATCAACCCAGGACATGTGTGGTTGTCATCGCCTGAGGGTACACAACTCAGGGCTACACACCTGGCTATCAACCCAGGACATGTGTGGTGGTTATCACCTGAGAGTACTTTGTATTGGTTGTACCTAGGAACAGAGAGAGGACATGTCGATCGAAAGGAATCTCATCACCTTTTCAAAATAATTAAAACTTGAATAGTGACTACTTAGGGCCACACACCTGACTATCAACTCAGGATATGTGTGGTGGTTATCACCTAAGGGTCCTCACCAATCCCAAGACTAACTACTTAGGGCTACACACCTGACTATCAACTCAGGACATGTGTGGTGGTTATCACCTAAGGGTTACCTTGGGGCTTAAATTGAGTAACTACTCAGGACTGCACACCTGGCTATCAACCCAGGATATGTGTGGTTGTCATCGCCTGAGGGTTATTCTAGTTTTAATTGAGTAACTACTCAGGACTGCACACCTGGCTATCAACCCAGGATATGTGTGGTTGTCATCGCCTGAGGGTTATTCTAGTTTTAATTGAGTAACTACTCAGGACTGCACACCTGGCTATCAACCCAGGATATGTGTGGTTGTCATCGCCTGAGGGTTATTCTAGTTTTAATTGAGTAACTACTCAGGACTGCACACCTGGCTATCAACCCAGGATATGTGTGGTTGTCATCGCCTGAGGGTTATTCTAGTTTTAATTGAGTAACTACTCAGGACTGCACACCTGGCTATCAACCCAGGATATATGTGGTTGTCATCGCCTGAGGGTTATTCATGTTTTGTTGAGTTACTACCCAGGGCTACACAACTTGGCTATCAACCCAAGGCTTGTGTGGTGGTTATCACCTGGGGGTTATCTTGACCTTAAAGAAAAATCAAAATGTTTTAAAAATGTTTTGATAGGATAAAACTTGCTTTGTGCAACTCAGCCATAAGATCCACCAGCCAAATGTCATGTAATATAGTCATTCCACAAAATGCCACCAAATATGTGTCATTTGCCAGTACATCATTGTACTGACCCCTTCGGGGCTGCATATTCAAACATGCAGGTTTTATGCCGAGTAAGGAACCAGGAGTAGGATCTCGAGACTACATTTTAATATGTCTGCCTGTGGCACGTGATGAAGAATGGAGGCTCACTGCAACTATGCTTTATGCTGTGTACTCGTAAGGTTAAATACCTATGTAACTGGATTATCGTTGTAATATTTGATGCTATTGCAATGATTACTTATTTTGTACTGTGGTGCTATCTACTGATCCAGGGAATGGCACAGTAACACAGGAGTTCTGTCTTTAGCAAAAGGCAGGGCGTTACAGAATGGTATCAGAGCATAGTGTTGCCTGTAGGATCGAGACCCTAGGTTTGGATTAGAAATAGGAAGACCCTAGGATAAAATTCTCTATCTCATCTTACTTCTATTTAAAGAATGTTGCATCTTGAAACTCCTTGTATTTCTCCCCTACTTCATTTTCAAATGATTCCCTTAGATGACCCAACTCCCAGAACCATCAAGAAAGGACAGAAGAACACAATGTGCTAGAAGAATGAGACTTCTACTTCATAGGTTGACCCTGATCCAACATGAAGAACTACATTGAAGACCAATAAAGAGCTCGAGGAAATGTGGATATGAAGGTTGCCCAACACCAACGATGCATTGGGAAGTGGAAATAAGAAATAGAACAATGAGACCATAATAGAATAGACCACCAAGATTCTAGTTTATAGAACCAACGATTCATAGATGCTTCTATGATCATACCAAATTGGTGTATGACCATATTATTTTGTTAGCGTGTTTTTCCAGAACTTATCAAAAGGATTTTTCAATGATTGTTTGGTTTATGTTTGTTTGTTGCATGGTTTGTTGTTTATGCCAGGGTAGGAAAATTTTCTTCTTTAGTTCTATCTATCTATTACTCACCCTTGCTAAAACCACCTCAGATGCCGCCTCGCCGTGAAAACAACAACAACAGCTGCAACAACAATGACAACAACATCAATGATGTGGTTCAACAGTTAGCCACAGGTCAAGCCCAGCTTATGCAGATGATGACCCAATTCATCCAAGCAAGCACCAACCTCGTGAACAACAACAACAACAACAACAACAACAACAATCCACCACCCCCACCTCAAGTGGACCGACTAGCTCGTTTCCTGAAGCTCAGACCCAATAAGTTTTCGTTTGCCACGGACCCAATAGTGGCCGACGACTGGCTGCGTTCAGTCAGTAAAGACTTAGTTACCTGTGATTGCACAGATGCTGAAAAGATTAGATTCACTACCCACTTGCTAGAGGGACCAGCAACAATGTGGTGGGACACTTACCAAGTCACCAATCCAATTGAAGGTCTGGACTGGGATTCCTTTAGGGAAGGCTTTCGTAATGCTCATATCTCCACGGGCATTATGAATCTTAAGAAAGATGAGTTCCGCACTTTAAAGCAAGGTGACAGGACGCTAAAGGAGTACATGGATGACTTCAGCTCTCTGTCAAGGTACGCACCAGAAGACATCGACACTGATGCCAAGAGGAAAGATAAGTTTCTCCGTGGACTCAAAGGGGAACTGAAGATACCTCTGTCAATAGCTTATGCTCCAAACTACCAGGCTCTGCTAGACCAAGCGGTTACTCTGGACAACAACATCAGAAAAAAAAATCGTAAGAAAAAGCACAGCAATGGCAAGAACCATGCCGGACATTCCCATAAAAGACTCCACCTCTCCGAAGACTATGGATATGGTAATTTCAATGGCCATAGGCACAATGGTAGAAACTATGGAAACCACTCCAACGATCATCATAATGGAGACAATGGAAATCCTAATGGAGGAAATGGACAACACCACTCCAAACCGGTCGTTAAGAAGGATCTCTCGACAATCACTTGTTACAAGTGCAAACAAAAGGGACACTATGCGGATAAGTGTTCAGAAAATGGCACTAGAAGACTTCAGTGAACTGGGATGACCGAAGGATGCCGCAAAGTACAAGAAGAAGAAGACACAACAAAGTATAACCAATTTGAAAGAATTTGTATGCAGCTACAGCCTTGTAATAAATATTGTAAGGACTTGTGAGAGCTAAAGACAACCTTGTTGAGTGAATTTTACTTCTCAATGAAATGGCAAGCTGAAGGATTTGCGACCCAAGAGTTAAAGTCATACGACCAAGTTCGAGCAAAAACCTCTAGCTAGGAACGATAGATTTTGTTCAAAATAAGATTTGGGAACTTGATTTCAATTTTCAATAAAAACTTTTGTTTAAAAGCTAGTGAGGTTGACCAAGAGTTAGAATGCGAGATGCACCAAACCAAATACAAGGTAATGATTGGGTGCGACATGGATTGGCCCCCATGATGACTACTCATATTTTCCACTCTTGTATGAGGAATGGTAAATCTAGAGAGATATACCTACTTGAGAGACGACGTCGTTAAACCGTAACCTTAGGAGGATAATATGTTACATCCCTTATAGTAAGCCAGTGGCCAAAACGTAGGAATACGGTGAGAACTTGGACTTTTGAACACGAATCAGAAACGTGTTGCTCAGTGGACCTTGAAGACGAAGACTATTCAGTTTCGGCTACTGCCTATTCAATTTACCTCCCCGACTCTTCATTTCAACTCCCCACGCGGCCTGTTCGACTACCTTCCTGAGCCTATAAAAGAGAGGTCACTCCTCTCCCGAAAGTCACAACCGAGACAGCCACCACTACCTATGAGATTGTCCCCTGATTTTAAAGCTTTATGCCACCGAAGTCTACCCCATCCCAATCTGTGATGTTATGAAACAACTATCAGAATCACTGAAACTACTTTCTTGCCCATGAGAGCTTCGTTAGATCCCTTTTCCCCGAGAAGCAGTTCATCTTCGAGATGCGATCAAGTTGTTCAGCGCCTTTCAACAACTATAAAGACAGTTGCTAAAGGAATTTTTAAGGACCATCTGATACCTGCGGCAAGTAGCACGACTTGCTCCGGTAACTTGAATGGGTTCAACAATGCTGGTTATAAGGCGACCTTCCGTCCCTTAAAGGTGCAAGTACATATTACAGAGTCTACCTTGTTTACCCCTATGAAATGCTTGAGAAGACTGCAGAGAGATGACATCCTAATCCATTGGGATGTGTGGTCTCATCATGTTCGTGGGGCAAGCATGCAGTACTTGGCACTAAATCATCTTTTGAGATTCTGCGATGAAGATCAGCTAAAAAGCAACAAGGAATACGGTGATGGCATGTATGCTATCTTAACCTTGATAAGGACCGACCAAGAAAAGGGCTAGATACACATTCTTAGACGATGTGGACTACCTTGTTGAAGACAACGCGATGGATGATATCTGCCTATCACCAGAATTGGGTGGAACCTTGGTGTGCCCACTTTTGAACATAGTTATGGACATCAAAACTTCTGAGAAGATCGAATTTAAGGAAAATGACACAACGGTGAATGCAAGCTGGGAACAAAATGCAAGTGCCCAAGGAAACATCCAGGTACCACCAAGAGGAATTTTCTTTTAAGGGTGGTAGCCACCCAGATACCTAAACCCAGATAACCTAAATACCTACTTTCTTTCTAGCCTCTCCAATCTCGAGGATGAGATTTCTTTTAAGGGTGGTAGTCTGTAACATCCCAAGATTTTATCAAATTTTGGGGGAAAATTTTCGTTTTTATTTTGCTTGCGTCGATTGAAAATTCACAGGAATTTAAAACTTTTTGAGTTTATTTGAAAGCTTTGTTTGAAAACTATTTAAAATCCTCTATTTATTTTCTTGAAGAGCTTCTTTAAGAAAGATTGAGTATCAAAATATTATTTTCCATTCTTTATTCAAATCCTATTTAGCTTTATGCAAGCTTGCTTGCAAAAGATTGTTTTGCAAGAATTCACTTTATTCAATATGGGTTGCTTTTTCAAACCATAATTGAGTGTGTTTCTCAATCATTATTCTATAAGCTTTTATTTTACTATTCTAAAAAGAATCGAGTTCAAACTCTATTCTATTATTTTATGCAAGCAAAGTCCTTTTGCCATGTTCATAAAGTTTTATTGGAAAATATTATTTTATTTTGAAAGCCTGTTTCTTACTGTCCCACTTTGATACCTTGAATTTTTGAAAACATTTGCAGCTGGTTTGAAGCAAATTGAATCAAATTTGCAAAAGATATAAAGAAATAAAGAAACCAGAAAAAGAAAAGAAAGAGAGAAGGAAAAAAAATATAAAAAGGGCCTCCGGGAACCCTTCGGCCCAGTATGGAGAAGCAGCCCGCAGCCCAGCAAGAAAACCGAACCGGTACCCACTTTTTTTTCCTTTCTTCGGCTGACAGGTGGGACCCACCTGTCATCTCTAATCTCCAGCCGTTTCTCACGCCGGAGGCCGTTTCCTCCTTGTAATTTCTCCTCTTCAATTCCCGCATTATTGCCTGCCCAATTCGAGTGCCCGCTGTGCCTATAAGTAGCTCGCAACCCCCTCTGTGTTTCCCCTCTTCTTCCCCCGTCTGAAGCGCCGCCAGGCTGGCGAAATTCCTCGCCGGAGCCCGCAGGCACCAGCGGCTCTCTCCGACAAATCCGGCGAAACCAGGAGATTCTGCTGACTCATTTTGGTACTGAACGACTCCAATACTCCGTGCGCATCTCCCTGTAAGTTTTCTCGGCCTAGAACCCTCTTGTGTCCTCCATTTCGACCGTACCCGAAGCTCACCGTCGCCCATAGGTACTCCAGTGGGCTATAACCTGGGATCTAGACCACCTCGACACTGCAGACCTCGCCATCAGGATCCCCTTGTTCAGACGCATATCGTCAACCATCTCCCTCTTGCTGGAAGTAACCGGAGTGCCACCGTCATCGACCGCCTGGGCGCAGCACCGCCGTCGACGCCATCTCCGACGACCCTCCTGGAACCCTAGGTGAGACCTCTCCCCGATCTAATCTCCACCATCGATCCACACTTAATCTGACGGCCCCTAATCTATCCCACACCGAATCGGTTTAAGCCAATGAGAGCTCGCCATGTAGCCTGCCCCTTGTCAGCACTAGTCAAACCCGGGTCAAATCTCGTTTCAAATTTATTTTCAAATCTCTGTTTCAGCACTAATCTTGTAAAATCCATATCTTTTGATCTATGAGTCCAAAATTAAGAATTAATATATTGTTGGAATCCTTAGAACATGTACAATCCATTAGTACAATAAAATCTTATATTTTATGGGTTCAATTTGATACTATTTTCAAATTGGAATCAAACCCTCTGTTAGCTTGCTAAATTCATATCTTTTGAACCAAGCATCCAAAAATCACAAATTTGTAGTCTCTAGAATCCTCTCAACATGTAGAACATCATAGGATCAAGAAAATCCAAATTTGATACGTGCACACACTTTGTGCATTCAAATTTGTCCAAATCACTATTCTGATCACAATTCAAATTCTATAACTTAGTTTGGGATGAATCCAATTGCAGTAGCTCTGTTTTGCTGCAAGCTATCCAGTAGTATCACTCCCTAATTTTATTAAGTCACTTCACTATTATTCAAATTCTAATATGTGGATTTGAGTAATTCCCATTATAAGGATAAATCTATATCTATTCAGAAATGAATCCTTTCTACTTTAGCAAATCTTATATTCATACCTAATCATCAATGTTATCTAATCAACACCTTGATCAAGATCATTTCACTTAGACCTATCTTGTATAGTACCCACTTATTCAAATTACAAATGTGCCATTTGAGTAAAGTGTGATGCACCTCAATCATAGGATTCTATTCTTACTATCTTAGGTGTTAATCAAATCAACATTATGGCACCTATCCAATACTACATGTACCTAATAGAAACCTTAAAACTTAATCTCAAATGTTATCTACCCATACTCAATCATCTATTCAACTAATCCTGATTTCATGTGTAGAACTATTCAATTAACAAATGAGTTAATTGAGTAACTCAATGTTTCATGAATCCTTGACCCATACCTTGTCCAACTAGACATATCTTGTCTAATTCATATTATACTCAAATTTGCAATTGTGCTACTTGAGTAGAATATGAATGCATCTCAAACCTAGATTTTGTTGATGTGGTGTCATTATAACCCATACCATAGTATATGTTATACACTGTGTTGATCAATAAACCATTTGAGCTATGTCCTCAAATATCAATCATTTATACCCAATCCAATGCCTAGTTAGTTATGGTTCACATGTATTGAACTATTCAACTTGCAAATGTGCTAATTGAGTACTTCAAGCATTCTTAAAACCTAGCCTAGTGCCTAAGTGTGACATATACTATTTAAAGAATAAATGTTGTTACACTTATTCAAATAGTATTGTGGTTGCACTATCCCACACCTATGTGATCTGTTTCACATGAACCTTTCTGAAGCTCATTCATGCTTTGATAAAGCATAAGAACTTCACCAATTATATTTGCCTAGTTCAATCCTCTCCCAGATCATATTGATCTCTCCCAACTAAGCTCTCCGATCCATATCTCACAAATTATGATCCTTTACCATATATTTCTTGTCATAACATCTCAATAAATCTAAATTGTTAAACAAACACTTTTCAATTGTTTGATTTGTTTGATTGTGTTTGTATGGTCTGTTTATGGTATGCTATTTCTGTGCTATAGTTTGTGCGAAGAGCTACGTGCTTAGTTGAGAGAAGCGGAACGTCGTGATCTTCAAAAAGGCAAGTGACACACATACTTCCACCTATCTTTTATTATATGCATTAGTGATTTCAATACTGTGCATGATATGAAAATTTTCAATGTGGTTATGAAATGCTTAGCACCTAGTAGTGGTAGCCATCCCTTGAAACCCCACTTGCTAGGATTGCAAACTTACTTGCAAAATGATGCCATGCCTTGTTTTCAAATTGATACGAAAATTAACAACCCAATGAATCACCTGGGTGCAATCTTGTGGCTACTCAGGGCTACACACCTAGCTATCAACCCAGGACATGTGTGGTTGTCATCGCCTGAGGGTACACAACTCAGGGCTACACACCTGGCTATCAACCCAGGACATGTGTGGTGGTTATCACCTGAGAGTACTTTGTATTGGTTGTACCTAGGAACAGAGAGAGGACATGTCGATCGAAAGGAATCTCATCACCTTTTCAAAATAATTAAAACTTGAATAGTGACTACTTAGGGCCACACACCTGACTATCAACTCAGGATATGTGTGGTGGTTATCACCTAAGGGTCCTCACCAATCCCAAGACTAACTACTTAGGGCTACACACCTGACTATCAACTCAGGACATGTGTGGTGGTTATCACCTAAGGGTTACCTTGGGGCTTAAATTGAGTAACTACTCAGGACTGCACACCTGGCTATCAACCCAGGATATATGTGGTTGTCATCGCCTGAGGGTTATTCTAGTTTTAATTGAGTAACTACTCAGGACTGCACACCTGGCTATCAACCCAGGATATGTGTGGTTATCATCGCCCGAGGGTTATTCTAGTTTTAATTGAGTAACTACTCAGGACTGCACACCTGGCTATCAACCCAGGATATATGTGGTTGTCATCGCCTGAGGGTTATTCATGTTTTGTTGAGTTACTACCCAGGGCTACACAACTTGGCTATCAACCCAAGGCTTGTGTGGTGGTTATCACCTGGGGGTTATCTTGACCTTAAAGAAAAATCAAAATGTTTTAAAAATGTTTTGATAGGATAAAACTTGCTTTGTGCAACTCAGCCATAAGATCCACCAGCCAAATGTCATGTAATATAGTCATTCCACAAAATGCCACCAAATATGTGTCATTTGCCAGTACATCATTGTACTGACCCCTTCGGGGCTGCATATTCAAACATGCAGGTTTTATGCCGAGTAAGGTACCAGGAGTAGGATCTCGAGACTACATTCCAACATGTCTGCCTGTGGCACGTGATGAAGAATGGAGGCTCACTGCAACTATGCTTTATGCTGTGTACTCGTAAGGTTAAATACCTATGTAACTGGATTATCGTTGTAATATTTGATGCTATTGCAATGATTACTTATTTTGTACTGTGGTGCTATCTACTGATCCAGGGAATGGCACAGTAACACAGGAGTTCTGTCTTTAGCAAAAGGCAGGGCGTTACATAAGGGCTCGATCAGTTTTCTAGAACACATCGCGATCCGCCGCCGCCGTCGACCCGAAGATCGGGAGGGTCCAGAAGCTCTTCCCGGCACCCTGCCGGAGAGGGGAATCACCACCTGAGGTCTCCTTCATCGCCATGATTGCCTCCGGAGCGATGAGTGAGTAGTCTACCTTGGACTATGGGTCCATAGCAGTAGCTAGATGGTTGTCTTCTCCACCATGTGCTTCATGTTTAGATCTCATGAGCTGCCCTACATGATTGAGATCACCGTTATGTAATTCTATGATGTTGGTTTGTTGGGATCCGATGAATATTGGTGTTTATGATTAAGTTGCTGTACTGAATTTTATCTTTTGTTATCTCTATGTTGTTTATGATCTTGCATGCTCTCCGTTGTTAGTAGCTATCTTGGCCGAGTAGTTGCTAGTGACTCCAAGAGGGGGTATTTATGCTCGATAGTGGGTTCATGTCTCTATTTCACCTGGGAGAGTGACAGAAACCTCTAAGGTGGTAGATGTGCTATTGCTACTAGGGAGAAAACAACATTCATATGCTCAAGGGCATATGCTTTGTTTACATTACACACTTTGCTTAATGCAATTATCTGTTGTTCGCAACTTAATACTTCTAGGGTGTTCGGATGATATCCCCGGGGGTGGATTATTAGTCATCGATGCAGTTGGATGGCGGTCTATGTATTTTGTTGTAATGCCCAGAGTAAATCTCATAGTGATCTTCTTGACATATCACGTTATCTTTATTCTATCAATTGCCCAACTGTAATTTGTTTACCCAGCATGTTATTTTATCTATGGAGAGACACCACTAGTGAACTGTGGACCCCGGTCCTATTTTAGGGTGTGTTTGTTTAGGCTTCTGCTTCTGCTTTTAAGGTTCAAAAGTAGTAGCTCAAACAAACAACTAAATTTTGTAAAGTGCTTCAGAAAAGCGCTGGAGCAAAATAGGCTGGACTGCCGCTGTCGATACGAAGCTAGCCGGGGGCTACTTCCTGCTGCTTCCCGAGCTTCTGAAATAGGAAAGGACCATGCTATCCTACCACTTTCAGTTATTTACAGAGAACTGCCACTCTGTATATAAGCACCGTGCTCCACCGAATCGGTACCGAGACAGCAAATTCCCCCCAAGCTCCCCGTTCCTAGCAATGGCGGCTAGCATTAGGGACTGACCGCCGTCGCCGTCCAGCCCCCATCGCCACCGTCTAGCCCCCAGCGCTGCCGCCGCTTAGCCCCCGTCGCCGCCCAGCTCCGTCGCCTCCGTTTCCCGCCCAGACCCCGTCGCTGCCCAGGCCACGTCGCCGCCCAGGCCCCGTCGCCGCCCAGGACCCGTCGCCGCCGTCTAGCCCCAGCGCCGCCTCCCAGTCCCCGTCGCCGGCCAGCTCCCCGTCGCCGCCCAGGGCCCCTCGCCGCCCAGGGCCCCTCGCCGCCCAGGGCCCCTCGCCGCCCAGCCCCCATCGCTGCCGCCCAGGGGCCCTCGCCGCCCAGCCCCCATCGCTGCCGCCCAAGGCCCCTCGCCGGAGAAACGCGCCGCCGCCCCTCCCCCCTGCCGTAGCAACATCCAGCAAGGTGAGGAATGCTTGTGGTGATGAAATGGAAGAATGCTTGTTTGTGTGATTGCTAAATATATGCTTGTTTGGTGATTTGGATAGACTACTGTGGAATTGTGTAACGGCCCGGAAAAATCCCCTTTTTAGAAATTGATTGTTCTTTTATTTTTGTGCATCTTCATGCATTGTCATCTTGCATGTTTTTGTTAAACTAAAAGTATTTGCAAAAAAAAAAATCTATTTTATTTTGCTCGTATGGTTTTATAATAAACCCCCCCTTCACTTTTTCTTATTTTAAGTTAGAACTAAAACTAGAATATTTGCAAACTTTGTAAAATTGTTTTGAGACAAAATCTAGTTCGAAATTTTTGAAAACCTGTTTCGAAAACCTTTTTTCTAAACCCTCTTTACCTTTCTTTCTTGGCCCCAAAGGAAGTCAGCAAGACAACGAAAACAAGAAGGAATTTCGGAGGAAAAAGAGAAGGATAGAAGCACAGCCGGCTACCTTATCTTCCCTGGCAGCCCATTTCTTCTAAGCCCACCGACTCTCTTGTCCTCTTCCTCTGTTCGTACGGCAGGGAATCGAGCGACTCCACGTCGACAACCTGGGCGATGGGACGGCTCCAGACAGCTCTCCTTTTCCTATAAAATTCCTGGTGCGACCCTAGCCTGCAACCCTAGCACGTCCTTCCTTTTCCTAGCGCCGCCGCTTTGCTCGCTAGCCTGCAGCCCTCGCCTTCTTCCTCTGAAGCTGCCGCCAACGCGCGACCGCGCACACGCTTCTGCCCCAACGCCAAGCACGCCTCCGACAAAGAAGACTGCCTCCTCCACGCGCACGCTCTCGACGCCATGGTCCTCGCCTGCAAGTTCTTCTCTGGCCACGCCCGTCTCTGCAACCTCGCCTCTGTTTCCGCGCACGCGCGCGTGCTCCCAGTCCGCCGGCGCTCCTGCTTCTACATCGCGACCGCCCCGGCGCTGCGCTTCCTCGTCTCCGTGTGCACGTCCGTCGCCAGGCCGCGGTCGCCATGCTCCGGCCGTGCGCCTCCGCCAGTCTCGCGTCCGGCGTGATGCTCTAGGTACGCGTCCTCGGCCACACCATCGCGTTCCTGGCACCGTCTCCGTCGAAATACGGCCTCTCCGGTCATCCTCTGGCTTCCCCGCGCACGTGCCCGTCCTCCTGGTGAGCCGTCGTTCTTTTCCCCTTCTTCTAATCGAGCTCCCGATGTGTTCTATCGCTCCCTGGTCGTGCACTCTTGCCGCACAGCAGCCGGTCAGCTTGCGCGCATGCCGCCTCACCAGGGTCGTCGCGCCGCGTGCGCGCAGACACCACTCCAGCGGCTCGCCCGCGCATGCCCTGCACCACGCCCCAACCCAGTTTCAGCTAGCTATTTGATCCACCTGCTTGTCCTTCTTCTTGCTAGCTATCCATGCACGGAAGTGCCCCGATCCAGCTTTTGCTTGTTGTTTGTTTAGCTAAACCATCTCCAGTTCTTTTATCTCAAGTCATGCATCTATCCTAATCCAACACAGAAGGCTAATCTCTAACGTCAGTGTGTGCACGTCCAGTTTTCTGCTTCAGTTCAGTTAAGCTAGCTCGTTTTGCACAGCCAAGTTCCAATCGGTCGATCCGCCTGCTCGTTTCGATTACCAACTAGTTGACCTCTGTTGTTTACTTTAGTTGTTTGCACTCTATCCAAATCCAACACCCGAAGGCAAATCCCAATGTTTATTCCAGCTTTCAGTTTCAGGTTTCAATGACTTCAGCTTCAGTTAAAATAAACGCGAGCTCCCTGTTATGTTCAAGCAACTAAAACATGTCCTTTTAACATGTTTTATTCTTATCTTGCAAACTATAGCTTCAAATTGAAAGTTCTTCATATGAAAGTTTATCAGTAAAATGTGTACAATCTAAATATGACATCCATTCACCTGTTTGCATCTCGCATCATGTAATGACGTGATAGTTTGTATATCACCTAATACATAACATATGGAGTATTTGGGTATTACCAAATATGGTTATCCTACTTCATTTAATTTTGAGTAGCTCACCTATGTCTTGTCTTTGCCATGCTAATAAACATTTAAATTATCGTGTAGTAAAATAACTTAAACCTTATATGTGTGTGTCGGGATTCCAATCCCGCTTAATTTTGAATAAGTTGCATTGCATCATATTTGTCATGTCATGCATATCTTCATATGATCATGCTGATTCTTTTACCGTAGTAGTAAGTGTTGCATCCGTTGTTTGTTGTAGTGATTTGCTTCTTCTCGGATAGGACGCTTCGTGATGTTGTGAGCAACGACAAGTTCTTCGGGTGTTCTTCGACAATCTTGCCAGGCAAGCTCTCCCGCCCCTTACCAACCTATAGGGGTACTTATTACCTATTGTGTTTATGCTTTCTCTTATGCTTTATGCTAGCCTTGTGTTCCGATGCTTGTTCGAGTCACGTAACCTATCCACATGTTTTCCCCAAAGCAAAACTATATACTCGCCACCTCCCGCCTATTACCTTTTGCTTGTTGTTTGAGTTGGCCTTGCGAGTCGTAGGCATGCTTAGGTTGTTTCAAGTTGTGTTATCTTATCGGGTTATTGGGAAAGTTTATCACATGCTTTACTTTTTGGTTATGAGATGGATATGAATTGGAGATAAGTTGGATATTAGATGTTGGAGATAAACATGATTTAATTATGTTACAACTTCACTTGGTTAAGCAGAGGCATCGGTGAGTCATTTTGCCTGTTTTCCGACGGCTCACTTGTGTCCCCTAGGACCCCGAGTTCGCATGAACTGTTCTAAGCTGAGCGCACTAACCACTCGTGGAGATGCCATGGGATCTCCCTTGACTTACTACTTTTTCTCGAGTTAGTTTACCGGGGGCCACAACACCGTATTTTTTCATTTGGATTTGGATTTGGGTGGAGTCACCTTTCATGGTGGCGGAGTCTCTAAGCCCCCTCGAAAAGGTGTGGTTGTGTCGCCTCGGATGGTTGGCAGGTTTATTTGCTCGCGGTACGTTTTTCTGTGAAGCTGGCGGACCTCTCGGATGGGCTCTCTGCCAGACTTCTCCGTTCTCGCAAACTTCTGAGTCCGTCTTCGGAGCTCGGCCGACTTCGTTACGGGTAGCTTAGTAGGGTGGCCCCCCCTAAACTCTCTCGTAGAACTAGCAACGGTCTCGTCGTGATATCCATCCCTTGTCTAGGTTGGATTGACCGAGCGTGTATGGGTACATTGGTGCACCCCTGCAGGGTAAATCTTTTCGAAAAGCCGTGTCCGCGGTTATGGACGACTTGGAGCCGTTCTACTCGATCATAGAACAACTTGCACCTAATTGAGGATTAAAAAGTGGCGTAGTAAATAGTTCTACTACAATATTAAATTGTTATAAAATTGTTAACCGTGTGAGTGCCTTTGCCATTTCTTCTTCGTGGGGTCACGACGAGGTGATTCATCGGCTGGGTTATGTTTGCTTTAGTATTCTAGTTCTTTACTTTATGCGCTCTCTTATCTTATTCTGATTAGACGGAAGTTGTAGAGTGTTTCTATAGGGTCTTTAGTGCTTGCTTGCTGCCGCTTAACCCCACCACACAGCTGACGTCCTTTTGAGTCTCTCGAGCTTGTCTGCGTACCTCACGTACAAAGGCCGCTTGTTGACTACGCTTTATACGTCTTGAAGTCTTGCTAAGTACTTTTGTACTTATTGCTGCTCGTCTCGGATTTCTCGCCGGAGCAGGTTTGAAGACAGGTACATGGAAGCGACGACGTTAGCAAGGTTACCCTTCCGGCTTGGCCTGGGCAGGGTTATGGACGCCATCGTTATCTTCAGGCCTCTTAGGCCCATTTGTATTCTTATCCGTACTCGGATACTATTTGCTTTAAGTATGATTTGGATCTTTGTATGTATATTTGGATTTTGACTCGTGGAGTCTTCGTTATTATATATGTCTTTTGTGGGTTCCATCGTGAACTTGTGCAATGTTGCTACCTTGATTCCACCCGCATAATGTGTATGTTGTTTGTGCACATTTTGCTTGGTGGTGCGTTTCCAAAGCGACATCGTGCGAATGGTGGCGTGTTTGCTATAATTCGCAAGGTGCCGATTTTGGGGCGTCACAAATTGCTAAATATATGCCTCTGTTATGATTTATATGCCTATAGTGTTTCAGATTGTTTGTGTGATACATACTTTGTTGGTTATGTAGTTCATATACAAAGTAGGAGTTAAATAGCTTTACTTATGTCATTAGATGGATCATGATAAGACACCTAAGGCGCACTGGGATGCATCATCAACGACAATTTTTTGTGAAATATGCATGAATCAAAAAAGGGCAGGAAATAGACCAACCGCTTTCCTTAGTCCGGATGGGTACAAAAATCTTGGTAGAGAATTTGGTCTTAAAACGGGAAGAAACTACACAAAGACACAATTCAAAAATAAGTGGGATTCAACCAAAGCATTGTACCAAGCATGGGTATACTATACTACCAAAGCAACAGGACTTGGTTGGGATCCGGTGAAGAAAACAATAACAGCAGATGATGCACAGTGGGCTGAATTGATCAAGGTATGACATATACATGCCAAGTTTATGTCATATGTATATTTTGAAATAGATGGATCTCATTATGCATACTAACTTGTCATATCTTATGCAGGCTAACAAGCTTATTGCGGGTTTTCGGAAAGGTCCTCCGGATAACTTGGAGTTGATGGAGGTCATGTTTGAGGATGCCCATGTTGATGGGACATCGGCGGTCATGCCGGGAGTGCTAAGAGGAGTGCCCGCAGATTTGGTTGATCTTCTAGAAGAAGAAGGCTCGGCGCCAACACCTCCTAGTGTTAATAGAAAGCGTGGGGCTGCTAGGATTGCATGTAGTCCGGGGAAGAAAAAGAAGAATCCCATGCAACAAGACTTCAAGCGTTGGGTTGATCATTGCATTAATGAAGATCGTGGAATATCATCTTCAAGCCAAGTGGTTGAAGATATTGATGCCATAATGAAAGAAGTTGTGGCATGTGGAGCCGAGGAGGGTAGTGTTGAGCATTACATTGCAACAAAAATATTTGGCAAACTTGAAAATCGTGCTTTCTTCTATACCATGAAAACTAAGGAGGGTCGGCTCTGTTGGTTGAAGATGCAATATGAGGACCGGAAGAGAAATTAGAGTTTCTTTATATGCATTTCTATGCCCATCTCATAATGTACTTTGAGATTGTATCCTAATGGTACCATGTTACGTTAAGTACTATGTTATGTATCCTTAAGACTTGGAAAATCTATGTATGGATGGAAGTGTTTCCTTTATCGATGGTTGTATGTGTCCATATATTGATGTTTGGTGCTGTTTTGGTCATATATATTGATGTTTGGTGCAGTTTTGTCATATATATTGATGTTTGGTGCTGTTTTGGTTCTATATATTGCAGTTTTGGTCATATATATTGATGTTTGGTGCAGTTTTGTCATATATATTGATGTTTGGTGCAGTTTTGGTTCTATATATTGCTGTTTTGGTTCTATATATTGATATTTGGTGCTATTTTGATCATATAAATTGCTGTTTTGATCATATAAATTACTGATCATATGTATGTTGTTGTTTTAGATGAGCACAAGTCAGAGTACTGATGAAAGTGACAATGAGGATAGCATTGAGTCTGCACTTATGGATTCAAGAAGGCGCCGTCGGCGACGAAATACACAAATGATGTATCATGTTCTTGAACACTCCGAGAAGCATCTTACAAAGAAACAGAGGGTAGAACCAAGAGTCACCGGACAACAATGGGTATTTGATAACTTGGGCAACTCGAAGGATTGCTATGCCATGTTCAGAATGCATAGGCCATGTTTTGATGCTTTGCATGACACTTTGGTTGACAACTATGGCTTCAAGGGGTCAACCCGCATGTGTTCTGAGGAGGCACTTGGAATGTTTTTGTGGACTCTTGGTAGTCCACAATCTGTGAGTCAAGTTCATAACCGATTCAAGAGATCCAAGGAGACAATCAATAGGAAGTTTGCTGAGGTGCTATACTACGTGAATCTGTTAGCTGGAGATATCATCAAGCCTATTGATCCACAGTTCCCAACGGTGCATGAGAGGCTACAGGACTCTAGATTTACACCTCATTTCAATGGTGCTATTGGTGCAATTGATGGGACACACATACCAGTTATTGTGCCTGCTGCTGATATGGTGAACCATGTTGGTCGCCTTGGATATTCCACACAGAATGTTATGGCTGTTTGTGATTTTGACTTGCGGTTCACCTCCATAGTTGCTGGATGGCCCGGTTCCGTGCATGACATGAGGATATTCAAAGATACATTGCTTACGTTTGAAGCAAATTTTCCTCACCCTCCTCCAGGTATATGGACTAACTTGAGTCATATATCTGTGTCATATACTTTTATCATGTGATATCTGTGTCATATATGCACTACACTTGTGTCTAATACTCTCATGCAGGAAGGTATTATCTAGTTGATTCGGGTTACCCCAATCAGGTTGGGTATCTCTCACCATATACAGGAACCAAGTATCACCTACCTGAATTTAGGCTAGCTGGAGCGCCTACTGGAAAGCAAGAAATATTCAACCATGCCCATTCATCTTTGAGGAATGCTATTGAGAGAGCATTTGGGGTATTGAAGCAGAAATGGCGCATCTTGCATGGTATATCCAGTTACCCGTTAGAGAAGCAGACAGAGATTATCATTGCATGTCTAGCACTCCATAACTTCATTCGTGATAGTCAGTTGTTTGATCTTCATTTCTATCGATGCGATAATGATGAGAACTATATGCCGCCAGGGCATGTTAGTTCGACATCAGGAGGCAATGTAGGCGATGATTTGGGAGAGGACCATGTTAGCATGAACAACATTCGTGATAACATAGCTAATGCTTTGTTTGCATCAAGGGGAGGTGTCTAGAAGAGAGAAAGCTTGTAGCGCTTTTGGGTTAATGTAAGTTTTGTAATATATGTGTGCATGTGACAAACTTCTAGCTCTTTTGGATTCGTATTGAAATGTCTTGTAATATAAATGTGATGGTTTATGTTTTATGTAATATGACAAAATCTTGTAATATAATTGCCGCATAAATTTTGACTTACAAGCCAAAAGCCAAAAGCCAAAAGCAAAAAGCCAAAAGCCAAATAAATAACTCCCAAATTATTTCAATAAAAATTGTTTATGAATACTTATAAATTTATATTGTGGTAATTTGCATTAATGATCACAGTTTTGTTCATAAATGGTTAGAATGAGCTAATTCAGCTCGAATCAGTATTTATACAACATCTTCAGCATTCAGGGGTATTTCAGACATTTCATCCTTCAAATCAGGAACAGCAGTCATCAAAAGCAGTTCTGCCAAACATCAAATCTCAGCTTCCAGCAGCTACTTCCTACAGCTGCTTTCTAACAGCTCACCAGCTACAGCTGCTTCTCAACAGCAGCAGCCCAAACAAACACACCCTTAATCATATTGCAATCACCTATTTACTTTTCCCGCACTGTTTACTTTACTCGCATATACTCTACTGTTTTCCACTCGATACGCTCATAACCTTTGTTTCAAGCAAACCGGTGAGATTGACAACCTCATCGCAAGTTGGGAATAAAGTATTTGTTTGTGTGTGTGCAGGTTCCACAAACACCTTCAGTCGTCATTGTCTCCCTTCTCCTGTTCGATATACCTTGGTTTCTTAACTGTGGGAAAACTTGCCGCTACACTCATCATACCTTCCTCTTGGGGTTCCCAACGGGCTGGTCATCACCACGCACAAGGACTTACTGCTCCCACGTCAACTACACGCCATAGCTCTTTTCTGGCGTCATCATCACACGAGTAGCAGCACTTTTTCTGGCGCCGTTGCCAGGGAAGAGAGAAGACTTCTGCAAGGGGAGTTCTTCGCACACACATTCTTTACTTTGTTATTTGTTTTGCTTTACTTTATTTTATTTTACATGCATTGCTTTTATATCAAAAACCCAAAAAAATTAGAATCCTTGGTAGTTGTTTTTACTTGTTTACTTTATTTTACTATGTCTAGTTTAGTTGCTACTACTATGTCGCCCGAGGAAATGATTTTCACTTTTAAGCAAAAAGACGAGGAAAGTTTTAAAGAAGCTTGGTCTAGAATTTATGATTGGCATGGAAAAACTGAACCTAAAATGACTTTGAGTTTGCTTCTTGGTAGCTTTTACTTTGGACTTTCTCTTCGTTATAGATATGCCTTGGATGCTACCGCAGAAGGAGATTTCCTTCATTGTGATGGAGATCAAGCCTTCAACATTGTAAAAAAGTTGATTACAATTTATAGCATGCCAACCTATTTTGATTCCTCTCTTGTGAGCATTTTTAATAGACTAAATACTCTTGAGACTCACACTGCTAGTTTGAGTTCTTGCTACAATACTTTGCGCAAGCATTTTGATTATGTGCCAACAAATACTGAACCTTCGAGCTGGTATCCTACAATAAAAATCACCATTAGTGGTGAAACTTTTCATGCTCGTTGTGATATTATGTCTAAATTTTGTCTCATGCCAAAGGATGTTTATGAATCTTTGAGTCTTAGGAAGCTTTCTGAGGGAGGAGAAGAAATTTTTCTTACTAACAATGCTACTATATTTCCCCTTGGGATAGCTGAAGGAGTCTTTACAAAAATCCTAGGAAGAGTGATATCTACTGATTATCTTGTTATTGAATGTGTAGGAAAAGGACAAATCACACTTGGAAGATCCATTCTGAAGCTCCTTGGCGCCGTTATCGATGTGGGAAAAGGCAATATAACATTTACTACTCCACCTTGCAATAACCATGTCTTTCCTAGAGTCAAGAGCAAAGGTAAGAAAGGGAGATGTAAGGCACGTGCTGATCCTAACAATTCATCTCTTGATATTACTTGATTCGCAATTTTTTGCGCCTAGCTCAAAGGCGTTAAAGAAAAGCACTCTTGGGAGATAACCCATTGTTTACTTTTCAGTACTTTTTCTTTTATTTGAGTCTTGGAAGTCATTACTACTGTAATGACCGCTCCTTATCTTGTTTATTTCGTTTTTGTGCCAAGAGAAGCCTCTAATTTGAGTGAGGTAAAGATTTGGGGATGTTGCTGTCCTGAAACTGTTTTCGGTGCTGCACCGTAAAAATTCGTGAAAATTCTCTGTATATCTTTTGGACCTGCGATTTCTTTTGCATATGCCCCAGGTTATATCCAAACTTTTATTAGTTGAACACTTTTTGATTTGAGCAACAGAAAATCCCTCAAAAATTCGTCCTTTGTCAGCTGTTCAGTTTTGACAGATTTCTGCCAATATTTGTTTTTGCCACTTTATCGCTTTCTTTTGAGTTCTTTTTTATCATGGAACTCTTGTGGACGTTGCTACAGTAGTATATACTTTATATGTGGTGGTTTTGGGTTGAAACCTGAAGCTAAAAGAGGTTGAATATATTTTATGCTTACACTAATGTTGCTAATAGAATTGTGTTTAGTTTTGTATGAAGGAAGTTTTCAAGTGTAGGGATTGGAGAATGATGAGATGAGTTGAAGAATGGACAAAAGCTCAAGCTTGGGGATGCCCAGCACCCCAAGAAATATCCAAGAAGTACAAGCGTCAAAGCTTGGGGATGCCCCCGAGGCACCCCTTCTTCATCGGCAAAAATCAGGTCACCTTTCAAAACACTATATTTTTATTGCTTCATGCACTATGTGTTTTTCTTGAAGCGTCAGTTGTTTTAGTTTTCTTAGTTTGTTTAGTTTGTTTGTTTGCTGCTAAATGGTTGGACCCCAACAAATTTCCTTTGGAGGAGATGTACTCGTTTTCATTTGCAAAGAATGCTCTAGTTTTCACTCTTATTAAAAATCGAGCGTTCTACTTTTTCTGCTACTGCTTTTGGTTTTTGTTTTCGCCTTGATTTGCGTTCAGATCTTGTCATATCTTTTCATCAAGGTGTATTTTTGCCTCTGATCTTTATTGGTTTTCATCAAAAGAGGTGTTTATAAAAATTTCAAATGGTGTTGGAAAAGAGAAAAAGCTTTGTGCAAAATAGTGGTACAAGAAGGAGCTTGTGTAGACTGCGGCTTAGGCTTTTTCATGTCATGCTTGATGTCTTTTTGATAGTATTCTTAGTGGTTTTGCTGTAGCATGACTTGTCTCAAATAACTGAGATTGCTTAATGAGCCTTTGAAAAAATCATGCGTTGTTTTTATTGTATGGAAGCATTATTTTGGTTTTCTCCTTGATGCTTTATTTGGGTTGACTTGGCACATGCTCACACATGTTAGACTCTTACAAAGTCGCCAATAGCCTTCATGATCATTTAGTTTTTGACTTTTAATGCCATTGTATGCTTCTTTTAATGTCGCTTTGTCGCTTTGCATGATTATGACCATTATTGCTCTCTTAGTTGGTCGCTCCCAGTCTTTTGCTAGCCCTCGCCTTGTACTGAGTATGAGCTCTACTCGTGCATCCAACTCCTAAAAGCCAAGTTTGCCATTGTGTCCACTATAAATTCCTGTGCATGGTATTTGTAAGCCATTTCAAAGTAAAATTTTCATGTGCTACCTTTCAAAAACCTTCAAAACACTTCTCGTTTTGTGACACTGTTTTCAGCTCATGGGGACGTAGTGGTCGGATTTGCTATCTTCCATATTGCTTATTCCAAAAAGAAAAAAAAGAGAAAAAAAGAAAAAAAGGCACTCCTCCAAGAATGTGAATGTTGGTGGGCACCCGATGGAATCGGTTAGCCATGGTTTGTGAAAGGAAAGGTGGGGAGGAGTGCCAAGTTTTATAAAAAGAGCACCAAAGTGCCAATCTCTCTCTCAAAAACTTGCTTCATTTTTGTATGGAAGATAGTAAGAACCCAATTGCCAGTCGTTGACAAAGACAACCACCTCTCAAAATCAAGTTTTTATCTCTGTTTTACAAAATGAAAAGCTCTAGCACATGCTAAATCACTGCTTCCCTCTGCGAAGGGCCTTTCTTTTACTTTTATGTTGAGTCGCCACCTTCTTTCTTTATGCACTATTAAGAGAGCATAGTTGTTATTCTTAGTGTGATATGCATTGTCCCAAGGTTCATTGATTGATTCATATTGTTGGTTTCACTTGTTCTTAAATTATATGTATCTAGTCGCCCTCTTAAACATTGAGGTGTCCTATGCATTTATGTTTTGCTCTCTTTGAAGGACAAGCTGAAAACCATTTGTATGTGTTTCCTTATGATTAGAACACATGTTTGACTTTCATTGTTTCATTACCATGATCTTTTGTTTGTGTTCATTTGCATGTTTACAACATGGTTGCTAAGTTCTTATTGTCATGATTATATCTTCATGCCCATGTTTTAAGTTCTATTGATCCCAGCTCACCAATGCTTACATATTTGATCAAGATTGTGTAGGTGCATGTCACCTCAAAAATTATTATTTTGTTATCACTTACCTACTCGAGGACGAGCAGGAGTTAAGCTTGGGGATGCTTGATATGTCTCAAACGTATCTATAATTTTTGATGCTCCATGCTTGTTCTTACACCATTTGCCTATTGTTTCGTTACACTTAGTGGCATTTTTATGCATTTTCTGGAACTAACCTATTAACGAAGTGCCACAGTGCCAGTTTCCTGTTTTCTGCTATTTTTGTGTTTCAGAAGTGATACACAGGAAATATTCTCGGAATTGGACAAAACAAGTTCCTGAAGTCATATTTTACCCGGAAGCTTCCAGACATCCGAAGAAGTGTCAGAGGGGGCCACCAGGGCCCCACACAAGGGGGCGGCACGGCCTGGCCCCTGGCCGCGCCACCCCTGTGTGAGAGCCCCTGGCTCCACCTCTGACATCGCCCCTTCGCCTATAAAGACCCCCCGACGAGAAAAACCTAAGGGCCCGATCAGTTTTCCAGAACACATCGCGATCCGCTGCCGCCGTCGACCCGAAGATCGGGAGGGTCCAGAAGCTCTTCCCGGCACCCTGCCAGAGAGGGGAATCGCCACCGGAGGTCTCCTTCATCGCCATGATTGCCTCCGGAGCGATGAGTGAGTAGTCTACCTTGGACTATGGGTCCATAGCAGTAGCTAGATGGTTGTCTTCTCCACCATGTGCTTCATGTTTAGATCTCATGAGCTGCCCTACATGATTGAGATCACCGTTATGTAATTCTATGATGTTGGTTTGTTGGGATCCGATGAATATTGGTGTTTATGATTAAGTTGCCGTACTGAATTATATCTTTTGTTATCTCTATGTTGTTTATGATCTTGCATGCTCTCCATTGTTAGTAGCTATCTTGGCCGAGTAGTTGCTAGTGACTCTAAGAGGGGGTATTTATGCTCGATAGTGGGTTCATGTCTCTATTTCACCTGGGGGAGTGACAGAAACCTCTAAGGTGGTAGATGTGCTGTTGCTACTAGGGAGAAAACAACATTCATATGCTCAAGGGAATATGCTTTGTTTACATTACACACTTTGCTTAATGCAATTATCTGTTGTTCGCAACTTAATACTTCTAGGGTGTTCGGATGATATCCCCGGGGGTGGATTATTAGTCATAGATGCAGTTGGATGGCGGTCTATGTATTTTGTTGTAATGCCCAGAGTAAATCTCATAGTGATCTTCTTGACATATCACGTTATCTTTATTCTATCAATTGCCCAACTGTAATTTGTTTACCCAGCATGTTATTTTATCTATGGAGAGACACCACTAGTGAACTGTGGACCCCGGTCCTATTTTAATCATATTGCAATCACCTGTTTACTTTTCGCACACTGTTTACTTTACTCGCATATACTCTACTGTTTTCCACTTGATACGCTCATAACCTTTGTTTCAAGCAAACCGTGAGATTGACAACCTCATCGCAAGTTGGGAACAAAGTATTTGTTTGTGTGTGTGCAGGTTCCACAAACACCTTCAGTCGTCATTGTCTCCCTTCTCCTGTTCGATATACCTTGGTTTCTTAACTGAGGGAAAACTTGCCACTACACTCATCATACCTTCCTCTTGGGGTTCCCAATGGGCTGGTCATCACCACGCACAAGGACTTACTGCTCCCACGTCAACTACACGCCACAGCTCTTTTCTAGCGTCATCATCACACGAGTAGCATATGCATAATATATGCCATGAATCTCTCTAAGCGCAACCTAACCCCGGTGATTTAGTTTTATTGAGTGGTGGTGACTTTGTTGTGATGTGTTGCACTTTTAAGTTCGATTGCACAACCAAGGTTGTTAAGGGTTTTAGGTTAGCTCATTATTCTATACAAGTAAAACAATAAAGCCTAGACATGAAGTATATTCTTAGGGTTCACCTTGATTGGTGGTAATTGTAGAAGACTGGTATTAAGGTGATGACTTGGAAGTAAAACATTTAAGTTGTGTATTAAGATTTGCAATCAATTGGTTTATCAAGGATATGCAAAGTTGAAGTAAAGCATATCACATAACAATACACAAAATAATTTTAGGGTTGACAACAATCTTAATAGAAAGTAGGGTTTTACTTTAAAATTAAAAGGAAATGGTATAATGTTTATTTGCAGGTATCTTAAAATAATAACTTTTGAACAACATATTCTTTAATGGATATTAGTACTAGAATTCATTTTAGTGGTCATTTGCCTTTTTAGAACATTGGAGTAATTAAGAAAACACAATTTCCTTTGTCAATAGTTGCTAGGGTTTGAATCATAATTTTAAATGGTTACAAATTTGATTTAGACATTTCTCATAATTAAATATGAATCTTAATTAAACAATTATCAATTAGTGGATTGTAGTTGAAAATAAAGTCTAAACACAATTTACTGCTTATTTAAGATTTTCCTTAATTTAGTACTTTTAAAACTATTTTGTAAAATAGTTTTAGGGTTTTAAAATACTAATAGTGAAGTTTTAAAATATTAAACTTGAATAATGAATGTTGTTTAAATAAAGTACTTTGATTTTATAAACACTTATTTTTAATTTAGAAAAGTTATTTGATTCCTAAATGTTGCTTAAATCCATAATTTGAAAATGCTACTTAAACATGTTTTATAAATTTATGCAATTTTATTCTACACAAGCACAAGATATTATAGCAAAAATATGTAGATCTTATTTTTGTGGTCATTTTGATATATTTATTCATATTTTTCTGATTTGAAACAATTATGAAGTTTATAAGTTTTTGGTATTTTATGATATTTCTGGGTCTTCTATTTTTGTGCCCTCAGGTCCTTAGTTGTACTCAGTTTTCCCCAGCTCCTTAGTTTTTCCTCAATTTTCCCCAAGCCCTTGTCTGAAACCCTCAGAAGGAGCTCGGACGGGAGAATTCCCGTTTAGTTGACAGTTCCGTGCTAACGTGTGGGGCCGCGTCGTGTGGGGCTGCGTCACGTGGGGCTGATAGAAAGGGACCGCGTGTGATAGGAGGAGACCGCGTTTGGTTGTACGTGAGAGCTCGGTTCTGTCTCTCTCGGCCTAAATTGGCATTTTTCAGATCGCCTTTTTCCCCTCTCTCTCTCTGTAACAGTTCTCTCTCTTTTAACCAAATTAGTATCAAATCTAGAGAAGCTTCTATTTCTGTCTTTTCTTCAATGATTGTTTCCTTTTGGCCCTCGTTTTTTGCTCAATATGGTAACAAATCTAGTAGCAAATCTAGAAGCTAGTATAGGATAAATTCACAGCAGCATAATAAATCCAGAAAACTGAGTATAATACATAAACTGCATACAGCAGCCAATAACGATGTTAATGTTCATGACAAACTAAGCTAAAAATAATACAAGACGCAATGTATAGCCAACATGAAGATTAGGATACCCCCGGATGAATGAATCTGTTCTTCATTCAGCATATATTTCTTCGTCGCTACATTCTTGTATCTGAAGGAAATACTCATTGAACTCCTTCCGTCTGCAGTGTGCAGCCAATACATCCTCCAAACGGTATGGCCTTTATTCATTTCTTAGACCGTAGTTTCCTAATCTATCCACACGTAGTGGCCACTCATCCCAGGCCTTTATATCATCAAAGTACTCTCTGATATAACCCAAATCCGCGTAGTAGATGCAGCCAGGTCAAAGTGTCGGGTGCACTCTGGGGTCGACAGAGATACATCGGATATAATGGACGAAGAAGGCACGACAGCCAATGTTACTGACGGGATGGAGAGAGTGGCTCTCAGTGTCCACACGGTACACCAATGGTTGACCTTCCTCCAAATGCCTATTGTCACTGCTGCCGCCCAACAACACAAGCAGCAGATCACCATCCGACTTCACAAGGTAGACCTTGGAATCATTTCCAAGTTCTGGAAATGAAAATAGTGTCTCCATGTTGACAGTGCTCGCACTCTGCTCCAACTGGACATTGTTGGTGCACACTAATTTTCTGAACTAAAAATTGTTCACAGCTATTGCATATAATTCACCACTGAATGGGGTAATGCAACGCAGAGAATGGTGCTCGATCGAAAATCTTCCTTCTCCCCAATCTTCATCTATACCCTTAGTTGGAGTGGTCTCATCGACCCAAGCAATTTCTGCCGGGTAACCTGTGGAAACGAAGACCATAGTAGGGACTTCATTACAGCGATTGACTCCAGAATAACAGATGGCATCTGTGCCTCAAATATAGTGTTCAATGTCTTTGTGAGTGGGTTCAGAAGCCGTATCTTGTGCGGCTGGTTCTTCTAGGCAAGCACGATGACGCCACAGCAAAAGCCGACGAAGTAGTATCTAAAATATATTGATGAAGATAACATTTAGCACTAAGATGTTTACGATTGAAAATAAAAATATATTAACTCTATAGATAGAGAGGAATTTGAACCTTGCATGAACTTTCGTTAGATTGATGGTGACGTAGCGGGATGTGCGGAGGTGGAGGAAGGTGAACTCAGTGGCGCGTGGAAGGGCATGTTTACCATGATCCATTCGTGCAGGTACACATCGGGCTCAGGTAAATCTGAGTGCCAATTTCTACAAACTTGCCTCAAAGCAGAGTAGGTGTCCACATACTCCTCGTTCGCTAGTAAGCAGTCACCGATCTTGTGAAGTAGTCCGTCAGCCATGAGAGAGGCCCAGTTCAAGGAGGCGCCTCGCTTGGATGCGCCGCCCTCAGAGGCGACGAGCTCGGCGGCGATTGCCTCGGATGCGACGGGCTCAGTGGTGATGGGCTCGGAGGCGATGGGCTTGGAGGCGATGGGCATGGAGGCAACGGGCTCGGGGGCAATGGGCTCGGAGGTGACAGGCTCGGAGGCGATGGGCTCAGAGGTGATGGGCTCGGGGACGATGGCCGCCGGCGCATTCTTCTTCTCCATCGCCGACAGGGGAGCGCGCGTAGGGCGGTTGGGTTTTTTTTCCTTCGATTTGGAGAAGTTGATGGGACGTGAGAGGCGTGGTTGCGTGCGTGAGTGAGAATGAGACTGGGTGCAGAGGGAGGGAGAGAGGGGTGCTAATGCCAAGTTAATGTGGAATATGCAGTTGATGGTCCTTGTGCGTGGTGAACAACCAGCCCGTTGGGAACCCCAAGCGGAAGGTGTGATGAGTATAGCAGCTCATTTTCCCTCAGTTAAGAAACCAATGTTTATCGTTCTTGGAGAGAAGGGACAATAACGACTGAAGGTGATGCTTGCTAGTTTGCGACAGCTCTGGACAATTCATATATGGCGCCTCGTCCAAGCTTTGCTTGCTAGCTGCAACGCGGAACCTGCACACAACACAACCAAGTAGTTTGTTCCCAACTTGCGATGAGGTTGTCAATCTCACCGGTTTGCTTGAAACAAAGGTTATGAGCGTATCGAGTGGAAAACAGTAGAAGTATGCGAGTAAAGTAAACAGGTGATAGCAATATGATGGAAATAGGACCGAGGTCCACAGTTCACTAGTGGTGTCTCTCCATAAGATAAATAACACATGCTGGGTAAACAAATTACAATTGGGCAATTGATAGAATAAAGATAAACATGATTTGTCAAGAAGATCACTATGAGATTTACTCTGGGCATTACAACAAAATACATAGACCGCCATCCAACGGCATCTATGACTAATAATCCACTTGTGGCGAATCAATCCGAGAATTCCACAAGTATTAAGTTGCGAACAACAGATAACTGCATTAAGCAAAGTGTGTAATGTAAACAAAGCATATGCCCTTGAGCATATGAATATTGTTTTCTCCCTAGTAGCAATAGCACATCTACAACCTTAGAGGTTTCTGTCACTCCCCCAGGTTAAATAGAGGCATGAACCCACTATCGAGCATAAATACCCCCTCTTGGAGTCACTAGCAACTACTCGGCCAAGATAGCTACTAACAACGGAGAGCATGCAAGATCATAAACAACATAGAGATAACAAAAGATAATATTCAGTATAGCAACTCAATCATAACACCAATATTCATCGGATCCCAACAAACCAAACATGTAGAATTACATAACGGTGATCTCAATCATGTAGGGCAGCTCATGAGATCTAAACATGAAGCACATGGTGGAGAAGACAACCATCTAGCTACTGCTATGGACTACTCACTCATCACTCCGGAGGCAAGCATGGCGATGAAGAAGACCTCCGGTGGTGATTCCCCTCTCCGGCAGGGTGCCGGGAAGAGCTTCTAGACCCTCTCGATCTTCGGGTCGACGGCGGCGGTGGATCGCGATGTGTTCTGGAAAAGTGATCGGGTCCTTAGGTTTTTCCCGGCGGGGGGTCTTTATAGGCGAAGGGGCGATGTCAGAGCTGGCCCCAGGCCTCCTCACGCCAGGGCGGCGCGGCCAGGGGCTGGGCCGCGCCAGCCCTGTGTGAGGGCGGCCTGTGGCCCCTCTCCTTCTTCTCTTCGGATGACTGGAAGCTCCCGGACAAAATAAGACTTCAGGAACTTATTTCGTCCAATTCTGAGAATATTTCCTGTGTATCACTTCTGAAACACAAAAACAGCAGAAAACAGGGAACTGGCACTGTGGCGACTTGTTAATAGGTTAGTTCCAGAAAATGCATAAAAGTGCCACAAAGTGTAACGAAATAGTAGGCAAATGGTGTAAAAACAAGCATGGAGAATCAAAAATTATAGATACGTTGGAGACGTATCAAGCATCCCCAAGCTTAACTCCTGCTCGTCCTCGAGTAGGTAAGTGATAACAAAAGAATAATTTTTGAGGTGACATGCACCTACATAATCTTGATCATATATGTAAGCATTTGTGAGCTGGGATCATAAGAACTTAAAACATGGGCATGAAGATATAATCTTGATAATAAGAACTTAGCAACCATGTTGTAAACATGCAAATGAACACAAACAAAAGATCATGAAAATGAAACAATGAAAGTCAAACGTTTGTTCAAATCATACGGAAAAACATACAAATGGTTTTTAGCTTGTCCTTCAAAGAGAGCAAAACATAAATGCATAGGACACCTTCAAGTTTAAGAGGGTGACTAGATACAAATAATTTGAGAACAAGTGAAACCAACAATATGAATCAATCAATGAAAACTTTGGGACAATGCACATTATACTAAGAATGACAACTATGCTCTCTTAATGGTGCATAAAGAAAGAAGGTGGTGACTCAACATAAAAGTAGAAGAAAGGCCCTTCGCAAAGGGAAGCAGTGATTGCAAGATTTATAACCTTCAAAAATTATGGTACTTACCGGCTTTGAGCTCTCATTGCCCCCATCATAAGCATCTTGAATGGTTAAAGTTAATGCGAGAACAATTATGATGCATATGCTTGACAAATCATAAGTTGAAAACCTCGTGTCCCATGAATACGAGTACCCAAACCTCATGCTACTTTACTTAGAGTCCCAAGCAAGGCTCTTGTCATTGTAAGTATATGCATATCATTGAGAACCGCCAATGGGGTACCTCCATGCCCGATGACATGGAACAAGCCCACATCAAAATGACAGGACAAACAGACAATGAACACCTCGACATCTCTTTTATTTGCCATTTGTTTAGATTTTTATTGTGAGATGTGTCATCGAATATTCACCATGGGTATGCTGCAAATTTTCACCATGAATTATGCATGGCTTAGATTAGCAGCCCGACGTTTCCCTAACACATATACAAACTCCATGATCCCCACAAGATTCCCAATTCATTTCACACCGCGGGCATCCATAAACAAAAGATCATGATATCAACTCAAATAAGAAGTGCAATGTTGAAAGCTTGCCCATGACTGCATGGCTGGGTTAGTCTCCACCTTACAACTTGAAAGCATAACAACTCAACATAAGAGACCACAATGTCAAAATTTTAAGAACAGGAAAAAGTAAAGTGTGCCTTCCGGTTCGTGAGAGCTTTACTGACCGAATTTCGCATAACACTGGTAAGAGTTTAATTTGAAGAGAAAATAAAAGCAAGTCAAATTTACTTGGAATAGCAAATTGCTAGTAGGTATATATGGTGGACACTTTGGGAAACTTTGGCTTTTAGGAATTGGATGCACGAGTAGAGCTCATACTCAGTACAAGGCGAGGGCTAGCAGAAGACTGGGAGCGACCAACTAAGAGAACAATAATGGCCATAATCATGCAAAGCAACAAAGCGACATTAAAAGAAGCATAAGATGGCATCAAAAGTCAAAAACTAAATGATCATAGAGGCTATTGGCAACTTTGTAAGAGTCTAACATGTGTGAGCATGCGCCAAGTCAACCCAAATAAAGCATCAAGGAGAAAACCAAAATAATGCTTCCATACAATAAAAACAACGCATGATTTTTTCAAAGGCTCATTAAGCAATCTCAGTTATTTGAGACAATTCATGCTACAGCAAAACCACTAAGCATACTATCAAAAAGACATCAAGCATGACATGAAAAAGCCTAAGCCGCAGTCTACACAAGCTCCTTCTTGTACCACTTTTTTACATAAAGCTTTTTCTCTTTTCCAACACCATTTGAAATTTTTATAAACACCTCTTTTGATGAAAACTAATAAAGATCAGAGGCAAAAATACATCTTGATGAAAAGATATGACAAGGTCTGAACGCAAATCAAGGCAAAAACGAAAACCAAAAGCAGTAGCGAAAAAAGGAGAACACTCGGTGAACGATAAGAGTGAAAAATGGAGCGTTCTTTGCAAATGAAAATGAGTACATCTCCTCCAAAGGAAATTTGTTGGGGTCCAACCATTTATTGCAGAAAACTACATAAACTAACTAAGAAAACTAAAACAACTGACGCTCCAAGAAAAACACATAGTGCATGAAGCAATAAAAAATATAGTGTCTTGAAAGGTGACCTGATTTTTCCCGATGAAGAAGGGGTGCCTCGGGGGCATCCCCAAGCTTTGACGCTTGTAATTCTTGGATATTTCTTGGGGTGATGCATGGGCATCCCTAAGCTTGAGCTTTTGTCCATTCTTCAACTCATCTCATCATTCTCCAATCCCTACACTCGAAAACTTCCTTCGTACAAAACTAAACACAATTCTATTAGCAACATTAGTGTAGCATAACATATAATCAACCTCTTTTTGCTTCAGGTTTCAACTCAAAACCACCACATATATAGCAAATACTACTGTAGCAACTTCCCCAAAAGTTCCGTGATCAAAAGAACTCCAAAGAAAGCGATAAAGCGGCAAACACAAATATTGGCAGAAATCTGTCAAAACAGAACAGCTGACAAATGACGAATTTTTGAGGGGTTTTCTGTTGCTCAAATCAAAAAGTGTTCAACTAATGAAAGTTTGGATATAATCTGGGGCATATGCACAAGAAATTGCAGGTCCAAAAGATATACAGAGAATTTATACGAATTTTTACGCTGCAGCACCGAAAACAGTTTCAGGACAGCAACATCCCCAAATCTTTACCTCACTCGAATTAGAGGCTTCTCTTGGCACAAAAACAAAATAAACAAGATAAGGAGCGGTCATTACAGTAGTAATGACTTCCAAGACTCAAATAAAATAAAAAGTACTGAAAGTAAAACATTGGGTTATCTCCCAAGAGTGCTTTTCTTTAACGTCTTTGAGCTAGGCGCAGAAAATTGTGAATCAAGTAACATCAGAAGGAGCATTAAGATCAACTGCATAAGTCTTGTCAATAAGGCATTGTATTTCATCCACATAAGTTTTAGAAGACCCTTTGTGATCATGCCTTGGTTCACTCAAATCACAAAAAAGATTTTTGGGACAGATCTAGTCAAAATTATTTTCGAAAGCTTCACATAATCCCAAGAGCTTGCTAGGTATAGGTATTTCGGCTCCTTCATCGTTAGTACTAATAACCTTTATAGGTGAACCGAGTTTATTAAAACGTTTAAGAACTTTTCTAGCTTCAATAATGACATCTTTAAATTCTAAGCGCAAAGTTTCCAAAATAAAAGCTTTCTTTTCAGGATCTTCAATTTCATGAAGCTTAAGGAACATGTATTGCGTAAAAGGATTAAGACTAGCAAACCTAGTTTCCAACATGTGAATCAAATAAGCAGAAGCAACTTCAATACTAGGAGCTAGCTCAACCAAAGATTTCTCCTCAACTTCCTCATGCATACTAATGTGATTAAAGAACTCCTCAATGTTACTTTTTCCAATAATTGAACCACTACCTACTGAGAAGTCCTCCAGAACGTACTTAGGGATCAACATAATGAACTAAAAGTAAAGAAATAACAACTACCAAGGATTCTAATTTTTTGGGGTTTTTGATATAAAATGATGCAGGTAAAATAAATAAAGTAAAGCAAAACAATAACAAAGTAAAGAATGTGCGTGCGAAAAACTCCCCTCGCAGAAGTCTTCCAATCTCCCCGGCAACGGCGCCAGAAAATAGGCTGCTAATGCCAAGTTGATGTGGAATATGCAGTTGATGGTCCCTGTGTGTGGTGAACAACCAACCCGTTGGGAACCCCAAGAGGAAGGTGTGATGAGTATAGCAGCTCGTTTTCCCTCAGTTAAGAAACCAAGGTTTATCGTTCTTGGAGAGAAGGGACAATAACGACTGAAGGTGATGCTTGCTAGTTTGCGACAGCTCCGGACAATTCATATATGGTGCCTCGTCCAAGCTTTGCTTGCTAGCTGCAACGCGGAACCTGCACACAACACAACCAAGTACTTTGTTCCCAACTTGCGATGAGGCTGTCAATCTCACCGGTTTGCTTGAAACAAAGGTTATGAGCGTATCGAGTGGAAAACAGTAGAAGTATGCGAGTAAAGTAAACAGTGCGAGTAAAGTAAACAGGTGGTAGCAATATGACGGAAATAGGACCGGGGTCCATAGTTCACTAGTGGTGTCTCTCCATAAGATAAATAACACATGCTGGGTAAACAAATTACAATTGGGCAATTGATAGAATAAAGATAAACATGATATGTCAAGAAGATCACTATGAGATTTACTCTGGGCATTACAACAAAATACATAGACTGCCATCCAACTGCATCTATGACTAATAATACACTTGTGGCGAATCAATCCGAGAACTCCACAAGTATTAAGTTGCGAACAACAGATAATTGCATTAAGCAAAGTGTGTAATGTAAACAAAACATATGCCCTTGAGCATATGAATGTTGTTTTCTCCCTAGTAGCAATAGCACATCTACAACCTTAGAGGTTTCTGTCACTCCCCCAGGTTAAATAGATACATGAACCCACTATCGAGCATAAATACCCCCTCTTGAAGTCACTAGCAACTACTCGGCCAAGATAACTACTAACAACGGAGAGCATGCAAGATCATAAACAACATAGAAATAACAAAAGATAATATTCAGTATAGCAACTCAATCATAACACCAATATTCGTCGGATCCCAACAAACCAAACATGTAGAATTACATAACGGTGATCTCAATCATGTAGGGCAGCTCATGAGATCTAAACATGAAGCACATGGTGGAGAATACAACCATCTAGCTACTGCTATGGACCCATAGTCCAAGGTAGACTACTCACTCATCGCTCCGGAGGCAAGCATGGCGATGAATAAGACCTCCAGTGGCGATTCCCCTCTCTGGCAGGGTGCCGGGAAGAGCTTCTGAACCCTCCCGATCTTCGGGTCAATGGCGGCGGCGGATCGCGATGTGTTCTGGAAAAGTGATCGGGTCCTTAGGTTTTTCCCGTCGGGGGGTCTTTATAGGCGAAGGGGCGATGTCAGAGGTGGCCCCAGGCCTCCTCACGCCAGGGCGGCGCGGCCAGGGGCTGGGCCGCGCCAGCCCTGTGTGAGGGCGGCCTGTGGCCCCTCTCCTTCTTCTCTTTGGATGACTGGAAGCTCCCGGACAAAATAAGACTTCAGAAACTTGTTTCGTCCAATTCTGAGAATATTTCCTGTGTATCACTTCTGAAACACAAAAACAGCAGAAAATAGGGAACTGGCACTGTGGTGACTTGTTAATAGGTTAGTTCTAGAAAATGCATAAAAGTACCACAAAGTGTAATGAAACAGTAGGCAAATGGTGTAAAAACAAGCATGGAGCATCAAAAATTATAGATACGTTGGAGACATATCAAGGGGCTCTGTACAGGCAAAGTGATGGTTGGTCTCAGCAGTTTCTCAAAAAAACTAGACGTTTGGTCTCAACACGCGCACCGCCTAACCGCTGCGCACCGCGACACGCATCCGTGGTACTGCACGTTTGCACCATTACTTGTACTTAGTTCTACCCTTGACTCTTACACTAGAAAAATATATGTACTCAGTTTTCCCCTCGAGTACTAATATTGGCTAGTGCAATATACTCAGTTTTACCCTCAAGTGGCTGGTCAACAGAGAGTCAACAAATGGGATTAAGCTATCTAATTGAGTCATTTCATGCGCAAAAAAATTCAAAAAAATTAAAATCATAGTGCCTCCTACTCATGGAGTCTTGTTATGCGACCTGCCACGTAGGAAATCATAACAATCATATATAAATCAAGTTTTACCAAAAATGGCCACTTCTCAAATCACTAGTAGCTATGAAGGTTCATGGCTTTCCACTCAAACCCCTTCTCAAAACATCTATACCCAAAACATAGTTTGTCTGAATGAGACCATAATTTTCACACTCATGTATATTTGAATTGCTAATACTTTGAGGTAGGCCAACCTGGGTTTCATTGTACAAAACATGTGTTTTTCTTTTTCTAAATCTTTTATTTGAATTCCTTGGCCTGTTTACTATTTACTTGCACTTGGATCCTTGATACTACTCAGTTTTACACTCTCCCTTCTCACAGAAGCCCAAACTTGGCCTGATTGGTCGAGCTGTTGTCACACGGATCGTGCCCACCTACCGTCGATCCTATGATCTAACAGGCAGGATAACCCCTCTTTCTCTCTCATCATGGCCACCCTCTCTCTATCTGTCGGTGGCAAACTACTACCCTCTATGTATGCTAAATAACGAGTTTGCCACCGGATTCAACAAGTTCGGTAATCATGAATTTCTTGTAGGCATTACTTTTCACGGTAAAACAATAAACTATCACGAATTTCCATTTCTTTTAGGCATTACTTTTCACGGTAAAATGATAAACTATCACAAATTTCCATTTCTTGTAGGCATTACTTTTCACGGTAAAATGATAAACTATCACGAATTTCCATTTCTTTTAGGCATTACTTTTCACGGTAAAATGATAAACTATCACGAATTTCCATTTCCATCAAGATAGTCCGCATTACTTTTTTGTTGAGATATAAACCCCCACAACGGTCATCTCCTCCTTAATTTATTGTGTGCACCCCACAACGGTCATCTCTGATGCGTGGTGAATGACCAGCCCGTTGGGAACCCCAAAAGGAAGGTGTGATGAGTATAGCAGCTAGTTTTCCCTTAGTTAAGAAACCAAGGTTTATCGTTCTTGGAGAGGAGAGACAAACAACTGAAGGTGATGCTGACTGGCTTAGTAACACTCCAACAAGGGCGCACTTGTTGACTCGTCTTCGGCCAGTGCAATGCGGAACCTGCACACTACACAACCAAGTACTTCGTTCCCAACTTGCGATGAGGTTGTCAATCTCATCGGTTTGCTTGAAATAAAGGTTATGAGCGTATCGAGTGGAAAACAGTAGAGTATGTGAGTAAAGTAAACAGTGTGAGTAAAGTAAACAGGTGATAGCAATATGATGGAAATAGGACCGGGGTCCATAGTTCACTAGTGGTGTCTCTCCATAAGATAAATAACACATGCTGGGTAAACAAATTACAGTTGGGCAATTGATAGAAAAAAGATAAATGTGATATGTCAAGAAGATCACTATGAGATTTACTCTGGGCATTACAACAGAATACATAGACCGCCATCCAACTGCATCTATGACTAATAATCCACTTGTGGCGAATCAATCCGAGAACTCCACAAGTATTAAGTTGCGAACAACAGATAATTGCATTAAGCAAAGTGTGTAATGTAAACAAAGCATATGCCCTTGAGCATATGAATGTTGTTTTCTCCCTAGTAGCAACAGCACATCTACAACCTTAGAGGTTTCCGTCACTCCCCCAGGTTAAATAGAGGCATGAACCCACTATCGAGCATAAATACCCCCTCTTGGAGTCACTAGGAACTACTCGGCCAAGATAGCTACTAACAATGGAGAACATGCAAGATCATAAACAACATAGAGATAACAAAAGATAATATTCAGTACAGCAACTTAATCATAAACACCAATATTCATCGGTTCCCAACAAACCAAACATGTAGAATTACATAACGGTGATCTCAATCATGTAGGGCACGTCATGAGAATTAAACATGAAGCACATGGTGGAGGAGACAACCATCTAGCTACTGTATGGACCCATAGTCCAAGGTAGACTACTCACTCATCGCTCCGGAGGCAAGCATGGCGATGAAGAAGACCTTCGGTGGCGATTCCCCTCTCTGGCAGGGTGCCGGGAAGAGCTTCTGGACCCTCCCGATCTTTGGGTCGACGGCGGCGGTGGATCACGATGTGTTCTGGAAAAGTGATCGGGTACTTAGGTTTTTTCCGTCGGGGGGTCTTTATAGGCGAAGGGGCGATGTCAGAGGAGGGGTCAGGCGCCCTCACGCTAGGCTCGCGCGGCCAGGCCCCTGGCCACGCTGCCCTAGCGTGTGGGGCCCTGGTGGCCCCCCTCCTACTCCTCTTCGGATCTCTGGAAGCTTCCAGGTAAAATAAGACTTCAGGAACTTGTTTCGTCTAATTCCGAGAATATTTCCTGTGTATCACTTCTGAAACACAAAAACAGCAAAAAACAGGGAACTGGCACTATGGCAACTCGTTAATAGGTTAGTTCCGGTAAATGCATAAAAGTGCCATGAAGTGTAACAAAACAATAGGCAAATGGTGTAAAAAGAAGCATGGAGCATCAAAAATTATAGATACGTTGGAGACGTATCAAGCATCCCCAAGCTTAACTCCTGCTCGTCCTCGAGTAGGTAAGTGATAACAAAAGAATAATTTTTGAGGTGACATGCACCTACACAATCTTGATCATATATGTAAGCATTTGTGAGCTGGGATCATAAGAACTTAAAACATGGGCATGAAGGTATAATCTTGACAATAAGAACTTACCAACCATGTTGTAAACATGCAAATGAACACAAACAAAAGATCATGAAAATGAAACAATGAAAGTCAAACGTGTGTTCAAATCATAAGGAAAAACATACAAATGGTTTTCAGCTTGTCCTTCAAAGAGAGCAAAACATAAATGCATAGGACACCTTCAAGTTTAAGAGGGCGACTAGATACAAATAATTTATGAACAAGTGAAACCAACAATATGAATCAATCAATGAACTTTGGGACAATGCATATTACACTAAGAATGACAACTATGCTCTCTTAATGGTGCATAAAGATAGAAGGTGGTGACTCAACATAAAAGTAAAAGAAAGGCCCTTCGCAGAGGGAAGCAGTGATTGCAAGTTTTATAACCTTCAAAAATTATGGTACTTACCGGCTTTGAGCTCTCATTGCCCCCATCATAAGCATCTTGAATGGTTAAAGTTAATGCGAGAACAATTATGATGCATATGCTTGACAAATCATAAGTTGAAAACCTCATGCCCCGTGAATACGAGTACCCAAACCTCATGCTACTTTAATTAGAGTCCCAAGCAAGGCTCTTGTCATTGTAAGTATATGCATATCATTGAGAACTGCCAATGGGGTACCTCCGTGCCCGATGACATGGAACAAGCCCACACCAAAATGACAGGACAAGCAGACAATGAACACCTCGACATCTCTTTTACTTGCCTTTTGTTTAGCTTTTTATTGTGAGATGCGTCGTTGAATGTTCACCATGGGTACGCTACAAATTTCCACCATGAATTATGCGTGGCTTAGATTGGCGGCCCGGCGTTTCCCTAACACATATACAAACTCCATGATCCCCACAAGATTCCCAATTCATTTCACACCGCGGGCATCCATAATAAAAAGATCACGATATCAACTCAAATAAGAAGTGCAATGTTGAAAGCTTGCCCCATGACAGCATGGCTGGGCTACAATCCAACTTAGAACTTGCAAGCATAACAACTCAACATAAGAGACCACAATGTCAAATTTTTAAGAACAGGAAAAAGTAAAGTGCGCCTTCCGGTTCGTGAGAGCTTTACTGACCGAATTTCACATAACACTGGTAAGAGTTTAATTTGAAGAGAAAATAAAAACAAGTCAAATTTACTTGGAATAGAAAATTGCTAGTAGGTATGTATGTGGACACTTTGGAAAACTTTGGCTTTTAGGAGTTGGATGCACGAGTAGAGCTCATACTCAGTACAAGGCGAGGGCTAGCAAAAGACTGGGAGCGACCAACTAAGAGAGCAATAATGGCCATAATCATACAAAGCGACAAAGCGACATTAAAAGAAGCATAAGATGGCATCAAAAGTCAAAAACTAAATGATCATGAAGGCTATTGGTGACTTTGTAAGAGTCTAACATGTGTGAGCATGCGCCAAGTCAACCCAAATAAAGCATCAAGGAGAAAACCAAAATAATGCTTCCATACAATAAAAACAACGCATGATTTTTTCAAAGGCTCATTAAGCAATCTCCGTTATTTGAGACAAGTCATGCTACAGCAAAAGTACTAAGCATACTATCAAAAATACATCAAGCATGACATGAAAAAGCCTAAGCCACAGTCTACACAAGCTCCTTCTTGTACCACTATTTTGCACAAAGCTTTTTCTCTTTTCCAACACCATTTGAAATTTTTAAAGACACCTCTTTTGATGAAAACCAATAAAGATCAGAGGCAAAAATAAAACTTGATGAAAAGATATGGCAAGGTCTGAACGGAAATCAAGGCAAAAACAAAAACCAAAAGCAGTAGCAGAAAAAGAAGAACACTCGTTGAACAATAAGAGTGAAAAACGGAGTGTTCTTGGCAAATGAAAAGCAAGACAACTTCTCCAAAGAAAATTTGTTGGGGTCCAACCATTTATTGCAGCAAACAAAACAAATTACACTAACTAAGAAAACTAAAACAACTGATGCTCCAAGAAAAACACATAGTGCATGAAGCAATAAAAATATAGCGTCTTGAAAGGTGACCTGATTTTTGCCGATGAAGAAGGGGTGCCTCGGGGGCATCCCCAAGCTTTGACGCTTGTACTTCTTGGATATTTCTTGGGGTTCTGGGCATCCCCAAGCTTGAGGTTTTGTCCATTCTTCAACTCATCTCATCATTCTCCAATCCCTACACTTGAAAACTTCCTTCATACAAAACTAAACACAATTCTATTAGCAACATTAGTGCAGGCATAACATATAATCAATCCTCTTTTTGCTTCAGGTTTCAACTCAAAACCACCACATATATAGAAAATACTACTGTAGAAACTTCTCTAAAAGTTCCATGATCAAAACAACTCAAAAGAAAGCGATAAAGTGGCAAACACAAATATTGGCAGAAATCTGTCAAAACTGAACAGCTGATAAAGGTCAAATTTTTGAGGGGTTTTCTGTTGCTCAAATCAAAAAGTGTTCAACTAACAAAAGTTTGGATATAACCTGGGGCATATGCAAAAGAAATTGCAGGTCCAAAAGATATATAGAGAATTTATACGAATTTTTACGGTGCAGCACCGAAAACAGTTTCAGGACAGCAACATCCCCAAATCTTTACCTCACTCAAATTAGAGGCTTCGCTTGGCACAAAAACGAAATAAACAAGGTAAGGAGCGGTCATTACAGTATTAATGACTTCCAAGACTCAAATAAAAGAAAAAGTACTGAAAAGAAAACATTGTTTTATCTCCCAAGAGTGCTTTTCTTTAACGTCTTTGAGCTAGGCGCAGAAAATTGCGAATCAAGTAATATCAAGTGATGAAGCATCAAGCTCATAATTTGCTCTAAGAATAGAGTCAAAAAGTAGTGGGAATTGATACTTGATAGTGCCTTCCCTCATATCGATGATAGCACCTACAGTTCAAAGAAAGGGTCTTCCCAAAATAATAGGACATGAAGCATGGCATTCAACGTCCATAACAAGAAAATCAACGGGAACAAGGTTATTGTTAACCACAATAAGAACATCATTAATTCTTCCCAAAGGTTTCTTCTTAGCAACATCAGCAATAGGAACATCAAATTAACATTTTTCAAGTGGTGGTAAATCAAGCATGTCATAAATCTTTCTAGGCATGATAGAAATACTAGCACCTAGATCACATAAAGCATGGCAATCAAAACCATTAACATGCATATCAATGATGGGTTCCCAACCATCTTCTAACTTCTTGGGAACAGAGGGTTCCCTAATTTTTATGAGAGCATTGGTAATATGCTTAGTAAAAGCAATATTTAGAGAACTAGCATTGGGAGTCAAAGCAAGCTTTTGCAGGAACAAAATTACTTCAGATATATTGCAGCCATCAATATAAAAATCATTAAAAGAAGTAGAGCTATCATCTCCCACACTCCAAAAAATTTCAGCACTCTTTTGAGAAAAAGTTTTGGCAGTTTTATGCTTTTTAACACAAGGAGTGGGAGTTTTCTCTACACCAATCAAAGTAAGAGGATTGCTAGCATTAGGAGCAACATAATTAGAGGTAGTAATGGTACATACCTTCATCTCTCTAGCCATCTCATCTTCTCTTTCCCACCTGGCATGCAATTCCGCTAACAATCTAATATTTTCATCAATTCTAACTTGAATAGCATTAGCGGTAGCAAAAACATTGTTCTCTTTCACATCATTAGGCAACACTTTTAATTTCAGAAGTTCAACATCATGAGCAAGGCTATCAACTTTAGAAGCAAGAATATCAATTTTGCCTAACTTTTCCTCAACAGACTTGTTAAAAGCAGTTTGCTTACCGATGAAGTCCTTGAGCATTACCTCAAGCTCGGAGAGCGCGGCCCTACTGTTGTTGTAGGAATTACCATAAGAGTTACCATAACCATTACCATTGGTAGAAGGATACGGCCTATAATTGTTACTAGCAAAATTGTTCCTATAAGCATTGTTGTTAAAATTATTGTTTCTAATGAAATTCACATCAACATGCTCTTCTTGAGCAACCAGAGAGGCTAAAGGAACATTATTAGGATCAACATGAATCCTATCATTAGCAAGCATAGCCATAATGGTATCAATCTTATCATTCAAGGAAGAGGTTTCCTCAACAGAATTTACCTTCTTACCTTGTGGAGCTCTCTCGGTGTGCCATTCAGAATAATTTACCATCATGTTGTCGAGTAGCTTTGATGCGGCGCCCAAGGTAAGGGACATAAAAGTGCCTCCAGCAGCTAAATCAAGTAGGTTCTTTGAAAAAAAATTTAGTCCTGCATAAAAAGTGTGGATAATCATCCAAGTAGTCAGTCCATGAGTGGGCAATTCTTTATCATAGATTTCATTCTTTCCCAAGCTTGAGCAACATGTTCATTATCAAACTGAGTAAACTTCATAATATTGCTACACAAGGATATAATCTTAGCAGGAGGATAGTATCTACCAATAAAAGCATCTTTACACTTAGCCCACGAATCAATACTATTCTTAGTAAAAAACAGCAACCAATCTTTAGCTTTTCCTCTCAAAGAAAAAGGAAACAACTTGAGCTTAATAATATCACTATCAACATCCTTATATTTCTGCATCTCACATAGCTCAACAAAATTGTTGAGATGAGCTGCAGTATCTTCAGTACTAGCACCAGAGAATTGCTCTTTCATAACAAGGTTCAAAAAAGCAGGCTTAATCTCATAAAAGTTTGCAGCAGTAGCAGGTGGTGCAATAGGAGTGCAGATAAAATCACTATTGTTTGTGCTAGTAAAGTCACACAACTTGGTGTTTTTAGGATTGGCCATTTTAGCAAAACGAAAGTAAACAAGTAAAAAACAACTACCAAGGATTCTAAATTTTTTTGGGTTTTTGATATAAAATGATGCAGGTAAAATAAATAAAGTAAAGCAAAACAATAACGAAGTAAAGAATGTGTGTGCGAAAACTCCCCTCGCAGAAGTCTTCTACTTCCTCCCCGGCAACGGCGCCAGAAAATTAGCTTGATGCGTGGTGAATGACCAGCCTGTTGGGAACACCAAGAGGAAGGTGTGATGAGTATAGCAGCTAGTTTTCCCTCAGTTAAGAAATCAATGTTTATCGTTCTTAGAGAGGAGAGACAAATGACTAAAGGTGATGCAGACTGGCTTAGTAAAACTCCAACAAGGGCGCACTTGTTGAGTCATCTTCGGCCAGTAGCAACGCGGAACCTGCACACAACACAACCAAGTACTTCGTTCCCAACTTGCGATGAGGTTGTCAATCTCACCGGTTTGCTTGAAACAAAGGTTATGAGCGTATCGAGTGGAAAACAGTAGAGTATGCGAGTAAAGTAAACAGGTGATAGCAATATGATGGAAATAGGATCGGGGTCCACAGTTCATTAGTGGTGTCTCTCCATAAGATAAATAACACATGCTGGGTAAACAAATTATAGTTGGGCAATTGATAGAATAAAGATAAACGTGATATGTCAAAAAGATCACTATGAGATTTAGTCTGGGCATTACAACAAAATACATAGATTGCCATCCAACTGCATCTATGACTAATAATCCACTTGTGGCGAATCAATCCGAGAACTCCACAAGTATTAAGTTGCGAACAACAGATAATTGCATTAAGCAAAGTGTGTAATGTAAACAAAGCATATGCCCTTGAGCATATGAATATTGTTTTCTCCCTAGTAGCAATAGCACATCTACAACCATAGAGGTTTCTGTCACTTCCCCAGGTTAAATAGAGGCATGAACCCACTATCGAGCATAAATACCCCCTCTTGGAGTCACTAGCAACTACTCGGCCAAGATAGCAACTAACAACGGAGAGCATGCAAGATCATAAATAACATAGAGATAACAAAAGATAATATTCAGTACAGCAACTTAATCATAAACACCAATATTCATCGGATCCCAACAAACCAAATATGTAGAATTACATAACGGTGATCTCAATCATGTAGGGCAGCTCATGAGATCTAAACATGAAGCACATGGTGGAGGAGACAACCATCTAGCTACTACTATTGACCCATAGTCCAAGGTAGACTACTCACTCATCGCTCCGGAGGCAAGCATGGCGATAAAGAAGACCTCCGGTGGTGATTCCCCTCTCTGGCAGGGTGCCGGGAAGAGCTTCTAGACCCTCCCGATCTCCAGGTCAACGGCTGCGGCGGATCGCGATGTGCTCTGGAAAAGTGATCGGGTACTTAGGTTTTTTCCGTTGGGGGGTCTTTATAGGCGAAGGGGCAATGTCAGAGGAGGGCCAGGCGCCCTCACGCCAGGCTCGTGCGGCCAGGCCCCTGGCCGCACCGCCCTGGCGTGTGGGGCCCTGGTGGCTGCCCTCCTACTCCTCTTCGGATCTCTGGAAGCTTCCGGGTAAAATAAGACTTCAGGAACTTGTTTCGTCCAATTCCGAGAATATTTCCTGTGTATCACTTCTGAAACACAAAAATAGCAGAAAACAGTGAACTGGCACTGTGGCAACTCGTTAATAGGTTAGTTCCAGAAAATGCATAAAAGTCCCACAAAGTGTAACGAAACAATAGGCAAATGGTGTAAAAACAAGCATGGAGCATCAAAAATTATAGATACATTGGAGACGTATCAATCTCTACCTTAATTTATGGTGTAAACCCCACAACGGTCATCTCTCCCTTATAAACCCCCACAACGGCCATCCCTCATGTCCATAGGTTCTGCCTCTCTCTTCTTTATTCACATACACTTGATCCATTGCCATGGCTTCCATGTCTCGGACGCTGACCGGAAGGGGAAGGGGCAGCCGGGGTGCTGGATCATCATCATTGCCACCACCACCGTTGATACGTCTCCAACGTATCTATAATTTTTTATGCTCCATGCTTTTTTTTACACCATTTGCCTAATGTTTCGTTACACTTCGTGGCACTTTTATGCATTTTCCGGAACTAACCTATTAACAAGTTGCCACAGTGCTAGTTCCCTGTTTTCTACTATTTTTGTGTTTTAGAAGTGATACACAAGAAATATTCTCGGAATTGGATGAAACAAGTTCCTGAAGTCTTATTTTACCCGGAAGCTTCTAGAGATCCAAAGAAGAGTAGGAGGGGGGCCACCAGGGCCCCACATGCCAGGCTGGCGCGGCCAGGGGCTTGGCCGCGCCGCCATGGTGTGAGGGGGCCTGGCCCCTCCTCTGACATCGCCCCTTCGCCTATAAAGACCCCCCGACGGAAAAAAACCTAAGGACCCGATCACTTTTCCAGAACACATCGCGATCCACCGCTGCCATCGACCCGAAGATCGGGAGGGTCCAGAAGCTCTTCCCGGCACCCTGCCGGAGAGGGGAATCGCCACCGGAGGTCTTCTTCATCGCCATGCTTGCCTCCCGAGCGATGAGTGAGTAGTCTACCTTGGACTATGGGTCCATAGCAGTAGCTAGATGGTTGTGTCCTCCACCATGTGCTTCATGTTTAGATCTCATGAGCTGCCCTACATGATTGAGATCACCGTTATGTAATTCTACATGTTTGGTTTGTTGGGATCCGATGAATATTGGTGTTTATGATTAAGTTGTTGTACTGAATATTATCTTTTGTTATCTCTATGTTATTTATGATCTTGCATGCTCTCCATTGTTAGTAGCTATCTTGGCCGAGTAGTTGCTAGTGACTCCAAGAGGGGGTATTTATGCTCGATAGTGGGTTCATGCCTCTATTAACCTGGGGGAGTGACAGAAACCTCTAAGGTTGTAGATGTGCTGTTGCTACTAGGGAGAAAACAACATTCATATGCTCAAGGGCATATGCTTTGTTTACATTACACACTTTGCTTAATGCAATTATCTGTTGTTCGCAACTTAATACTTGTGGAGTTCTCGGATTGATTCACCACAAGTGGATTATTAGTCATAGATGCAGTTGGATGGCGGTCTATGTATTTTGTTGTAATGCCCAGAGTAAATCTCATAGTGATCTTCTTGACATATCACGTTTATCTTTATTTTATCAATTGCCCAACTGTAATTTGTTTACCCAGCATGTGTTATTTATCATATGGAGAGACACCACTAGTGAACTGTGGACCCCGGTCCTATTTCCATCATATTGCTATCACCTGTTTACTTTACTCGCACTGTTTACTTTACTCGCATACTCTATTGTTTTCCACTCCATACGCTCATAACCTTTGTTTCAAGCAAACCGGTGAGATTGACAACCTCATCGCAAGTTGGGAACGAAGTACTTGGTTGTGTTGTGTGCAGGTTCCGCGTTGCAGTTAGCAAGCAAAGCTTGGATGAGGCGCCATATATAAATTGTCCGAAGCTGTCGCAAGCTAGCAAGCATCACCTTTAGTCATTTGTCTCTCCTCTCCAAGAACGATAAACCTTGGTTTCTTAACTGAGGAAAAACTAGCTGCTATACTCATCACACCTTCCTCTTGGGGTTCCCAACGGGCTGGTTATTCACCACGCACAAGGACCGTCTGCTACACGCCATCAGCTTCTTTTAAACTTCATAATATTGCTACACAAGGATATAATCTTAGCAGGAGGATAGTATCTACCAATAAAAGCATCCTTACACTTAGCCGATGAATCAATACTATTCTTAGTCAAAGACAGCAAACAACCTTTAGATTTTCCTCTCAAAGAAAAAGGAAACAACTTGAGCTTAATAATATCACTATCAACATCCTTATATTTCTGCATCTCACATAGCTCACCAAAATTGTTGAGATGAGCTGCAGCATCTTCTGTACTAGCACCATAAAATTGCTCTTTCATAACAAGGTTCAACAAAGCAGGCTTAATCTCATAAAAGTTTGCAGCAGTAGCAGGTGGTGCAATAGGAGTGCAGATAAAATCACTATTGTTTGTGCTAGTAAAGTCACACAACTTGGTGTTTTCAGGATTGGCCATTTTAGCAAAACGAAAGTAAACAAGTAAAAACAACTACCAAGGATTCTAATTTTTTTGGGTTTTTGATATAAAACGATGCAGGTAAAATAAATAAAGTAAAGCAAAACAATAACAAAGTAAAAGATGTGCGTGCGAAAACTCCCCTCGCAGAAGTCTTCTACTTCCTCCCCGGCACAGTTTGATAATGAACATGTTGCTCAAGCTTGGAAAAGAATGAAATCTGTGATAAAGAATTGCCCCACTCATGTACTGACTACTTGGATGATTGTCCAAACTTTTTATGCAGGACTGAATTTTTCTTCAAGGAACCTACTTGATTCAGCTGCTGGAGGAACTTTTATGTCCCTTACCTTGGGCGCCGCAACAAAGCTACTCGTCAACATGATGGTAAATTATTCCGAATGGCACACCGAGAGAGCTCCACAAGGTAAGAAGGTAAATTTTGTTGAGGAAACCTCTTCCTTGAATGATAAGATTGATACCATTATGGCTATGCTTGCTAATGATAGGACTCATGTTGATCCTAATAATGTTCCTTTGGCCTCTCTGGTTGCTCAAGAAGAGCATGTTGATGTGAATTTCATTAGAAACAATAATTTTAACAACAATGATTATAGGAACAATTTTGCTAGTAACAATTATAGGCCATATCCTTCTAGTAATGGTTATGGTAACTCTTATGGTAATTCCTACAACAACACTAGGGCCGCGCCCTCCGAGCTTGATGTAATGCTCAAGGACTTCATCGGTAAGCAAACTGCTTTTAACAAGTCTATTGAGGAAAAGTTAGACAAAATTGATATTCTTGCTTCTAAAGTTGATATCCTTGCTCATGATGTCAAACTTCTGAAATTAAAAGTGTTGCCTAATGATGCGAAAGAGAACAATGTTTTTGCTACCGCTAATGCTATTCAAGTTGGAATTGATGAAAATATTAGATTGTTAGCGGAATTGCATGCCAGGTGGGAAAGAGAATATGAGATGGCTAAAGAAATGAAGGTATGTACCATTACTACCTCTAATGATGTTGCTCCTAATGCTAGCAATCCTCTTACTTTGATCGGTGTAGAGAAAACTCCCACTCCTTGTGTTAGAAAGCCTAAAACTGCCAAAACTTTTTCTCAAAAGAGTGCAGCAATTTTTCGGAGTGTGGGAGATGATAGCTCTACTTCTTTTAATGATTTTGATATTGATGGCTGCAATATATCTAAAGTAATTTTGTTCTTGCAAAAGCCTTCTTTGACTCCCAATGCTAGTTCTCTAAATTTTGCTTTTACTAAGCATATTACCAATGCTCTCATAAAAATTAGGGATGAAAAGTTGAAGCAAAAAGCCTCTGTTCCCAAGAAGTTAGAAGATGGTTGGGAACCCATCATTGATATGCATGTTAATGGTTTTGATTGCCATGCTTTATGTGATCTAGGTGTTAGTATTTCTATCATGCCTAGAAAGATTTATGACATACTTGATTTACCACCGCTTGAAAAATGTTATTTTGATGTTCCTATTGCTGATGTTGCTAAGAAGAAACCTTTGGGAAGAATTAATGATGTTCTTATTGTGGTTAACAATAACCTTGTTCCCATGGATTTTCTTGTTATGGACGTTGAATGCCATGCTTCATGTCCTATTATTTTGGGAAGACCCTTTCTTCGAACTGTACGTGCTATCATTGATATGAGGGAAGGCACTATCAAGTATCAATTCCCACTAAAGAAAGGTATGGAACACTTCCCTAGGAAAAGAAATAAATTTCTTTCTGACTCTATTCTTAGAGCAAATTATGAGCTTGATGCTTCATCACTTGATGTTACTTGACTCGCAATTTTCTGCGCCTAGCTCAAAGGCGTTAAAGAAAAGCACTCTTGGGAGATAACCCAATGTTTTTATTTTCAGTACTTTTTCTTTTATTTGAGTCTTGGAAGTCATTACTACTGTAATGACTGCTCCTTATCTTGTTTATTTCGTTTTTGTGCCAAGAGAAGCCTCTAATTCGAGTGAGGTAAAGATTTGGGGATGTTGCTGTCCTAAAACTGTTTTCAGTGCTGCACCGTAAAAATTCGTAAAAATTCTCTGTATATCTTTTGGACCTGCTATTTCTTGTGCATATGCCCCAGGTTATATCCAAACTTTTGCTAGTTGAACACTTTTTTATTTGAGCAACAGAAAACCCCTCAAAAATTCGTCTTTTGTCAGCTGTTCAGTTTTGACAGATTTCTGCCAATATTTGTGTTTGCCACTTTATCGCTTCCTTTTGAGTTCTTTTGATCACGGAACTTTTAGAGAAGTTGCTACAGTAGTATTTACTATATATGTGGTGGTTTTGAGTTGAAACCTGAAGCAAAAATAGGTTTATTATATGTTATGCTTGCACTAATGTTGCTAATAGATTTGTGTTTAGTTTTGTATGAAGGAAGTTTTCAAGTGTAGGGATTGGAGAATGATGAGATAATTTGAAGAATGGACAAAAGCTCAAGCTTGGGGATGCCCATGCATCACCCCAAGAAATATCCAAGAAGTACAAGCGTCAAAGCTTGGGGATGCCCCCGAGGCAACCCTTCTTCATCGGCAAAAATCAGGTCACCTTTCAAGACGCTATATATATTTTTATTGCTTCATGCACTATGTGTTTTTCTTGGAGCATCGGTTGTTTTAGTTTTCTTAGTTGGTTTAGTTTGTTTGTTTGCTTCAATAAATGGTTGGACCCCAACAAATTCCTTTTGGAGAAGTTGCCTTGCTTTTCATTTGCCAAGAACGCTCTAGTTTTCACTCTTATTAAAAATCGGGTGTTTTTCTTTTTCTGCTACTGCTTTTGGTTTTCGTTTTCGCCTTGATTTGTGTTCAGACTTTGTCATATCTTTTCATCAAGGTGTATTTTTTCCTCTGATCTTTATTGGTTTTCATCAAAAGAGGTGTCTTTAAAAATTTCAAATGGTGTTGGAAAAGAGAAAAAGCTTTGTGCAAAATAGTGGTACAAGAAGGAGCTTGTGTAGACTGCGGCTTATGCTTTTTCATGTCATGCTTGATGTCTTTTTGATAGTATGCTTAGTGGTTTTGCTGTAGCATGACTTGTCTCAAATAACTGAGATTGCTTAATGAGCCTTTGAAAAAATCATGCGTTGTTTTTATTGTATGGAAGCATTATTTTGGTTTTCTCCTTGATGCTTTATTTGGGTTGACTTGGCGCATGCTCACACATGTTGACTCTTACCAAGTCACCAATAGCCTTCATGATCATTTAGTTTTTGACTTTTGATGCCATCTTATGCTTCTTTTAATGTCGCTTTGTCGCTTTGGATGATTATGGCCATTATTGCTCTCTTAGTTGGTCACCTCCAGTCTTTTGCTAGCCCTCGCCTTGTACTGAGTATGAGCTCTACTCGTGCATCCAACTCCAAAAAGCCAAAGTTTTCCAAAGTGTCCACCATACATACCTACTAGCAATTTGCTATTCCAAGTAAATTTGACTTGCTTTTATTTTCTCTTTAAATTAAACTCTTACCAGTGTTATGCGAAATTCGGTCAGTAAAGCTCTCACGAACCGGAAGGCACACTTTACTTTTTCTTGTTCTTAAAATTTTGACATTGTGGTCTCTTATGTTGAGTTGTTATGCTTGCAAGTTGTAAGTTGGATTCTAGCCCAGCCATGCTGTCATCGGGCAAGCTTTCAACATTGCACTTCTTATTTGAGTTGATATCGTGATCTTTAGTTTATGGATGCCCGCGGTGTGAAAGGAATTGGGAATCTTGTGGGGATCATGGAGTTTGCATATGTGTTAGGGAAACGCCGGGCCGCTAATCTAAGCCATGCATAATTCATGGTGGAAATTTGCAGCATACCCATGGAGAACATTCGACGACGCATCTCACAATAAAAAGCTAAACAAAAGGCAAATAAAAGAGATGTCAAGGTGTTCATTGTCTGCTTGTCCTGTCATTTTGGTGTGGGCTTGTTCCATATCATTGGGCACGGAGGTACCCCATTGGCGGTTCTCAATGATATGCATATACTTACAATGACAAAAGCCTTGCTTGGGACTCTAAGTAAAGTAGCATGAGGTTTGGGTACTCGTATTCACGGGACACGAGGTTTTCAACTTATGATTTGTCAAGCATATGCATCATAATTGTTCTCGCATTAACTTTAACCATTCAAGATGCTTATGATGGGGGCAATGGGAGCTCAAAGCCGGTAAGTACCATAATTTTTGAAGGTTATAAAACTTGCAATCACTGCTTCCCTCTGCGAAGGGCCTTTCTTTTACTTTTATGTTGAGTCACCACCTTCTATCTTTATGCACCATTAAGAGAGCATAGTTGTCATTCTTACTATAATATGCATTGTCCCAAAGTTCATTGATTGATTCATATTGTTGGTTTCACTTGTTCTTAAATTATTTGTATCTAGTCGCCCTCTTAAACTTGAAGGTGTCCTATGCATTTATGTTTTGCTCTCTTTGAAGGACAAGCTGAAAACCATTTGCATGTTTTTCCTTATGATTTGAACACACCTTTGACTTTCATTGTTTCATTTTCGTGATCTTTTGTTTGTGTTCATTTGCATGTTTACAACATGGTTGCTAAGTTCTTATTGTCAAGATTATATCTTCATGCCCATGTTTTAAGTTCTTATGATCCCAGCTCACAAATGCTTATATACATGATCAAGATTGTGTAGGTGCATGTCACCTCAAAAATTATTCTTTTGTTATCACTTACCTACTCGAGGACGAGCAGGAGTTAAGCTTGGGAATGCTTGATACGTCTCTAACATATCTATAATTTTTGATGCTCCATGCTTGTTTTTACACCATTTGCCTAATGTTTCGTTACACTTCGTGGCACTTTTATGCATTTTCCAGAACTAACCTACTTCGTGGCACTTTTATGCTTACATACACTCCCTGTTTTCTGCTGTTTTTGTGTTTCAGAAGTGATACATAGGAAATATTCTCAGAATTGGATGAAACAAGCTCCTGAAGTCTTATTTTACCCGGAAGCTTCCAGAGATCCGAAGAAGAGTAGGAGGGGGGCACCAGGGCCCCACACGCCAGGCTGGCGTGGACAGGGGCCTGGCCATGCCGCCATGGTGTGAGGGGGCCTGGCCCCTCCTCTGACATCGCCCCTTCGCCTATAAAGACCCCCCGACGGAAAAAACCTAAGGACCCGATCACTTTTCTAGAACACATCGCGATCCGCCGCCGCCGTCGACCCGAAGATCGGGAGGGTCCAGAAGCTCTTCCCGGCACCCAGCCGGAGAGGGGAATCGCCACCGGAGGTCTTCTTCATCGCCATGCTTGCCTCCAGAGCAATGATTGAGTAGTCTACCTTGGACTATGGGTCCATAGCAGTAGCTAGATGGTTGTCTCCTCCACCATGTGCTTCATGTTTAGATCTCATGAGCTGCCCTACATGATTGAGATCACTGTTATGTAATTCTACATGTTTGGTTTGTTGGGATCCGATGAATATTGGTGTTTATGATTAAGTTGCTGTACTGAATATTATCTTTTGTTATCTCTATGTTGTTTATGATCTTGCATGCTCTCCGTTGTTAGTAGCTATCTTGGCCGAGTAGTTGCTAGTGACTCCAAGTGGGGGTATTTATGCTCGATAGTGGGTTCATGCCTCTATTTAACCTGGGGGAGTGACAGAAACCTCTAAGGTTGTAGATGTGCTATTGCTACTAGGGAGAAAACAACATTCATATGCTCAAGGGCATATGCTTTATTTATATTACACACTTTGCTTAATGCAATTATCTGTTGTTCGGAACTTAATACTTGTGGAGTTCTCAGATTGATTCACCACAAGTGGATTATTAGTCATAGATGCAGTTGGATGGCGGTCTATGTATTTTGTTGTAATGCCCAGAGTAAATCTCATAGTGATCTTCTTGACATATCACGTTTATCTTTATTCTATCAATTGCCCAACTGTAATTTGTTTACCCAGCATGTGTTATTTATCTTATGGAGAGACACCACTAGTGAACTGTGGACCCCAGTCCTATTTCCATCATATTGCTATCACCTGTTTACTTTACTCGCACTATTTACTTTACTTGCGTACTCTATTGTTTTCCACTCGATACGCTGATAACCTTTGTTTCAAACAAACGGTGAGATTGACAACCTCATCGCAAGTTGGGAACGAAGTACTTGGTTGTGTTGTGTGCAGGTTCCACGTTGCAGTTAGCAAGCAAAGCTTGGACAAGGCGCAATATATAAATTGTCTGAAGCTGTCGCAAGCTAGCAAGCATCACCTTCAGTCATTTGTCTCTCCTCTCCAAGAACGATAAACCTTGGTTTCTTAACTGAGGGAAAACTAGCTGCTATACTCATCACACCTTCCTCTTGGGGTTCCCAAAGGGCTGGTTATTCACCACGCACAAGGACCGTCTGCTACATGCCAGCAACCGTCAACACTGCCATTGATCATAGAGGAGTTCTTCATCGCCATCTATGAAGACCCTTTGGCCAAGAAGGTACGTAGGCGTTCCCACATATATGATACATGTGATTAATTATGTGCATGTTCTAAAAACCATTAATTTCAAACGATCGGTGCTCGATCTCTTTGCAGGCACTCCCAAAAAAGTTTGCAGACTATCTTGACGGCTAGGAGCCCACTAAGGTGTATCTGCGAGCAGCTGACTGCGGTCCTCGTCTCTGGACCGTGGAGGTCCTATTTGACGGACAAGGCCGGATGTACCTCGACAAGGGCTGGGAGAATTTCGCCATCGCGCACGGTGTGGATTTTGGCTGCTTCGTACACTTCAAATATGAAGGCAATGATGTGCTCAAAGTGAAGGTGTTCGACGGAACAATGTGCAGGAAGTACTACTATATGAACGACGAAGATACTGATGATGAAAGCGACAACAACGTGAAGCCATGCATCCATCCCCTTTAGATAAGGGGATTATGACCAAGAATATATATGTAGCTTCATATGCATCAATTTAGAGATCTAGCTATTTTCTATATATTATGCATGTAAAAATAATATCGCAATTTCTACCATGATTTGAGCACCACAGCCTCCAAACAATGCCGATACCGATATCGGCATGGTCAGAACGGCTATGCTCGCTGCCACTGCTAGGTCACCATCGGGATGCACCCTCAATCCCGTCCCCTCACTCGATCACTGACACACCAGAGATACCACCGAGGCCAATGATGAACGTACATGCTGATGCCAATGCCAAACATGCACGCCGTTGTGGGCACGGCCACGCCGCCCCGCTATGTTGGACGCCATAGACCACCGCGAGGTCTTTCCCTTCGCCACCACACTCCCCTAGCACTCATCTATACATACCAGAAAGGAGAGACACTAGTTTTCTCTACATTGCTCGCGTTTATGTCCGACACCATCAGTCAAAGTGTTGAGGTCGTCGTTGATGTCCTCGACCATTTCTTCTCTTCTTTGCATGGTTAAACGCGTCTAGTTCATATCTATCTAATGCGTCTGGTCTCGCCTCATGTAGTTCTTTGTGGACGTTGATCTCATCTTGGTACCCCGTAGGCCACCTCCTCCGTGCCATCACTGTAGATCTCTGTTTAAAAATCTAATCCTACCCGTGTATTGCCCCTTGTATCAGCGTCATGGCCCCACTTGTCATTCGATATACCGAAGCCCCACTCGTCCATGTTTTGGTCAGGAATACGGAGATGCTTATAGTCAAACAAAGAAGGATGGTTTGACGTGTCTTTGCGGGCTCTACGTGGCCCCACTAGTCAGCAGATAGCAGTCAAAGTTGTTGACCTGTCGGGCAACCGGCCGTTCCAGCACTTGTGAGTGTTTCAGACAATGGCTTGGACAAAACTGAGAAAAAACTAAGGAGCTGGGGAAATCTAAGTACAACTAAGGACCCGAGGGCATGAAAATAGAAGACCCTTCTAAATAACAGGGGGACTTTTCTTACCGAACCCTAATCTACCCTAGCCACTGACCGGTGGGTCCAGTGGACTCGTCAGCTACCATGCTGGCTTTGACCAGTCAAATAGGTTGACTCTACAGGGTCTCGCCGCAGGCGAGATAGTGGACTACGATGGTGGCGTTCAGAGGGTTCCGCGGATGCGCGACTACGTGAGATCGAACGGTAAGATCACTGTGAAGCTAACGGTGGTCGCGCCACCACCTTTTGGTCACCGGAGTAGCTCCGGTGAGCCTTGCTGCGGCGGTGGACTCCGGCCAACTCGCAAACCTAGGTTACAGGCTATGATAGGATGCTCTAATTGTTGCTAAATATGCGCAAGCTCAGCTTGGATCAGATGGGATGCCTAATAAGGCCGATTAGTGGCAGTGGCGCGAGTGACTTTGCAGATTCTGGTGATTATCAGAGGCATAGAAGTCTTTGATTCATAGTACTTCTTGCTCCCTTTGATGCGTGGATTCGCCCAGACCATCTAATGAATGAGTCGCACCATCCAGACCTCTCCATGGTCTCGGGGGTGGTTGGTATTGATGACCAGTCAAAAAATTCCTCCACCGGTGTTCCGGTGGTGTTGTGGATGAACTCAAGAGAATGAAAGAGATTGGAAGACAAAGAGAGGGCGTCGAGGCATTATGGTTTCCCAGCGGACCTCCCAGAGGTTTTATCGAGCTTAGCATGGTCGACATCGCTGACATGGTTGCAGCAATGGTCGGGATGCGTCGACATCGGATTTGCTTGATTAAAGCATGAATCTCTTCACTCCTTATGCCAGTGGGCGCAGAGGGGATGAGGATGACAGTGTGGCAGTCAAACGAGTTCGGCAGCGGTCAGCAGAGGCGGCCGGCAACGTGGCTGTGGCCATAGCCATGTCGGCCATGCGAGGAAGAAGAAGAGAGTTCCTTCTCTTTTCCCCCTTCCCCGAAGCGGTATGGTGGACCGGGCCGGTTAGTGGGCTATGCTGGTGGTCTGCGGCCTACTGGCCACTATCTTTTTTTTCTAAGTCTTTTTCTTTTTCTTTTTTGTTTGAAGTTTCTAATTCATTTTTTAATCTCTTTTTCGTAGGATTTGAACTTAGAAGTTTGTATAAAATGGATGTAGGATATTCAATGATAAAACACACTGTATCAGGATGGATTTATGTGTATTAGCACATAAGTACTTTGGGGTATTATTAGAGTTTAAACATGGTTCTTTAAGAAGATATGGCTTAAACATAACTCTTGGAGTTTTAAAATTGTTTAGCTAGTCTTGAAGCAGCATTTAGGAATAGGTATGGTATTCAAATAATTTTTAGGTGCATTTGCACATAGATAAGATTTGGATATTATTAATAGGAATCTTAATAGGGATAGGTTTGTTATAAGGATAATTGCAAAGATTTATGATGGAGTGTTCAAAATACTTTGGAAGGAATCATATGAATGATATCAAAGTGATGTATAACATGGATTTGATGCCTTGGAACAGACTAGAGGGAGTGGATTTGATGAGATGGTATTACCCTAATTCAAGAAGATAGTGACCATGTGGTGACCCAGCATACCACTGCATGTGTAGTATGCAAGTCGTTGACATAACACCAATGAAACACCGTCTCACTAGTATTACATCCCTCGGAGTGGTATAACAGAAACATCATGGGTCCAAGGCATGACTATAGAATTACAATTTTCATCATACAGAAGATCTTCAGAACCTCCTCAACAGGTAGAGGTTCAGTCCTGGCGACTACAATCGAGAAAGAATACATTGAAGACTAAACTAAAGCTACAACTAATGCAGTTGGCTTACTACTCAAACTACAAAATTACCCTAACTACTTAGGTTCTAGAATTAGGAAACTGGTTACCCTCTATTCCTATTCTAGTTTTCCACCTAGCTTGAAATAGTTGTTGCCTCCACTAACAGCTTCCACCTTTTGGTCAAGTCTTCTTCTTCTGCTTCAGTTCATTGGGATTGCCTCCTCATGATGCCTCTAATCTAAGCAAGGGTTAAGAGGGAGTGGGGTGAGTAACGAGCATTACCCTGCAAGTTCATATAGTGAATAAGGTGTTTGATGCACTAACTACAGCCATAGACCCAAGAGTCATTTGGCAATGCAAGTTTTCATAAACATTTCTTCAAGAGGTTGCTTTTATTCTGAAGAACTATGTCCGTCAGCCTTCACAGGTTGATTAGAACTTCATGGAGTTCCTTTCCTGCTGCGTTCGTAGTTCCTTCCCGGGACAAGGAGTGACAAGCCACAATTTGATAACTCTGCAGAGGTGCATTGCTTTACCCATGAGAGACCTTATCCTTGTTGTACAACTGGGCGTACTTTCCCGTCCACACACTTTGGTATGGGGCCCAGTATAAGATCCAAGCCAATCATTGCCCTTCTCCGTGACCCCGCATGCCCACCCTTTTGTAATCCACTGGCTACCTGCAGCTGAGTCTCTTCTCAAGCTTCGAGCCAGCTTCATACAATCCATCATAGACACCTTGTACCCGGGGAAACTAAGGGGTCCCACCCATGTTGCACCATCCTAGCGGGATGAGAGCACCAGTACGGTACATTCGTTGACATGCGAAAGGGAAAAGATCCAGCTGACTTTCCCGTCCCATTCTAGATCTCATGGTTAACGCGTGATATACGGTGCAAGAATCACTGCGACATTTATTGTTAATCCTAGGTGATACTTTCCCATGCAATGGAACCTCGGTGCCTATTCATCTTACCATGGCTCCATTGCCCACCACAAAAGATTAACCACCCATACTGGGTTGGTAATTGATACTTCATATTGATTATGAAAATAGAACCTTTTGCTTTTAAATGCAGTAGTAATTCCACAGGTATATATTTGCATGTAATTTGATAAAGATAAATCAAGAGGTATGAGCAAGAGTGAACTTTCCTTTTTGACTGCAAGATTATGCAAGTCAATAACTTCGATACGTGAGAAATCCAAATCTGAAATAGTATCACCATCCAGTCAGGATGATGTTAGAAGATTACAGCATGATATGCATAAGATATGATATGCATCGTTCTAAGCGTAACCTAACCCTGATGATTAAGGATTGGTGAGTTGTAACGATTTATTTTGGGTGTGTTGCACTTTTATAGTGGTTTCACAAACAAGGTTGTTATTAGGGTTTTAAGTTAGCATGGTAATGTTCTACAAATTGAATGGTAAAGCATATAACAATAGCACACAATTGCTTATTGTTCGCACACTCAAGAAGATTTATTTTAAAGCTTATAAGAGGCATATAATGTTTACTTATTATTTATTCTAAAAGGATAATTTTTGAAGAACATATTTATAAATGAATAAAAGTACTAAAAATAAGAGTTAGTGTTTTAGGGTTTACTATAATTCTTGACTATTGTAAAAGAACAATTAATAAGTGTGTATGCATGACAGGAACAATTTCGTTTGCACCTAAGACTTGTAATTGTGATCATGCAAGATTCATGAGTAAAGTACCATAACATAACAATATAGGATGGTTGAATAGTTCGTAGCAGGTTTATTACACCAGGAGCAATGTGTTTACTTCAAACTCAAAAGAAATGGTTTAATAATTATTTTCTAGGGTCTTCTATTTTCGTGCCCTCAGGTCCTTAGTTGTACTCAGTTTTCCCCAGCTCCTTAGTTTTTTCTCTGTTTTCCCCAAGCCCTTGTCTAAAACCCTCACAAGGAGCTCGGACGGGAGGAATCTTGTTCAGTTGACTATTTCGTGCTGACGAGTGGGGCCGCATCGTGTAGGGCTGCGTCATGTGGGGCTGGTAGAAAGGGACCACGTGGGACAGGACGAGACCATGTTTGGTCATACGAGCGGAGCGGGGGCCGTAGCGTGTGGGGTCATAGCGTGTGGAGCCGTGTGGGGCCGGGACGTGGGAACGAGTGGTTTCTGTCTCTTTTGCCCAGATTAGCAGTTTTCAATGCACCTTTTTCCTCTCTCTCGCTCGATCTCATTCATTCTTGATTGCCCAAATTGGTAGCAAATCTAGAGCACCTTCTCCTTCTATTTTTTAACACCATTCATTTCTTTATGCCTTTGTTTTTACCCAATCAGGTAGGAAATCGAGGGCACAAATTTAGAGAAAATATAGGATAAGCTGCATATAGCAACCAACATAGCATAGATATATTCACGACAGATCCAACAGTACTACCGATAGATCCAACATAAGCTAAATTTTACATGAATTTAAGCTGCTTGGAGGCTGCGCAGGTGAATCCCAAGTGCTTTGTGTTGGGCCGTGAATGCATGCACGTTCACAGTCGTTCCAACTCTAGCGCTGGATCTGCCAATGGATTCAGCATGGTTCACCAGGCAGTTGAAGTCGGTGGCACGGAGCTTCCTGTTGCAGAAGGGGCACCTGCAAAAAACCTCGAGCAAAGTGGCCATCATAATGGCCGGACTGCAGCCTCCTGAGGACGTGATGATTCTTGGTGTGGAAGGACTTGTCGTCACTATCGACGTCGCTGCTCTGCACTTGTCACGTAGCACCAAAGATTGTGCAAAAAACACAGAGTTAATTGCAACGATGATGGAACAGAGAGTGAACAAAAGATCATGCATGATAATATGGGTACGAAAAAAAGAGGTAGCCTCAGTTACATTGGACACACTTATATCTAGGATTTGAGTCAGTGAACCAAAGATCATGCACAACAAATTTGTACACACCAATTGTTCACTGACCAAACCCTGAATCAATTTGTGCCCAAATATTCATCATCATCGGCACAAATTAACCGGATGGGATTGATTACTCACATAAGTTAACCAAATCTTAAACAAAAGCAAATCACAAACACTAATAATGCAAGATCTAGAACTAGGAACAGACGAACCCTAATAACGCATGATCTAACATAAAAGGATTGAACTAGGAACAGACGAACCCTAATAACGCAAGATCTAACACAAAAGGATTGAACTAGGAATAGACGAACCCTAATAATGCTAGATCTAACACAAAAGGATTGAAATGGGATAAGAACAAGGGAACAAAGGGTTACCTCCGGCTCGTCGTCGACAATGTTGGTGTCGTAGGGGTTCTCCGGTGCGACGTACGGCACTGGTTCGTACGGGTCCCAAGAGACGGGGGCCTGGACAGGGGCAGCTGCCAATGCGATGGCAGCTGATGCGCCAGCGGCTACGTCGAAAGTGGCGATGGGGGCCTGGACTGGGGCGGCGGCCGATGCGCCGGTGGCTGATGCGCTGGCGGCTACATTGGAAGCAGCGACGGGGGCCTAGACCGGGGCGGCGGCCGATGCGCCGGCGGCTGATGCGCCGGTGGCTACGTCGGAAGCACCGATAATGGGCATCTCATTCTTCTCCATCGCCGGTGGTTTTCTTTGGGGTTTTTTCTTCGGTTGTGGAGAAGATGATGGGACAGGAGAGGCGGTTGCAGTAAGAATGAGAGAGTGGGCGAGCATCGAGGGAGAGAAAGAGGGGCTCTATAAAGACGAAAGTGGCGTGTACCGCAACACATGTCCGCTATGCACGGTTGCAGCATGCACCGCGACACGAGGCTAACCCTGGGACGTTTGGTGTACTCAGTTATAACCTCGGGCCTTATGCAGAAATTTTATCTATACTCAGTTTTCCCCTCGAGTACTTAGACTGGCAAGTGCAATATGCTCAGTTTTACCCTCAAGTAGCTGGTCAACAAAGAGTCAACAAATGAGACTAACATAGCTAATTGAGTCATTTCATGCGGAAAAAAATCCAAAAATAAAATAAAAACATAGTGGCACCTACTCATGGAGTCTTCCTACGCAACCTGCCACCTAGGAAACCTTAACAAACATAGATAAATCAAGTTTTACCACAAATTGCCACTTCTCAGAATCACTAGTAGCTATGAAGATGCATGGTTTTCCACTCAAACTCCTTTGCAAAACATCTTCCCCAAAATATAGTTTGTCTAAATGAGGTCATAATTGTCACACTCATGTATATTTGAATTGCAAATAATTTGATGTAGCCCAATATGAATTATATTGTACAAAACACGCAATTTTCATTTTGTAATTCTTTTGTTTGAATACCTTAGTCTATTTACTATTTACGTGCCCTTGGTTTCTTAGTACTACTCAGTTTTGCCCTCAAGTACTCTCACAAATGCTCACAGAAGCCCAAACTTGTCCTAATTGGTTGAGCCGTTGTCACACTGATTGACTCCACCAACCGTTGATCCACTGATCTAACGGGCAGTATACCCCTCTCCGTCACTTCGTAGCCACCCCTCTCTCTCATTAAATTCGGATGTAACTTTTTGTTCTGATACTTTTTCATATAAAAAACTTTTCAATCCGATGTCGTATGCAAAAGTTATCGCCGTTTTATTGTGGCATTACATCTTTTTGCAAAATATCTGGAAATTCAAGTTTTTAATTTTTCATATCAAGTAGAACACATATTATATGGAAATCTTGAAGTTTTTTATTTTTTCAATTTTTTTATCATTTTCTCCTATTTTTTCACAAACTTAAAAGGCGATCCACCAGGGGGGAGGTGGTCGCTGGAAAAATTGACCATTATCCCTGGTGCATTAGGAAGGGTGCATCGGGGGTATCCCCCTTATCCCCGGCGCATAGGGCCTCCGTTCGCCGGCGGTAGGTTTTCAAATTCAAATTTTATTTTTCAAATTTTGAATTACTATCCCTGGCGCACAAGCTCTCAATTCGCCAGCGTTATACCCATTTATCCCCGACGCATCTCTGGTATATTCACCGGGGATAACGGTGAATAGAGGCCGGCCTTCCGGGGTGGCCCTGGTTGGTCTTATCCCTGGCAAATTTTGGACACATGCGCCAACGGTAATTGGGTTATCACCGGTGAAGTTGACAAAATGCGCCGGCGGTAATGTAGTATCACCGGCAAACATAAGAAAATGCGCCAGGGGTATTATTACCACCGGCGAATAGATTCAATATACGCCGGTGATAATGATGCTGGCTATAAGCAAATCTCTACTAGTGGGGGTCAGTACAACTACGTACTGGCAAATGACATATATTTGGTGGCATTTGTGAAAAGACTATACTACATGACATATGGCTGGTGGATCTCATAGGCTAGTTTGCATAAAGCCAATTTTATCCTATCATCTTTGTAAAACTTTCTTTGAAGATTTTAGTTTATAAGGGTTCAGATAACCCCCATACACTACATGTTAATTAGGCATGTAATTCTGGGCAAAACTCAACAAAGTTTGAAAACATAGAAACCACCACCCCTTGGAGTGCATGGCCCTGAGCTTCTCCTGGTTGTTTCTAGTCAAGTTTTAAAGCATTCAAAAACAGTGATGAGACTCTTCCGAACATTCCATGACTAGAGACTCAATTTTCCATAACCGAGGACACAGCTAAACGCTTAGATTTTGACACCTTGCAAGGGTTGTGCACTTTCACCTTAAGACTCATTTTACCCCCATAAATAAAATGAGACAAGACCTTTTAGAAAAAGCACTTGACCATCTGGATCTAACCGTGCCCCCTATATTTTGCTACCAGCCTCTGTCAGTACCCTATGGCTGAACCCTTAATCCTGCTTAATAAAGACAGAGCCCATAATATCATAAGCCTGCACTGGAAGTACTCTAAACATGGAAGATATAGTAATCTCTTTAATCCTGAGTGGCCATCCCTAGCAGTATCCTGAGTACACATCCTGTTACGAGGCATGTGCCCCAGAACCCACCTTCTCCAACCTCCACAATAAGCCAATCCATCCAGGTAGTTCATTTTAGTAGAAGTTGTTAATTTATTCATGAAACAACTTTTCATGTGATCACACTATGGCATCAATATTTTTCATAGTATTTAGCATCCTATTTGGTGGGGTTCATGGATAGCTACTCACTACTAGGATCTAGCATTTTGTAAAACAGTTGAATATTCCACCTATCATGCATACTACTGAAAAACACTAATGAAGTAGTAAAAGTAGGTAGAAGATATGTGTGTTACTTGCCTTTTTGAAGTCCAAAATCTTTCACACCTCTCAACTAATCACGTAGCTCTCCGTTCAAGATAATAACACAAAAATAACATAACATAAACACACCATACAATTCAAACAAAAACAAACAAGACATACAAAAGAAAAAGTGTTTGTTTAACAATTTTAGATTCCTCAAGATATTGTGATAGAGGAGACATTGTAAAAGATCATGGATGACAAGATGTGAATGCAAATGTCCTAATGAACAGAACTTGGAATAACTCATGTGAATTAAACCACACAAGTGTCAAATAGTGCAATAGTAGTACTATTGAATAAGGGTGACAACAATTATTCTTAAATTGCGTATATCACATTTAGGCTTTGGGCAAGGTTTTATGATGTATTGAATTACTCAATTAACTAGAATTCAACACATGAAGTCAAGATTAAGTAAGCAAAGGATTTAATATGAGTGAATGATATTTGATACTTTGATTCAAGGGTTCACTAAACAATCATGAAGTAAGAACACATTAGGGTATTGATTATTGCATCACCTTGATAAACGTAAAAACTAGAATTGAGAGGTATCACACTTTTACTCAACTATCACAATTGAAATTTGAATAAGTGTGGGATAGACAAGATTGAGTTTAGATAGGTAGGATATGTGTCTTGGTATTGTCAAGGTGTGAGTTGGTATCTCGATATGATCATGGAACTCAACATGGTTGAAAGAACAATATTGAAAAGAAATTAGAATTATCACCAGGATGGAATAACTCAAATCCTCAAATTTGAATTTGAATTGTTGTGAAGTGATTCAAGAAAAATAAGAAGTGATACTAGTTAATAGCTTGCAATAAAACAAAACTAAGACAATTGGAATTATTCTAAAATAAATTATAGTTTTCAAATTATGATCAAATTAGTGATTTAGATAGATTTAAATGCACAAAGTGTGTGCACATTTCAACTTCGAAGTTTCTTGATTCTATGTTGTTCTACATGTTCAAGGGATTCTAAGGACTACAAAATTGTAATTTTTGGACACTTGGAACTAAAGATATGAATTAAACTGATTAACAGATAGGTTTGATTCAATTTGAAAATGAATTTCAATTTGAATACTGTAACTATGAAATTTTATTGCATTATTAGATTCTACACTTTGTAAGCTTTCTAGAGACATCAAGTTTGCAATTTTAGGATCTATGAAATGAAAGTTATGAATTAAACAAGATTCAGCGCAAAGATCTAATTCTAATTTGAATCCTATTTAAACCAGAGACTAACACTTGGTGTGTTCCTACTGGCTGGTACCAGTTTGGGTGGATCAGGGCTGTGGTGCATTGGATCTTATGAAGATTGAGTGGCCCAGATTAAATGATACCGCTTCGTTAAGTGATCTAATCAGATTCATCAGATACAGATAATAAGGACGGAATAAGAAGAAGAGGGGAAGCTCACCTCGGCTAGGGTTTCCGATGAGATCCCGACGAGGTGCGGACAGGTGGTGGTCTCCGGCGAGGCTGTGGTGGTCCTTGGTCGATGGCGAGTGTACGACAGTGTTCAGCAGAGTGAGGCGGTCTCGGGTGCGTGGACGAGGACTTTGATCGCTTCTAGTAACGAAGGAGAAATGCGGCTGGAGCTCCGTGCGGTGTCGGTGACCTTCGGGTGATGATGTCATGCTTGGTTTACTGCAAGATTGTGCGAGAAAAGGGTATCAGCGGACACGCCAGAGGAAGAGGAAGAGATTGGGAGGATAGAGGGGAGCTTGGGCTCACCGAGATGGTCGGAATCGTGCGTCGATATCTGCATGTACAGCGGATTCTGACGAGAAAATCCGCGCAGCCTCGTGGCATTTTGATGCAATTGTGAGAGGGAGATTGGAGAGGGCGTCGAGGGGGTTTTATAGATGCTCTAGCTTGGCGAGGGGGTTAGGGGTTAGGACAGAATCAGACGTCGTCGGGCTCTGCCATGACCGAGCCAGTCTCTTGCGCAGGGAAGAAGAAGACTGACAGGTGGGGTCCACCTGTTAGTGGCTGCACTGTGGTGCAGCGTTCCGATTCGGTTCAGAGAGGTAAGCGGGCTAGGCTGGCTTTGGCCACTGGGCCGAATCGGCGCCCCCGGCCTTTTCTCCTTTTTCTTATTTTCTTTTCCTTTTCTTTTTCTATTTTCTCTTTTGTTTCATAATTTTTGCAAACTAGATTCAAATCAGATCAAACAAGTTTCTAAATTATTCTAATATTCAGCACAATGTTTTAAACTAGTAATAAAAAAACTAGTTTTCAACATAAAAACAAGGTTTTGCAGAAAATCCTAATTAAACCAAAGGGCTTTAATTGCATAAATTCAAAATAGGTTAGGGTTTGGAAGTAATCCCTTTAAAAAAAAAATAGGAAAGTAATAAAAATAATAATTTGAGAATCACTCTCAACCATTGTTTTCAAGGAAACAACTTTTAGTAAAAAAATATCACATTTCTGATTCATTCCTTTGCAAGCATACTTGCATAGGTTTGAATAAAATGAGGAAATAATATTTTGATTAGTTTGTTTTCTCAAAGGAGTTCTTCAAGAAGTAACAGAAAGTTTTAATTAGTTTGCTAATAAAGTCTTTTAAAATAACTCAATAGTTTTAATTCCCTGTGAATTTTCAATCAAACCAAGCAAAACAAAAACAAAAACAAAAATTTCACCGCAAAATTATGTAAAATCTTGGGATGTTACAGACTACCACCCTTAAAAGAAATATCATCCTCGAGATTGGAAAGGCTAGAAAAGAAGTAGGGTTTTGAGTTTCCTAGGTGGCTACCACCCTTAAAAGAAACCTTTGTAGGTAGTCTAGGTCCTTGGGTTCAATCAGATACACCTTGGTGTTGACTTGGCACTGGGTCATCTTTTGAACCCATCATTAGTCTTCATCTTCATTTACAATAGGTGGGTTTCTATTCACAACCTGGGTTCCAACCTTCCTCAAGGTTGTTTGGTGATAACCTGGCTCCCTTGTGGAGCTTCTATCCAACAGAGTTGTTGTTGAACTACTTTGGACACTGAAGAGTCACTCTTTGGGTCAATCAGAAGACCAAGCTAAGGGGTCACTTTTTGGGTCAATCAGAAGACCAAGCTGAGGGGTCTCCTATCTTTATTTCATCCGCTTAGTCGACATCCTTGAATGTCCTTCATCTTATGGTTTCTTCCTTTATTAGCAATTTCGAGTCCGACGACTTCCCATGTTGGTGGGGTTCCTTCCATTGCAAGTCTTCTTCAATAGTAAACTTGGAGTTCATCCTCACTGAATTCCTACGTGTTGGTAGCACTTGCTTAATATAAGGGTGTAATATTCTATCTTACTAAGGTTCAGGCTTAACAACCTCGTCTCTCCTAGGTACGTCTGTCTAGATTAACCATTCCTCATAACAAGAGCGAATGACATGAGTTGCCATCATGGGGCGCTAATTGATGCGGCGCGGTGTTGATAGTTTTTCACCGTCCAGTTGGGAACCCCAAGAGGAAGGTATGATGAGCACATCAGCAAGTTTTTCCCTCAGAAAGAAACCAAGGTTTATCGAATCCAGGAAAAAGTCAATACTCCAGAAGGTGATGCTTGCTAGCTTCACGGCAGCTCCAGACAATTTATAAGGCGCCTCGTCCAGGCATTGCTTTGCGCGCGAGCGGCAACGTGGAACCTGCACACAACACAACCAAATAATTTGCTCCCAACTTACGATGAGGTTGTCAATCTCACCGATTTGCTTGAAACAAATTAATGAGCGTATCGAGTGGAAAGCAATAGTAATATGCAAGTAAAGTAAACAATGCGAGTAAAGTAAACATGTGATAGCAATATAATAGAAATAGGACCGGGGTCCACAGTTCACTAGTGGTGTCTTTCCATAAGATAAAATAACACATGCTGGATAAACAAATTACAGTTGGGCAATTGATAGAATAAAGACAATGTGCATGTGGAAAGGATCACTATGAGATTTACTCTGGCATTACAACAAGATACATAGACCGCCATCCAACTGCACCTAAGACTAATAATCCACTTGTGGCGAATCAATCCGAGAACTCCACAAGTATTAAGTTGCGAACAACAGATAACTGCATTAAGCAAAGTGTGTAATATAAACAAAGCATATGCCCTTGAGCATATGAATGTTGTTTTCCTCCTAGTAGCAACAGCACATCTACAACCTTAGAGGTTTCTATCACTCCCCCAGATTAAATAGAGGCATGAACCCACTATCGAGCATAAATACCCCCTCTTGGAGTCACTAGCAACTACTCGGCCAAGATAGCTACTAACAACGGGGAGCATGCAAGATCATAAACAACATAGAGATAACATAAGATAATATTCAGAACATCAACTCAATCATAACACCAATATTCATCAGATCCCAACAAATACAACATGTAGAATTACATAACGGTGGTCTCGATCATGTAAAGCAGCTCACGAGATCTAAACATGAAGCACATGGTGGAGAAGACAACCAACTAGCTACTGCTATGGACCCATAGTCCAAGGTAGACTACTCACTCATCGCGCCGGAGGCAAGCATGGCGATGAGGAAGACCTTCAGTGGCGATTCCCCTCTCCGGTAGGGTGCCGAGAAGAGCTTCTGGACCCTCCCAATCTCAGGTCGACGACGGCGGTAGATCGCGATGTGTTTCTAGAAAAGTGATCGGGTATTTAGGTTTTTCCTGTCGGGGGGTCTTTATAGGCGAAGGGGCAGCGTCAGAGGTGGGCCAGGTGGGGCTCACCATAGGGCGGCGCGGCCAGGCCCTGGCTGCGCCCCCTGGTGGTGAGACCACCCCCTGGATCCGTTTCGTCTGCTCTTCAGTTCTCTGGAACCCCCTGGTGGTGAGACCACTCCAAGGCTAGAAGATCTCTAATTTCATTTTCTTGACATTCCACTATGGCAGTAGGAAATCTTTCTTGTTTCTTTGTGCTTTTCCGAGGTAGGTGTTCTTGTTTTCTATCAGTTAAGCAACTCTTGGTGGTAGTGTTAAGGACCTCTTCCTTGTCTTTCGATTCCATCTTTGCTTTAGGTATTCGATCTTTAGGGGTCCTTTCTAGCAAATGACTTAGTTTATCCTTAGCTTCTTCATTCATTTGTTGCACCGTGATGTAGAACTTACATTCCCTGGGTATATGATTGGTTCCATCGCATAGAAAACAGGTGATCATGGGGCATTCTCTAGTGGAGTGACTAGTATTGCCATGATGGCTTTGCTCCTGGCACTCTTTAGACAGGTGTCCTATTTCTCCATAGATCTTGCAAGCTAGCATGGTTGTTTTGGTTTCACCTCCTGGCTCCTTGCTACCTTGATTGTTTTGGGGTAAGTTGTTATTGGTACTTGCTAAAATCTGGGGCATCATTTGTACCATTCGAGAATGATCATCCAGAACTTGCTGCATTCCTGGAGGTAACTCTCTGCTATTAGAGTTGATCAAGTTCTGGGTCAAAACTTGCATTAATTCAGCATGTACCTCTACCATCTGTTGTATTGCTGCAACCATATGAGGTTTGCTGAGGCTACTCCGGTGTTGAGGGTGCATCTGTTAGGGTTTTGGGAGAAGTTTAGATTTTAGCACAGGTGAGAAATAGATAGAGAGGATATAAAGAAGATTCCTACCCAAACAGTAGATCAAGACAATTCATCTTATAAAATCACTCATCTAGCATCCATTACTTGAAACACAAAAGAACAACTTCTAACAAAAAGGTATGGTCATACCACAACTTGGTATGATCAAAATACGTATCGTAGGTTCGTGCGATTCTATGACTAATAGCATTGGTGGTCTATTCTACTAGAAATGTGCCAGGTATGCCTTGGTGCTCCCAGTCCGGCGGTGTTTGACTCTGGTGCCTATGGGCTCCTCGCTGTTCTTCTCCAGTGGAGTATCTTCTTCATTAGTCTCGAACACCACTAGTTCCTTGGGATCATCCTTGGGTGCCTCCGGGGTTGTCTCCTCAGCAGCTGGTAATGCCTTCTTCTTGGTAGGCCATGGATCATACTTCATTAGATACTTGCTTAGATATGTGCACTATCCCTATAGTCCCGTAATCCGTGTAGTCTGATCTTCTGTCTTGGATGCCAACTTGTCATTCATCACCTCAAGTGACGCGTTCTTCTCCTTCAGCTTCTGAATGGTGTTCTCTAGCGGGTCGATCTTCTCATCCTTTTCCCGGAGTTGGTACTTGGCATCATCTGTGGCATCCATCTCATCACGGAGCATGATTTCCATGTTGAAGGCATAGGTCTTCATGTCTTCCAACTGAATCTCAGTCCATGGTAAACCCTCACGGCGTCCTGGGGTACTCAATGCCCATCCTTCGTGGTTGCATCTCCAAAATTGTTGAAAAGAGTTGTCCATATCGAATATCACCTTGGGGTACATACCACATATGTGGGCTAATGCTTCCTCCATGGCCATCATGATTCTAGTCTCCCAACCTGGGTACATCCTTGAGTACACCACTGTCTCCGTGGGTGGCTTGATAGTACGTCCTTTGATCTTCGTCTCGATCTCCCAGCGGTTGATCACCAGAATCTCACAGGGTATCACTCTACCCCGGAAAGTGGGTGGAACCAAGTCCAGCGCTCGAGAGAGGCGGGAAAGCTGGTCACTAAAACTCTCGGTATCATCGTCAAAGGGTGTCTTCATCTTGGTGAATTGGGCCATCTAAACGAGAAAAGTAGGAACTGGGTTAGTAAATGAATATGATAAGTCTTACAAGAAAAATTCAAACTAAAAGTATATAAACGTTACTTAGAAAAGTAAAATTAGAAGAAGAATGAAACTCCTAGGGCCTCATAGTCTATTCCAAACCTAGGGTCTCGATCCTACAGGCAACACTATACTCTGATACCATTCTGTAGCGCCCTACCTTTTGCTAAAGGTAGAACTCTAGTGTTAATCTGCTACTCCCTGGATCAATTGATAGCACCACAACACAAAATGTAGAAATCATTGCAATAGCATCAAATATTACATCATAAATGCAGTTACATACGTCTCAAATCTTACAAATTACACAACATGAAGCATAGTAGCAATGAGCCTCCATCTTCATCAAGTGCCGCAGGCAAACATGTTGGAATGTAGACTCGAGATCCTACTAATCGTTCCTCATCCGAGATAAACCTACACGTTTGAATATGCAGCCCCAGAATGGTCAGTACAACTACGTACTAGCAAATGACACATATTTGGTGGCATTTGTGAAAAGACTATACTACATGACATATGGCTGGTAGATCTCATAGGCTAGTTTGCATAAAGCCAATTTTATCCTATCATCTTTGTAAAACTTTCATTCAAGATTTTAGTTTATAAGGGTCGAGATAACCCCCATACACTACATGTTAATTAGGCACGTAGTTCTGGGAGAAACTCAACAAAGTCTGAAAACACAGAAACCACCACCCCTTGGAGTGCATGGCCCTGAGCTTCTCCTGATTGTTTCTAGTCAAGTTTTAAAGCATTCAGAAATGGTGATGAGACTCTTCCGAATATTCCATGACTAGAGACTCAATTGTCTATAACCGAGGACTCGGCTAAACGCTTAGATTTTGACACCTTGCAAGGGTTGTGCACTTTCACCTTAAGACTCATTTTACCCCTATAAATAAAATGAGACAAGACCTTTCAGAAAAAGCATTCAACCATCTGGATTTGACCGTGCCCCCTATATTTTGCTACCACCCTCTGTCAGTACCCTATGACTGAACCCTTAATCCTACTTAATCAAGACAGAGCCCATAATGTCATAAGGCTGCACTGGAAGTACTCTAAACATGGAAGACATAGTAATCTCTTTAATCCTGAGTGGCCATCTCGAGCAGTATGTTGCGTACACATCCTGTTATGAGACATGTGCCCCAGAACCCACTGATATGTCTCCAACGTATCTATAATTTTTGATACTCCATGCTTGTTTATACGCCATTTGCCTACTGTTTCGTTACACTTTGTGGCACTTTTATGCATTTTCCGGAACTAACCTATTAACAAGTCGCCACAGTGCCAGTTCCCTATTTTCTGCTATTTTTGTGTTTCAGAAGTGATAAGGAAGTTGAGATGATGAGAGGATACCCTCTCAGCTTGGTCTTCTGAATGACCCAAAGAGGAGACAACTCAGCTTGGTCCTCTGATTGAACCAAAGAGTGACTCCTCAGTGTCCAAAGTAGTTCAACAACTACCCCGTTGGATAGAAAGCTCTACAATAGAGTAAGGTTACCTCAAGCAACCCCGTAAGGAAGGTTGGTGCCTGGAATTGTGAGTAGACACCCACCTATTATAAATGACGATGTGGACTACCTTGTTGAAGACAACGCGATAGATGATATCTGCTTATCACCAAAATTGGATGCAACCCTTAGTGTGCCCACTTTTGAACATAGTTGTGGACATCAAAACTTCTGAGAAGAGCGATTCAAGGAAAAGGGCACAACAGTGAATGCAAGCTGGGAATAAAATGCAAGTGCCTAAGGAAGCATCAAGATACCACCAAGAGGAATTTTCTTTTAAGGGTGGTAGCCACCCAGATACCTAAACCCAGATAACCTAATACCTACTTTCTTTCTAGCCTCTCCAATCTCGAGGACGAGATTTCTTTTAAGGGTGGTAGTCTGTAACGACCCAGGATTTTATCAAATTTTGGGGGGAAATTTTCGCTTTTGTTTTGAGTGCATTAACTGAAATTTCACAGGGATTTAAAACTTTTTGAGTCTATTTGAAAGATTTAGTAGAAAACTATTTTAAACCTTCTATAATTTTCTTGAAGAACTTCTTTGAGAAGGATCAAGTATCAAAATACTATTTTTGTGCTTATCCAAACCTATGCAAGCTATCTTGCAAAAGGATATTTACAAAATGGTTTATAAAGATTTCTATGCCGAAGGAATGTTTTACAAATACATTTCAAAAACTATTTTTATAAAGTTTATTCTCTGATTTTAAAAGGATTACTTTAAAATCCTATTTCTACTTTGGTTTATGCAAGTAAACCCTTTGCCTGAATTATAGAGTTTTATTTGGAAATTAGTGTTATTTATGAAAACATGTTTCTTACTGTTTTAGAATGTTAAGTTGAATTTTAGAAACTTTACAAAGTTGGTTTGAGGTGATTTGAATCAAAAATGCAAAAGCTACAAAAGAAATAGGAAAACAGAAATAGAAAAGAAGGAAGAACCAAAAAAAAATAGAAAAAGGCCTCGGGAACCCCTCGGCCCAGAGACGGAAAGAGACCCGCGGCCCACTTACCTCCTCCCCGAAACGGTACCCAGCGTCCCTCCTTCCCTCGCTGACACCGGGTCCCACCGGTCAGGCTCGTCTTCAAGCTCCAGCCCGAAATCTCGCAGAGACCGTTTCCACTCACAGTAACTCTCCCTCCCCTCTTTAATCCCTTTAATCCCCTGCCGTTTCCACGATAACCTGTACCTATAAAGAGCCCGCTCTCCCCTCTCTTCTCTCCCTTTTGTCTTTCCGCTCGGGACGAACTGAGGACGAAGGAATTCGTCGACGAAGACCTGCAGGTCTGCAGGTAATCCCCGGTCGATTCCGACCCTGCCAGTAAGCCCCCATCCTCCTCTTCTCCCCTATCAGCCTCCCCACTCTCTGGTGCGTCTTCTGATACATTGGAATTGTTCTATTTCGCAGCGAATCAACGTAGGCGCTCGTAGCCGAAGTACACCGGCGTCTGCGCGTCCTCCAGCCGCCTCTCCACCTCACTACTGGACGCAATCAACGACGCCATCCACGCCCTCGTCTTCCCCGCGTCTCACTGATCACCGTCCAGCTCTCCGTCTACACCGGAGGTCACCGGAGCATCGCCGGAGATCGACCTCTGCGCGCACATCGCCGGAGATTCGCCGGAAACCTAGCTCCCACGGTGAGCCTCTCCCAGATCTGTCCTCGTGCGTTTGATCTAGATCCAAGGGTCCAAATTAGATCACTAACCCGAAGGGGTATTCACAGATCTGGTGCATCCAATCTCCTTTAGATCCGACGGCTGACAATCAGGATCCAAACGAATCGGTATTGGCCAGTAAGAACACGCCACGTGTTGGCCGCTGATTTAATCCCGATTCAAATAGAAATTCCAAATCAGATTTGATCCAATTCTTGCAAAAATCATATCTAATGTTCTGTAGGTCCAAAAATAACAAATAAGATACCGTTGGAATCCTTAGGAAGTCTAGAATCCAGTAGAACCATAAAATCTTATATTTTATGGGTTCAATTTGAAACTATTTTCAAATTGAGTTAAACCCTTCTGTTAGCATGATAAATTCATATCTTTAGTTCTGCTAATCCAAATATTACAAATTTGTAGTCTTTGGAATCCTCTCAACAAGTAGAACATCTTAGGATCAAGAAAATCCAAATTTGATATGTGCACACACTTTGTGCATTCAAATTTGTCCAAATCACCATTCTGATCATAGTTTGAATTCTATAACTTATTTTAGAATGATTCCAATTGCAGTGACTTTGTCTTACTGCAAGCTATCCAGTGGCATCACTCCCATAGTTTCTTGAACCACTTCACAATTATTCAAATTCTAATATGAGAATTTGAGTAGTTCCTATATAGATAAATCTATTTCTGTTCAGTAATGTTTCCTTCTACTTTAGTAAATCCCATGATCATACCTAGCTATCAAATATCATCTTGAGATCACTTTGATCCAATGCCATATCCATCCAAGTACATCATGTCTAGTTCACACATATTCAAATTACAAATGTGTCATTTGAGTAAAGTGTGATACATCTCAATCATAAATACTATCCTTACTATCTTTGGTGCTGATCTAATCAACATTATAGTACCTAACCGACACTCCTTGTACCCGATAGAAACCTTAAACCATAATCTCAAATGTTATCTACCCATACTCAATCGTCTGTCCACCTGATCCTGATTTCATGTATAGAACTATTCAATTAACAAATGAGTTAATTGAGTAACTCAAATGCTTCTCAAATCCTAGCCTAATCTTAAGTGTAATATATACTATTTAAGAATAATTGTTGTCACAACTATTCAATAGTATTGCTATTACACTATTTTGTCTCTATTGTGGTTTACCCACATGAGATATCCCAAGATTCAATATGCTTTAATAAAGCATAAAGATCTCACTCATTATGTTTTGTCTGATTCACATATGTACTCAAATTGCAATTGTGCTACTTGAGTAGAATATGAATTCATCCCAAACCTAGATTTTGTTAATGTGGTGTTGCTATGACCCATACCGTAGTATGAGTTATACACCATGTTGATCAACGAACCATTTGAGCCATGTCCTCAAATATCAATCATACACACCCAATCCTATGTGTAACATATACTATTATGAATAAGTGTTGTCACACTTTATTCAGTAGTGTTCTGTTGCACTATTCTATACCTATGTGAATATATTCATATGAGTTATTCTAAACTCTATTCATGCCTAAGCCAAGCCCAGGATTTTTATCATTACATTGTGATCTTGGAGGATCAATCTTTTCCAATCACTTGACCGTCCCAATCCAATGCCTACTTAATTCTATTCACATGTATTGAACTATTCAACTTGCAAATGTGCTAATTGAGTAGTTCAAGCATTCTTAAAACCTAGCCTAGTACCTGAGTGCGATATATGCTATTTAAAGAATAAATGTTGTTACACTTATTCAAATAGTATTGTGGTTGCACTATCCCACACCAATGTGATCTATTTCACATGAGCTATTCTGAAACTCATTCATGCTTTAGTAAAGCATAAAGACTTCATCAACTATACCTTGCCTAGTCCAATTCTCTCCAGTCAAGTTGATCTTACCCAACTAAGCTCTCAAATTCATATCTCACAAACCATGATCCTTTACCAAATCTCTCTATCATAACATCTTGAATAATCTGAATTGTTAAACAAACACTTTTCAATTGTTTGATTTGATTGATTATGTTTGTATGGTATGTTTATGTTATGTTATTTTTGTGCTATAGTTTGTGCGAAGATCTACGTGCTTAGTTGAGAGGACGGAAAGATCGTGATCTTCAAAAAGGCAAGTGACACACATGTTTCCCTCACCCATTTTACTTATGCATTAGTTGTTCACCTCTTGTAGTATGCATGATAGGTGTTTTACTCAACTGTTTTATCAAATGCTTAGATCCTAGTAGTATGTAGCAATCCCTCAAACCCCACCCGATAGGATGCTAAATACTTTGTTAATACTGATGCCATGCTAAGATCACTTGAAAAGTGTTTTGTGAAAAGTTAAGAACTTCAACTAAAATGAAACACCTGGGTGGAATGGATTGATAAGATGAGGCGAGGTAGGTGGGTTCGGGGACGCAAGCCTCATAAGAGGATGTGGGAACCGAATGCCGCTCGGGATGGCCACCCAGGAATAAAGAGATGGCTATGTCTTCCATGCTTATTGTACTTCCAGTGCAACCTTATGACATTATGGGCTCTGTCTTGACTGATTAGAATGTGGGAGTGCAACTAGGTGCAAGAAGACGGTGGTAGAAAATTTTTAGGTCGGGAGCGGATCTTGCCAGTTAGTTGCCCTCTCCTTCTAAAAGGTCTCGTTTCAATTCATGTATGGGCATGAAGTGAATCGTAAGGTGAAAGTGCACAACCCTTGCAAGGTGTATAAATCTAATCGATTAGCCGTGTCCTCGGTTATGGACAATTGAGTCTCTAGACATGGAATGTACGGAATAATCTCATCACCGATTCTGAATTATTAAAATTTGTCTAGAAACCCCTAGGTAGGAACTAAGGACCATACACTCCGAGGGGTGGTGGTGCCTGAGGTTCCGAACTTTGTTGAGTTTCGCCCAGAACTACATACCGGCCAGTATGTAGTGTATGGGGGTTGTCTTGACCCTTGAAAATAAAATTTGTTGAAAGAAAGTATTAAAATGGATTATAGGATAAAATTGGCTTTATGCAAATTAGCCCTTGAGATCCACCAGCCAAATGTCATGTAGTATAGGCTTTCCACAAAATGCCACCAATTATGTGTCATTTGCCAGTACATCATTGTACTGACCCCTCTGGGGCTGCATATTCAAACGTGCAGGTTTTATTTCGAGTAAGGAACCAGGAGTAGGATCTCGAGCTTACATTCCAACACGTCTGCCTGTGGCACTTGATGAAGATGGAAGCTCACTACAACTATGCTTTATGCTGTGTACTCATAAGGTAGAAGACCTATGTAACTGGATTTACGTTGTAATATTGATGCTATTGCAATGATTTCTCATTTTGTACTGTGGTGCTATCTACTGGTCCAGGGAATGGCACAGATACACAGGAGTTCTGCCTTTAGCAAAAGGCGGGGCGTCACAGAATGGTATCAGAGCATAGTGTTGCCTGTAGGATCGAGACCCTAGGTTTGGAATAGACTAGGAAGCCCTAGGATTCTTTCCTCTCTCTTCAAAGGGAAAATCAATTCAGTTTTCTAAATGAGATCAATCTATCTACTTCTCAGTTTGAAATTTTTCTTGTAAGAACTTACCCCATTCAATTGTTTTACACTACTCTTCTTTCTAATTTAGATGACTAGCCTCATTGAATCACTGAAGAAAAGCCCAGTGATGATTATGACCCTGAAGTGTGAGACTGAGTTTCCCAAAGCCTTGAAGAACCTCATGTTAAGCATGGGAATGCAAGGAGAAGCTGTTTACAAAGGATTTCCCGTGATTGATGATGGTCAAGAATATTGGTGGGTGCAGCTTCACTTATACAAGAACAAGGAAGATGACCACAAGAAGATGGGACTTTGGATGTTCACCAACTCCGAGATGTATCCATCATTCCTAGACTCAGCGAGATGTGCTGCTTGGTCAGCTATAAAGGAACTTGGAGAAAGACTCAAGTGGAGACTTCATAATACTCAACAGGACCTCAAGGAAGAAAAGGAAGACACTACTACATTGAAGGAAACCATAAACCAACTTCAAGGTGACATAGAAAAGCTCGTATCTGAACTTAGTGTTCAAGAAGACCTCATCAAAACCAAGGATGAGCAAATTGCCAATCTACAGAAGCAGCTGGACCAGAATAATGGATCTGCTTAGGAGAATACCAAGAAGCCTTAGTTGGACCTCCATTTAGGAATTTTAATAATCAACGACATGTAATAAACGTTATGGTCATACCAACTTGTGGATGATCGTACCTCCCCGTTTGTTTGAAAACTAGTTTGCTTCTTATGATGAATGTTTGTTAGATATTGCTTGTAGGATAAATTGTTTTGATCTGTTTTGTTTTGGGTAAGATTTTTCTTCTTTAGAATCCCTTCTATCTAATTCTCATCTATGCTAAGACCTAAACTTGTCCAAAACCCAAACCAAGTATTTCTCAACAACAGAACAACTACAATGACCCTCAGTTGGAAATAAGGATACAGAGTACAACAACAAGAGGTAGTGTTTCAAGTACAAGAGACTGGAACATTACGTAATGAGAGTACACAAAGGATGATACCCAAGACTCCAGTAAGCTAGGATGACTGAAGGATACCATGCAAACAATAAGAAGACACCCCAAGGTGTAACTATTGTGGAAGTAATACTATTCAACCACCTCATGCAAAAAAAAGAGATGGAAAGGACAAACAGAGCAATGGAAAGAGCAAATAGAGCAATGGAAAGGATTTTAATTCCTCTTAAATGGCAAACCAAAGGATCTACAACTTAAGGATTATTGCCATGAGCTTTGTTGAAAACCTCTACCTAGGGACGATAGATTTTGTTTCAAAAAAATTTAAAGTAGAATTTGGGAACTTGGTTCCAATTTCAACAAAAACTTTTGTTTAAAAAGCTAGTGAGGTTGACCAAGAGTTAGAATGCGAGATGCACCAAACCAAATACGAGGTAATGATTGAGTGCGACATGGATTCGCGCCCATGACGACTACTCATATTGTTCGCTCTTGTATGAGGAATGGTAAATCTAGAGAGACATACCTACATGAGAGACGACGATGTTAAACCATAACCTTAGGAGGATAATATGCTACATCCCTTATAGTGCGCCAGTGGCCAAAACATAGGAATACGGTGAGAACTTGGACTTTTGAACGACTACACGAATCAGAAACGTTTTGCTCAGTGGACCTTGAATACGAAGACTATTCAGTTTCGGCTACTGCCTGTTCGACTACCTCCCTGAGCCTATAAAAGAGAAGTCACTCCTCTCCAGAAGTTCACAACAGAGACAACCCCCACTACCTATGAGATTGCCTCCTGATTTTAGAACTTTACGCCACCGAAGTCTACCCCATCCTGACCTGAGATGTTATGAGACAACTCTCTGAATCCTTGAAACTACTTTCCTGCCCATGAGAGCTTCGTTAGATCCCTTTTCCCTGAGAAGGAGTTTATCTTCGAGATATGATCAAGTTGTCAGCGCCCTTCAACAACTATGAAGACGGTTGCTAAAGGAATTCTTAAGGACCATCTGGTACCTGTGGCAAGTAGCACGACTTGCTCCGGTAACTTGAATGGGTTCAACAATGCTGGTTATAAGGCGACCTTCCATCCCTTAAAGGTGCAAGTACGTCTTACAGAGTCCACCTTGTTTACCCCTATGAAATGCTTGAGAAGACTACAGAGAGATGCCATCCTAATTCATTGGGATGTGTGGTCTCATCATGTTCGTGGGGCAAGCATGCAGTACTTGGCACTGAATCATCTTTTGAGATTCTGCAATGAAAATCAGCTAAAAAGCAACAAGGAGTATGGCGATAGCCTGTATGCAATCTTGGCCTTGGTGAGGACTGACCAAGAAAAGGCTAGATACACATTCTTGGAAGATGTGCAACAACCAGGAAGGTTACCAGAACAAAATGGTATCGTGAAAAATTGAAGATCAGAATGGTATAAGGAAACAACCATAAGATGAAGAACCTCTAAGGATGGTGATAAGGAAGTTGAGATGATGAGAGGATACCCTCTCAGCTTGGTCTTCTGAATGACCCAAAGAGGAGACAACTCAGCTTGGTCCTCTGATTGAACCAAAGAGTGACTCCTCAGTGTCCAAAGTAGTTCAACAACTACCCCGTTGGATAGAAAGCTCTACAATAGAGTAAGGTTACCTCAAGCAACCCCGTAAGGAAGGTTGGTGCCTGGAATTGTGAGTAGACACCCACCTATTATAAATGACGATGTGGACTACCTTGTTGAAGACAACGCGATAGATGATATCTGCTTATCACCAAAATTGGATGCAACCCTTAGTGTGCCCACTTTTGAACATAGTTGTGGACATCAAAACTTCTGAGAAGAGCGATTCAAGGAAAAGGGCACAACAGTGAATGCAAGCTGGGAATAAAATGCAAGTGCCTAAGGAAGCATCAAGATACCACCAAGAGGAATTTTCTTTTAAGGGTGGTAGCCACCCAGATACCTAAACCCAGATAACCTAATACCTACTTTCTTTCTAGCCTCTCCAATCTCGAGGACGAGATTTCTTTTAAGGGTGGTAGTCTGTAACGACCCAGGATTTTATCAAATTTTGGGGGGAAATTTTCGCTTTTGTTTTGAGTGCATTAACTGAAATTTCACAGGGATTTAAAACTTTTTGAGTCTATTTGAAAGATTTAGTAGAAAACTATTTTAAACCTTCTATAATTTTCTTGAAGAACTTCTTTGAGAAGGATCAAGTATCAAAATACTATTTTTGTGCTTATCCAAACCTATGCAAGCTATCTTGCAAAAGGATATTTACAAAATGGTTTATAAAGATTTCTATGCTGAAGGAATGTTTTACAAATACATTTCAAAAACTATTTTTATAAAGTTTATTCTCTGATTTTAAAAGGATTACTTTAAAATCCTATTTCTACTTTGGTTTATGCAAGTAAACCCTTTGCCTGAATTATAGAGTTTTATTTGGAAATTAGTGTTATTTATGAAAACATGTTTCTTACTGTTTTAGAATGTTAAGTTGAATTTTAGAAACTTTACAAAGTTGGTTTGAGGTGATTTGAATCAAAAATGCAAAAGCTACAAAAGAAATAGGAAAACAGAAATAGAAAAGAAGGAAGAACCAAAAAAAAATAGAAAAAGGCCTCGGGAACCCCTCGGCCCAGAGACGGAAAGAGACCCGCGGCCCACTTACCTCCTCCCCGAAACGGTACCCAGCTTCCCTCCTTCCCTCGCTGACACCGGGTCCCACCGGTCAGGCTCGTCTTCAAGCTCCAGCCCGAAATCTCGCAGAGACCGTTTCCACTCACAGTAACTCTCCCTCCCCTCTTTAATCCCTTTAATCCCCTGCCGTTTCCACGATAACCTGTACCTATAAAGAGCCCGCTCTCCCCTCTCTTCTCTCCCTTTTGTCTTTCCGCTCGGGACGAACTGAGGACGAAGGAATTCGTCGATGAAGACCTGCAGGTCTGCAGGTAATCCCCGGTCGATTCCGACCCTGCCAGTAAGCCCCCATCCTCCTCTTCTCCCCTATCAGCCTCCCCACTCTCTGGTGCGTCTTCTGATACATTGGAATTGTTCTATTTCGCAGCGAATCAACGTAGGCGCTCGTAGCCGAAGTACACCGGCGTCTGCGCGTCCTCCAGCCGCCTCTCCACCTCACTACTGGACGCAATCAACGACGCCATCCACGCCCTCGTCTTCCCCGCATCTCACTGATCACCGTCCAGCTCTCCGTCTACACCGGAGGTCACCGGAGCATCGCCGGAGATCGACCTCTGCGCGCACATCGCCGGAGATTCGCCGGAAACCTAGCTCCCACGGTGAGCCTCTCCCAGATCTGTCCTCGTGCGTTTGATCTAGATCCAAGGGTCCAAATTAGATCACTAACCCAAAGGGGTATTCACAGATCTGGTGCATCCAATCTCCTTTAGATCCGACGGCTGACAATCAGGATCCAAACGAATCGGTATTGGCCAGTAAGAACACGCCACGTGTTGGCCGCTGATTTAATCCCGATTCAAATAGAAATTCCAAATCAGATTTGATCCAATTCTTGCAAAAATCATATCTAATGTTCTGTAGGTCCAAAAATAACAAATAAGATACCGTTGGAATCCTTAGGAAGTCTAGAATCCAGTAGAACCATAAAATCTTATATTTTATGGGTTCAATTTGAAACTATTTTCAAATTGAGTTAAACCCTTCTGTTAGCATGATAAATTCATATCTTTAGTTCTGCTAATCCAAATATTACAAATTTGTAGTCTTTGGAATCCTCTCAACAAGTAGAACATCTTAGGATCAAGAAAATCCAAATTTGATACGTGCACACACTTTGTGCATTCAAATTTGTCCAAATCACCATTCTGATCATAGTTTGAATTCTATAACTTATTTTAGAATGATTCCAATTGCAGTGACTTTGTCTTACTGCAAGCTATCCAGTGGCATCACTCCCATAGTTTCTTGAACCACTTCACAATTATTCAAATTCTAATATGAGAATTTGAGTAGTTCCTATATAGATAAATCTATTTCTGTTCAGTAATGTTTCCTTCTACTTTAGTAAATCCCATGATCATACCTAGCTATCAAATATCATCTTGAGATCACTTTGATCCAATGCCATATCCATCCAAGTACATCATGTCTAGTTCACACATATTCAAATTACAAATGTGTCATTTGAGTAAAGTGTGATACATCTCAATCATAAATACTATCCTTACTATCTTTGGTGCTGATCTAATCAACATTATAGTACCTAACCGACACTCCTTGTACCCGATAGAAACCATAAACCATAATCTCAAATGTTATCTACCCATACTCAATCGTCTGTCCACCTGATCCTGATTTCATGTATAGAACTATTCAATTAACAAATGAGTTAATTGAGTAACTCAAATGCTTCTCAAATCCTAGCCTAATCTTAAGTGTAATATATACTATTTAAGAATAATTGTTGTCACAACTATTCAATAGTATTGCTATTACACTATTTTGTCTCTATTGTGGTTTACCCACATGAGATATCCCAAGATTCAATATGCTTTAATAAAGCATAAAGATCTCACTCATTATGTTTTGTCTGATTCACATATGTACTCAAATTGCAATTGTGCTACTTGAGTAGAATATGAATTCATCCCAAACCTAGATTTTGTTAATGTGGTGTTGCTATGACCCATACCGTAGTATGAGTTATACACCATGTTGATCAACGAACCATTTGAGCCATGTCCTCAAATATCAATCATACACACCCAATCCTATGTGTAACATATACTATTATGAATAAGTGTTGTCACACTTTATTCAGTAGTGTTCTGTTGCACTATTCTATACCTATGTGAATATATTCATATGAGTTATTCTAAACTCTATTCATGCCTAAGCCAAGCCCAGGATTTTTATCATTACATTGTGATCTTGGAGGATCAATCTTTTCCAATCACTTGACCGTCCCAATCCAATGCCTACTTAATTCTATTCACATGTATTGAACTATTCAACTTGCAAATGTGCTAATTGAGTAGTTCAAGCATTCTTAAAACCTAGCCTAGTACCTGAGTGCGATATATGCTATTTAAAGAATAAATGTTGTTACACTTATTCAAATAGTATTGTGGTTGCACTATCCCACACCAATGTGATCTATTTCACATGAGCTATTCTGAAACTCATTCATGCTTTAGTAAAGCATAAAGACTTCATCAACTATACCTTGCCTAGTCCAATTCTCTCCAGTCAAGTTGATCTTACCCAACTAATCTCTCAAATTCATATCTCACAAACCATGATCCTTTACCAAATCTCTCTATCATAACATCTTGAATAATCTGAATTGTTAAACAAACACTTTTCAATTGTTTGATTTGATTGATTATGTTTGTATGGTATGTTTATGTTATGTTATTTTTGTGCTATAGTTTGTGCGAAGAGCTACGTGCTTAGTTGAGAGGACGGAAAGATCGTGATCTTCAAAAAGGCAAGTGACACACATGTTTCCCTCACCCATTTTACTTATGCATTAGTTGTTCACCTCTTGTAGTATGCATGATAGGTGTTTTACTCAACTGTTTTATCAAATGCTTAGATCCTAGTAGTATGTAGCAATCCCTCAAACCCCACCCGATAGGATGCTAAATACTTTGTTAATACTGATGCCATGCTAAGATCACTTGAAAAGTGTTTTGTGAAAAGTTAAGAACTTCAACTAAAATGAAACACCTGGGTGGAATGGATTGATAAGATGAGGCGAGGTAGGTGGGTTCGGGGACGCAAGCCTCATAAGAGGATGTGGGAACCGAATGCCGCTCGGGATGGCCACCCAGGAATAAAGAGATGGCTATGTCTTCCATGCTTATTGTACTTCCAGTGCAACCTTATGACATTATGGGCTCTGTCTTGACTGATTAGAATGTGGGAGTGCAACTAGGTGCAAGAAGACGGTGGTAGAAAATTTTTAGGTCGGGAGCGGATCTTGCCAGTTAGTTGCCCTCTCCTTCTAAAAGGTCTCGTTTCAATTCATGTATGGGCATGAAGTGAATCGTAAGGTGAAAGTGCACAACCCTTGCAAGGTGTATAAATCTAATCGATTAGCCGTGTCCTCGGTTATGGACAATTGAGTCTCTAGACATGGAATGTACGGAATAATCTCATCACCGATTCTGAATTATTAAAATTTGTCTAGAAACCCCTAGGTAGGAACTAAGGACCATACACTCCGAGGGGTGGTGGTGCCTGAGGTTCCGAACTTTGTTGAGTTTCGCCCAGAACTACATACCGGCCAGTATGTAGTGTATGGGGGTTGTCTTGACCCTTGAAAATAAAATTTGTTGAAAGAAAGTATTAAAATGGATTATAGGATAAAATTGGCTTTATGCAAATTAGCCCTTGAGATCCACCAGCCAAATGTCATGTAGTATAGGCTTTCCACAAAATGCCACCAATTATGTGTCATTTGCCAGTACATCATTGTACTGACCCCTCTGGGGCTGCATATTCAAACGTGCAGGTTTTATTTCGAGTAAGGAACCAAGAGTAGGATCTCGAGCTTACATTCCAACACGTCTGCCTGTGGCACTTGATGAAGATGGAAGCTCACTGCAACTATGCTTTATGCTGTGTACTCATAAGGTAGAAGACCTATGTAACTGGATTTACGTTGTAATATTGATGCTATTGCAATGATTTCTCATTTTGTACTGTGGTGCTATCTACTGATCCAGGGAATGGCACAGATACACAGGAGTTCTGCCTTTAGCAAAAGGCGGGGCGTCACACATGTGCTTTATGTTTAGATCTCATGAGCTGCCCTACATGATTGAGATCACCGTTATGTAATTCTACATGTTTGGTTTGTTGGGATCCGATGAATATTAGTGTTATAATTGAGTTGCAATACTGAAATTTATCTTTTGTTATCTCTATGTTGTTTATGATCTTGCATGCTCTCCGTTGTTAGTAGCTATCTTGGCTGAGTAGTTGCTAGTGACTCCAAGAGGGGGTATTTATGCTCGATAGTGGGTTCATGCCTCTATTTAATCTGGGGGAGTGACAGAAACCTCTAAGGTTGTAGATGTGTTGTTGCTACTAGGGAGAAAACAACATTAATATGCTCAAGGGCATATTCTTTGTTTACATTACACACTTTGCTTAATGCAATTATCTATTGTTCGCAACTTAATACTTGTGGAGTTCTCGGATTGATTCACCACAAGTGGATTATTAGTCATAGATGTAGTTGGATGGCGGTCTATGTATTTTGTTGTAATGCCCAGAGTAAATCGCATAGTGATTTTCTTGACATATCACATTTATCTTTATTCTATCAATTGCTCAACTATAATTTGTTTACCTAGCATATGTTATTTATCTTGGAGAGACACCACTAGTGAACTGTGGATCCCTGTCCTATTTCCATCATATTGCTATCACCTGTTTCCTTTACTCGCACTGTTTACTTTACTTGCATACTATTATCACTTTCCACTCGATACGCTCATAACCTTTGTTTCAAGCAAACCGGTGAGATTGATAACCTCATCGCAAGTTAGGAACAAAGTACTTGGTTGTGTTGTGTGCAGGTTCCGCGTTGCAGCTAGCAAGCAAAGCTTGGACGAGGCGCCATATATAAATTGTCCGAAGCTGTCGCAAACTAGCAAGCATCACCTCCAGTCGTATTGTCCGCTCTTCTCCTGAACGATATTAAACCTTGGTTTCTTAACTGAGAGAAAACTAGCTGCTATACTCATCACACCTTCCTTTTGGGGTTCCCAACGGGCTGGTTATTTACCATGCATCAAGCTAATTTTCTGGCGCCGTTGCCGGGGATGAGTGGAAGACCTCTGCAAGGGGAGTTTTTTGCACACACATCCTTTACTTTGTTTTAAGTTTTGCTTTACTTTATTTTTACTTGCATCATTTTATATCAAAAACCCAAAAAAATTAGAATCCATTGTAGTTGTTATTTTTGTTGGTCTGTTATTGTCTTGCTTTATCATGCTTTCTATCAATGGTTGGTTTCTTTGAAACTAAATCTTTTTGGCAAGGTGGGTTCACGGAAGAGCAGCAAAATTATTATGATGAACACCGCTTATCACAAAAAGGGAAACACTTATGGGAACAAATCAATAGATTATATATCATTGCAAGAAATGTGTTCTCTACTTATAATGTTACTTATTACTTTGATGAATCTTGTTGCTGTAGGAGGTATAAACACCTCCCTTTTCAATGTGAGTATAATGATGATGTTACCATATCTTCTTATATTAATGGAAATTACGATTTTTATGATGTTGAACAAATTGAGGAATTTATTGCTTGGAAGGGTGCATTAGAACTTGCTTATTTGCTTGAAAATACTGATGATGCACCTTATAAATATGAGGTTTATGATATACTCACATTTTTCTTTGATAATTACAAGGAAGGAAATGGCTATATTCTTAAATATCTTAAGAGATGCTCTCCAACGGAAGAGACTAATGCCTTGAAGGAGCCTATGGAAGAAGAAATTGCTGAAACTGGAAGCTCATTGGATGAAAAAGAGGAGGAGAGTGATGATCAAGAGGAGGAAGAATGGAGCTAGCCATGTCTACCTCCCAATAAGAGTAACTCTTAAACTAATATTTTATTTGATCGCCCTCCATGTTTAAAAAAAGAGGGTGAGTGTGATATTTATATTGTTGAGTTTGTTCATGATGCTACTGAAAATTATTATGAGAGAGGAAAATGTGATTGTTGGAATTCTCATGTTACTAAAACACCTCTCTTTATATTGAAAGTTTCGAAGTTGCTCTTGTTTTATCTACCCATACTTATTGCTATATGCTTCTTTTATTTATTTTATTACAAGACTCCTATGCATAAGAAGTGGGTCAGACTTAAATGTGTTTTATATTTGCCCCTTGATGCTCTCTTTTGCTTCAATTCATATTTCTTATGTGAGTATCTTCTCAAATTACTGAGCCTAGCTCAAAGGCGTTAAAGAAAAGCACTCTTGGGAGATAACCCAATGTTTTATTTTTAGTAATTTTTATTTTATTTGAGTCTTGGAAGTCATTACTACTGTAATGACCTCTCCTTATGCTTTTTTTTTATTGTTGTGCCAGGAGAAGCCTCAAATTCGATTGAGGTAAAGATTTAGGGATGTTGCTGTCCTAAAACTGTTTTCGGTGCTGCACCGTAAAAATTCGTAAAAATTCTCTGTATATCTTTTGGACCTGAAATTTCTTGTGCATATGCCCCAGGTTATATCCAAACTTTTGTTAGTTGAACACTTTTTGATTTGAGCAACAGAAAAACACTCAAAAATTCGATCTTTTTCAGCTGTTCTATTTTGACAGATTTCTGCCACTATTCATTTTTGCCGCTTTATCGCTTTCTTTTTGAGTTCTTTTGATCACGGAACTTTTGAGGAAGTTACTACAGTAGTATATAATTAATATGTGGTGGTTTTGGGTTGAAACCTGAAGCAAAAAGAGGTTGATTATATATTATGATGCACTAATGTTGCTAGTAGATTTGTGTTTAGTTTTGTATGAAGGAAGTTTTCAAGTGTAGGGATTGGAGAATGATGAGATAAGTTGAAGAATGGACAAAAGCTCAAGCTTGGGGATGCCCAAGCATCACCCCAAGAAATATCCAAGAAGTACAAGCATCAAAGCTTGGGGATGCCCCCGAGGCACCCCTTCTTCATCGACAAAAATCAGGTCACCTTTCAAGACACTATATTTTTATTGCTTCATGCACTATGTGTTTTTCTTGAGCATCAGTTGTTTTAGTTTTATTAGTTAGTTTAGTTTTGTTTGCTACAATAAATGGTTGGACCCCAACAAATTTCTTTTGGAGAAGTTGCCTTGCTTTTCATTTTGCCAAGAACACTCCATTTTTCACTCTTTCCGTTTTAACGAGTGTTTTTCTTTTTCCGCTACTGCTTTTGGTTTTCATTTTCGCCTTGATTTGCATTCAGATCTTGTCATATATTTTCATCAAGGTGTATTTTTGCCTCTGATCTTTATTGGTTTTCATCAAAAGAGGTGTCTTAAAAAAAATTCAAATGGTGTTGGAAAAGAGAAAAAGCTTTACGCAAAAAAAGTGGTACAAGAAGGAGCTTGTGTAGATTGCGGCTTAGGTTTTTTCATGTCATGCTTGATGTCTTTTTGATAGTATGCTTAGTGGTTTTGCTGTAGCATGACTTGTCTCAAATAACTGAGATTGCTTAATGAGCCTTTGAAAAAATCATGCGTTGTTTTTATTGTATGGAAGCATTATTTTGGTTTTCTCCTTGATGCTTTATTTGGGTTGACTTGGCGCATGCTCACACATGTTAGACTCTTACAAAGTCACCAATAGCCTCTATGATCATTTAGTTTTTAACTTTTGATGCCATCTTATACTTCTTTTAATGTCGCTTTGCATGATTATGGCCATTATTGCTCTCTTAGTTGGTCGCTCCCACTCTTGCGCTAGCCCTCGCCTTGTACTGAGTATGAGCTCTACTCATGCATCCAACTCCTAAAAACCAATGTTTTCCAAAGTGTCCACCATGCATACCTACTAGCAATTTGCTATTCTAAGTAAATTTGACTTTCTTTTATCTTCTCTTCAAATTAAACTCTTACCAGTGTTATGCGAAAATTGGTTAGTAAAGCTCTCACGAACCGGAAGGCACACTTTACTTTTTCCTGTTCTTAAAAATTTGACATTGTGGTCTCTTATGTTGAGTTGTTATGCTTGCAAGTTGTAAGTGGATTCTAGCCCATCCATGCTGTCATGGGGCAAGCTTTCAACATTGCACTTCTTATTTGAGTTGATATCGTGATCTTTTGTTTATGGATGCCCGCGGTGTGAAATGAATTGGGAATCTTGTGGGGATCATGGAGTTTGTATATGTGTTAGGGAAACACCTGGACCGCCAATCTAAGCCATGCATAAATCATGGTGGAAATTTGTAGCATACCCATGGTGGACATTCGACGACGCATCTCAAAATAAAAAGCTAAACAAAATGGCAAATAAAAGAGATGTCGAGGTGTTCATTGTCTACTTGTCCTGTCATTTTGATGTGGGCTTGTTCCATGTCATCGGGCACGGAGGTACCCCGTTGGCGGTTTTCGATGATACATATATACTTACAATGACAAGAGCCTTGCTTGGGAATCTAAGTAAAGTAGGATGAGGTTTGGGTACTCGTATTCACGGGGAATGAGGTTTTCGACTTATGATTTGTCAAGCATATGCATCATAATTGTTCTCGCATTAACTCTAACCATTCAAGATGCTTATGATGGGGGCAATGAGAGCTCAAAGCCAGTAAGTAACATAATTTTTGAAGGTCTATAAAATATGCAATCACTGCTTCCCTCTACGAAGGGTCTTTCTTCTACTTTTTTGTTGAGTCACCACCTTCTTTCTTTATGCACCATAAGAGAGCAAAGTTGTCATTCTTAGTGTAATATGCATTGTCCCAAAGTTCATTGATTGATTCATATTATTGGTTTCACTTGTTCTCAAATTATTTGCATCTAGTTGCCCTCTTAAATTTGAAGGTGTCCTATGCATTTATGTTTTGTTCTCTATGAAGGACAAGCTGAAAACCACTTGTATGTTTTTCCTTATGATTTGAACACACGTTTGACTTTCATTGTTTTATTTTCATGATCTTTGGTTTGTGTTCATTTGCATGTTATAACATGGTTGCTAAGTTCTTATTGTCAAGATTATATCTTTCATGCCCATGTTTTAAGTTCTTATGATCCCAGCTCACAAATGCTTACATATATGATCAAGATTGTGTAGGTGCATGTCACCTCAAAAATTATTCTTTTGTTATCACTTACCTACTCGAGGACGAGCAGGAGTTAAGCTTGGGGATGCTTGATACGTCTTCAACGTATCTATAATTTTTGATACTCCATGCTTGTTTATACGCCATTTGCCTACTGTTTTGTTACACTTCGTGGCACTTTTATGCATTTTCCGGAACTAACCTATTAACAAGTCGCCACAGTGCCAGTTCCCTGTTTTCTGCTGTTTTTGTGTTTCAGAAGTGATACTCAGGAAATATTCTTGGAATTGGACGAAACAAGTTCCTGAAGTCTTATTTTTCCCGGAAGCTTCTAGAGATCCAAAGAAGAGACGGAGTGGGGCCACGAGGTGGCCACACACCACGGCGGTGTGGCCCAGGCCCTGGCCGCGCCCCCTATGTGTGAGACTGCCTCGGTCCACTTCTGACGATGCCCCTTCGCCTATAAAGACCCCCCGACGAGAAAAACCTAAGTACCCGATCAATTTTCCAGAATACATCGCGATCCGCCGCCGCTGTCGACCCAAAGACCGGGAGGGTCTAGAAGCTCTTCCCGGCACCCTGCCGGAGAGGGGAATCGCCACCGAAGGTCTTCTTCATCGCCATGCTTGCCTCCGGAGCAATGAGTGAGTAGTCTACCTTGGACTATGGGTCCATAGCAGTAGCTAGATGGTTGTCTTCTCCACCATGTGCTTCATGTTTAGATCTCATGAGCTGCCCTACATGATTGAGATCACCGTTATGTAATTCTACATGTTTGGTTTGTTGGGATCCGATGAATATTGGTGTTATGCTTGAGTTGATATACTGAAATTTATCTTATGTTATCTCTATGTTGTTTATGATCTTGCATGCTCTCTGTTGTTAGTAGCTATCTTGGCCGAGTAGTTGCTAGTGACTCCAAGAGGGGGTATTTATGCTCGATAGTGAGTTCATGTCTCTATTTAATCTAGGGGAGTGACAGAAACCTCTAAGGTTGTATATGTGCTATTGCTACTAGGGAGAAAATAACATTCATATGCTCAAAAGGCATATGCTTTGTTTAAATTACACATTTTGCTTAATGCAATTATCTATTGTTCGCAACTTAATACTTGTGGAGTTCTTGGATTGATTCACCACAAGTGGATTATTAGTCATAGATGCAGTTGGATGGCGGTCTATGTATTTTGTTGTTATGCCCAGAGTAAATCGCATAGTGATCTTCTTGACATATCATGTTTATCTTTATTCTATCAATTGCTCAACTGTAATTTGTTTACCCAGCATATGTTATTTATCTTGGAGAGACACCACTAGTGAACTATGGATCCCGGTTCTATTTCCATCATATTGCTATCACCTGTTTAGTTTACTCGCACTGTTTACTTTACTCGCATACTATTATTACTTTCCACTCGATACGCTCATAACCTTTGTTTCAAGCAAACCGGTGAGATTGACAACCTCATCGCAAGTTGGGAACAAAATACTTGGTTGTGTTGTGTGCAGGTTCCGCATTGCAGCTAGCACGCAAAGCTTGGACGAGGCGCCATATATAAATTGTCCGAAGCTGTCGCAAACTAGCAAGCATCACCTCCAGTCGTATTGTCCGCTCTTCTCCTGAACGATATTAAACCTTGGTTTCTTAACTGAGGGAAAACTAGCTGCTATACTCATCACACCTTCCTCTTGGGGTTCCCAACGGGCTGGTTATTTACCACGCATCACCCACCTTCTCCAACCTCCACAACAAACATATCCACCCAGGTAGTTCATTTTAGTAGAAGTTGTTAATTTATTCACAAAACAACTTTTCATGTGATCACAGCATGGCATCAATATTTTTCATAGTATTTAGCATCCTATCAGGTGGGGTTCATGGATAGCTACACACTACTAGGATCTAGCATTTTGTAAAATAGTTGAATATTCCACCTATCATGCATACTACTAAAAAACACTAATGCAGTAGTAAAAGTAGGTAGAAGATATGTGTGTCACTTGCCTTTTTGAAGTCCAAAATCTTTCACTCTTCTCAACTAATCACGTAGCTCTCCATTCAAGACTATAACACAAAAATAACATAACATAGACACACCATACAATTCAAACAAAAACAAACAAGACATACAAAATAAAAAGTATTTGTTTAACAATTTTGTAAAAGATATTGTGATAGAGGATACATTGTAAAAGATCATGGATGACAAGATGTGAATGACAATGTCCTAATGAACCGAACTTGGAATAACTCATGTGAATTAAACCACACAAGTGTCAAATAGTGCAATAGTAGTACTATTGAATAAGTGTGACAAAAATTATTCTTAAATAGCATATATCACATTTAGGCTTTGGGCAAGTTTTATGATGTATTGAATTACTCAATTAACTCATTTGTAACTTAGATAATTCAACACATGAAGTCAAGATTAAGTAAGCAAAGCATTTAATATGAGTGAATGATATTTGTGACTTTGATTCAAGGGTTCACTGAACAATCATGAATTAAGAACACATTAGGGGTATTGATTATAGCATCACCTTGATAAAAGTAAAAACTAGAATTGAGAGGTATCACACTTTTACTCAACTATCACAATTGAAATTTGAATAAGTGTGGGCTAGACAAGATTGAGGTTAGATAGGTAGGATATGTGTCTAGGTATTGTAAAGGTGTGAGTTGGTATCTGGATATGATCATGGAACTCAACATGGTTGAAAGAACAATATTGAAAAGAAATTAGAATTATCACCAGGATGGAATAACTCAAATCCTCATATTTGAATTGTTGTGAAGTGATTCAAGAAAAATAAGATCTCATACTAGTAAATAGCTTGCAGTAAAACAAAACTAAGACAATTGAAATTATTCTATAATAAATTATAGTTTTCAAATTATGATCAAATTAGTGATTTAGATAGATTTAAATGCACAAAGTGTGTGCACGTTTCAACTTTGAAGGTTCTTGATTCTATGTTGTTCTACATGTTCAGAGGATTACAAGGACTACAAAATTGTAATTTTTGGACACTTGGAACTAAAGTATGAATTAAACTAATTAACAGATAGGTTTGATACAATTTGAAAATGAATTTCAATTTGAATACTGAAACTATGAAATTTTATTACATTATTAGATTCTACACTTTGTAAGCTTTCCAGAGACATCAAGTTTGCAATTTTAGGATCTATGAAACAAAAGTTATGAATTAGACAAGATTCAGCACAAAAATCTAATTCAAATTCTAATTTGAATCCTGTTTAAACCAGAGACTGACACTTGGCATGTTCCTATTGGCTGGTATCGGCTCGGGTGGATCAGGTTGTGGTGCGTTGGATCTTATGAAGATTGAGTGGCCCAGATTAAATGATACCACTTCATTAAGTGATCTAATCAGATCCATCAGATGCAGATCGGACGGACGGAATAAGAAGAAGAGGACGAGCTCACCTCGGCTAAGGTTTCCGATGAGATCCCAACGAGGTGTGGCCAGGTGGTGGTCTCCGGCGAGGATGCGGTAGTCCTTGGTCGATGGCGAGTGTACGATGGTGTTCAGCGGAGTGAGGCGGTCTCGGGTGCGTGAACGAGGACGTCGATCGCTTCCAGTAATGAAGGAGAAGCGCGGCTGGAGCTCCGCGCGGCGTCGGTGACCTTCGGGTGATGATGTCATGCTCGGTTTACAGCAACATTGTGCGAGAAAAGGGTATCAGCGGATGCGCCAGAGGAAGAGGAAGAGATTGGGAGGAGAGAGGGGAGATTGGGCTCACCGAGGTGGTTGGAATCGTGCGCCGATATCTGCAGGTACGGCGGATTCTAACGAGCAAATCCACACAGCCTGGTGGTGTTTTGATGCAATTGTGAGAGGGAGATTGGAGAGGGCATCGAGGGGGTTTTATAGACACTCTGGCTTGGCGAGGGGGTTAGGGTTTAGGGTGGAATCGGACAGCGTCGGGCTCTACCGTGACCGAGCCGGTCTCCTGCGCAGGGAAGAAGAAGACTGGTAGGTGGGGTCCACCTATCAGTGGCTGCACTGCAATGCAGCGTACCGATTCGGTTCGGAGAGGTAAGCGGGCTGGGCTGGCTTTGGCCACTGGGCCGAATCGGCGCCCCCGGCATTTTCTCCTTTTTCTTATTTTCTTTTCCTTTTCTTTTTCTGTTTTCTCTTTTGTTTCATAATTTTTGCAAACTAGATTCAAATCAAATCAAAGAAGTTTCTAAATTATTCTAATATTCACCACAATGTTTTAAACCAGTAATAAAACTAGTTTTGAACATAAAAACAAGGTTTTGCAGAAAAATCCTAATTAAGCCAAAGCGCTTTACTTGCTTAAATGCAAAATAGGTTAGGGTTTGAAAGTAATCCCTTTTTAAAAAAAATAGGAAAGTAATAAAAATAATAATTTGAGAATCACTCTCAACCATTGTTTTGAAGGAAACAACTTTTAGTAAAAAAATATATCACATTTGTGATTCATTCCTTTGCAAGCATACTTGCATAGGTTTGAATAAAAGGAGGAAATAATATTTTGATTATTTTGTTTTCTCAAAGGAGTTCTTCAAGAAGTAACATAAAGTTTTAAATAGTTTGCTAATAAATCCTTTTAAACCAACTCAAAAAATTTAATTCCCTATGAATTTTCAATCAACACAAGCAAAACAAAAAAAAATTCACCCCAAAATTTGGTAAAATCTTGGGATGTTACACGGGGAACTAGCACTGTAGCATCTCGTTAATAGGTTAGTTCCGAAAAATACATAAATGCCACAAAGTGTAACAAAACACAAAGCAAATGGTGCATAAACAAGCATAAAGCATCAAAAATTATAGACACGTTTGAGACGTATTAGGTACGGCCCAAGAAAAGGCCCGGTCGTGGACTCGACGGTGCCGATGTCGACGGACTACGACTGCAGCAAGACCGCCGCCTGGCGAGCCGCGTCCTCCGCCACCTCCACCACCTCTTTCTGCTGGTACGCGGCCACGACGGCTGCCAGCACCCACGCCTCCTGCTTCGCCTGACGGGAGTCGACGACGTTGTGCGCACGCTGGTTGACGACCACCAGCGCCTCGCCGATCCTCTTCTCCTCGTCAGCCTGCACGAGCGCCTCCGTCGCCGCCACAAACGCTGCGGCGTCGCCCGACTGCTGGATGGCGAGCTCCTCCGCCTGGCGCATCGCGTTGGCCACCCCGGCTTCCTCGGAGAAGCAGGCTAGGGCGAGCTCCCTGAGCATGGCCCATTTGCTGTTGTCGGTGGGCGCCATTGCGAGTGGCGGGGGAGGGGGGGAAGGTTTTGGCGGCGGCGGAGGAAAGAGGGGTTTTTATGCCCATGGAGGCGCACTCCGGCCAGATTTATAGGCCGCCGGCACCGGCGGGAAACATTGACGGGTGCACGGGAACGGCCGGCGGGAAACATTGGCCTGCGCGCCCCTCGAAATTTCTGGTGGCAACAGTGGCGCGTGCTAGAATTTTGCGTCGGGGACCGTGCCTCCGCCGTCGAGACTTGCATGCCGGCGAGGTGGGCAATAAATGCATTGGCCCGTTGGGTGGACACCCCACCCAACTGAACAGACCTCGTTTTGGTGTCCGCAGCCGACCCAAATAGTTAAATTCAAACCATTTCAGACGCTTAAATGGGTCAGCCCGCTAGAGATTCTTCGAGATTGGGTGGTATTCGCTCGATACCGCTTTGCTCCCGACACGCCATCGATCCCGTCTTGACTCTTCTCAAGACTGCACGTGAAGATTATTGGGAGGAGACTTAGGGTGTGTTTGGTAGCCCGGCTTATCTATTTCATCTCATACAAGCTGAGTGCAGCTATGCTGATTTGGTACAACAGAGTTTGTTTGCCTTGTGTTTGGTAGCCCGGCTGAGTTAAGCCTAGCTGAGTAAAGATCCTGTGTGGTAGCCTATGTGACTTGAGACAAGACCAAATGTGTGTTTATTTGAGAAAATATTTCACGTTACAGCACAAAGGACCACGGTACAAATATAATAAGCAGTCAGGTCCTTGCTAAGAAAATTAAAAATCAATCAAGTCCCTAGTATAAAATTAAAAAGCAATCAAGTCCCTGTAAAGAAAAAGGAAAAGCAATCAAGTCCTACGCCGCTCGATCTACGCCGCCTGTCGAGCTAGGCCGTCGTTCTGGTGTTTGTCCGCCGCGCCGCTTGAGCTAGTCCACCGCGCCGCTCAAGCTAGGCCATCATGCTGCTCTGCCGCCGCGCCGCTCGAGCCAGGTCGCCGCGCCGCTCGAGCCAGGCCGCTGCGCCGCTCAGCCAGGCCGCCGCTCGAGCCAGGCCGTCGCGCCGCTCAGCTAGGCCGCCGCTCGAGCTTCGATGGGAGGAGCCGCCTGCGCTGGATCAGGGACGAGGTCGGGCGCGAGGTGCAGAGGAGCTCGGCCACCGGTCTTCCTTGGGCAATGTGACGGGCGAGAGATGCAGAGATGGAGAGAGAGGGGGCCTGGGGGAGAATGGAGTGGGTTGGGCGGTGACCCCTGTCGTTTCGGGGCCTGACGCGGGACGCGGGGGACGGTTTTCGGGGCCAAGCCGGCCCAGCTCACTTCAGAAGCTCGATTCGGGCTTCCCAACCGGGCAGGGCTGAGGGATGGTTTTAGTATGAGTTAGGCAGTGCCTAAGTGAGCTAAACCGGGCTACCAAACAACAATATATCAGTTAAACTGAGAAAAGCTGAGTTGGACCGGCCTACCAAACACACCCTTAGCAGCCCGCGGCGCCTGCGCAGTGCTCCCGCCGTCCGCCCCTCCATCTCTGCTGGGAACGGAGCTGCCGGCTCCCGCCCCAACATCCCAATCCCTGTTGCCGTCTTCTTCTGCCCCTGATTCAGTATTGCTGTGCTTGATTCCAGTTTGGTCCGACGGCATGCGCACGTAGTCGTCCGGCAAAGTTTTGTTGCCTCAGAACCCCACGCTCCCCTCCCTTGAGCTAAACACTAGGTTTTCTTCCTCTGACCCTATATTCTCATTTTCATCTGCAAGATACTAAGCTGTTATATATCTTGTGTTCAATATCTAATCTGGTTCCGAATATCTAACACATCTAAATAAAAATATTGGCATCCATTCTCAATATCAATATCCTAGATATTAAATATTCAACTTAATATAATACCTAGCCTTTCAATACAAACATCCAAACCAAGCACGGGAATTTCTGTGGCTGAGTTTACAAGAAAGATAGGGATTCACTACAGGAATGAGCAAAGACGCCGACGGCCGACCCCTACGCCGACGGCCAAATATCGGTGCCGTCGGCGTAGGCTACATTCTAGACAGCCCACGAAGCTGACCGTCGGCGTAGAATTGCCGTCGGCATAAGATAGCTACGCCGACGGCAATGTCCTCGGCATAGCTATTTTCTATTTTACCATATTAATCTTAGAAAAATCATAACTAAATCATTCTAATTCACAAAAATACAAATAATATATCAAAATTTTCAGAAAAATAAGATCTATTCATCTAAACCTTCCAAAATTTAAAACTAATTAATTTAATTATTTAGGATTTTCAGTTTAGGAATTTAGGGTTTTGATTCAGTTGGAAGTCAAGAAAATTTGAACTAGAGCCGCATCGTAGTTTGCCCATGATTTTTCTAAAAAATCATTTTCAGGTTCATAAGTAGAAGTTTTATCAGAGATTCATAAATAGTTCCGTAAAATTCAACCCCTAGCTAAGAAGGTTCATGCCCGCCGTTTTGACCGCATTTTGAATCGAGCCTAACAAATTCAAATAAAATCAAAAAAATATAAAACCTTCGCATTGTGTCATGGTATCTGACCTAGTTATGAGGAAAAAAATAAACTTGAACTATTGCAAATATTGTAAAAACCCCTTCTCAGATATGACCTATCATGTACAAAGTTTCATGGCTTTCAAGCCAGATGAGCTAGGTCATGACTCAAATCATGGAATAGTTTGTTCAAATGACCCCATATTATACACATGTGTGCATATTGGGATGGCAAACAAAGTTTATATTGGGAGTTTTCATTTTCTATGCATAAAAAAATCAATTTCCATTTTCTAAGTGTCAAGATTGGGTTTTTCTGTGAAGGAAGTACTAAAAATACATTACCAAATTATACCAACCTAATTTTCAATAATAGTAGGAAACATTTTATGTATATATCACCATTTTTATGTGTATGAAGCTTTGCATTAACCTTTCACAAAAAAGACAAACTCTTGCCGATTCAGCAGGAAGCGAGATAAATTTGAACTACAACTATATCATAGTTTGCCCATGTTTTTTTCAAAAAATCATTTTTAGGTTCACAAGTAGATGTTTTATCATAGATCCATAAATAGTTCTGCAAAATTCAACCCCTAGCTAAGAAAGTTCATGCCTGCCGTTTCGACCGCATTTTGAATCGAGCATAAGAAGTTCAAAAAAATTCAAAAAAATGTAAAGCCTTCGCATTGTGTCATTTTATGTTACCTAGTTGTGAGGAAAAATAATAAACTTAGACTATTGCAAATATTATAGAAACCCCTTCTCAGAAATGACCTATCATGCACAAAGTTTCATGGCTTTCAAGCCAGATAAGCTAGGTCATGACCCGAATCATATAATAGTTTGTTCAAATGACCCCGTATTGTGCACATGTATGCAATTGGGATGGCAAACAAAGTTCATATTGGGAGTTTTCATTTTCTATGCATAAAAAATAAATTTCTATTTTCTAAGTGTTAAAATTGGGTTTTTTTGTTAAAGAAGTACTAAAAATACATTACAAAACTAGACCACCATTATTTTAAACAATATTAGGACATATTTTATGTATATATCACCACTAGTTTGTGTGTGGGAAGCTTTGCATTAACCTTTCACAAAAAAGACAAATTCTTCCCAATTTAGCAGGAAGCGGGGTAAATTTGAACTACAGCTCCATCATGCCTTCCTCATGATTTTTTTTAAAAAATCACTTTTAGATACACAACATGTTATTTTATTAGAGATACACAAAGATTTTTGCAAAATTTGACCCCTAGCTAAGAAGGTTCATGCCCGATGTTTATCAACGGGGTAAACCGAGGGTTAACGGGGTAAAGCGGGGGTATGGCATAAGAAAACTGAGTAGAACTTGTTTATCAAGTGGACTTGTTAGTATTTGACATAAGAAGACTATGTGTGAAGGTTTTTCCTTTTTTGATTTTTTTTGAATTGTTTATGATTTTTTCAATGTAAATCTCATTAGTTCGAGCTATCACTGATGATACATTAAATTCAAAAACGAGCATAAGAAATTCAAAAATTAAATAAAACATAAAAACATTACATATGGATATCATATTTGGATTCCTCTCATTTTTCTTATCGATTTAGACATATAATTTGTCGAATTCTGATTTACAGATTTAAAAATATAAATTATTCAATATATTTATTAATTATTCATTTTTATTTACTTATTATATAGTTTGGAATTCAATATGTTTAATACTTATTTATTGTTGTTTACTTAATATATAGTTTGGAAATTTAAAACCAATGACATGTGACATAGTGGTATAAGGGTTAATAGGATTGATATGGTAGTATTATCAACAAGGTATAATTTGCTTCGTGGACACACATTCGGATGGAACAGAGAAGTTAAGCGTGCTGAAGGTGGAGTAGTATGAGGATGGGTGACCGATCGGGAAGTTTGACCAAGATTTCATTTGACCAATGATTAAGTGTAATTAGTGTAAGAAATATTCTAATTGAGATATTAGCGATTCAAAAATTCAAAAAATTTCAAACTTTTTTTGAAAAAAATATAAACTATGTCGACGGGGCTACGCCGAGGGCAAAGCCGTCGGCATAGACTACGCCGAGGGCATTAGCTATGCCGACGGTTAAATAGAGCTGCGTCGAGGGGCATCTACGCCGAGGGGCTACGCCGAGGGCAGCCCTCGGCGTAGACTACGCCGACGGCAATTAAGCCTACGCCGACGGCTGTTAGCCGTCGGCATACAGTCCAATTCCTGTAGTGATTGAACTGTAGGTAGAAACGAGGTGAGAGACTGAGAGATAGGCAAAGGGAATAAGCTAGAGGGGGAATCGGATCTGGAGAGAATGAGATGAGATACCTTATAGCAGGACTGAGGAAGAACAAAACAATCGGCATCACGCCAGGCATATCGCCATCAGTCGCCGCCCATGGGCACCGGAGAGTCAAGATTAGCTTTAGAAGTTAGAAGTTCTAACTTAGAACTAAGACTAGTTGAACCCGATAGCTTAGTGTTACATTACGTGGAGAAATAACACACACGACGGGAAGAACGCGACAGGTTGTTGATCTATCAACAACTTTAGAAGGAGAGCGGCACCAACTTTTTGGAGAAAACTAAACTAAGCGCATCTGGACAAGGAAACATAAACAGGACCACCCTAGACTCTACAACACTAAAAGGCCTCATTTATTTCTAGAATATTTACGTAGATTGGAGGGGATTATCCTATATCTCAAAAATTCCTATTAGGTTGTTTACTAGGTCAGGTTTGGAGGAGATAATCTCGAAATATCACCACAAATTTCCTTCAGACTACTGTATTTTTTATTAGATTAAAAACTCTACGCCATAGTAGAGTATTTTTGAGAAAAAAAAATAATTTTTCTTAAAAATATTGAGTAAATACCAAATTCTCATATCTCTTAGAATAAAAATAGTAGAGAAGTAAACATGGTCTAGGATAGAAACACTGGGAAGCAAGCTATCCACCCAAGGACACGGACCCCTCGGAGCTGTTCCGTGGCATATTCAAAGTTACATCCGACACAAATCTAAACGTTCAATAATAATTGACAACTCCAGTAGAATGGTTCTTTGTAAGACAAGGCTGACCGATCGAGCACTGCACTACGGCTTCATAACTTCTGTTCTCCTGCATGTAAGATGAGACTGTAAGTAGCTGTCACCACAATGTCTATAAAGAACTGAGGTTATTTCAGTACAGAGTGGTCAATCTTTTACAGTCATGCAAGTATTCTCAGAGAAAACGGAGAGAAAACTACTACATGTAAGCTACGCTTGGAAAACTATGTAGCATCCGGCAACCAACAACGTGTCTAGCCGAGCTGCAAAAGCTGTAGCGCTATTGGTTATCAGCACGGCAATGATGGATGTAGCAACGACAATTGGCATGGTTGTAGCCCTATCTACACAAAATACAAGTAATCAGCATCTCTATCGACACAGATTAATAGTTTTTTCTTTCAAAAAAGAGGTTCAAATCCCTAGCCTCTGCATCAGACAACCTTTTAATTAAATTATTCAATAAAACCGTACAAATAAATGCATCAATGAACCAAAGTCACCTTCCTGGTGACATCCGTGGCTACACCTACAAGGTTGATGATGAAGGTGGCAAATGATGGGGGCATATGCACACCTCACACCGACCACCATCTAGCCTACCAAGTCGTCCAACGACAAGCCCGGAGCACAAACTGATAGAGCAGACTCTTGACACGCACCACATACGTACGCTCCAGTAGTTGCTGCCACCGTCTTATGCTGACCCATCTTCAAGCCAAGGGTCAACACATTAACCTTTCTAGTCTTGCTATAAACGCCGCCACGACGCTTTTGGCAACGTCACCTCCCTGCGCATGTCCATCATCTCGTATCCGCCACCAAGACTCACGGTCGTCGATATAGGAGATTCCAAGTCGCTCCACCTTGATCACTGTGTGAGAAGCACGGGGAGACCTGCGTCGAGCCAACATACACTTGTCCCTCCAGTCCATGTAACACTGCCATCATCCGATCCTGGAATCACTACCCTCGGGTTTCCCCCAAAGCACACAAGGACGAGAATCTCCCTTGTTGACAATTATACTCAAGTCTTAAACAAGATTTCACTAGCATACTCGCGCGCGGCACTAGCATGCCCTCGAGAACCTCCCCGCCGCTAAGAAACAGCCGAAGCTTCACCAGTGCCACCACCGCCAGGAACCATAACTCGTTGAGCTAGCCATGGACGGCGGAAGATGCCACATCACTGCACCGACGATGCAGGATCACACACACGCTAAACTGGGTTACCCATAAGAGGATCCATCGAGTCGCGCCCTATAGCCATGACGGAGGAAGGCTCTGCCGCCGCCATTATCCCTCGACACTCCGATGGTGGCAGGGAGGGGGTGGCAGAAAGAGTAGATTGCTTCCTAGGGTTTTGGATGGCTCAGAAAAAATTAATAGTTGGTATAACAACGTCACTGATTGTTGGCTATAATGGGAAAATATCACAAGATACCAGTCCCTTCGACCCCTCGTGTGCGTCCCCCAGGGTGCCGCTGGGGGATCCCCATATTGCGCCACCAAGACCCTCCCTTTGCTGGTCCCTCATGCCGTTGTTGCCGCCGGCCGTCACCACGGTGGCGGGCCCAACCACCAAACGGTGGTCGGGGGTGGTCGCTAAAGGCCAGCAACGGAGCTTTCTGGGCCATGATGTCGTCATGTCTTTGAGAAATGGCTAGGGTGACTCCCTTGGCTGGGGTGGAGGAGGAGATCTTCCATCGGCGGCATGTCGACTGCTGGAGGCAGGGGCTTGGGCTGGGAGGGTTGGGTCCCTGGATCTTGATCTGGGTGCTGGCCGCCCTCTCATCCCCTCCTCGCTGCATGGTTTCTTTGGACAGGAAGATCATCCATGTTTCTGCCGTCTTATTCCTTGATAACGGTCCCTACTAGTGGGGTTCGGAGTGGCAGATCCAACAGGGTAGCGGCTGGTGGTGTGGGCCTACTAGCTCGACATGAATAAAGGTGGCGGTCCTTGGATTCCAACTCGCACTAAGATGTCGATCTGTCGGATGCCTGTCCCCATTGATCTGGTTGTAGTGTCATGTTCCTGTTGGCTGTGCCAGCAAACTCCGCTGGCGATTCATGCCTGTAGATTGCTAGATCGAGTGGGATTTGGTCGTGCACACCCATATTTTTTTTTGACCATTTGGTTTCAGATAGAGTGCTTTGAAGCTCTACTGGATGTTAATATCATGGGGTACACTTTCTCGTTACACGGTGCTAGAGGAGAATCTCATGGAAGCCGAGATTTTCTGACTAGTAATGGTAGTTCCAGTCTTTGTGGTGATGGGGAATTGGCTTGGTGATTCGTGTCTTGGAGCAGCGGTATGCAAGTGAGGGCGACTGCATAAGCTCAAAGTCTTAACTTTCAGGATAAAAATTCAAGGTCTAGCGTTGTTGTGCCTCACAATGGCCTTGTCGAAGGCATTGTTTTGAGAGCGAGAGAAATCTAAGATCTATCATCAGACAACAATGGTGTTTGTGCATTATTCCCTTCTAGGAGGCGTCGCTTTTAGCTGGACTTCTTATGTTGTCCTGGTGGTGTTGGTACCGTTGTTTAAAGGAATAAATCACTCTAGCGGGACTTTTTTATAATTCTTTTTTAGCTTTGTACACCCTTAATGTTGCTAGGATAATGCATTGTTGCAGAGGTAGGCATAATTAATACAACGCAGATTTGCTACCACCGGTGGTAGCTAACGCACCCTTAATCAGCCATTGGATCAGCTCTATAAGACAATCTGCACCGCATATGCAGTTAACGGAGGAAAGTGACCATGACGCTTTTACTTCTAATTTTTTGCCCGATGGTTCCTCCACCCAGCCCGCATGTTTCTCTCTCACGGTTTCACCCAACCCAATCCCCATTTCCCCACCATCCCTGCTCGAGCAGGTGTGAACCCTCCTCGTCCAGCGCCTGAGCCGGCGTGCTCCCTCCCCGTCCAGCACCGCGCAGAGCTAGGAAGCCGAGCGCCCAAGCCGGCAGCAGGAACTCCGGTGGTGCGACCTTGGAGCCGCACCAAAGTTGCTGCTCGAGGACGTGGCCTAGCCACTATTTGGCCGAAGAGGCGCCGTCGACCAGGTGTTCTGCCATCCATCTTCCTTGCAAGGAGGCGGAGAAGTCTACGCTGACAGAGCCTGGCCGGCACTGACCTTTCCGAGGACGAGTGAAGCACCGACCAGAGCTAGGACAAGATCTAGCTGAAAGGGATCTGCCGCCACAGTGCGACCATGGGCCTCCACTGCCTCCAACGGGCCCTGCCGGCGCCATCCCTCATGGGCACGGTGGTCTGGGCGGGCCAGGCAGAAGGTGTAGGGGCGGCAGGGCTCCGAAAGATATGACTCTCCCAAAGAGATGCTCCCTGCGGAACAGTCCAGCGGCGCTTGTCCGCAAGCCAAGGCGCGCATGCGGCAGAAGTTGTCGGCGCCGTGGTCAGCCGATCGAGGGTGGGCCACATGGTGTCCGGCGGAGGCTCGCAAGAGGTGGCACCCCGGTTGACACGGTGGCGCGGGGCCTCGCCCTGCGTGGAAGGGGATGGTGGTGGGCATGACGGCGCATCTGAGAAGAAGGAGCGAGCCCGACAAGCAGGAGGTCAGCGGACGGGAGGGGTGGACCGCCAGCGGAGCGCAGCACGGTAGGGCGGGTGGCGCGCCCTGTATAGGGGGTCGCCGATGGTTCTTGTGTGGTGCGGCGCAGGGTGGCTCTTGCGGGGTGCAGCGGCGGACCTGTTTGCATGTTGTGCGGGGATCAAAGGAGGTGGGCGATGTGGGTCACGTATGTGTACTGTGGTAGGTGCGGTGGGACGGTGGGGTTGGCGTGGCCGCGTGGGGAGGACCGATCTCAAAAAACAAAAATTACAAACAGATGTTTAACGGCGTTAGCTTGGATAGCTACCCACCATGGTACTATTATGCATAATTAATATCTCCGCGATATTAATATGTGCTATATGTCAGGAAAAAAACACCAAATTAAAGGTAACAATCACATCACATTGAAAAGGACACGACTCCGAGTTGCACTGAAACAAACAGGAAAATTCTCTTCTATGCACTAGCTGCATACATTTGTGTTGTGTTACTAGCAAACTTAGCTGTTCTTAGAAGAATTCAAACTTAAAGGTAGATCAAGTAAAGCCAGCTGGAGCAATAAGTGACTCTGGGTTCTTCGGTTTACTCAAACTAAAAAGTTGGAGCAGCAAATAACTAAATTAATTAATTAAATAATGGAATAGTTGTCAAGGACCGGCAAAAAATCATTTGTTCTTTTTAAGTGAGGACTTATGATTGCAATGGCAGCTCTAATGAAAGAAACCAATCCTGACGAATTCTTCACGGATGTCGAGTTATTCATCGTTTCTGTCCAAGCAAAGAAACCAAGTGGACAGCAATTGATATACGGCATAGTATTTGCTTTCTAACAGGTCTAACAGGTAGCCAACGCGCCTAAAAAACACCAGAAGAAACAAAACCTGATTCATGTCAACAAGTTTAGTAATAATTTATTAGAAATCATCCTGCTCCAATCAGCGCACAGAAACATTATCAAGCATCCAAATACAGTCTAGATAATTGAACAAATTGTGTTAGAAAGCGGTATGGCAGAATATACGTACCATCAACATATGTCACTGAAAAGCTGGTGGATTCCTTGACGGCCCATGCACTCGTCATACAGACCTATGATATCGTTAAGGCCAAGCCCGCTGTTCAGGAATTCCCATTGGTCAACCACCAGGCAAATACACGGGGTCTCGGCACTATTGTCTATATCGATGCTTGTCATCACCGCCTTGCAGCAGCTTCCACTAACCTCCCCACTGGAACAAAAAGCTTTCAGCTCAAAAGCCAGGCGCTGAGCATTACAAGTCGTCCCCACTACTATTTCTCCCTGCAGCCACTCGATGGTGGAGTCGTGTTCTGACTGCTGTCTCCCAGTGCCGATAGCTGTACTATTCTGCGTCAGCTCAGTTCTGAGCGGTGAGTCTGCTAAACCTACATACCACATATCAGTAATATATTTAGTATACTACCTCCGCTCTAAAATAAGGGATTTTGTTTTGTCTAAAAATATCAAGACACATTCAATGCGTAGAACAGTAGATACATTCATATATAGAAAAAAGTCGTATCTTCTTGATATTAATATATACTTTTTATTAAAATATATATAAAAAAGTCAATACTAATATATTAGCTGAAAATAAGTACTAGTAATATATAACAAGTGTTTTTTTTGCACTTAGACGGTGGTGCAGTTCTATAGTTACATCTTACATGATCCAAATATTTTATTCGGATACTTCTATTATGTGTGTTCTTTGTTTTGGTAATTTTGTTATCTGCCCATGTTTGCATCTCAACTATTCCATTTATGCTAATTAGTGCAACGGCTCATGTCTGGAGGTTTAATCAGGTAAATATTTATTTTAGAGTATTGTAGTATTTCCTATCAAGTGTGCTGCTGCGAATCTTGTCGATGCATAAGAGCTTGATAACTTCGTTACAAACTCCTGCATCCAATTAAATGATTTATTTTTACTAGTTTCTAAACGAATTTCCATTTTTCAGGTTATGTATTCGTTTGTTATGCTATTTTAATTTTCGGAGAGGATAGGAAAACATGACTGACACTTTAAGAAAAATGGATCACTAGGCTGTGGAATCAGTGTGCTCCTATTGAAGCCATAAATTACCAGGATGATCTTTTAATATTGCAATGTGCTTGTGCATACTTACAATGATCTGTGGACTGGCTTTTTTTTTCATCCAGTCCACTTTAAGCTTATGTGTGTGAGGAGAATGAGGAAGGTTGAATCTGGAAACATAAAAAGGAATGCATATTTGATAATTAATAATATCTCTCAATGAAACAACTTACCCATGTTTATCAATTTTAAGGCAGAGCTACAGCAATAATGCATGTTTCAATACCGTCACATCCATACCTGTGTTTATGTTTCTCATTGCTATGTGGTCTGTATAGTTTGTAATGTTGTTCGAACCAGTGGCGGAGCCAGCATAGCAATCATGTGTAGTCAACGGAAACTTGTGTAGTCAAATACATATAATTATATGAATTTTTTATTATTTTTAAATACTTTTAGCTTGTATTTCTCAAAAGCTGTGTAGTCAATTGACTACACAGCCAAAGGGTGGCTCCGCCACTGGTTCGAACATCAGGTGGCTGTCTTAGCATGCAACATCTTGGTTTCTTACTTTGTTTCTATGCATGGCTTAGAATTAGGTCAATATATAAAATGGGTATCCCACTCTTGCAGAACTACTTGCTGCAATTCTAAAGCTGGTATTAGTACCCGTTGGGGAGATATGAGACAGGTTCCATTTAGTGCCATTACTATTCCATCATGCAGACTTCAAGTTGATATATCGACATATGGGGACATTTGATATGCAAATTATTTTGGATTGTACATCAACAATACAAAATTAAAATATACAATGCTTTTTTCTCAATAAAATGAAATAAAATATATAGTGCTTTAGTGACGAGGCATGGGTATTTATTGCACAGGGACGTAATATCGCAGTCCTTACAGTAAATAAAGTAGTAGTATCTAGACTAGCCACAATGGTGGTATCAGAACAAGTATCATGCATTAAAAAGGTAATATGTTACTGTAATTAATGATAAGAGAGATTATAGGAGTAGTATCATAGGTAGATATCGTATCATAGCACGTATAACTAGCAAAAATAATATCAAACAGTTCTTGTACACAATTTTGCATCGAGAATCTACAAATCATTAAATATAAAGAGACTATGATACTACTTCATGATATCATGCATTGTGAAGATAGTAGTATTATATACATAATATCACAATATGATACTATACATTATGACCAGCCTAATTCAACGGTATATGTCAATTCTGACGCATAGGCTGAAACGACAGTTTGCTTAGCATTGGTTTATCCGAGGACTTCTTGAGTTTGATTTTCATAAGCGCTGGTGACTACTGCCGGTACGGGCTATGGAGTACTTTAATTTAAGTGAAATTCCCCTTCTGAATAAAAACCAATCTCTCCCCCTCCCCCTTGCCCCTCTCTCCCGCATGTCGCACCCAGAAGACGAGGGCGAACCACGCACCGCCGCATACCTCCCACCGGCTCACCCGCCTTGTCGTTGTTGCCATCGGCCCTTGCCGCAGCAGCGACCGGGTCTGCTTCCAAAGGTAACAAGGGGGTCCTCTACCCTCTTGTGGCGCTGGTGTTAGAGCATGCCTAACAGGCCCCGTATAACATACGGGCCCCTTATAATTCCGGCGGGATACGGGGTGAGCGCGTTTTTGGCCATCTAGTAGGCCCCATATTTGGGCCGGCCCGTATCGGCAGAATACGGGGCCCGACATTTCCACCCTGCCGCCCCGTACTTATACTGGGCGAGGGTGCGAGTGGGGGGCCAACCCCTCACTTGCAACCCTAGCGCCGCCGCCGCCGCCACCTCCAACTCCAGCGACGAATTCCCAGCACATCCCCATCGCATTTCCACCGCCGCGAGAATGAGTGGACAGCGCCGAGGTTCCGTGTCGCCCGCCGCCGGATCTCGGCATGCGGCGTGCAAGTACTCCGCCGCCACCATGCCGCCGTCGCTCTGGGACTTCGCGGAGGGCGGCCCCTACTACAAGGCCGACCCTCCGCTGAAGCCGATGAGCGGCGCGGACTTCGAGAAGTGGTGGCGCCGGTGGGAGCAGGAGCAGGCGTGGAAGCACGTGTGGGAGAAGAAGCATGCCTAGGAGGGGGAGGGGAGCTCCAGCGGCGGAGGAGGTGGCGACGAGGAAGAGGCGGCGGAGGTGGCGGAGTAGGGAGAGGACTCCCTCTTCTTGGAGGCGGTGGCCGCGTCCAAGAAGGACGCCGCCGACAAGGCTCGGGCGGAGGAGGAGGAGGCGGCGGCGACCATCGCCGCCGTCAACGAGCTTATTGCTCGGGAGGCCGCCGCCACCACCCCCGTCGTCATCCTCGACGAGTAGGTAGCAGTGTAGAAGTCGCGATCCAGTAGGATCGCGCAATTTTGTAAATCCTATCTATGATCAATGAAGAACTAGCTTTGAATTTTCCCGGGGTTTGCTTTTTTAAAATTTACAGGGTGAGATACGGGGTCTGCTAGATGAATCACTGATGAACTGTCTGGTCGCGACCTATTTTTCAGATACAGGGCCCTCTACTCGCGTTTTATGGGGCAGAAAAATAGGGGGTCTGTTAGACATGCTCTTAGGTTGACGTGATTGGGGCATGGTCGTCCGGCTTGGGGACGCCTAGGCGGTGGCCCCGATTGGTGGTGGTGGTCACCTGCTCTACTGCTGCGGCTGCGGTGGACCAAGGCATGTTTCATCGGTCTCGCCCAAATATGGTCGGTCAGCCAGCGGCTTGGGATGGTGACGGTGCGACCGCAGCAGGTCGCGCCTTCTCAGGATCCAGTCGTTTGAGGTGCCCTTCCAGATTCTCCGGCGAGGATCTGTCGTCAGTTGCCTTCGGCTGGTGCACGAGGTTCTGGCGTCTATCAAAAGTGGGTGTGTGCAAGGAGGCCAGGGTGGCGGCCCTGGGAGTTGCAGCGACATCAATGGTGGTCGGGAGGTGTCTCGAGCGTGGCCAACAGGTGGTGTATGTCCTACATCTCCGGCTGTCTGGTTGCCTTGCAGCCGACGAAGAGGATGTCAGGATCGCGGTCCCGAGATGGGGGCGGCGGTGCGCACCACAGCATGAGGTGTTGTGGTGGTTAACCTGTGGATGCCGGAGCGGCGGCTCTAGGAGAGAGTTGCTTGTGCTGCTATGCATCTGTCCTCTTGGGCGGTGGGGCATGCTGCCATGGGTTCTGCGGAGGTGGTGGTGGTGCGCGGCGGCGTGTTGAAGGGAATGCATGGCTTCGATAAGTTAGGCGGACAGTTTGCGGCAACTTTGGGTTTGGTGAACTCCAAATGAAAGTCTTGCACAGACATTTATCGATACCGACGATGATGGCGTCCTAGGACGCACCTCCACTCCATGGAGACGTCGTTGAGGAACCCCTTCACCTCCCTTGTTGTTTGAGCATCGAGCTTTCTGGATGAAAACCCAAGTATCGGCCTTGGTCAGAGCGCGCGTCGATGCCGTCATTGTTGTTTCCCACTTGGGGGCGTCGTCTTGGAATACCGGTTTTGCGTCGCTTATTATTGAATTGTGTCCCTTGCCACTTCGTCGTCGGCTCGGCTTGTACGCGGCCTTGGGGCCAATGTGGATGTCGGAGCGGCGGCTCTGGATTTCTCCTTCGCATAGAGCGTCGGGTTTGGTCACTTAAGTGGCAGGGTCTTCGACCTTGCAGGGAAGCGTTGTCTCATGCTTGTTTGGGAAGAAGAGTCGCCGGCCTTTGCGGTAGGCAGTCTTAACATCGGTGTGTTGCATCATGTTGTATTGGTTTTCGATCAATTTTTCTTATTAATCAGCCACTTTTCCTCTTCGTAATGGAAAGGCAATGCTGATTGCTCTAAAAAAAATCACATACTCCCATTGTCGGTTGCCACTCTGCTAAAATTTGTTGTATCCTTGGAAATGGAGCAGCAAGTGATTACCGTGCGGGTACTCGCGTATGTGATTTTTCTTTGTATTTCCTGCGGATACTATGCTTGGATTCAGTACCTTCCAAATAACCAGAAAATTGATTGATTGATGATTACTAGAATTCAAATCAAGATGAAGGGCGATAATGCGCATCATCACATGGTTCCAGGATCAGTCTGGACATGATCAGTAGATCAGGGCAGGGTAACCAGTCCAATCCAGGGCAAGATCGATCTGGATACTCCATTTGGGAACCTCAAGCTGCCCATAATTAAGCAGGATGGATGGAGCAACTCGTCTTAATATGGACAACGACAAGGAGGAGAGGTCTGTACTACTCTCAGATGATTAGTGTATTTATCCATAGTAATTAGTACTCCCTCCGGCCCCATTTACTTGTCGCAGCCGTGAGCAGATTTGTAGCTAGCTTGCTTTGTGCATCCATGGCAATTAATTCGGGACAGAGGTTGTATTGTTTTTTAAAAAACTATAAAAATATAAATTAATACCAATTGCACTCAGCCTCTGCAACAATGAATTGCCCAACTACGAATGCACACATCTTAAAAAAAGAATTGTAGAAAATAAAAGTCTAGCCACAATGATCTATTCATGTAGCAGCAATACAAACGCCACCAAGACCAAAGTCCATCTTCTCCAACAGGGGCACCTACAAGAAGGAAACAATGCACAAGTGCCGTCGTTGCCTGATCATAGATCATTGGTTTTCATGCTGGAGTAAGTTCTCGCTCACAAAATACTGCCTTCAACAAGATCACTGCCAGACACAACCAATTAAGGCCAGATCTTGGATTTTCACCCTGCAAGGTAGGACTTTGAACTTCTAATATGCTGTCGCACCCACTTCCCGATGCCGCTGCTACTAGTCATGAATCACCAAGCAAGTTCATCATTGCCACAAAGATTTGAACCACCATTGTTAGTTCTCAGAAACTCAGCTTTCGTGTCATTCTCCGTCTTCATCATGGATTGTAGGACGTGTCCGGTGATGGCAATAGACACATAACACAATACTCCCCGTGAAACCAAACGGTCAAAAAACATGGGTGCGCATGACCGAATCCCATCCGACCGAGCAATCACTAGGCATGAGGCGCCCAGTGGAGTTCGCCGGTGGAGCCTTCCAGAACTCAACACTCTAGCCAGTTCAATGAGAGCAAGCAGATCTTCGTCTTGGCACGAGAGGAACCCTAGGTCTGCCTCCTTTATTTTGGCACACCAGCAGGCCCCCATGCCGCCGATCGACCATCTCGGCGGACGAGGAGGCCACCCTAACCACAATACTATCGGTGAGAAATCCAACACCAACACCCATCACTAGTAGGCCCCAACACTATAGGCGGAGAAGATCGACTCCGGGAGAAAGAGGCAGTAAAGGATCCGTTAGCCACCGCCAATCATGGTCGTGCACCCAAGGCACCCGATCCACAGCCCACAACGTTGCTCCCGTTGCCAGCTGCATCACCGACCGCCACCTGCCGCCATGGCGAGTACGGCGAATAGGTGGGTCACACCGCTCACAACCTTCCTAGGGCTGCCACCCCAAAATCCGCCATGTATCCCACCATGCCGTAGCCCAACCAGTCCCCGGCCGAGAGACGACACGTGGATCCAGTGCCACCTCCGCGTGTGCTACACGAGAGCAGAAACCCGACGCCGCCGAGAGCTTCCCGGTATTTGGACGGACGCGCGTGGTAGCGGCAGCGAGAGAGGGGGTGGGTGAAGGACGAAGTCGATGGTAGCGGCGGCTAGGTTTCCCCGAGTCGCCCGGGGAGGGAGGCAACACGGGGCTCCATGTTGTCTTTACTAAGATGAATGAAAGTTGAAATAGTTGAGGACCAATCATTTATACGCAGCTTTTCAACTACAGTAGATAAACTGCTGAATTATTTCCGTTTTCTGAACTTTTGATGGTTGTACGGCTCTTCTAGAAATAGTACACGACCAAAAAAACAAAATTCTTAATGAGTCTTTTATCTCCAAAACCCGTGGGAATGGAATCCAAGGCTCCATATTAGTAATGTCCCAACCTCTAATTGCTGCTTGTTTTATTGGTGTGCGGACTGCCAAATTTGGATGCTTCAATTTGATGTGATATTTGGGGTGATTCTATTCTATTATATTCTATATTATATTATATTATATTATATACTAAAAGCAATATACATATGTTTAATAAAGCAAGCACGTTGATCCACATCATTTGAATTAATTTTGATAGATAGATCTAAAATATATGGCTGAGATTTAATTAGTTACCTAAAATGTTTGATACAATGTTATCACGTCTAAAAGTCTGGAACAAGATAAAGGATACATATACGTAAATATATGCACGCGAGTCCGTTTAAAAAACAAGCCTGGACCCTACCTTGGCTAAAACGCAATGCAAGGAACAAAAACTGGCTTAGCGTGCTAGCTGGAAGGACTTACAGCAAGCCTAGCTAGATACATTACGGCAATTAGTGGGAGCTTCTAGGATATGGTCAATGGTCAGTTTAGAAAAAAGTATAATACTTTTTCTATTTTTATTTACTCCACGCTACGAGTTCAATCACAGTTAAATTTTGTAAGGTTGAAGTCTAGATGTAGTATAAATATAAATATCTATAATATAAATTCATAAACTATTACACATTTTACGTTGATTCTAATAAGAAGCATTCGATCCTTTGATAAACTATGATTACACATTTTTTATTTACACATTTTATTCCATAGATTTGAACAAACTTTACAAAATTTATTTTGACTAACCTAGAACGAAGGGTTATTGTGACCATAGGGGTCACATTTTTTCCATGATTGAGTACATGTAAATAATAAATTTATTCCGCTGCCATCGGGCCAACACCGTCAAAAAATGCTTGTGCAAGTTTACGTGAAATTTAAAAAATTAATGAGGTCACGCCATTAGTCATACTACCTATTTTATTTGTATGATTGAGTACACATAATGATATAATTTATTTGACTTCCATCAGACCAATGATGTAGTCGCATAATGATATTTTGTATACCAAAATATGCGATAGTTGTACAACAATTTTGTTTATTGTCACATAACGGGAAATAATGTGATATGAATGAAATCATTTTTTTCTTTAACACTTTTAAACAACTACAAATGATACCTTCGCATTTGCGAGGGCCACGGCCACCATGCTAGTTATAAAAAAAGTTCGACCTTATCCCTGTTCCTCTGCTGAAATTGGGTCCTTGGATAAGAAGCAGAACGTGATTACCGTGTGTGTATATGTGTGTGCGGTAGTTTTCTTCATTTAAGTTTGTTCAAAAATCCATATGCACTTGCAAAACTCTACTTCTAAAACCGTAGACTTGCCCCCGATATAGGGCTGGAGGGGAGAGTTGCTACCCGAAACCAACAAAGTGCATCTGCAACTCCCAGTAATTATGGTTGGTATTATGATTTTTTTTTTTTAGAAATGGGGTGTTCCCGGCCTCTGCATCAATCGATGCACACAGCCGTGGTATTATGATATATATATGACTTATACCTTGTGGCCGCTGGGGAGCTTGCTAAAAATAAAAGAAGCAAAAGACAACGAGGAGTCTTGTACCTTCACAGGCTGCTTCAAGTGGTGGGCCCCCGGGGGCAAGTGCTCTGCACAACCCAAACATCGCCAGGAGGTCATCAGTGGTGAGCCTAGCCACGATGAGCTGTGGCTCAGCGGCCACACGGCACAGGCAAGGGGCTGTGCCGGTGCCCTCGATGTCGACGGAGGCAATCACCGATTCACAGCAGGAAGAAATTGAGGTACGGTTCACGCAATACGAGATGATCTCGCTCGCGAAGCTAGCGGGTTGACATGGGTCCTCACTGGCGGTGCCGACGGCTGCGTGCGTAGCTAAGAGGAGAATGGTGACAAGAATGCTCTCCATCACGAAAGCTTGACAAAATCTGAGAAACCGGCAGAGGAGAAACAAAGAGATCAGCGATGGAGCTACGAAAAATCCATGGCTGGTAGATGGTGAGGCGCGGAGATAAAATTACCTGAGCGCAGGAAATTGAAGACCAGAGGAGGAGGAGTAGGGGTTTGGATCGATGGGCTCGCGGCGCTGCTGAACCTCCGGCCTTGCTTGGCTGCGCTGCTGTCTTGATAGAGCAAATGGAGAGGGGGCGTCCGGCCTGTTTGTACCGCGAGACTTGCTTCGTCTGGCTTTTTGGAGCTCGCGGCGCTGCTGAACCTCTCCGGCCTTGCTTGGTTGGCGCTCTGCGCTGCTGTCTCGATCTAGCAAATGGAGAGGGGCCGTCCGGCCGGTTTGTACCGCCGATGCATTAGTCCCCACCACCTGCCTTCTGCTAGCGTGCCCTAGGGCCGTGCCGCTCGAATCTTCCGTTACAAGTTAGACTATCTTCTTTATTTGAGTTGTTAGACGTATGTCGTCAAGAAATCTCGTACGATAGATTTCTTTCGAACGCGCTTCGCGTGAACTTGCTTCCTTCTGGGCTTTTGGAGCTAGGTTCCGCCGCTGACAAGGCTCGTTCATGTATTTTTGACAGGTTTGCTAAAAGAACAAATGTATTTTTGACAGGTCAAAATTCTTGTTTGCTTCCGGTATGGGACGAAATTGTAGCCAGGAATCGCTCGTTCTTTGGTACATACAGTCTGCTGAACACGGGCGCTGCCGACTTCGCCTCCATGCTACAAGCCGGCGGCCTTTAGACTGCCTCCATTCGGCGTCTCAATCGAGGGTTCAGCGCTGGATTTTAAGCATTTATATGTGCATGCTGCTTATTTATTAATTGGACGCTGTGGGTGTGGTTGGGATTAGTAAAAGGTACAACGTCCAAAAATAAGTGGAACAAAAAAAGTAGTACTCCCTCTGACCTCTAATACATGTCTCTAGTATGATGTATGTAGACACTTTTTAATATCTAGATACATCATGTAAGAGACAAGTATTAGTGGTCGGAGGGAGTACTACAAGCAGAACAAATTAGTGCTCACTGAATAAAACATCATTACAAATGAAACGAAACATTAAGTAAACCGAAAAGTTTAAGTAATGGGATTCAAATCACAACTATAAAAAACGAATAGGTTTTAGAGCACATGAAACAAATCACAACCACGAAGAGGAATAAAACTTATTACACTAATTAAAACATAATTCCATTTTTTCAGGAACAAGTCACAACTATAAGAGGAACAAGATTTGTGTTCTAACTAAGTGATTTTGTTCTGTCTGTCACATATATTAAGTATAAAAAAATAACTTAACAATTATGTAACATATGAGCACAAATTCATTAGATCTGATATTTGGCATGATTAGCTAACTTGCTTCGAGAGGCACGTGAGGTAGTACTAATCGCCACCTTATTTGGGGCATGTCTGATTCACAACCACACTTTTCCAAGACAAAGTTTGACAAATATTTTTGGATTTTGCTAGTACAACTTGTAGCTTGCCACACTTTATTACTTATATGAACCACATGTCATAGAGTTAATTCTTTTGCCAACTTCTCCAACAGTTTTAGCTACCAATTTATTAGCCACACTTTATGGCTGTCACACTTTACCAAACTTTCGCTTATCAAATTGTGGTTGGGAACCAAATAGGCCCTTAATCTTCGCATGATTAGCAAACATGGATCATCTCGCTTTTGTCAGACAGGAACCAGGGGAGGAAGCAATACCGCTTCTCGCTGATCCAAGGAAATAGCGGATGGAAGCTGCATGGCGGCGCTGGGTGGCGGCTGGCCGCACGGGATGGGGCCGAGGGAGTTAATGCCCTAGAGGCAATAGTAAGTGTTATTGTTAATTTAACTCCACGTTTATTTGTTAAATTTGTTCTCTGTGGTATAACTCTATTGTTGTTCTCGAATACGATATTCGAAGAAAAGGTCATGTGCACACAGAGAGTGATAAACATAAAGTTGTTCCTACGAGATAATAGAAACACTTCATACCAAGATATATTTTTAATTTATTCTTAATGGATATCTACATCAAATAATTTTTTGAACATATAACAAAGTAATTTACACCCCCAAGAACTATACCAAAAATATATTCATTGTGACAGAAGAGATATATTTCAACCATTTATTTGAACTAAAAATTATAATAGTAGTATCGGATGTCAATTAGAAAAAGCTAGGGTTAATCTCTACTAATAATATTGGTAGAGGTATGGTCCGTGGCTTACAAGTACGCTTTCAATCCACCAAAAGTACGCTTTCATATGCTAAACACTAAATTGCCCACCATTGCCACCCGTAAGTAAAAAAACGTTTCATAAAGTGGTCTTATCTACATCGCCATAAACATCCCCTTCCACCTAACTGCGCCGCGGCGAGCGCGCCACGCTATGGTGAACTCAAGCGCAACGCGCCGGATTCCCCCGCCGCCAACCTCGGATCCCCTCTCAATAGTCAATACTCAATACGCCGCCTCCCCTCGCCTCCACAGCTCCACCACGCACTGGCCAGGCTCCGGTACTGCCCCCGGCCCCGGCCAGGAAGTCAGAGTCGCCCAGAGTCGCCGTGCGGTCCCTGGTCCTCGGCCACGAAGACGTGGCCCAGAGTCGTCATGCGTGGCCACCCAGGGGTAGGCGCTTAAGAGCACCCACCTGTGGGCGGCGACGCAGTCGTTGAAGGCCGCCGCGAGCGGGCGCTCTGGTGCGAGGCGATACTGCACGAAGACGGGGACTGAGGGGCATGCCACGGTGGCCGTTGTGGACGACTCAGACGCTGCCGCATGAATGACTGTCTCTCTAGAATAGCAGATTTGTTGTTTTCTCTGCCCGTTCGTTCGTCCGTTGATCCGTCCCGTGGCCGTCTTCCTCCATGAGACCACATCCCTTCCCCTGCTCCAGCTCTCAGCCAGTGGTGGTGTTGGAGGTTACGGGAGGACTGGAGGAGTGTTGCTTTTTCCTCTTTCGATCTGCTGGGTCTGTTGGAGGTTACGGCGACACCAGCGAGCGAACGCCGGCGATATCTACCACAAGAACCACGAAGTCAGAACTCTTCAGCTGCTTGAAGCAAGTGAGGGTAGAAGAGAGCGGAAGGGGAAAGCAAGGACGATAGTGAAGGTCGGGGACATGCGCTGCACTGCATCTCTGCCTTTTTTTCCTTCCACAGTAGGATTTTTTGTATTTGTCGGCCTCTTTTTCTTTAGCAAAGCGTTCTCACCTCACCTCACTAATTCCTTCTAAACAGCACCGCCCATCTTCTAACATGCCCAATTCGTTTAGATTATTGTTGCGTTTTGTAATTTGATCGCAATATATCGATAAATAGCTGGGCTCTGAAGATGAAAGGGATTTATGAAAGTAACTCAAAATGTAATACAATGACCGTATGCGCTCACACATGATGAGTCTTACAAAGGTCTGGTGTTTCTAATTGATCAGTGAATCAGGGCATGTGCTCTGAAAATTTGATGGCTTAGATGTGTAATTAAAGTAACGCTTTGTTTCGAAATTCAGTTTCTTCAAAACCAAATTTTTACAATACCACACTATTCCAGTGCCGACCAAACAATTGTAGTATATATTTGCTCAGTTTTTTGAAAAAGGAAGATCCTACAACTTTTTCCAATGCTCCAAAAGAATAGCATTTTTTTATGATTCCATGCTTTTAAAACTGCAATATTTGTTACAGCTAAACACCTCAGAATATGCTAAAATTTAGTATAACTTTATCAATCAATGTATTCTGAGAAAAAAAATATTATGCTGCCAAATGAACCCTAATGCTTGCAGAGGTATATTATGTTAATTTAACACATCGTACCTCCTCAAGCTTAACAACTGTATGGAGTGCAAACTACTACTGGTGTGAAGTTCAAATTCATGTGGTGTGATCTTTATCCGGGCATTGTCTTGGATAATATTTTGCTATGAATAATGTTATGAAGTCATTATCAGAACATATGTTCATAGTGAGCACGACATGGATTAAAAACCATAATGTCACTATGTTAAGTTTATTGTTCCGTAGCAACGCACGGGTATTTTTGCTAGTCTAGTCTTATCTCTTTATCTATCTCTCTATTTGTCCTCTCTCACAGTCTCACCACACTTATTTGTTCTCCGGTCTTTCTTTAGTACAAGTGCTTCACAAATCGGGGCCGCCACTCATTGTCTCAAGTCGCAATGAACATTAAAATATAGTCAATTATCAAATAATAGAACAATAGTAGAATAGATATGCATTATCCGATTCATTCACAAAAAGGGAAATTGACTTTCCTTACTTCTCTCTCCTACGTCCAGCTTTTTTTTCCGACACTCTCTCCTACGTCCAGCTTGTTATGCCATATATTCACGAAAAGTGAAATAAACCTATTTTGCTTCTCCTACGTTCACTATGTCAGTTCACCTCTAGATAAGCATTGTGCTATCTATGGAGAAAGCACCGATTGGTAGAAAAGATTTGAACTGAACAAGTAGATAATTTCGTCCACCGTAAAATCTGTTCTTATCCTGTCCCGACTGCCTTTGTCCTTTAACCAGCGCACATGGTCCGTCTCTCCCCACTTCATGACTTCTTCCTCTCGTTGTGCATCCAAAGCATGACATATCGTTCAGTCAAAAGAATACAAGATATGCTAACTACATCCAGATTGAGCCGGCGAGACGCATCGTCACCCCCCACCCTCCCTCTTCTTCTCCCACGACGCTGTGCTGCCTGATGCGCTGCAACCGCTGCCAGCCCCGATGGCCCACGCGTGCTACCTGCTTCGCCATCAGGATGAAGCTGGGAAGGCAGTCCAATTGGACAACAAGTTCTATTCTAGGACGGCGAGCTCCACACCACTGCTGACCACTATCCATCGCGGCGTCCCACCTCGACCCCTTTCCCGGCACACGCGTGCCCCGCGCCCTCTAGAGGTAGGGGTAAAATTGAAAAAAATCTTGGACGTGTATAAAGTATAGGTATATATACCCGTGTGAAAAACTCATAACGTAAACCGAGCTGCACGTAGCCCTTTATTTTCAACCATACAAAAAATTTATTTCAAAATTTTAAAACATTTAGAAATAAAATTCTCGAGGTGGCAAATGTTGAATGCTATAAATCGATTAAAATATTTATATAAAATACTTTATATTATAGGATACAAAAAATAATAAAATCTGACATATTATATAGTGAATAGTACATATTTCAACACTATATAATTTTATAAGATTTTGTCATTTTTTGTTTAGCCTAGAATATAAAGTAGTTAGTATTGAGATTTTAACCGATTTGTAGCATTCAACAATGGCTATTGATGAATTCAAGTGCATGTTGTATGTAGCTAGTTTCAACGGTAAAAGTATCAAACCACGGAGTGCTAAATTGCAGAAGATCTTAATGCTCCTAATTACCATTATTAAAGTATACTTATATGAAATCTACTAATGCAAATAAAATGTGTGTGAAAGGTGTTTGGAAGTACTTAGGAGTGTTTTGTGCTTTGAATGAATGAATTCTAAATACTACAGATTCCAACCAAATGGGTGGTTTAAAGGAGGCTTTTATATGAAACTTACACGGGCAAAAGATTTCATAGGGAGGCATGAATACACCTCTGCAGGGTATTAATCTTATAATTAGGATAATTCATTCCTTCCTTCATGTGTATATATGGAGTGGAGCTCCATAACTGGATGAGTGCTGATCAGCTAACAACTCCTCATCCCACATAACCACCATAGGATTGATAGTCAACCACGCCAATCCGACTAGAATTAAGGGTTTACCTCGTGGTTATGGATAGACGGTGTGAATCTCCTCATACCCCCCCTTGACTAGATAAGATGAAGATCTGATGCGACATGTCACTTAGCACCATCACAATACCCTCTAACCAAGAGTGATTCCCTCTCTTATCCCAAGGGCAATTCTTATGTGGTCGACTTCATACAAGATCAAGAGAGACAACTAATACATACATCATAAATTAAGAAATGAATCATCTTTATTTCACATCATAATGTTGCTAGCTAGGGTTTCTCTATCTCCCCAAGAACTAGGCAAATTACTCACAAATGGAGGTGATGTCTCACATGACCAGTTGGGAAACCCAAGAGGAAGGTATGATGAGCACAGCAGTAAGTTTTTCCTCAGTATGAAACCAAGGTTTAATCGACCAGTAGGAGAAAGAAACCACTTCTGAAGGTTGTTACTAGCTAACTTTGGCAACGGCGCCTGAGAACAGTTGACGATGCCTGAAAACAGTCTTGTGCACGGTGTCGGCGCCAGCAGCAACGTGGAACCTGCACACAACACAACCAAACTACTTTGCCCCAACTTACGGTGAGGTTGTCAATCTCACCGGTTTGCTAAAAACAAAGGATTAGACGTATAGTGTGGAAAGAGATGTTTGCTTGCGGTGAAATAAAGTAATGCTTGCAGAAAGTAAACAGTGCTTGCAGTAGATGGTAATATAAATGTAAAAGAATGGACCGGGGTCCACAGTTCACTAGAGGTGTCTCTCTATAAAGATAAATAACATGCTGGATAAACAAATTACAGTTGGGCAATTGACAAAATAAAGAGTGCATAACAATGCATGTACATGTCATGAAGATCACTATGAGATTCACTTGGGCATTACAACATAATACATAGACCATAATCCAACTGCATCTATGACTAATAATCCACCCGCAGGATATCATCCGAATAACCCTTGGGTATTAAGTTGCAAGCAACAAATTATCGCCTTAAGCGAAGTGTGTAATGTAAACAATACAATTATCCTTGAACAAAAGATTGTTGTTTTCTCCCTAGTAGCAACATCACATCTAAAACCTTAGAAGTTATTATCACTCTCCCAGATTACTAGAGGCATGAACCCACTATCGAGCATAAATACTCCCTCTTGGAGTCACTAGCATCTACTCGGCCAAGATATCTACTAGCAACGGAGAGCATGCAAGATCACAAATAACATAAACATGATAAATCAACAATCAACTTGACATAGTACTCAATATTCATCGGATCTCAACAAACACAACATGTAGAATTACAAAAAGATGATCTTGATCATGATAGGAAGCTCACAAGATCTACACATGAGGCACATGGAGGAGAAGACAACCATCTAGCTACTGCTATGGACACATGGTCCAGTGGTGGACTACTCACGCATCACTCCGAAGGCTGGTATGGTAATGAAGAAGGCCTCTGGTGATGATTCCCTCTCCAGCAGGGTGCCGGGAAGATCATCTGGACCCTCCCGATCTCGGGTCGATGACAGCGGCGGCTTGCAGTATGTTTTGTGGAAAAGTGTTCAGGGTTTAGGGTTTTCTCGACGAAGGGAATTTATAGGCGGAAGGATGATGTCAGAGGGTGGACCAGGGGCTCACACCACCTGGTGGCGCGGCCAGGGGGTGGCCCGCGCCACCCTATGGTGTGGCTGCCTCCTGGCTGCTCTCCGTCTCTCCTCTGGGCTCTGTCTTCATGTTAGGTAAATAGGAACTTTGGCTTTCGTTTCGTCCAATTCTGAGAATATTTTCTGTGTAACTTTTCTGAAACACAAAAATAGCAGAAAACAGGAACTGACACTATGGCATCTTGTTAATAGGTTAGTTCCGGAAAATGCATAAAAACGCCATGAAGTGTAAACAAAACGTAAGCATTGAGCATCAAAAATTATAGATACATTTGCAACATATCAGGAGGTCATCAACATCATAGTGGTAATATGAATGATACACATATGGATGGATGAATACTTGTACAAATCCACAATAAGGTCTAGGAATTACATCAAGAATGAGGAATGGATGTAGATGTCAATAGCGACGGTGATGATGATGGTCATGATGATGCAGATGATGCTTCTTCCTCAAAGGATCCTTGTAGACGCCGGATCGATGCCCTATGTGAGTTTCCCCTCCGGATCCCTTCCAGAGGCGAGGTTTCATAATTTCCTGGTGTCTCTGTGTGTTGGATCTCAGATCCGTCTGCATGGAGTTGAAGTTTTTGACGAGGGCGAGCCACCAACACACGATACGGGCATCGATACAGGCGGATCTGCCTGTATGGTTGCTCATTAAAGTCTTTGGTGTTTGCCTTCTCAATGGCCTTCCTCCCAGGTGCGTGAATAAATATTCAGTACACTTCTACAGCTTTTGATTTGCATTTTATTCTTCAGTAATAAAATCTTTAATTAGCATTTTCATCGCTGCTCATGATTTAAGGATCCTGGTGAAACAAGCATAGAAAGATGTGCACAACCGTTGTAAAATATGAAAATCCTAATGTAACTAGTGCAAACACCATAAGGTAAATATGCTACAATTTGGACTCATCAACATCCCCAAGCTTAGACTCTTTCTCATCCCCAAGCAAGAATTCAGCTTAATGGACAGGTCAGCATGTTCATGGAGCGCGATTCGATAAAATAAATTAGGCATTGCAGCAGTATAGTTAATCAATAAAAGATATAGAACCAACTCATGGGTTCTATCACACTCACACATATCAAATAACTTAGAAGGCTTCCACACCTCAATACCAATAGTTTATAAGAAGATCAATTTGTAATATGAAGTAGGACATTCAAGTTCAACCGAGCTGGTGCATGAGGCGACCTCAAACCCGGTATGTACGCCTACATTCATATGAGTTACTAAAACTTGTCTAGAGACATTTACTTCACAAACCTAAAACATCTTATATTTATAAACGGAGGAAGTACTTAGATTATGAAGCTATCACTTTCAAATCTCCTCATGGTCATGCTCATGTCTATTTGGTCTTCTCACAATTTATTTGCGCTCTTTTCTTTTAACACTTATTTTGATTTAAGTGCTGTGAGAAAAACTAGACATAATTTCAGTTCCATGAGCATGCTCAAAATATATTAAGAACTTGTTGCCAAACCTCTTATAGAGAATGAAGTAATTCACGTTTAGTGGTTTGAGTATCTACGACCTCAACTTGTACTTAGCTCTATTTTTGATAGTCTCATACTTATTCTTTATCATTCTTATTTATGCATCATGTATATTTTTTAATCAAACCAATGATCTAAAGCATACTATCAAAGTTCTTTGAATTTTCCATTAGTACTTATTTGGTGTGGAAGACTCCTAAATCATTATAAAGTACAAGTACAATAGATCTCATCCTAATTCATACATCTAATAAAGTAACCACAAGGCATAGAATACTTCAAATATAATATAGTCTCACAAAACCATAGGATATAACTCTTTCCTTTCCAAAGGACGCTAAAGCTGCAACTTATTATGCAAAACTCTTAAGATAAACTAATATGCATGCGAGAAAGTAAACATGGTAAAACTGTAAGATAGATTACAAGGTCTTAAGGATCTCCTCAAGCTTGGAATCAAGCCAGGCGGGATAAAATAATCCCTTGCAATTATTTGGTACCATGGTGGAAGTTTATTTGGCCTTGTATACTTCTTCCAATGTTTCTCCAAGTGACTTGTTGATGATTTCCAGAGCAGCGATGCAGAGCCTATGACTCTCGGTGATCTCCTCTAGTTGGGTGATGCGATCCTTGGGCATAACTATATTCTTTTCTTTGATATCTATTGTCTTGAGGCTTACCGCAAAGTTTGCCTTCAACCGTTTCAGGATCCTCTCATCCATATGATCAAGATAAGGTCGAAGCAGTTTATGATGCTTGGAAGATCCTAGGGCTTGTACCTCCACTTCATTAAGGCGTTCACGGAATTAGTCAAGGCGTGCTTGAAGCTCAGAGTCAGCCTGCATCATTTGCTCCGGCGAAGGTTCTTCTTCTAACTCCTCAAAAGGGATCTCACACTTCTTATGGCTTCTCATCACTTGGTTGTGCATTGCAAGAGCAATCTCTCTAGCCTTCTGACGATCTTCTGGTTTCGTCTTGCTTAGCCAGAGTGGCTCATCCTCAACCACGTGCTTCGGGTTCTCCATAGCATCCTTGTTGCCTTCCTGGGGAATCTCATTGTTGCTTTGAGACATAATACCGATGTGGTGAGCAAAAATTGGCTATATATTGGATCGGAAAAGTTATGAGGGAAAGAGAACATGTGGAGATGTTTTTGTGAGAGTTAGGAACAGGAAAATGTCATATTATTAGCCTTTAGGTCGGTTAGAAAATAGTCCAAAACTTTTAGGTCACGAAATAACAAAATTAGGCAAGTCTGAAGACTTAACGGGCGGCCATACGGGTGGGGCGCGGTCGTATCGCTTCCCTTATTGGTCTCTGAGGCAGAAAAAATCCAGTTGACACCGTCGGTATCTCTTCTCATACAAGTCATACGGGCGAGATACGCCCATATTGCTCCCGATATCGAAAGGGTACCAACTTAAAATTGTCGCTCTATTTTTAGTCATAACTCGGAAAACAAAAAAGGTACCAGAGAGTTTAACAAGGGAGCATACGGGCATGGGCTGCCTGTATCGCCCGCCATTTCAGATGGCGAATCAGAATAACAAAATCATCGAAAAACAGAGAGTTTAACGATCAGTCATACGGGCAGAGCGTGCCTGTATCACTGCTTGGATCACTCCCAGAAAAATGCTAATCTACTTAGAAAAATTTAGGGGTAAAGAAAAATAATGAATCTAAACTAAGATTTCTAACCAAAACTTAAATAGAACAAGGATGAATTTACCTACTACCTACAAGGGGCTTTATCTGGAGGGAATTATAATTCCAAAGCGACATTGCACCTTTCTTCTTGGCATGCACATTGATCTTTCTTAGAATATCGCCGATACCTTCATAGCATCCTTTTTCCTTCCTTATTTCTTCAATGGTTCCTCAAGGTATGCATATTGCAATGTCAGTTTCTTGCTCTTGTGGCTTGGGTTGCTCCTCTTTTCTTTGCAAAATCTAGAGCTCAAATTCTTGAAGCAAAAGGGTCCAACGGATCATTGGAGGCTTGACATTAGTTTTTTTTGATGATTTCTTTCAAGCTATTATAATCTGTATGAACTTTTACTTCAGAATCACTAATGTAGGATCTAAATTTATCACAAGAGAAAACTACCGCAGAGAGTTCTCGTTCATCTAGAGAGTAGTTTCTTTTTGCTTCATTTAGAGTGTGACTAGCATGATGGATAAGATTAAATTTATTACCATCATGTTTTCCCAAGGTAGCTCCTACAACACTATCACTAGCTTCGCAAATGAGTTCAAAAGGTTTATGCCAATCCGGTGGTTCAATTATAGCATCATTTAATAGAGCTTGCTTAACACAATACAAAGCAGTAAAACATTCATAATTAAAATCAAGGTGAGCATCCTTTTGTAACAAGTTAGTTAAATTTCTAGAAACTTTGGATAATTTTTTAATAAACCTTCTATAATAGCCTGCATGAACAAGGGAGCTTCTTATACCTTTGATGTCTCTTGGTGGTGGTAGTCTTTATATTGCTTCTATTTTAGCTTTGTCAATCTCTATACCATTACATGATATTTTGTGACCAAGAACTATTCCTTCTGTCACCATGAAGTGGCATTTATCCAAATTTAAAACAAGATTAGTGGTTTCACATTTCTTCAAAACTTTGCTAAGATTTTTGAGGCAAAGGTCAAATGAAGTTCCATAGATGGAGAAATCATCCATGAAGACTTCCATATCCTTCTCCACAAAATCAGCAAATATGGCAGTCATACATCTTTGGAAAGTAGAAGGTGCATTGCATAAGCCAAAGGGCATTCAGCGATAAGCATACATACCGCATGGAGACGAATGTGGTCTTGAGTTGATCATCAGGACAATTATTTGAGAGAATCCAGAGTATCCATCCAAATAGCAAAAATGGGAGTGTTTGGTCAGCCTCTCCAAAGTTTGATCTATAAATGGTAAAGGATAGTGGTCCTTCCTCGTCTATTTGTTCAATTTCCTGTAATCAATACACATTCTATGCCCAACGACGGTTCTTGTAGGAACCAATTCGTTGTGTTCATTAGCAACAATGGCGAATCCTCCCTTTTTAGGGACACAATGCATAGGGCTTACCCAATCACTTTCTTTCACATGATATATTATACCTGCATCTAATAAGTGAATTATTTCTTTTCATACCACTTCTTTCATTTCGGGTTTCATCCTTCGGCTGAATTCTGCTACTGGTTGAGCTTCTTCTTCAATAAATATTCTATGGGTGGCTTTTGAGGGACTAATCCCTTTCAAGTCATCCATGGAATATCCAAAGGCTTTACGAAACTTCTTGAGTACATCCATAAGTTGCTCTTCTTCTTGTCCTATCAACTAGGTAGAGGTTTAAGTTCAGGAGGTGGTAATTCTTCATCACCCTTTCTTTCGGGTTCCTCATAAGGCTCTTTTAGCATAAGGTCTTCCTCTAGTGTTAAATCTAGGAATTCACCTTCCTTCTTCAAAGAAGTATCATTAGTTACATCTTCTTGTTTGTCCAATTGAGTGACAAGATGTATGGGGGCGAGGTCAACATTTTCCTCTCCTTCTTTTGGTTCTTCGAATTCCTTCTGATTTGGTTTGTCTTTAAATTTGGAGAAGTGGAATTTCATTTAGTCTTCTCCAAACTTAAGAGATATAGTTTCTTGCCTACAATCAATCTTAGCACCAATTGTATTCAAAAGGATCTTCCAAAAATAATTGGACACTTGTTATCACTAGGCATGTCAACTATCACAGGATCAACAGGAAACTCATAAGGAGAAATGTATATAGAAACATTCTTAATAATACCAAAAGGAATTCTACGAGTTTTGTTGGCTAGTAACCTAGCATAATAGTCATATTAGTGGTTCCAAAATCAGCTAGCTCAAATTCTTTTTTTATTGTTATAGAGTGTATAGGTTATAACATTAATTCCGGTCCCTATATCACTTAGTCCATAATGGGATGTACCTCCAAGTGTAAAGGGAAGAATAGGCTTACCTACCGTTTTGGCTTTTACCTTTCCTTGAATGAGGTCAGTAGTTACAGGATTGAATTCTTCAATATTGCATTGTGCATTTATTACCATAATGACCTCTTTAGGCATTTCCTCTTCTTTCTCTTTTTCTTCTTCTATTGTCATAACCTTTTTAGCTTCCTTTTCCAATCTTTCATGCTCTTCCTTTGCCTTCCTTCAACTTCCTGTTGATCCATATATCATTTCATTAGCATATTCTTTCTAGCTGTGTTTGGAAAAGGTATTTTATCGACAATAGGTGGTCCCAAGGGTGCATAGATGCTGCACACCTTCGTAGACTGCGGTGGTATCCACCGGAACTAGTCCTTCTTGGGTGCTTTTATGTTCTCTGAAAAACTTTGAAGAACATGTAATACAATATCAGGGTCAAGGATAATGTTCCTCGGCTACTGCTTTTACTTCACCAGTTTGTTCAAAACCACCAAGACAATCATATTCAATTTTAATTACTCGTTCACTGCCTAAATCAAAACACCAATATTCTCTATTGCGGCAAATCCAATCATGTAACTCCCATGCTTTTGACAAGGTTAGGTCCATGAATGCCACACTTGAGCATAGGTCAAGTTCAGTTATATTATAGTCATTTAGTCCTCCATAAAACAGGTGTAGCAAATACCAAGATGGTAATCCATGGTCAGAACATTTATTAATTAAATTTTTATACCTTATATAAGCTCTAACAATACTTTCACCAAGACGATTCTTAAAGTATGAGATGTACCCTCTTCCAACATCACACTTACTCTTTGGATAAAATCTAGATAAGAATCCTTTTCGTAGGCTCTCCCAGGTGAGGATGGTTTCTGCATGACAAGTCCTATACCAAGATAGAGCTGTACCGGTTAGTGACTGGTTAAATAATTTTAAAATTACCTCATCATCGGTGCAATTCTTAAGTTTAAAAGTCCCACAAAGATCTATGAAGAAGTCCAAATGCTTATATGGATCTTCCTCTATGTCATCTCCTGCAAATTTATTTTTATGAAAAATAGCAAGGAGTTGGGGGTTAATCTAATAGTCAATGTTAATGTTTGGCTCTCCTTTCATAATGGCAATATTAAAATCCCCAAACTTAGTGGACACATCATGTTGGTTCATAAGTCCCAACTGCGTCATGGTGGTTTTACCTAGAAACTAGTAAACAACTTTAGTATAACAATAATAAATTAAGACAATTAAAAACAAAGACAAAAAATGCTTATCTCCCCGGCAACGGCGCTAGAAAATAGCTTGATGACTACAAGTGCACATGTTGTGTGTAGCTAGTTTCGAAAATCAGAGTATCGAACAACGGAGAGCTAGATTGCAGAAGGTCTTAATACTTCCGAAGTAAGAGTATCGAACAACTCTAGTCCTTGTAGACTCCGGAGGATGCACTCTGGGAGTTTCCCCTCCGGATCGCTTTGGGAGGTGAGGTCTCGTAAGTTTCTAGTGTCTTTGTGTGTTGGATCTCAGATCTGTCTGCACGGGGTTCAAGTATTTGATGAGGCCGAGCCACCGACACCCGACACAGGCATCGATACGGGCGGGATCTTCCCGTAAGGTTGCTCCTTAAAGTCTCTAGTGTTTGCCTTCTCAATGGCCTTCCTCCCAACTGCGTGAATAAATATTCAGTACACTTCTGCAACTTCAGATTTGTATTTTATTTTTCAAAAATAACATCTATAATTAGCATTTTTATCGCTCCTCATGATTTAGGGATCCTGGTGAAACAACCATAGAAAGGTGCGCACAAGCGCGATAAAATACGAAAATCCTAATGTAACTAGTGCAAAAACCATAAGGTAAATATGCTGCAATTTGGACTCATCACCTATCTCAAAATTTTTGTTTCTGGTTTATTTAAAACTTTAAAATACATATTTTTTATGTTTAAACATAATGGGCTACAGTCTACATTTGTCCTCACTCAATATAGTGTAGCAAATGAAATTAGAACTTACTATTTCTATCATGGTTTCCCGCCTAATTAAAACACCCATCAAGATAGAGCCGCTGATTCTGCACAACCAACAGACATCTTACGTTAATCATGAACAACCGAGAGGAATCGTACGGTGAGCATTCGGTGGATTCACTCTTTCTTTGCAAAGTGTAGATAATCCAGAACATACAAGTGGACTTTAGATTTAAATTTTGTCCACAAAAAATTGTAGTTCTATCTTCTCAATGCATTTTAAAGTAGCAAAAGTTGCTACTCTCTCACTACACAAAAATGAAACCTAATTATATTTTAGCATACTATCTCCCCATTTTCTACATGCACTTAGGTTATTGGGATGGGAGAATTAAAGAGGCCAATTGTTTTTGGTTTACATCTCCCCCAATGCATTTTATCCTCCACTTCCTAATTAATCTTGTCTTGAAAAACCCCAGAATGGAGGGAGTAGGAGCTAAAAGGATATTTTTGGAACCCACGTGAACGGATGTTGCCCAGGCAGGCTCTGTGTCTCTCTACTCTCTAGGATCTCTTGTGGTTAATTTTCACTATAGTAGCAATGTATTTCTCTGTCACGTACATACTTCAGATGTAGCTCCTCGTTCGAAAATTTTCAATCCCACAACGTACATACTTCAGATGTAAGTCGTTTTTAAATGTCTTAGAGCATCTACACTCTTCCTCTCCCCCAAACAGCGACCGGCGCAAGCGTTTCTGAGGCCGTTTTGGGGGGGGGGGGGGGCAATTTTGCTATGGGGGGCGGTGGTTTCCCAGCCGTGCCGCCCACCCCAAATTTTAAACTCGACAAAATTTGGCAAATTACATAGATTTTATTGAAATATAGATGATTTTTACATAATATCTAAAATAAACTAAAAGAGGTGGTATTCGTCGGAGTCCCAGCCGGCGGCGTCGGCTCCCGATGCGCCCGATGGTGGTGGCGGTGGAGCGTTGGACGGCCCAACTCCGTCATCGGACCGGTGGCCAGAAACCATCCCGTGGCAGCGATGGTTCTCCTCCGACGCGCGCTCACGGCGGTGGCGCTCGGAGTCCTCGAGGAAGAAGGTGAAGGTGTGGCGCTCCTCCTCTCGCTGTGCCGATGCATAAAAGGAGGGAAGAGGGTACTGATGCTTGCGGCGCTGGCGCTCCGCCGCCACCGTCGCGAGCCCTCCGGTCACATCCACCCGGAAGAGGCATTGCTCAGCCTCCGCCATCGCAGCCCTCGCCGCTTCGATGTTGCGGCGATGGGCGTCGGTGCGGGCGGCAGCATGGTCCTTCGCCAGCCTAGCCGCTGCCGACCTCCTCTCGGCGGCCATGAGCTCCTGCGCCGACCGATCGCGGTGCCGCATCTCGAACGATGCTAGGATCGCTCTCTGTTTCACGGTGGCCTCCTCTGTCTCCGCGTCTGTCGGCAGCTGGGCGAGGAACTCCTCCTCGTCGGAGTCCTCCTCCTCCTCGCCCTGCGGCGGCGGCGGCGGTGGAGGTGGGGGCGATGGTGGTGGTGGCGTGCCGGAACGACCTCGAGGGAGCATGGCGTAGGTTGTGAAGCGGCGGCGAGGCATTTTCTACCGGCGGTTGAAGAATGTGAACCTACCGGCGAAGCGATGAGATATTTATAGCCGGAAGCGGGGCGGGAAAACGAAGGAGAAGGGGCGGGAAGCGGCAGGAAACGCGCGACATGGCATTCATTTCCCGCAGAAGCGTGCTCCGACGTGACGGCTCGCTGCGCTGCTGCAAAGTTGTTGCCGTTTGCAGCGCCATTACTGGGCGCGGGAGACGATACAAGTGGAGACGATGAAGCGTCGGTCGTGCCGCTGACTGTGGGCTACGTGGCGAGCCACGCGCCCAGCCGGCGCCCCCAGTCCCGCCCACCCCCCCCCTTGGACAGGGTTTGAATCGGATGCGCCAGATGAAAACATGCATCACGCCGGATGGAAAAACCGTATGGGGGACACGACTGGGCGAGATTTTCTGTACCGGCACCCCCAAATAGAGTTTGGGGGGCCTTTAGGGGGGAGTGGAGATGCTCTTATTCACTCCAGCACGTACATATGAAGCTTTTTTTAAAATTTCTGAGTGCAATCTCCTGTTTGTATCATATTTATGACTTTTGATTAAATATACTCCGAGTCCGCTCATTCGAACAATTTACTTCATATTTTACGCTATTCATTGTCAAAATTGTCCCTAATATGACACAAAGATATTTTAACATAGTTATGTAATTTAATTGAAAACAAGAAATGTCAACTCATTATTTTGTTTAGAGATGATAAATAAGGAGATGAGGTAGGGATTGGAGTATGCATCGCCGCGCTAATTTAAGATAGCTCTTGCGTGTGCTCCTAGACATCTCTGGTATTTTTTTACACTCAAGTAGATGTTCTATTATTTATCTCAATTTTTGATTTGGACCTCATATACAAGGGTATCATACCTCTTTATCATTCTCAATATATCTCATTAATTATTCTAATATACCTCAATACAAGTAGTATGGACAAAAATTCATCGGAACCCTTAGTTTTTTGGGATTTCTATTTTCGTGCCCTCGGGTCCTTAGTTGTGCTCGGTTTTCTCCAGCCGCTTAGTTTTTCCTCAGTTTTGCCCAAGCGCTTGTCTGAAACCCTCACAATGAGCTCGAACGGGAGGAATCCCGTTTAGTTTACCGTTGGTTGGTGCTGGCAAGTGGGGCCGCTGTTGGTGCCCCACAGTGGACAAGTCTCCACTTATCCAGATCATCGTGAAACCCATAACTTGTCCACGTTAGCGCGCCGGACCCACAGCTTACCCAGGTGACCGTTGCAAAATGGGAGCCCGAGCCAGCCCCGCGCCCGTGCCCATGCCATTGCTTCCCCTTTCTTTCCCCGTGCCCCATTGTTCTTCTTCTCCACCAGCGGCAGCCCTTCTCTGGCAGGCGGGTGATGTCTAGTTTCTCTTTGACCTTCCGTTCTTCATGGCCGCAGTATGGACCCGTGCCTTTGACAAGATGCCCTGACTGCCCACGCCAGGAGCCTCTGAAGCGGTCGATCTGTAAGACGGACGACAACGGCAACCGTGGACGTGAGTTCATTGCATGCGATAGCTTGCCATATTGAGAGGGGGATAAGGTTAGATCTCGCTCCAATTGCTCTATTTTCTCTCGATTTTCTTGTTATTCCCTCGAATTTTGGATTTAGGGTTCACGTTGTTGTTTTCAGATCCTGAAGAAATGCAGGTATTTCGAGTGGATCGATGTGTACGTTCAGAGGCTTAAATTGCAGGAATCAATTGGCGCTATTGGGGAGCGCAATTTGGGAGGGAGGACTTGCTGTAGAGAATGCGGCGGAGAGAGGAGCCGTTCCGATTATGCCTAATGCTCCCAATGCAGAACTGGTGGAAGTGAAGGGAGAACTGAAGAAAATGAACAAGCAGTTAAAACAGCAGATCGAGTTGAAGAAGCAAGCTAATCTGATGGCTGGTAGTTTTTTTTGTTGTATAATTACGATCGGATTCTTATCATTGCTCATCAAGCGCTAGAAGTTGTTACAAGGGATCCCTTGTTACAAATCCATTATTCAGTTACATGTACTTGTAGTTGTTTTCAAAGTTAGTGTGTGCATTCACCGAAATTACCAAAAAAAAAAATAAGTGTTAGGGAATATAGGAATGCTAAAGATAGTTGATAATTGTTAGAGGGGTGACAAATAATGCATTCATCGAAATCCCACAAATATGTATGTCTCATGTTTATACCAAAATTATACCACTTTTGGGATGTTTCAAATAACCAAAACTATATCCCAAACTATATTCCCTAAAAGAAAAGGAATGATAAAGAAAGTTGATAATTGTTAGAGGGGTGATAAATAATACATTCACCAAAATCCCCCAAATATGCCAAATATGTATGTCTCATGTTTCTACCAAAATAATACCACTTTTGGGATGTTTCAAATTGCCAAAACTATATTCCCTAAAAAAAAGAAATGCTAAAGATAGTTGATAATTGTTAGAGGGGTAATAAATAATCCATTCACCGAAATCCCCCAAATATGCCAAATATGTATGTCTCATGTTTCTACCAAAATTATACCACTTTTGGGCCATTTCAAATTGCCAAAACTATATTCCCTAAAAAAAGGAATGCTAAAGATAGTTGATAATTGTTAGAGGGGTGATAAATAATCCATTCACCGAAATCCTCCAAATATGCCAAATATGTATGCCTCATATTTCTACCAAAATTATACCACTTTTGGGCCGTTTCAAATTGCCAAAACTATATTCCCTAAAAGAAAAGGAATGCTAAAGATAGTTGATAATTGTTAGAGGGGTGATAAATAATCCATTCACCGAAATCCCCCAAATATGCTAAATATGTATGTCTCATGTTTCTACCAAAATTATACCACTTTTGGGCCGTTTCAAAATACCAAAACTATATTCCCTAAAAGAAAAGGAATGCTAAAGATAGTTGATAATTGTTAGAGGGGTGATAAATAATCCATTCACCAAAATCCACAAATATGTATGTCTCTTGTATACACCAAAATTATACCACTTTTTAGTTTAACATTTTTAAATCATGGAAAATAATGCATAAATAGAGGGAATATAGTTACGTGGCAAAATAATCCATAAATGTATGTCTCTTGTCACACGGATCGTCTCCACCAATCGTTGATCCACCGACAGAGAGAGAGAGAGGGGTGGCCACGAAGAGAGAGAGAGAGAGGGGTGGCCACGAAGAGATGGAGAGGGGTATACTGTCCGTTAGATCAGTGGATCAACTGTTGGTGGAGTCGATCCGTGTGACAATGGCTCAACCAATCAGGATAAGTTTGGGCTTCTGTGAGCATTTGTGACAGTACTTGAGGGCAAAACTGAGTAGTACTAAGAAACCAAGGGCATATAAATAGTAAATAGACTATGGGATTCAAACAAAAGAATTACAAAATAAAAAATGTGTGTTTTGTACAATATAATTCATATTGGGCTATATCAAATTATTTGCAATTCAAATATACATGAGTGTGACAATTATGGCCTCATTTAGACAAACTTTGTTTTGGGGAAGATGTTTTTCAAAGGGGTTTGAGTGGAAAACCATGCATCTTCATAGCTACTAGTGATTCTAAGAAGTGGCAATTTGTGGTAAAACTTGATTTATCTATGTTTGTTAAGGTTTCCTAGGTTGCAGGTTGCGTAGGAAGACTCCATGAGTAGGTGCCACTATGTTTTTATTTTTTTTTGGATTTTTTTGCGCATGAAATGTCTCAATTAGCTATGTTAATCTCATTTGTTGACTCTCTGTTGACCAGCTACTTGAGGGTAGAACTGAGTATATTGCACTTGCCAGTCTAAGTACTCAAGGGAAAAACTTAGTACAGATAAAATTTATGTATAAGGCCCGAGGTTAGAACTGAGTACACCAAACGTCGAAGGGTTAGCCTCGTATCGCGGTGCACGCTGTAGCCGTGCATAGCGGACGCGTGTTGCGGTACACGACACCTTCGTCTTTATAGAGCCCCTCTTTCTCTCCCTCGATGCTCGCCCACTCTCTCATTCTCACTGCAACCGCCTCTCCTGTCCCATCATCTTCTCCACTTCGCATTGAAAAAACCCTGAAGAAAAAACCCCGGCGATGGAGAAGAATGAGATGCCCATTGTCGACGCTTCCGACGTAGCCGCCGGCGCATCAGCCACCGGCGCATCGGCCATCGCCCCCGTCCAGGCCCCCGTCGCTGCTTCTGACGTAGCCACCGGCGCATCGGCCGCCGCCCCCGTCCAGGCCCCCGTTGATTGGGACCCGTACGAAAAAGAGCCGTACATCGCCCCGGAGAACCCCTACGACACCAGCATCGTCAACGAGGAGGAGGTAACCCTTTGTTCCTTTATTCTTATCCCATTTCAATCCTTTTGTGTTAGATCTTGCGTTATTAGGGTTCGTCTGTTCCTAGTTCAACCTTTTGTGTTAGATCTTGCGTTATTAGGGTTCGTCTGTTCCTAGTTCAATCCCTTTGTGTTAGATCTTGTGTTATTAGAGTTTGTCTGTTCCTAGTTCTATCCTTTTGTGTTAGATCTTGCGTTATTACGGTTTGTCTCTCAATCCTTTTATGTTAGATCTTGCGTTATTAGGGTTCGTCTGTTCCTAGTTCTAGATCTTGCGTTATTAGTGTTTGTGATTTGCTTTTGTTTAAGATTTGGTTAACTTATGTGAGTAATCAATCCCATCCGGTTAATTTGTGCCGATGATGATGAATATTTGGGCACAAATTGATTCAGGGTTTGGTCAGTGAACAATTGGTGTGTACAAATTTGTTGTGCATGATCTTTGGTTCACTGACTCAAATCCTGGATATAAGTGTGTCCAATGTAACTGAGGCTACCTCTTTTTTTCGTGCCCATATTATCATGCATGATCTTTTGTTCACTCTCTGTTCCATCATCGCTGCAATTGACTCCGGGTTTTTTGATCTTTTGTGCTAAGTGACAGGTGCAGAGCAGCAACGTCAACAGCGACGACGAGTCCTTCCACACTAAGACTCGTCACGTCCTCAGGAGGCTGCAGTCCGGCCATTACGATCGCCACTTTGCTCGAGGCGTTTACAGGTGCCCCTTCTGCAACAGGAGGCTCCACGCCACCGACTTCAACTGCCTGGTGAACCATGCTGAATCCATTGGCAGAGCCATTGGCGGCGCTAGAGTTGGAACGACCGTGAACGTGCCTGCGTTCATGGCCAAACACAAAGCACTTGGGATTCACCTGCGCAGCCTCCAAGCTTAAATTCATGTAAAATGTAGCTTATGTTGGATCTCGGTAGTACTGTTATCCATGCTATGTTGGCTGCTGTATGCAGCTTATCGTATATTTTCTCTGGATTTGTGCCCTAGATTTCCTACTCCCTCCGATCCATATTACTCTTCGCTAATGTGGTTGTATCTAAACACATTTTAGTGGTTGATACATCCGTATTAGTGAAGAGTAATATGGATCGGAGGGAGTACCTGATTGGGTAAAAACGAAGGCATAAAGAAATGAATGGCATTAAAAAACAGAAGGAGAAGCTGCTCTAGAATTGCTACCAATTTGGGCAATCAACAATGAATGAGATCGAGCGAGAGAGAGGAAAAAGGTGCATTGAAAACTGCTAATCTGGGCGAAAGAGACAAAAACCACTCGTGTCCACGTCTCGGACCCACACGGCTCCACACGCTACGGCCCCACATGCTACGGCCCCACACGCTATGGCCCCAGCTCCGCTCGTATGACCAAACACGGTCTCGTCCTGTCTCACGCGGTCCCTTTCTACCAGCCCCACACGACGCGGCCCCACTCATCAGCACGGAACGGTCAACTGAACAGAATTCCTCCCATCCAAGATCCTTGTGAGGGTTTCAGACAAGGGCTTGGGCAAAACTGAGGAAAAACTAAGGAGCTGGGGAAAACTGAGTACAACTAAGGACCCGAGGGCACGAAAATAGAAATCCCTAGTTTTTTAATATATCACTTTTACATACAGAAATGCAATATATACGTAAATAATATAAGGTATATCAACTCAAATGAATTTTTTCATAAAAATCATCTTGAGGTATCTAGTATTTACTAATGAAGTATATTAAAAATTATAAATATGTATAATTGACTAATATATGTGGTATATTGAATGTGGGAGCTCTCAACTTCAGTGGGAGGATTATGGTATTTCATTCGTAATCATCATGAAATAGTTTAACAAGGCCATATCAGACATGCGTGTGGCCCTTGGGACAGAAAGTAACGCTGTGGAATCCGATTTTCGTTTTAACCCATGAAAAGTGCGTTTTTCATTTTCGGAGTGCCAAAATCAGATCTTTTTATAAGACAGCTACCGAAATGGCTAATCGAAAGTTGGCCACAACATGCCACATATATAATAAATCACCTGGGATATCTATATCAGCTCTCGTTTCGTCGCGCATACCTTCGAAAGTATCTTTTGAATTTTGCGCAAGCTCCTGCTGATTTCGCGGGAAGCGGGCCCCAAATTAGGCATAACTAATTAAAAAATCAAAAAAATACAAGACCTTCATGTGGAATCATAAATGGTGACCTAGCTGCGATGAAAATTCTGGTATATGTGTTCGCATTGGCTTTTTGATAGCTACAATTCAAAAGAAACTACAATTTTGGCACTCTAAATACAAAAAAGGTGTGATTTGTCTTACGAAAACCCTAAACCCAGGGTCAAAATAAAAGGAAATACTAACGTACATGAGTGTGCAAAATTTTGGCTCAATCTGAGGAAATTTAGGGTGTTGAAAGCCATACCCTACCTTAACCTCGTTAACCCTAGCCCCAAAACCCCGTCAAGGTAAAAAATCAGCGAAACAAAGCCATATTGGTCACACGGGTGGCCCCATGGACAACGAGGAACACCGTGGATGCCGATTTTCGTTTCAAACCACGAAAAGTACATTTTCCATTTTCAGAGTGCTAAAATCGTGGTTTTTTGTGAGGTAGCTACCAAAACTGCTAATCAAAAGTTGTGCACAACACCCCACATAAATAATGGATCACCTGAGATACGTATATCAGCTCTCGTTTAGCACCTCCATAAGTAGTGCGCCATGGGTATTTCCCTGGACGCACCTCCGGAGCCAGCCGATGGGCCTCACAGGTGCTACTGCTGGCACACCGGAAACATGGTGCGCCAGCGATATTTTTTCCACTAGAGCACCATGGTTTGGTGCGCCATCAGTAAGCTATCGGCTATAAGTATTTTCCTACTAGTGATCATCACTAGAAGGAACATACTAATTATGGTTTTATCTGCTACCTTCCCCTCAATGAGACCTAGTGGTTGGACATTGATTCTTTGGCTTCTTCATCTTTGGCTCATAGGGACTGCTGGTATTTTTTCTCTTCAAATCAATTATTCATTTACCAAGGTCATCATCATCAGAATTAATTGTAAGCACTGGAGTATAATTTTACTGTGTGGGCACAAACTCTTTTCCTCTCTCAACAACTATTATCTATTTCTCTTTCTAGTTATTGCTCTGTTGAGTGGGAAGATACAAATATTTTGAGTGCCCTCTGTTGACTGTCAAACAACACTCCATGCATATCAGCTGAGAAGACAACATCATCTCCTATGTCAGATATAGATAGTTGTTCTTCAAATTGCTTTGAATTGATGTCTGCTCCTCGACCACCTTTGCACTCTTAATGACAGTAATTGAAACACATTTGATCTCCTCATATTGATCTAGAATTTCCTCTACAGTTGCCATGCAATCTATTAGTGCCATCCTAGCAATGCATGTCCCCCTCCTTCACATAATGCATACTATCACCCCACTTGTATCCCTCTGTCTTTGTTAGTACAATTAAATTCAATAAAGTTATGTCTTCTCTACCTATCTTCCTCTTCAAATTGTACTTACCATCTATGTGAAGTCTGAAATCCCATATTTCATCATCCAATCTACATTGATAGCACAAAAACTTTTACTACCTAAATACCCCTAAATCTAATATCCTAGACAACAAATCGAGATCAGAGTCCCGAGGTCAAGCGATGGCTGTCCATCGGGTTGTCCTTCCAAGCCTGTGCTAGCACCCTCGCCGTCGCCATGAATACAGAGTGGACAACTAGAGAGGGTTCGAGCTGCCATACAAGTCGCCAACCTCCCTTAAATTGCAGCCGCCATCTGCCTCAGGACCGAGTTGTGCGCCAGCGCTACCGTGGGCGCGGCCGCCTGCATTAGGGGTCGCCATTGCGGATAGGGGGAAGAGCACGCATTGGATGGGTGGGAGCGGGCTAGGTGGAAACGGCCAATTCAGACCAGTTAGGGTTAGGGTACAGTCGGGCAATTAACTTTATGGTGGGCCCCACTCAGCAAGCAACGGCCGCTAACGCCAGGCCTAACGGGAGCGTGTATGCCCTGCAATGTAAGCACTGACTAGTGGGGTCCGGACGTCAGAAACGTTGTTAACACGACTAAAATCAACAATCGGTGGACCGGTGCTAAAACCTTTTCTCGAGATATCTTCCAAAATCTTAGGGTCCTTGCTCTGGATCTTGTTCCCCCGGCGCGAAAGTAGTTGGTTCCGTAGTTTAAGAATTCTGCTAATTCCAAATATTCCTTTATTATTATTAAATAACATAATATAAAAATAAATAGGAGAAGGCATAGCCATAAGAATTGTGAGAAATAAGTCAATTTATGAGGTATTTCGATTTGGATTTCAAATAAGTCACCCTAAAGAAAAAAAAGAATAGGCCGACTAACAAGAAACTGGCTTACTGGTAGATTCGTTGAACACAAAACAACATCGAACTGAAACAACGGAGACACAAAACACCTCTTCTCCTTCCCTAGGGGTCAAAAGATGTGAAATCCAGGGAAGATGGAACTAAAAAGAATCTGGCTTGATGGTACATTTACATTTTTTTATTTGACTTCAGATGGGTTCTTTTCATAGATATTAGCTGGCATATTGCTTGTTTGGTGTGGTACACATATCTGTTAATGTCAATGAGTAAGAAAATGCATTCCCACCGTGTGAGGAAACGGTGAAGAATTGTAATTTATCAATCAAGCTTGTAAGGCGCGTTGAAGTCCCCGTGAAAGGGTATAAATAGTAACATTGTAAGAAACCAACGGAGAGGAGGCGGATTTTTGCGATTTGAATTTTTTATGGTTTTGTGAAATTTACACTAAAATGTGGTGGTTTTTTAGAATTAAGTCGAAGTAGGACGGTCACACAAGTAGTGCTGCATCTATGGCACGGTGCATAAACATGGACAGCAAGCCAATCAGCTAACTACTGTCCCAAGTTAGTGACAATGGGGCTCTGTCTCCTACTGGTCGTCGTCGGCATTATCGCCTCCATGGCCGCGAGCACCTCGGCGCCGTCCCCGGCCGCCCTCGCCCCAACACTAGCACGCCATTGCATGTGCGGCAGAGACCCCCACTTGGGTTGTGAAGGTATGGTCACTGTTCCCCGTCGGGCGTCGGCTCTGTCTTGGCTCTTCCCCGCCTGTTCCTCATAGCGGTTTGTTCTGTTTAATCAGTGAAGAAGACGGAGGAAATTCCGGCGTCACCGTGCGACGCGGCAAACCTCGCCACCCTGGTGTCAGGGTTCTGCGTGACAGACGAGCGCCCTGCGGAGTTCTTCATGGCAGTGGTGGCCGCCGTTGGACTCAGTGGCCGCCGGCCCTGCCTCTGGCGTGTCGCGGCAGAGGCGCAGCTCGCCACAACCGGCCTCAACATCACAGGCATCCTCGCCGCAACAGGCCTCAACGCCGGTGTCTGCCGAAGAAGCTACACTGTGCATAGCGGCAGAGACCTGGTGGCCTCCGTCGACCTCGGCGGCGCCCTCCCGTGCCTCTGCCGTGCGGCGGCCAACCCACGCCTCATCACTGCAACCCGCGGCAAAGGCAGCTTGGGCAGAGGCGTCGACTTGTCCAACCAATACTGTGAAGGTATATAGCATCACTTCATCCATATTTCCCCATCGATCTGTTTCTCTGGTTTTCTATGGCCCCGCGGGAGTCCTTACATTGCGATTCGCTTGGTTTTAATTAGTGGAGAAGACAGCGGACAAGGCGACGGCGGTGTGTCGTGCGGCAAGCCTCGCCACCCGATTGCCAATGCTCTGCGTGATACACCCGCCCTGCCTCTACCGCGACGCGGCACAGCCGCAGATTCCCGGCAGCGGTATGAACGTCACCGGCATCCTTGAACTCTACACCGGCGCCTGTGGTGGCCGGCACCTAGTACCCGCCGATGGGTTCAAAGCTTGGCACCTCCCGGCCCCTGTTCTGACGCTGACGCATCAGGGTGCCACGACCACGACGGTGCCTGTTCTGGTGCCCACAATGGCGGCATCGCCGTCGTGCACGCCCAGGGCACTCGCTTTCTGGATGGTCTCCTACCTGCAGAGCTGCAAGCACCTGGTGGCCTCCATCGATCTCGGCGGCGGCGTCCCGTGTTTGTGCCACACGGCTTTCGAGTACGTTGCCAACGTTACCGTCAGCGCGATCTGCGATGCCTGTGGAGGACTCCGCCTCCAAGGCACCGACCACAATGCCGCCTCCGCCTCATCATGTGAAGGTATGCTCTACGCTCTGCTCACCTGTAGTAGTATTCTGCAATTCTCAATTGTGGTACGTTGGTTAGTTTTTCTTTCCAATTCTCCCGTGCCTACCAATACTAGAGAGTACAAAGTAGCAAAAATCACAATTTTCATTTTGCGGCATGATCAGGTACCATCACCATATCCAAGGATCCCACCGTGCCTTTCAGCTCTGGCTTTCTGCTGCTCGTTGCAATTTTTGTTGCACAACTGGTATTAATTCTCTCATCCTCTTGCATTGCAACTGTTTTGTATGTCAAGATAGCTACACTAATCTCTGTATGCGCTTATTGGAGATTAACTTCATATTTTTTGCCTTTTACAGATTGCGCTTACAAAGAAGAAGAGCTTTGGCAAGGAAGAGAGGGAACTGAACTGGGAACATGCACAGACGACACTCCACGGGCTGCAGCCGCTGGATGCCAAGCTATCCCCTGACATGGCGGGCGACAACGAGCTGTATCAGATGGCTGAAGAGGCGAAACAGAGTTCTCGGATAACAAGGTACGTAGGACCAACTTGTTCGGTGTTTTCCGTAGCGCACATACCATCGATCGCATTCATGCATGGGCACTGCGGATAACATGAGGATCTCTTCTGCATCAATTGACATCACACTGCACTACATGATATCCTTTGCTTGCTAGATTTATAAGACTGTAGCTCTAATGATTATTTTTTGTGCCTCTAGTACTATACATATAGTAAAAGTGTAAAACTTGGAATTGTATGATACTCACGGATCCACCAAAATATAGTTCACAAGCCAAATCTCAGCCATTGCTGCTACAATTTTTTGAATGTCCTTCTTGAGAGGCATAAAGCAATACAAGTAAATAGAAAGAAATTAATACAAGATAGAGAGGAAACAGATGTAGTATAAACACCTAGTCATCGAATATGATCCAGATCAACACTCGGGCGAAGCCAGCACCCGGCGACCCCAGGCAGCGCACGGGCTCTGCCGTCGCTTCCCAAATTATGTCCATGATATGCTCACATATGTTTACCACTTGGCAAAGGGGTTGATCTTTACAAACTTTACACTAAGTTAGTACAAAATCACCGACACTTATTTTTGATCGGATGGAGTAGCATCTATTCATTTTCCAGCCAAAATGGATTACACCCAATTTATGGTATCGTACATGATCTGCCATCAGTACCTAATTATCAAAATTTATCACAGAGTTAAATATGTTCCATTATCTTCCCTTTTAATTAATATTAAAAACCTTTCAGGTGGCAGGAATCTTGGTTTGGGTTTAAGCTTATATCCAGGAATCATGGTTACTCATCATTTCACTCAGTTTATCGCAAGGTGATTGCCTATACTTGCTTCTTTTATCCTTTCTCATGAGTTCAGTTTGTAAACTTACATCTTTTTTTATATCTTAAGTCATTGCCCCCTCCACACAATAATCATTAGACGCTTTCTTTCATGTGTTGTAAGGGAGTGGAAATCATAACATATTAGAAGCTTTACTTGCAGTGCAACAAATTAAATTCACATTTGTTTCAATTAAATTTTTATTTGTTTGAAAAATTATGAATTTAATTTGTTTTTGTATTGTGAGTAGGTATAAGAAAGCCTTCACTCGCAATACAAGCTCTACAAGAAAAGCTTGATATTTGTTCATCTCTTTACCATTTTTTGTTAAATGCATTTACACATTCGAAATAACTTCTGGCCATTCTTAACTTGGAATTATTTCTAAAAAATTGGATCTTGCTGACCATTGTTTATCTTTCATGCAGGAAATCACTCGAATCATCATCATCATCATCATACTAGATGTTCTATTCTGGTCTGTCCGTCCTGCCCAAGCTGTCGATATGTAAGTATTTTTTTCCTTCCATATGTCTCTATTATATAACACTATTTTGTCAATATTTCACAGGCTATGTTTTTTATGACAGGGCACCTATTATCAATGTTTTATTCGAGTATGAGAGCGGACAAGAGTACATTACATGGTCTGATCGGTTACATACTATTGAAGCCGGCCTGTCAAATTTGGAGTGTAGAAGGGGTCCGAATGATGAAATAAAGTGGAATGTTCTTGCAGAACAAAATGGTCATAACCAACCACCCCACTGGATCAATGCGACATTTAAGGATGCAAACGAGTGGGCAAGTTTTCTCATCCGAAGTGATAACCAGTACATATGTGCGTACCAAAACAGATTGGCACTACACTCCTTGACAGAATATGTGCATTTGTTCGATAACCCTGTTAATCTTGGATTTTCCTCAAGTTACGATGGATTAAATGGTGGACAGCACAACCTGTCAAGTTTAAATTTAAACAAGAAGGAAGCGAAGGATTCATTGCATATTCTTTCCAGGTATAGACATGGGATAGATGACCCGTTTCCCATGAAACTGGCCTTCACAAGATACGTTATTATGGCAGGTGAGGCCCAAAGATTTACGGAGGTAGACGAGTGTATAAAGTTTGGGTGGAACGGTAATTGCTACCTTGCGCGGCCCCAGATACTGTTTAATTGTTTTCAACTACTTTCATGTGGTGTTTTGGAGAACTGGAGTCCTGATCGAAGTGGGCCAAATAAACCTGGCAAAAACTTTGTGAAGAATAGAAAGAAAACATATAAAGATATGCTTAAAAGCCTTTTAATTACGGAAGACCAAGCTGGAGGGTTGCTAAGAATATTGCTTCAGAGTCCGGCATGCCAATACAATATGAAGGGCGTGCACCCTGTTTGAACTGCGCTTCTTACTGAGAGGTATATACTGCGTCAGATTTACTTGCCATTATTTTTATCCAACAGTAGTAGTAAGATCATAGAAAAAACTAGGATACAAATAGAAAACCTTGGTAGCTTGTCGATACATATCACTTGAAGCAATTAGTAATCAACTCATTTACCGTTCTTGGTTGTTTTATTCAACTAGTGAATATATGGAAATTCAGTTACAGGCTAGTAAACGTGTGTGTTAAAAAATATGAAAGTTTGACCTTTCTTACTAATATGGCAGTTTGTTTTGGTTTGTTGAGTAGAACCAAGGGCATATTTTGTACGAAGATTTTGAAAGAGTCTAATAATGATGCAATAGTTTGGTCACCTCATTACTCATCTTTTTAACTGATTTTCTAGAAACAAATGAGTGCGAAAATGCATAGCCATGTCATCAAAGTAACTAAAGAACCAAGGCTCCCACCAGGATGAGAATATACCTGTTATTTTTCTATGGAACTGCTGATCCTATTACCCTGCATTTGTTGTGCCCCTGTAAAGTCTTTGGACTCACAATTTTCGATGGCTCTGTTTCAGGTACTTTGTGAGGCTTGACAAGGACATTAATGGAAGTGCCATACGGCCGTCGGACAGGGTTGCTCCTTCCTGCCTTGTATCTTTACTGAGTTTTATTTGAATTCAAAAGACTGATAGCGTGGAGCATGAGCTCGCGGATTGTGCGAGTTGTGCGCGTCTGGTCAGGTATTCCCCCATGATCCGAGTCCGTGGGATGGCGCGGTGCACACCTCGATCATGGGCGCGGTTACGCCTCGACAAATTCCCTTTTTCTTAAGCAATTAGACATAAATAAAAGGCACGCTCTGAGAGCGAAAAACAATTTCATATGTTCCTCAGTTCGTCTTGACTCTTGAGTTCATCAGGTTCCGAGGCGTGAATTTGTATAAGAGCATGTTTTTTTGTATAAGAGCATGTTGATCTCGCCTATGCCCAAGCAGATGGCGAGAAACACATATGACGGTACCACCTCCAAGCCCGCCGACAAGCTCGCGGATGAGGAGCGGGAGCGTGCCGAAAGGGCAGTTGTGGCGTCACCGGCGAGCAGCGATCGTTCGCACACCACTCTCCCAGCACTTGGCCGCTCGTTAATCTTGCGGGCAGGGGATCCGTGGAGACGGGCACCGACGCCGTCAAGCAGTCCAACGACCGCGCGGCGATGGAGGAAATTGTGCGCCCACTGCAGCTAGCCAGAGCTGATCTTTTTTTTAAACAAACATGGATATATTGACATTAAGGATCATGGTACAACATTACATGGCTCTCAACACTAGAGCAAGTAAGATAAGTGCCTAAGTGCACAACATAACAACCCGATCTAAACCCATGAAGAAGATCACAAATGGAACCACACGGCGTTCAACTCGGATTCGAAATTGCCACGTATGCAATCTTCAAGGGCCTCGATAGAGGTGCGATCCAGTTGATGATGGGTTCGTAGCATAGAAAACAAAAAATTTCCTACGCAAGAACACATAAACTAGCCAAGATACTCTACGAGTTGGTAGCAACGGAGACTAACCCTCGATGACCGTAAGCGAGGATTACGTTCCCGCACAAACGTTGACGATGGAGAGTTGATGAAGACGCACGTAGTCGACGTAGTTGTTCACTTGACGTAGTCGACGTCGTGGTTCACTTGACGATCACAAGATCGTGTACACGGCGCCACAAGTGGCAGCGCCCCCGTACTCGGATACACGTACGGTTCGGTGACGACCTCCATGCCCTCGGTCCAGCGGGGCAGCGGAAGTAGGGATCCGCCGGAACTCCTCCTACTCCACTTCTCCAAGTGTTGGTGGCTAACAATTTTGGCAGCGCTTCGCTTAAGAAACAGCCATGGTGTGGAGCAACAAGGTAGGGGATGGAAGCAACTAAGTGTAGGAAGAAGAGGAGCATGTCCAACATATATATAGGAGAGAGGGGGCAGCCATCCATGAGGGTGCGGCCAGCCCCTCCCCCTTTTCTCCTCTTCATGGTGGTGGTAACCCCCTCCTTCATGGAAAGGTAACCCCCCTCATCGAATGAGTAACCCCCATTTTAATTTTGCATGACATTCATATTAATTAAAATCCACACTTATTGAATTAATAAAACATTTTTATTTCTTTAATATTTGTTAATTCAATCAATTAACAAACATTAACATTTACCCCCTTGAGTCATTTCGATATACCGAAACAGTTTCGGTGCTTTTCTGAAACAACCCCTGTGTTGTCCAATAATTTAGTCGAAGTTCCAAATCCAATCAAAACGCGTCAGCGAACCTTAAGTGTGTCACCCTACAGTTCGTGAATAAAGTAGACATGATCGAGACTCCTCTCTGATCAATAATCAACAGCGGAATCTGGAAATCCATGATGACTCCCACTTACTCAACGATGAACTAGTGATCGTGTGAACCAATAACGAACATAGTTAATTTCTTTTGTCTCGCGATATTATTACTTGTCCGAGATCCAATCATTTCGTATCAACCATACCTAGTTCGATCTCGTTCCTGACAAGTCTCTTTACTCGTTCCGTGATAATGCATTCCTGTGACCTAGTCACATGCTTGCAAGCGATTCTGATGCAATATCACCGAGAAGGGCCCAGAGAATATCTTCCCGTTATCGGGTTGGATAAATTCCACTCTTGATCCATGAGCCTCAACTAATACTTTCAGAATACCCAAATCAACCTTTATAATCACCCTGTGACGGTGTGATGTTTGATATCATCAAAGCACTCTTCCGGTATCAGTGATTAACATGATCTCATGGTCTGAGGATTAGAACTATTTCGTATGAGTTTGATATAGCAATGAACTTGATGACTTGATCGTTTTGCTATTCATACTATGGGTGTGAGTATTCATCATATCATTCTTCTAATGATATGACCCCGTTATTAACAACATCCAATGTTCATGATCAGGAAACCTTGATCATCAGTTAATCAACGAGCTAGTATAAAAGAGAGGCTTTACTATGAACCTTTTTAGTTTATTAATCACACAAGTATTAATGTTTCCGATTAATATAATTCTAGCATGAGAAATAAACATTTATCATAAACATGGAATATGATAATAACCACTTTATTATTGCCTCTCGGGCATATTCCCTTCAGTCTCCCACTTGCACTAGAGTCAATAATCTAGTTGATACTTGCGTATATAACACTTATGGCTTTCACGTGTTATCCGTACGCGTTGCAGTGGTTAATCTGATCTCCAGATCTGACACTTTCAGTTCTGTGTGTATTTGCATGTCTTTGCGTCTCTACGCATCACTCATTCTCGAATGAGATAGTTGGCTATAAATTTGGTCCTTTGGTGAGACCTTAGTTTCTTTAGCTAAAATCATGTTGTCACTATTGTCGCACAATAGATCTTCACAGTAATAGCCAGCTTGGAACTACACCTAGTTTGATAACAAACTTCTTGACACAAATGCCCTCTTTTGCTACTTCTAAAGTAGCCATATACTCAACCTTTGTTATAGAATCTATCACAATGTCTTAACTTTGGAACTCATCCAAATCTATCATGGAACTTCCTTCCATTACATTGTGCCACCTAAACATATAGCTAAAATTGAGATAAACTTAATTTTATCTTGTAACAAACTTAGTATCAATGTAACACTTTACAATGAACTATGTGTCACTTTGTCATACATAATATATATCCTTAGTCCTTCCAAAGCACATAAGGATATCTTTACTATTGTCCAGTGATCATCTTATGACATTTATCACTCTGGTATATGCTCATGACATTTAGAGCACAGGACATATCTGGATATGTATATATCACGGTATACATGATTGATCAAATCATTCATATAGCTTCACTCATCAAGTGTCAAAAACACCTGAATCTTGTTTCAACCTCTTCCATGCGGCGAGAACTTTTCTTGTCGTTTCCTTATTGAACTTCATTCAACATTCATCTATGTACTTTGGCACAACCATATTGCCACCTTGATCTATCCACATAGACATCGAGACCCAATATTTTGGTTTTGCCTAAGTCTTTCATTGAAATCTAATTTTAATGAAATTCTTAACCTATGTCAATACATCATTTCCAATTAACAATATGTCTTCTACATAATATACTGAAAATATGTCTCAACGCTCCCACTTAATTTCTTGCAAATGCAAGCATATTCATCGTATCTGATGAAACTAAACCTTTTAATTATTTCATCACAGTGAATATTTCAACTCCGCGATGCTTACTTCAACCATTGGAGTTTGCTTGCCTTTTTAGCATCCTTTGAATTTACAAGACCCTTTGGACCATGTCATGTACATGTCCTAGGTAACCATTCTATTAGAAGAATGTTGTCTTGTTTGTTCAACTAACATATACCAAACTTGACATATGTAGGGGTTGCTATAGTAATCCGTCCAGGCAAAATATCGCTATGAAAGATCAAATCTTGTCATAGTCAACTCATTGAACACAATCGTAAACTCTTTTAACAATGTGTCGACTATTTCAAAGATGTTAAACATCCATGTCTGTCTTTATAGATCCTAACACGTTCATTAGGCTTCATGCCTTTTGAGGGTCTTCCAAGTTTATAAACTTGGTTTCTCATGTATGGAACTATCATGGACTTTATGGCTTCTAGCCATTTGACGGAGTCAGGGCCCATCATCGCTTCTTTGCATGTAGTTGGTTCATCATTGTCAAACAATAATGATCTGTTCTCAAATCTAACTATTTTATTGTTACCCGACTCACACGGTTCAATAGGAACTTAGATCTATGTGACCACAACCTTTGAGGTATGACAGCCATGCGCATTGTGGCCGCCTCTGGGACACTTCCCAGTGCTGCGCTACTCAGCACATATAGCTTAGGTTCAATAACCCAATCAAAGTTCTATTGTCCTCCCACTTAACTTTTCGCGAAAAATTCCTTCTCAAGAAACTTGACGTTTTCAGCGACAAACACTTTTGTCTTATGTGTTCTGGAGGAATACCCAACATTTACTTTGGGATAACCTACAAAGACGTATTTATCCAACTTTGGTTGTAAACATTTTACATATGCATAGCATACCAAAATTTTAGAAAAGACAACTTGGGTTTTATCCCATGCCATATCTCATATGGTGTCATTTCAATGGATCATGATGGCGCTCTTTTCAGTGTAAAAAGCGGTAGTCTCTAAAGCTTTATCCTTAAAATATAATGGCAGTTTTATAGACGACACCTTTGATCCAACGATGTCAAACAAAGTTTGATTTTATTTCTCGAATACTCCATACTCCTATGGTGTTTTGAGAAATACAAGTCTATGGAACGATTCCTCAACTCTGAGGTGTTTGCTAAACTTGTAACTCAAATATATTCCTTTATGATCAAATCATAAATTCTTTATTCTCTTGTTACAATGATTTTCCACTTTATCTAGAAATACTTTGAACAATATTCAAATATTTCATGCTTCTTCCTTATCAAGTAAATATACACATATATCTACTCAAATCCTTGGTTAAAGTAGATGAAGTTTAAAGATCCACCACACACGGCTACACATAATAGAGTATATACATCAACATGTACAATATCCAATAAGTTAGCCGTCCGTTCTTCTTTGGCCTACAAACGGAGTTTTAATCATTTCTAGGAAATTTTCACAAGTGTCAATTGATTCAAAATCAAAAGGACTCTAAAATTCCATCAACATGGAGTTTCCTCATGTTTACTTTCCAATATGATTTAAACGGTGGTGTCACTCATAAGTGATCTTCTAATCATTTGTCTTGTGACATTTTTTAGCATCAGTGTTATGGATGTGATTTCTCCAACAAGATAAGCGTTCATTCATCTTTTATGAATGCGGTAATAATTTGAACAACCATTGTTCTCATAATACCAGAACAAAATAATAATTATTCAAACAAATCTTGAAGGCTAGGTTTAATTCCAACGAAACACAATAACACTTTATTTGTTTTCGATGAGAATCATCCGATATTTATTTGCTAGTTAATTAGGCCATTGTAGTTCTTGTATTGCGTTGTTCTGTATGACAGTTCATACCAACCAATTTAGTATCAGATACTCAAGAACCACATTGTTTTAACAAGCAACGAATACACCCATAACATGTATATCTTCTATATACCTGAGCTGGACATTTCCAGTCTTTTCTTTTCCGCCAGAAGAAATTTTGGATTCTCTTTTAGCAATTCTTTTCCTTCTAGAAGAATCTATCAACATCAATAGTGGCGCCATTCACATGGCACATAGTTCAAGGCATGATTAGTCAAACACTAATACCATTAGACTCACACTTTGAAGTAGATCACCATTATAAAATATTTGGCGTTCTTCCAAATTCCATTCTTTAGTAATCTTTTAGTATAGTAAACATTTTACCTACATCTTCCATTCGTCCTATCATGACAACTTTCATGATCAAGCTACTATAGCTCATGAGGATGAATTGTGAGTATAATATTAGTTCCTAAAACCTTTTTAGGAGATCTAGACGCCTAGCGTCTCCAATCTTCACAAATTCTCATACAATATGAGAACATGTGTCTTACTAAATTATACTCTATCACTTTGCAACCAAACATTGTTTCAGATATCACAATATCTTCCACACATGATAGTTTATGAAACAATTCTTTCAACTCCTAAATAACCTTGATACTAAAAACAACTTTTGAATATCAAGGATTATGGAGGTAAAATGTGATATTTAGATACTAACACTGGAATTGTTACTCTTGATTTAATACTACTTATTAAAATTCATCGAGTAAACAAGGTTTGCTAAAAGTTTGCAATAGGACTTTAAACTTTAGATTGACATTCAAACAATACGATACCAGTTCATAAAGTTAACATCCAGAATTCTATAGTTCTATTATCTCAATTATAGCTAATCGCAAGGTAGTAAATAGATGCCAATGGCTACAAAAAACTATGGAAATTCACTTTGATTTAGTTTATGATAAATTGAGTTCTATAATTCAAAATTACTAAGTGAACTCCCACTTAAAAACAACATCCCTCTTAGTTTTCTTAAGTGATTACACGAACCAAATTCACTATACCGCAACCGATCATCACGTGCAACGACATAGTTTCAAAGGCGAACATCACCATGTTCATCATATCAACCATATGACTCGTGCTTAACCTTTCGGTTCGTGTTCCGAGGCCATGTCTATACATGCTAGGCTCGCCAAGTAGAACCATAGCACTCGCGTGTGTAAAACTGTCTTACACCCGTCGTATGTGAACGTAGAGTCTGTCACACCCGATCATCACGTGGTGTCTCGAAACGACAAACTTTCTTGACGGTGCATGCTATGGAAGAACACATTTTTATCTTAATATTTATGTGAGAGGGATCATCTTATAATGCTACCGTGCGATCAAATCTAAGCAGAATAAGATGCATAAAGGATAAACATCACATACATATATAATGTGATATGATATGGTCCTTCACGCATTCGATCTCCATCTTGTGCGTCATGGCATGATCTCCATCATTCCACCGGCGTAGCACCAAGGTCCATGGCGCGCCACCTTGGTTGTCTTCCTCCATTACAATATATCTCTTGGATATATATATTTGGCACGCAGGCCATAAAATGAAAAGACAACCATATGGCTCCTGCCGGTTGTTTATAACTTACAAAAAGGATCATTGCATACAATTTGTAACATAAAAAATTTAACCATATCACATCACATGCCCTGCAAAAATAAGTTAGACGCTTCTAATTTGTCTTGCATATTTTACGTGGTTTGGGGCTTTCTAGGAAGAACCGTTCTTACCTACAAATATGTAACCACAACGGTGATAAAAATATTATTAACAACTCTTTGTAAAATAGATCATAACTATAGTGGGAGAAACGTGCACCCGCAAAGTCACATATGCCGAAGCATGTCAAGTGTGGGATAAGTCTCGTGAATGCGGTCACGTCAGGTTAGTCTCGGGCAGCTTCAATCCCACTATGCCACTATGATCCAAAATACCAAAAAAATAGCAATAACATGATCATCAACGCCCACATCCACATGTGTTGTAACCGTGCATACCAACTGCGCATAGAGATGGCTCTGATACCACTGATGGGTTCGTAGCATAGAAAACAAAAAAATTCCTACGCAAGAACACATAAACTAGCCAAGATACTCTATGAGTTGGTAGCAACGGAGACTAACCCTCGATGACCGTAAGCGGGGATTACGTTCCCGCATAAACGTTGACGATGGAGAGTCGATGAAGACACACGTAGTCGACGTAGTTGCTCACTTGACGTAGTCGACGTAGTGGTTCACTTGACGATCACAAGATTGTGTACACGGCGCCACAAGTGGCAGCGCCCCCGTACTCGGATACACGTACGGTTCGGTGACGACCTCCATGCCCTCGGTCCAGCGGAGCAGCGGAAGTAGGGATCCACCGGAACTCCTCCTCCTCCACTTCTCCAAGTGTTGGTGGCTAACAATTTCGGCAGCGCTTCGCTTAAGCAACAGCCATGGTGTGGAGCAACAAGGTAGGGGATGGAAGCAACTAAGTGTAGGGAGAAGAGGAGCATGTCCAACATATACATAGGAGAGAGGGGGCAGCCATCCATGAGGGTGCGGCCAGCGCCTCCCCCCTTTTCTCCTCTTCATGGTGGTGGTAACCCCCTCCTTCATGGAAAGGTAACCCCCCTCATCAAATGAGTAACCCCCATTTTAATTTTGCATGACATTCATATTAATTAAAATCCACACTTATTGAATTAATAAAACATTTTTATTTCTTTAATATTTGTTAATTCAATCAATTAACAAACATTAACATTTACCCCCTTGAGTCATTTTGATATACCGAAACAGTTTCGGTGCTTTTCTGAAACAACCCCTGTGCTGTCCAATAATTTAGTCGGAGTTCCAAATCCACTCAAAACGCGTCAGCGAACCTTAAGTGTGTCACCCTACGGTTCGTGAATAAAGTGATCAATAATCAACCGTGGGATCTGGAAATCCATGATGACTCCCACTTACTCAACGATGAACTAGTGATCGTGTGAACCAATAACGAACATAGTTAATTCCTTTTATCTCGCGATATTATTACTTGTCTGAGATCCGATCATTTGGTATCAACCATACCTAGTTCGATCTCGTTCCTGACAAGTCTCTTTACTCGTTCCGTGATAATGCATTCCTGTGACCTAGTCACATGCTTGCAAGCGATTCTAATGCAATATCACCGAGAAGGGCCCAGAGAATATCTTCCCGTCATCGGGTCGGACAAATTCCACTCTTGATCCATGAGCCTCAACTAATACTTTCAGAATACCCAAATCAACCTTTATAATCACCCTGTGATGGTGTGACGTTTGATATCATCAAAGCACTCTTCCGGTATCAGTGATTAACATGATCTCATGGTCTGAGGATTAGAACTATTTCGTATGAGTTTGATATAGCAATGAACTTGATGACTTGATCGTTTTGCTATTCATACTATGGGTGTGAGTGTTCATCATATTATTCTTCTAATGATATGACCCCGTTATTAACAACATCCAATGTTCATGATCAGGAAACCTTGATCATCAGTTAATCAACGAGCTAGTATAAAAGAGAGGCTTTACTAGGAACCTTTTTAGTTTATTAATCACACAAGTATTAATGTTTCCGATTAATACAATTCTAGCATGAGAAATAAACATTTATCATAAACATGGAATATGATAATAACCACTTTATTATTGCCTCTCGGGCATATTCCCTTCAGTTGATGCCCCGTGGGTGGATCTCCCGACGGTCTATCTGGAATATGCACACGAGTTGAGAAGTTGAGCTGTATATATCGAATAACCTTCACCAGAGCTGATCTAGACGCGACTACATAGTGGTCAGCGGTGGTCACAGGCCTTTTTTAGAAAGCAAATGAAACCCGGTTCTTTCCAGATTTAGAAAACCCATCTACCTAACCTAGGTTGTGCAAGCCGCACGCAAGAAATAACGGGTGGTCCTATACTCCACCCTGGGTGACCAAGACAAGGCACCGCACACCCTCGCCCACGAGGACCGCAGCCCAATAACATCCCCCTATCTTCTTCCTCCCGCTGTCATGCCATTGAAGAGGAGGCGGAGAGCTCCGACGCCACCCTACCTCACCGGAGAAAACCTCTATCTGCCTCGCCGCCCTACACCACCGAGACGACCTCCATCCCCCCGCCGCCGGCACCGGCCGAACCGCCGACAACCGCCATCCATGGCCGGCGGCGCTCCCGCGCCGCCTTACCACCCGCCCCCTCAAACCTCCTCCTCCGCCGGTCGGCCGCCGCCCCAAGCCATCCCTCTAATCTCCCCCTCTGGCCGCCTCTATCTCCGGCGCCGGTGAGCTCCCCACCCCCAAACCCTAAGACCCTCCACCCCCAAACCCTAAGTTCTAGAGCTTGCTCCGCCGCCTCCACCGCGGCCAGCCGCGGCGTCGGCGGCTTCGTGGCGCAGCGGCATCGTCGGCGCCGCCCCTTCTTCCATTCTTCCGGCCAGCTTTCTCCTTTCTTCTTCCGGTCGCCCACCTTCTCTTCCTCCCGATAGCGTTAAATGGGCCTGGCCCACACCCGCCCGGGGGTGTGCGGCGCGGGGTCGGCTCCACCCTGGGTGGAGCATAGGATTTGCCAGAAATAACAGACGCACCGTGTGAAGCCATGCGGGCTCGGGCCAGCATATAAAACGCACATCTACCTAACCTCCGCATACGCATGACATGAATTCCTTCTTCCCTAACCTCCTAGAAACAACAAAACATCAGCAAAAGTAACTCAGGAACTGGTACGATTGAACGTTCCTCCCTACACATAGAGTAAAGTTTGGTACCTAAATAACTCAGGAGTCCTTTCTGCTCCCTGGCTATCTACTACCTGTTTCTTGCTAGAAAAAGCAGTAACAATGGTAGAAGTACACATACGCATGCTAGTAAACTACATCCAGATAGTTAATATATCTGCAGCAACAAAATCCATGTTTCCAGGTTGTGCTACACATGGTTTGTAGGTTTTTAAAGAATTTGCAACATAATATCGGATGTAATTTTTTTTGGAGGAAAAAATTATAGCCGGCAAACTGATATGAGCTTGACATCGGAGCAAACATAAGGTACTTCCACCAATAATCTTTAGTTCCTGCTGGTGTTGTAATGTTTGTTGATGGCTGAAGGAGAAACATGTAGTTTATGTTGTATCTTTACATAGGATGCATGATCTCTGTAACCTGCATGGCAACACAAGAAACATGAAGAGTTAAATAAGCATTACACTGTTTTGAACTACAACAGAAAAATGGAACCGGTTGAGTTACTTGAAATGGTTGAAGTAAATTTTGCTTTGGTTTAGGATTGACTTCACATGCATGATAAATAAATAACTTGTTGGTGTAATTGTAGATCATATGTCTCGACTTAAACCTTGGTTTTATGCCACCAGCAAGAACTGAAAAAGAAAGTACATTTGAACACATGGCAGCAAGAACTGGAACTGAACCGGGATTCAAGCCTGTTGACAATACTACTGAAACACCAGCACAAACAAGGGCACACAACTCCCAACGAAGACAGTGGTAGTGACGGCGAGGTCCAATCAACACCAGAAGGTTTTGCACCGCATAAAGCTTTATATTGGGATGAAATTTGAGTCATTGGAGATGCTCTTATACAACCTGACTATTTTCATTGGCAGTCCTCTGTTATAGAGTTTTTGCTGCATACAGATGTTACAACACATCAGTATATTGACAAAATATTGACTTACAACTAACAAAAATGTATACATTGAATTCCGTCGGACAATGTGAATGTTACTTCTGACTCAAAACATAAGTTACTTCGGTACAAAGTAAAAGCTACTTTTTGCTTACAGATAGAGTTACTTATGGCTCAAAACATAATGCTACTTTGGTACTGCATAGCAAAAGTTACTATATGGTTAAAAATATAGTTACTTCTGGCTCAAAACATAATGTTACTTTGGTATGAGAAAAAAATACTATATTGTTATAAATACAGAGTTACTTCCTCATAGGAGCATATGCACTCGCTGGTCTAAAATTATTTTTGAAAATGTCTAAAAATTCTGAACAAAAATTCTTAGCGTACAACTAGACATTTTATGTTCACTCACCAAGTTTTGTAAGAAAAAGATAATTTTTGTAACCTGTGTAAAAAAGATAAATTTTTATGCTACAAAATTGCTATTTACGTAACTGTTTTTTGTCATTTTTACACAGGCCACAAAAAATGTCCTTTCTCACCAAAACTTTGATGGATGGACATAGAATGTTCATATACATACCCAGAATTTTTTGTGGCTCAGCTATAAAGTTACTTTTGTACAAGTAAAAGATCCCTATTGCTCAAAATATAGTTACTTAGCTATAAAAAAAGAGTTACTTCGGTACAGGTAAAAGTTACTTGGCTATATAGAGTTAAATCCATCCAAAAAAAAAGTAAACTGCAACACAAAAAGTAAGTTCGCGTAGTAGAAGCAAATTCCTTTCTTAAACACTAGACAAACCATGGTGTAACCATCAGCACTAAAATCAACGGGCGAATAAGGGGATTTTGAACCAAACTCAACACACAGATCATCTATGGCAGATGTGGGGTTGAACCAAACACACCACACAAATCATTTTTGGCGGATGTGCGCATACAGAGAGGACGAACTGACGCTAACCTGGTGACCAAATGGTAAATCTGCGGGCGAAAACAGCATTGATTCGCAGCAGCCGGTTGTGTGGCGAAATTAGCATTGATTCCTCACAGTGAACTTGGACAGAACTTGTGTAGACAGCTCCCATGATGGAGGACTTGGCCGGAACTTGGATATCACGAGAACGCCACCTTCCTCTGGCGAGAAATCTTGCGAAATTGGTCGCCGCTCGCCGGAGGGAACGGGGATTCGAGCAGGAGGGAGATGAGACAAGAGGAGATGGGAAGGGGATTTGTGTCTGCTTGCCCCGTCAAAACTGTTGGAATTTGTCCAAGAATCAATCACATGAAGCTAGATAAATACATACGTAGACTACTTTTTATCGTCAAGCGTGCGTATCGCATATTTTAAACTTTTCTCTTTATTATTGCTTTTCTCAGTACAATTTGCGATGTTACAATATGCTGGTTTCCTCGTATATAAATACACGGTCAGCACACAGATCAACTCAAAACAAACCGACCTAGACTAGAGTACAAACCGGATACGAGTTCTAACCTGAACCGTATTGGACCTTGACTCCAACTAGTACTAGGAAAGTAACCAAACTAGCTAGCACGCACACGTGTAATCAAGATTAGTCTAACAATATCTCTCTAATCTTGATCTTTTGTCTTTGGTGCTTTCTTCGATCTTGACTCCTCGCAGATATGCGTCTTATCTAGTTCTCGCTCCACGATACCAATTGTTGGAATTTGCCCAAAAATTAATCACATGAAGCTAGATAAACACACGCGTAGACTACTTTTTATCGCCAAGCGTGCGTATCGCACGCTCTAAACTTTTCTCTTTATTATTGCTTTTCTCAGTACAACTTGCGATGTTTACAATATACTGATTCCCTCGTATATAAATACACGGTCAGCACACAGATCGACTCAAAACAAACCGACCTAGACTAGAGTACAAACCGGATACGAGTTCTAACCTCAACCGTATTGGACCTTGACTCCAACTAGTACTAGGAAAGTAACCAAACTAGCTAGCACGCACACGTCCAGATGTTTGCCTAATTAACAGTGTAATCAAGATTAGTCTAACAAAAACGACCGCTAGCCGTGGATAGGTAGTCCATCGTGTGGGACCGTACCATGAATACCTGGGTGCCGCGGTGGGAGGTGGTCCCAATGAGAGACTCATTGCACAGTCGAGACGTGTGAGCTGCGAGGGCCTATGGATCCTCATTGCACAGTCGAGACGTGTGAGCACACTGTTCACCGGAAAGTGATCAGCCAGTTAATAGAAATTGGGTTTCTGTTTTGATTATGGAGTGAATTTATATGCATGTCATGTCAGCAGTGTACTTGTTTATTTTCCACAGATCACACTACAAGAATTTTGTAGACTTACGACCCTCTAATTTGGTCACTAAATCGTCACAGTAAGTTGTTTATGACGATCTTATGACAAAAATGAGATGGTCAAAAGCTGGCCGTCACTAATGACTGCTTACGATGTTTTAGCTAAAACTAGTTGCATGTTCATGCATTGCAACAGTCTATATTTTTCACAATTTTTCTTAACACAATACATGCAAAACTTCTCGTCTATGAAAAGTACAACCCCAAGATATTTTAAAATTCATAAGAGTCTACCTTGTGCGCCCCCCCCCCCCTTCCCCCCCTTTCTTAACTTTAACTCAAACCCGAACACATCCAGGGATGAGATGGCTCTGTACCCCTTCGTAATTAAGTTATGAAGGGGTACGGAGCAATCTCAGCCCTTGATGTGTTTAAGTTCCCGTTGAGTTTAGACAAGGAGGGGGGGGGGCGCATTGAAGCAAATCTCTTAACATATTGGGACAACTAATATAATTGGTAGCTTATTTACATGTATAATTGGTAGCTTTTGAATATGAAATATAAACTCGACAAATTAATTTTTTATAGTGAAATTCCAGTGTGTTGCCACGCCCCTCGTATTACTTTTTCCTCAAACCACGTGTCAACACAATCAATAGCCCTCAAATTATATTTTCCTCACACCACTTGTTAAAATTTATGTTTGAATATTTCAGCGTTGTATGTATATAAAGAAACAATCTATTTAATTTAACCAGTTAAACAGAATTAAATGTGCGGAAATGTCAGTGTGCACCGTGAATTATCTTTTATGACACAACAACGGTAATTAATAGTTTTGTGTGTAATGCATTTGTTTAATCAAACACAAAATGGTAAGTAGTTCAATGTGTGCCAGCAGCACAGAAAGATATTCCTCTGAATTTCTGTGAAACAATCTCGCTCTCATTTTTCTAAAGCGCATATTTTAATCTTGCAATCTCACGTACACACAAATCACGCAGCAACAGACGCACCAAACAACAATCAAACTCTCCCATTTTATCTATCAGAACAAAGTTTATAAGCTTTTGTAGCGATATGTTGGAGATATACGCTTGTCGTCCTCATATAAGAATCACTATATCGTAAGCACGTAACACATTGGAAAAAACAAAGCTTTGCAGTGCAGAGATAACTTTTGGGTGGTCACTTGAATCATTTCCTTTAGGATTCAAAGCTGGCGTTGTCTTTGTTCAGTAGTGCATAAAACAGATTGCTTTACACCCTACGAATAAATGTAATTACTTATGAAAAAAGGAGATGCAGAGAGGAAAACAAAGCCATGCATGCGCTCTCAGGTTTTGGCGTCATCGCGTCTTTGCTCTCTGGTTCCTTGTTCTGATCGTCAACTTGCTGGACTCTTCCTACACCGGCTGCCTCTACAACCATACTGTTAGAGAGGTCATCTGCACATCATCAGGAAATTAACCTGTTGAACACCTTGCCTCTTGGTTTGGAAGATGGCCTTCCTCTTTCCTCGGCATTGGCAATCCCAACACCACGCCTTCCAGACATGCCCTGAGGAGTCGCATTGCCAATTTGATTTTGCAGAAGCTACAAAACATCTGTCAAACAACAATAACCTTGCCATCACAATAGGCAGTATGCATTTCACCAATTCCTCTGACATAACGCAGTCTGCGCAGAGCCTGAACCTGCTGCCAGAGAGCGCCTGCATTTCTTGTACATAGTACAAAAGTCTGATTGACAAGGTTGAACCTCATATGCTGCTGGACATAGGGCCTGCTCATCACTTCCAAATAGTTTCAATTTCTAGATCTGTGTACATAACGCCCTCTATTCGGAGGAGAAACTTCCTATGCTCGAGACATCACTGAAGGAAACGACGGATTCCTCCACCGCCGCCTTCCTTGTACATCGTCTGATAAGGGTATAGATAATAGAGCCCGTCAGTTGAGTACCCCTGAGGCCCGTTAAGCTAGGCCCAATTATGATACTAGTCGAAATACGAGTTCTTACCGTATGTCGATATTGTAATCTGTATCGGATCCTACCCAATCCTCGAGACCTGGCCACCTATATATAGGGGCCAGGAGGGGACGGTAAAGGACAGATTGAAAGCAAGCCAGGTTTACACCCACGTTTACTTTCATAGCCACCTTATTCGACTGATTTTACCTTCGAGTTCATCTGACACCATATCTCCTTGATTCTAAGTCCTTCATTTAGGACATTTGTCAAGTTAACCCCTCGTCAATTGGCGCCGACCCTGGGGACTCTGGGCGTTGGAATCATGAATTCGACGGCTTTTTTGCTTTCAGCCAATAGCAGTCCGCAAGTCGACGAAATTCAGATACCCTTCAGAACCGTCGATTTTCAACCTCACCAGTCAAGTTTCACGCAAGTATTCGAGAGTATGGATCAAGATATGGATTTGACGATCGGAAGTCTAAATTTTTGCGTCGGATAACTAGGTTCAATTCGCCTTTCAGATCCGACGAAACCGGATCTGTCGGTAAGTGAGCCCGAGACAGTAGCAATGTCGAAATCATCAGAAGGCTCTTCCAGCGAGGTAAACTCGCCAGTCAGGTTGGCAGAAGCAGAAGAAGGAAAAATCGCAGGAGGCGACGAAACTATGCAGAATCTCGACTTAGAAGCGCAACTCGAAGATCTCATGATCCAAAGCGATGACACTTCAGATCAATCAATAGACACCTGGAAGACAGGATTAGAACTTTCTGAAGATGACAATTCAATCTTCTCAAGTTACAACGGCAAACTCGACAATCGATGCCAGATACTCGCCATCACAGAAGACAATTCAGAAGAACTCGACGAAAACAACAATCCAGTGCTTAATCCAGCAAACATAAACAGAGGAGAAAACCACTTAGCAGAAGGAGAAACCGCAGACTCTCTCACAACAAGGGAAAAAGTTTGACTATCAGTCGATGAGTGGAGAACAATCAAAACAGTCGTAGAGCACGACACGCCAATACTAACGAATTCTAGCAAAAATATGCTTTTGGGATACCATTACGCCCTAAGGCAGCAGGCGAAGCAATTAGCAAAGGAGATGATTGAAATACAGAAAAGGAAGGACTTAGCTATTGTAGCAAGTGACGCTGCTCGCAGAGCACGTAGCGACGCATCATACACAAACAGAAGGCATCATCGACATGGATCAAGATACGAAAATCTTGAATAATCAGAAAGACAAAGCATCTCCAAAAACCTCGACTCGTCTTTCTTATCGGTCGACGAGCAAGGAAACATTATACCAAAAACTCCTGAGGCAGCACTGGTGGTAGCTCAAGCATACCTATATACAACACGACCAAATCGAGGAGATCCGAGGGAACATATGCACCGCGCAGCACTAAATGGGTTGAAGATGGTAGCCAACAAATTATCAACAAAAGAGGAGGAGGCGCATCGCAACAAAGGAACCCATAAATCAAGATCACCACGCCGTCACAACAGTCCTCGGCATAAAAGTGGAAGTCGACGATCTAGGACGCCGTTGCCAGGATGATGCAACAGTCCTAAGAACAAGGGAGCCCGACGATCAAGAACTCCTAACAGAACGCATGACCACGAAGACGCTGAAAAGGGGATGGGGGCGCCATGCTTTACCCGTAGGGTTCACATCACGCCAGTACCCAAAGGCTTCAAACTACCGCATGACCAGCAAAAATACGATGGATCTCAGGAGCCCCAGTCATGGCTTTTAGACTACCTTCAAGCAGTGCAAATATTAGGAGGAACCAGGGAAATAGCAATGCAAAGTTTGCAACTACACCTCACCGGCGCAGCAAGGTCATGGTTAAGCAAACTAGGCGAGGAAACAATTGGAAGTTGGGAGGAGCTCGCAAAACAATTTACGAGTAACTTTAAGTCGACATACAAGCGGCCAGCTTCCATAGAAGAAGTCAAAGCCTATGTGCAACAACGCGGGGAGACATTAAGGGCATACATCCAAAGGTGGAGTATAATCAAAAATTTAGCAGTCGAAGTCTCAGATGAAAGAGCAATAGACACATTCATAGTCCGGTTACGGCGAGGAGACCTAGTCGAAGAGATGGGCAGTATCAAGCCGAAAACAGTATCAGATCTAATGGATGTAGCAAACAGATTTGCAGATGGAGAAGATGCGTGCAACAATAAGCGCACGCGATCACCAGAGGATGATAGATGAAACAGATATGGAGGTCAACGCAGAAGATCCCGTAATTATGACAACTACGGCTCTCACAGCCAGGTAGCCGCAGGATACCAAGATAATAGCTACCAAAGCAACGACCGTAGAAGTTCGGGATACCGTAGCTACGGAAAAAAAAAGAATACAAAAAATTTCAACCAAGGGAGTCCAGAGAGTACAACCCATCACCAGAAGATATGCTCAACAGACCATGTCATATTTATTCTGCGTTCGTCGATGGGAAACGAGTGTCCAGAGACGCAATGAAAGATTGTACCACGTTCCTGAAATTGCAGGAAGCAGCACTCAACAAGCAAGCCGAGGCAAAATCACAAGGATACGAAGGACACACAAGCAACGCACCTGCAACCCAACAAGGAAACAGTGGAGCTCTCAAGAGCCAAGATCAACCAAACCAGGGACGCAACGACGACGAAGGATATGTTCCATCTAAGGGTCACATTACAGCAATGATACAGCCAGTGCCCAAGTTGAACAAAGAGGAGAAAAGCATAACCTGACAAGTCAACCTCGCAATAAATTCACCTGCAGCAACAATAGAATATCTGCACTGGTCAGAGCAACCCATAGAATTTAGCAGGGACGATCGCCCAATAACAGTACCTCGGATAGGAAACGTGCCCTTGGTACTCAAAGCTCAAATTGGGACCTATGATGTCGACAGAATATTCATAGATGCAGGAAGTGGGATAAATCTCATATACGCAAAGACCTTACGGGCAATGCACATTTCATTGGAGTTTCTGAAACCAACTGATTGCTCCTTCCATGGAATAGTCCCAGGAAGTGTTAACTATCCACTTGGTCGAATAGCACTCAACGTCTGCTTCGGAAATCGACAAAACTACAGAAGGGAGAAACTCGACTTCGAAGTCATGGACTGGCCATCACAATATTATGCGATCCTCAGGAGACCAATGTTTTCACGATTCATGGCAGTACCTCACTATACTTACCTGGTACTAAAAACGCCAGGACCCAAAGGAATTATTACAGTAAAGGGAAGCTTCGAGTTATCAGATCTATGCGACAAGGAGTTTCATAAGATGGCCCAAAATTTCGGCATGATGGCAAGCTACGGAGAACCTAACTGCAAAGCAAAAAAGCATGACTATAGAAGAGACACGGCAACTCAAAGGAAACCACAAGGAACCAAAAGTAAAGAAACCTCGGGTACAGCTACCCGAACAAGAGAAGACTGTAGGAGAAGAAGAGAAGACTCAAGCAACATAGGAGACAAGACATACAAATTAGTCGAGTAGGAAAATAAGGCTGTAAAAGCCACGAGTTATTCCAGGGCAATGCCCTCTAGATCCAGAACACAGGTCACTGGCCGGATCTCTTGGGTCATCCCATGTATCTTACATTACATGCATAAGTAAAAGACAAAAGTTCCTCTTATTTGAGTTTACATGTCTTCAAAAGCCGCGGCAAGTGCATCAATATACGCACAAAGTAAAATGCTTTGAGGATAAAATTTCTAACATAAAAAGTTAGAAAACAAAAAACTCTCGCATTATACACAAAAATACATATAAGTATCACATCACAACATTGGGTTATCAGAATCATCCACCCCCAGGGGATCTAAGTAGTGATGCTTGCAGAAAAACGCGGCATCCTCTCGCAACAGCCTAGCTATAATCCTTCTGGCAGGCTGCAGGGTATTCTCCAGATGAACTCGCAAACTAGCTCCACCCGAAGGATAACTCAGTGACATGGAATTGTAATTAAGCCTTGGATGCCACTTACGCATCCACCCAAGAATAAAATTGGCTCCGGCCACCAAGTTCAGCTCTATCAGTCGATGAATTCGTTGACTCGATCTGAAAGTATCGAGTAGCAATGGAAAGCTTCCAGGCAGAGGATTGCGAGGAAGCATGACAGAATGCATGGCTATTAAAGATCTTCGACAACCATCAACTGCCTCTCCAATATGCTGAGCACGATCTTGAAGCAGCACAATAGCACGACGGCATCGTGGATCGGACCACAAACTGTCGATCCCCTCTGATGCCTTCTCCAGAGCTGCATTTTGCTTAGCAACCCGACGCGCTTCAGCAACAAAGTCCAGACAAGTACCTAAGACAACAGAAGATATTAGATGGCAGTAGTGGAATAAAAAGGAAATAAGAGAAGACACAAGGAATCTTACATCACAGCATCTTGCAAATAGACTCGACAATACTGATGAGGAAGGAGTCGCATTCTTCGAGATGAATGATTTTCGCCATCAAACCCGACACCTTATCTTCAAGAATGTATATCTGTTTCATAAACCTGCAAGACTTGCTGGCTTTATCGATAGCCATCTGAAATCCTCAAGGAATACTTAGTGCATTGGCAAGAACGACGAGAAGGTGACGAAACTTTGGAGTCAAAAGCATCGGCAGGGGATGGAGCCTGATCGCGACCCGACGATCCACCAGCACGCATAGGCTGGAGGCCAAAAGAAAAGGAAAAGAGAAGCATCTCAGAAGCCAAGCAGAACGCGATATTTCACAAAAGAAGAAATATTTACGTAAGGTCAAGCCCTCTGACTAAAGTTCTCGGGCTACATACGAATAAGAGTTCACTACATCAGAAGCAAAAACTAAAAATAACAAAAGGAGGCCAAGTCTATGCCACCTCGGCCTCATGATCCGCAGCAGAAGAAGGCGTGGCAGAAGCAGCACCATCATTCGGAGGAGGCACGGATCCACTTGTCATCGGAGTCGAAGAAATCGGCGTAGAAGAAGCTGTAGAAGCCGCTGAAGGAGAAATCATCGCCACAATGCCTAACACAAACCTCTTTTCCTTCTCGAAGAAAGCCTTCAGCTCCGAACGGGAGCGGCCGTGGAAAGAACTAACTTTCTCCTAGTCAATCTCCTCGCCGTGTGCATATGAAAGCGCAATGGCCCCTTCGGCACCTCGCTTCAGAGAGAGGCCCTTCATGTGAAGGATGGGGTCTTCAGTGGTGTCGAAAGCCTGGGCGTGTTTCTTCACATCATTATCTGGCACCTCCGCCTTTTGCTTGGGCCACAACCCGACAAAAATCCATGTAAGAACGCGGTTAACCAACTCGAAGATTTCCCGGATGGATATCCAGTTCGCTTCCAGTAAGCTAACTGCAGCCATGAGAGGATCGTTGTCCGGCTACAAAGTCGACGAGGACACCTCAGTAAAATCTGCATAACCAAGGAAACAGAAAACAGTAGAAGAGGAATATATCAGCAAGTATAAGAAAGCAAGCAAATCAGCAAAAAGGAAAAGAAAGGTACAAAAATGTACCTCCAGCAGCAGCAGACGTCGTATTCAGCCGCTCAGCCACGACCTGTTCTCACTGGAGGTGCTCCTTGTTAGCATCAGTCAAGGCTTTCTCTGCTTTCTTGGCCTTAGCCAGTGCTGATTTAGTCGACTTCTCAGCACTGTCCTTGGCAGCAGTAGCGGCGTCAAAAGCCTTCCGGGAAGCGTTGAGTTCAGCTTCCAGCGACGAAATGCGAGGATTAGCTGTCGCCAAAGCATCTGCAGTTCAACAAGGAGGAAAGGAAAAGTCAAGCTAAAAGCAAAGAAAAGCATACAAGATAAGCAAAGATAGGAAAAGGAATTCACCCTCGGAGGCCTTAGCAGCCTTCAGATACTCAACGCATTCATTGCCCAAGGCGACAAATTTCTTCATCAAATTTTGTTCAGGAAGAGAACATGAGTATCAACACGCAAAAACAGAAGTAAATATGCCAGTATTCTCACACACATCATCGCAGGAGCTTGCGGACTGATGGGCCTCAAGAGAAGCACCGACGTCCGATGATTTCTTCACCCGCGACGAACTACAAACAACGACTACCTTCTTAGTAGGCTTCCTTGAAGCTTTCGAAGATTTTGCTGCTGGACCAACCTCCTGCGGCGGTGGTTCATCGACAACAGGAGTATCAATGGTAGGGGCGGCAACATAAAATCTCTTTGGGTCCTCCTCGTCACTAAGGAAAAGAGCAGCAGACAAGGTCACCTATCAAAGTCGACAGGGAAACGATCGTATATGAAAATAAGCAGGATGACACTTACGATTCCATGAGGTCGAAGAGTTCTGCATCGTCCTCTGGCGCGGGGGTTTCCCCGGCCGCAGTCTTATGAGTGGAGGCACTTGAGGAAGTGAACTCTTTGGCACGCTTCCTCTTCTTGCAAGCACCAGTATCTTCAGAAAGCATAGGAGGAGGCGACGTCGTCGAGCTGGTCCCCTCCAGCGAATCTCTGCCTTCCTCCCCATCCTGGTTGTCCTCAGCCTCGGGGGCTTCGGATGCCGCAGAAACAGGCACGTTTGGAATGCCCCCCCTCTTCTGGGAGAGGAGGGCGAGAAATGAGAAGTCGATGATCCTAGAAAGAAAATAACCCAAGCGTCACAAGGCAAATGATGATAAGAGAAAAACAAGGCGAATAAAAGACAGTAAAACATACCGCAGGCAAAGGGTGCTGGGCGTCAAAATAACTAGCAGTCAAGTCTGGGATTTCATCTTCTTTTGTGAGGATGGTCAAAGCCCTCACTCGCTTGTCGAGATCCTTCTTTTCAAAGAGATCATCAGAAACTTGCGAAGAATCGCCCAAACCAGAAAAAGACCACAACTTCGAAGGACGGTGCTGAAGAGATTGAACTCGACGTTAAAGGAAAAACACCATGAGTTGAGTTCCAGTTAAAGCACCACCATCATCACTCTTAAGAGTTTGGATGCGCGCTAGCAGCGGCTTAACATCCTCCATCTCAGCTTCTGTGGGAGGAGAATCCCATGAGGCCAATTTTTCAAGATTTTTTGCGGCATCAAAAGGGGCAATGCCGAATAAATCAGCAGGAGAAGATTTTTGGTCCTTTATGTAAAACCATTTATTTTTCCAGCCTTGTACTGAAGCAGCCATGGAAAATTCCAAATACTGGGATTCAGTACGAACATAAATTACGGCCCCTCCCAATTCAGGCCTTTTTGTTAAAGAAACACTGGGGCGGAGCCGAAAAAGGTATTTCCAAAGGAGAAAATGGGGCTCGATCCCCAGAAAGGACTCGCAAAGAGTTATGAAACAGGCAATGTGGAGAATCGAATTTGGTGTGAGCTGGTGAAGCTGCACACCACACTACTAGGAAAACCCTTATCTGTGGTGCACCTATTTGGGCTTCAGTAGCGCACCTGTGGTGCGCCACGCATATCAAGCCACTGGTATTTATTACCCGTGGCGCACGCCCACGTGCGCCACGGTTAAGTGTGCTATCCGTGGAGCACCCAGAAGGGGTGCGCCACGCATAATATCTGCGGCGCACCCAATTGGTGCTCCACTGGTATGTTTTCTATTTGTATTTTTTTTTTGAGAATACAGCAGAAATACATAGTATACAGCACAAAAATATACAGTATACAACAGAAATGCAAAGATATACACATCAGTATGAAGTCAAGTGTTGGAAGACATCAATATAAAGTCAAGTGTCGAAATACATCAAATATGAAGTCAAGTGTTGAATCATTACACAAGTTAAGTACAACTTTGATCATTACATATTATATATGGAGTTACATATCACCTAGACTATTATATGAACGAATAGATCACACCGGTGACGACGATGAGCAAGATCGAGACCATGATCAAGAACTTCATCCGATTCTTCTTCCACACGTGTCTCCTCCACTTGGAGACCGCAAGCTCTCTTGTCTTGTACCCTTTGTAGCAGTTGTCGCTGAAGTTGGTCACCTGTGCCTGGCAGTCCTCCCACTCCTCGTAGACTCCTGGAACCCGACCACTGTACACCACGTACCACTTCGCCATCTCTCTATAGACATGTAGTATATATGTTATGCAACGAAAGGAATGACAAAGTGCAAAAATATGCTTACATGATCACAAATACTATGGCAAGGATTCATAAGCCTAGAATAAAACATAGCATGGATGACGATCGATCATATATAAGCAAGTCCAACATCGATCGTCAAGGCATTACGAGCCTCGGCAAGTTAAGGTTTACACACACATGTCCAACAATAGTTCGGAAACAACACTAGGTTAGTAAAGTTTACGATACATCGACCCAACACCGCTAGCTAGCCACAGACATCATGTAGTCCTCACCGGGAACGGGCGCACGCCCTCTCTCGTCATGAACGTCCTTGTGTTGCGCTGCCTGTCGAGGCGTCCTTCGATCTTGCGGTTAGTCAACGCTATGCCACAATGCACGATCCCACCGGTTGAGTCGACGTCTTCATGAAGGACTTGCGCGATCTGAGTCTGGATGCGCCAGAAATCTTCCATAAGGTCTGCATCATCGATCGACGCAAACTTTTTGGCCCATGGTCGAAGATTAGATGGTAGCGCCCTGATCCGCGAATCCCGGACGATCCCCTTCAGGTGATGGAGGGCGTAGAAGGCCTCCTTCACACTGCCAGGCGGCTGCTTGACGCATGGAAACTTTGTCTGGTGCATGAAGATATGCTTGCCATTCTTGACTCTCTCGCCACCCTTGGTGAATTTGCCCCCCTTGTCGCGTAGAATTGTAGAGCTTCATCGAGCACACTCTTGATTCGGCCATAGTTCTTCATCGGCTTCGTTTCACTCGATGAGTCAAAGTACGTCGCTTGCGACCACCTTGGGCAAATGGATATGAGTGAGCAGTATATGCCTCTGCGCAGCACAATTGAAAAATAAATTATTGTAAGAGGACCAACCGGAGAATCTAAGAAAGAAGTTTTCACGGCGGTGTTCACTTACTCGGGAAAGCAAGGCAGAAGAATGGAGTCGATGGTTGGGTTCTCCACAAAGATATTCCCAAGGTACTCCTTCACCGTTGCCCAGTCTGCCTCGTTCACTAAGGCAATGTCACACATGAAGTAGGGGTCTACTATCACGATGCCCTTGGTCTTCTCCCTCTTCGCCTTCAACGCCATATGAAGCGTGTATAGACGGACCAAGTTATAGTCCAGGCGGTTGGAGTGCAGCAGATTATAGATGTCCTCGTACCGCACGAAGAAGATTTCAGCGGGTGATGTATCGACGAAGCCATGGTCCTCCGGCACCTTGATTTTGTAGACCGGGTACCCGGGATTCTTTTCTTGGAGAAGGCGCTCCTCGAGATACTGGATGCTGTCGTGCAAATTCACGATCGCTCCACCCGCGTTGGCAAGCATCTCCTTTGTCAGCATCGGCCGACCCGCTATGTGCCTGGGGAAATCACTGGGCTCTTCTTGCACGCCGTCCTTAGCCCGGAGTATCTTCCTCGGAGACAGCTGGATCGAAGCCTTCTTGCTCCGGCTATGCTTCCGGCCTTTCTTCTTCTCCTCGACAGGAGCTGTGGACTGCAACTTATCCGGCACGGGAGCAGCGGATTTCAGCTGCTCATCGACCGCCTTGTGGAGTGTGGTGGGGCTGATAACATTGGCCGAATTGGGTTGTGTGGCTTCGGCTTCCGGAGGCGTCTCCTGAGAACCGTCGCCGAACCGCAGACGCTGCGTGCATGACAGGGGACGACCGGCTTGTTTACCACGGGAGGCTGGATCTCCAAGAGGAGGCATGTAGATTTCTTCATTGGCCCCGATGTCGAGGAAGCCGTCAATTTCATTGCGGGGATCATCGCCGCGGTTGGGTGGAGCGTCGTCCACGTGCTCGGGTGGAGGCGACGGCGTGTGCGCGGCTAGTTGCTGATGCCTCTTGGTGGCGGGGACGAACACCGGTGGCCGTGTCTTTTTAGCGGGGGCAGCCGCGGGGCGCTGATCATCCTTTGCAAGGTGAATCTGTGACTTCGGCCATAGCAAGGGCCAGCCGACACAACCTCCGAGAGAGTAATGCTCATCGGCTCCATGAGGTTGCATGGGAGGATCAATGCCTTCGCAACCCTTCAAAGGACGCACCAGGGTGACCCTGAACATGCCAGCAGGGATGGGCAATTTATGCATCAGGGGGTTCTTCGGTTGGCATATGGTACCCTTGCCTACATCCTTCAGCACGCCGTTCATATAGTGCAGCAAGGTGCAACTAGTGTCCTGCGGGAGAACATGTTGGGCATCATTATCGATGGTACTCATCAAAAAAGATGGCAGAGTATGAAGTCGAGCCTACAATTAGTTACCTTGGTAAGGGCGTCGAGGTCGGCTAAGGTGGACACGCGAGGCTGCGTGGGCTGCGGTGGAGGCGGCGGCTGCACGTTGGTGTTGGGCGGCGGCCGCGTGTTGGTGTTGGGCTGCGGTGGAGGCGGCGGCCGCGTGTTGGTGTTGGGCTGCGGCGGAGACGGCGGCCGCGTGTTGGTGTTGGGCACCGGCGCCGGCTGCGCGTTGTTGTTGTCGGCGGCCAACGGGCTCAGCCCCGCGAAGGGGTCTGCCGATGGGAAGGAGGGCGGGGTCACCACGTTCGGCGACATGTGTTGCGCCGAGTTGCTGCCGGACATGCTGGGCACCGGTATCGGCCCAACTCCACCAGCAGCATTCCACGCCGCTAGACCCTCCCACAGTTGAGGAGGAATGACCTGGCGCAACCTTGCTTCGAACTTCTCCTCCATCTGCGCCGGCAGCGCGGCCACTTGCACCTTGAGATCTGCAATCTCCAGCCTCTGCGCCTCCTCCACCTTGCTTCTTCTCTCCTTTCTAGCCTTTGATTCCTCTGTGATGTGGACGCCGACTTTTGTGGTCAGCCCAAAGCCGGAAACACGCCCAGCGGACGTCATCTTCTTGTGCTTGGGCCTCTTCTTCATAATATTCGTTGCCCTGTTGAAAGGAGTGTCCCAAGGCTCCGATTGCCCTTGGGTGGAGCAAGCTAGCTCGGCGGCTATTTCAGCTTCCTGCAAAAGGATTCATGAACCCAATTAGAATCATCGGTTCATTATTGATTGCAAATCGACTTGAGATCCACGGTAAGTTGCTTACCACAAGTTTCTCAAACTCTTGCACAACATTCGCTGAGGTTTTGAATTCCTTTGTCTTGGGTCACAGGTAGTAGCGGGCCTGCACAAAGTTCCGAACCTGCGGGTCCGTGAATTTATCGAACATGTTGGGCTAAGCTCGGCGTCCTCCTTGTCCCACACTTCCTGGATTCCTCTGTAACCGCCACTCCCAAGACGGTGGTGACCTAAGTTCTGTTCATACATCTTATTCCCCAACGCCGACAGAGCTTTGAAGGTATCGGTCTCCAACTCCTCCTTGAAAAGAAGATAGTCGTCGTGATCTAGAAGTGGCTCATGCTTCTTGATCTCTTCCCAGCTTTCGTCCTTGTCAATCCGCTTCTTCACCCGGGTTCTCCAGCTAGCCAAGGCCGTGCTCATCTTCATAAGGGCCTGCTGGTTCACCTTGTTGTCTTTGAGGTTTAGGTTCTTGTACTCCACCAGGAAATCGTATCGCTCGTGAAGCTTCTGTAGTAGGAGCTGCACAAGATGCGCATTGCCAGGATCTCGGAGGTTCCTCGTGTTGATCGTCACGGTCTCCCGCACGATGCAACCGATCTGCGTCCCGTATCCCGCGGCAAGGGCTTTAGGCTCCACGGGTACGCCGTTTTCATTCACGGCGGTGAAATCCTCGCATTTTGTGCCAAGCGTCGGCGGGTTCCGATCCTTCCTGATGGCCTTCTTCTTCTTAGCAGCCGGGGCAGATCCACCATCGGTGGTGTCATCCTCGGCGCCATCGGTGCGCTCGCCGCCAGCATCGGTGGTGGCATCGGAGTCTCCGTCTTCTTCTCCACCCTCAGAGTCTCCGTCTCCACCCTCAGAGTCTTCGTCTCCACCCTGATCATCTCCACCTCTGTCTCCGTCCATGACGTCTATTTCCTTCTCCTCGGCCGCCCTCTGGGATTGCATCCAAAATGGCAAGTTGGCCGCCCGGGCTTGTTCTTCGACACTCATTTGCTTAGAAGGGCCAGCGCCGTCGTTGACGTGTCCGGTTGACATGTTTGCACTAAACAAAAGGAGAAAAATGTTTAGTACAACAAAAAATCGATCGGAAAATTCGACAGCACCTCCCCTATAAATGGCTACCTAGGAGTGCATATTTCTCACCAAAACAGAAATCAATCAACATTTTGGGAGTAATAGGCACTCATTTGCAAAAACCTGTAAACAATTCACACAAAAAAGCACAAAATGTGCCTTTCCAACACACAACAACATGCTCACAGATTCATCATCAAAGATTCGTCATCACAGTAAACATCATCGCAGTAAACATCATCACAGAAGTAGTTTAAACATAGATAATATATTCTCTTAACTTGTGCATAGAAATAGAAGCTACAAAACACACATGCATAGCTTGCTCTGTTGAAATAAACTAGTTACTGTTAGTGTTAGTGCTAGGTTCAGTTTCATCAGTTAAAAACACAGCTGTTTTCTTTTCTGTTAGCAAGCAGTTAGGCTAAAAGTTCCTACTGGCGCGCATCATATCGAACACGTGGGCTACTAAACGTTCCCACAGGCGCATTACATCGAACACCTGGGCTACGGCTAGGAGTAAACAGAGGAGGGATGGATTGAATCGGTGGGGGGAGAAGAGGAGCGAGCAGGGCGGGGCGGATACCGGGTTCTTGCCACTGATGGCGGTGAAGAGGGCGTGGAAGTCTCGGTCCGCGGGGGCGGGCGCTCACCGACGGCGGCGGCTCCTCCACAGACAACGGCGGCGGCGGCTCCTCCACAGACGTCTCCTCCACAGGCGTGTGCGGCGCGGTGTAGCAGAGGCGAGGGCGAGGGCGGTGGAGCGGAGGCGGCTCCTCCACAGACGACGGCGGCGGCGGCTCCTCCATAGACGTCTCCTCCACAGGCGTGCGCGGCGCGGTGTAGCGGAGGCGAGGGCGAGGGCGGTGGAGCGGAGGCGAGCGCGGCAGAGCGGAGGCGAGCGGCGGCTCGGAGCGGAGAAGAGGGGCGGCAGCGGGCTCGCGGGCTAGCTAGGGTTCGGGGAAGGGCTCACGGGGGAGAAGGGAGCCGGCCGAACCGTTTTACCCCTAAGTGGGCTTGCGGCGGCTCCGTGGAGAAGAAGAAGGGCGGTGGCTGTCGTCGTCGACGGGGAAGAAGAGGGGAGGCGGCGCTGTCTAGCTAGGGTTTTGGCCGGGGGGTTCGAAGAGTGAGGCGCGTGTGTGGGAGAGAAAAAGGCCGCCGGGGCGAAACGTTATTTTACCCTAAGTGCAAGATATGCGTGGCGCACCCCACGGAGGTGCGCTACGGTTAAGTTATGCGTGGCGCACCACATCGAGGTGCGCCACGCAAGTGGATGTATACTTCAAAAGGAGCCGAACTCCCATCAAAACAGCAACCTCCACCTAGCCTAGTGGTTCTGGCCGCCGGTTCGCGCGCGTTGCCTGTTTGGGCGAAGGTGCCACGCACGTTCGAACCCTGGACCTCCCACCATTTTTTGTTTTTACAAAAACTGTATTTCACAAAGTTTAAAATTACTATATTGCAATAAATAATATTTGCTTATTCTAAAAATAATAATTTTCAAATAGTACCAGTTATATCATATATATGATCATTTTACAAAAACTGTATTTCACAAAGTTTAAAAATACTATATTGCAATAAATAATATTTGCTTATTCTAAAAATAATGATTTTTAAATAGTACCAATTATATCATATATATGATTAGAGAAATGCATAGGAGCTCCCGGGTACTACACACCCCATACTTGAAAATAATAATTAAAAAGGTTTATAAAAATAAAAAAATTGAAATCAAAGATGAATACCGGTATTGTACTTATAAAAATATTTCCCTAGGAAATTACTTTTATTTTATCCTGGATAAAAAAACAAACTCGAAACACCCCATGACCAAGTACTATTCACTTTATATTCATCATAATTTTATTTTATTTGCTTAGGCTACAATAACAAGTAATTTCCTTGGAAAATATAATATATAAGTACAATATCTGATCATCTTTGATTTCAAAAAAAAGTTTGATTTTTTTAAACTATTTTGTATTTATTTTAATTTTTTCCAAGTATGAGGGTGTGTAGCACCCAAGAGCCAAAAGTCCGTTTTATATATGATCATTGTTACAAAAAACCAAAAATCATTTATATCCGTGGCGCACGTCAAAGTGGTGCTCCACAGATATGTCTGCCACCCTTCCAGAGGGTGGACCCACACGTATCCGTGGCGCATGGATATGTGGTGCGCCACGGATATACAAATTATGCATGGCGCACCTCAAATACATGCGCCACGGATATGGGGGCCTGACACCCCAGGCCCTGGTGCTCCATGGGGCCCACTTATCCATGGCGCATCCTTTCCACGGTGCGCCACGGGTAAGATGATATCTGTGGAGCACCTATATTTGGTGCGCCACGGATAATTACCGTGGAGCACCGAAACTTAGTGCTCCACAGATAATAGGCCCATGGATAAGGGTTTTCCTAGTAGTGCCATAGACAAAAAGAAGTCCACGAAGGAATTCGTGGGCAGGGAGAGAAAGTCCGCGCAGAAGAAAATCAAAGAACATTACCCGAAAGCCACTCGAGGGCTTGGGGATGCGATCAATGCTAGGGAAGGTAACCTGATCATCATCGGAGATGAGGCCATCAGCTTGGGCCTTCTCTAGATCCTTCTGCTTGAACTCCGAGGGCACCCAGCTGGTCGCGGCGTTCCCAATCTTCCCCTTGGTCATCTTGTTCTTCTTCGCCAGATGCTTCACACGCATCTAAGATTTGTACACGGGGGCTGCGCAGGAGGTCAGAAGTGCGCAGAGGTTGCAACAATGGTGGCGACGGTGGAAGCAATGAACTGGTAAACAGTGATTTTTTCCCCCACTCTCCCTTTATATAGGTTCCCGGTAACGGAACATGGGCTAAGACGTGGCGCAAGGAGCGGAAACGGTAGCCCACTAACGGGCAGATAAATTCTGGAATTACCGTTTTACCCATGGTTAACAGTCAAAAATCAAGAGATGATTACAAATGGACTCCTTGTATTAATGACGTCACACATGTGAGAGTAAACCGGATTGAAGACTTTGGTGGCAATGGATACTGGTACAGATGAACATTTCGAAGATGGTTCAACACGGCGAATTTGTATAAGGGAAGATTGTGGAAGTCGATGAAAAATTGAGTCCAATGAAGGAGAAATCATTCTTGGAGTCTATACCCGAAAATATTCGGCTATAGCCTCGGAGGCTACTACTATCGGGAGCGCCGAGCGTGCACCCGACGATATTATCATTAAAAAATTCTAAGTTGAAAGTTATAGGTGAGTACAATATACTTGAGCCTATACTCGAAAAATGAATTCTTCAACTATAGCCTCGGGGGTTACTCCCATCGGGAGCGCTGGGCGCGCACCCGATGATGTTCATTCATGAGTACTGAAGCAAGGAAGGCGAAGAAAGAATTGATGAATGTCATTACTCCCATCGGGAGCGAGTTTTTTATAAATCATGGTTATATAACCCAAATATTTTGTGTGCTAGATTAGTCAAACAAGCTACTGACAAGGGTATAGATAATAGAGCCCGTCAGTTGAGTACCCTTGAGGCCCGTTAAGCTAGGCCCAATTGTGATACTAGTCGAAATACGAGTTCTTACCGTATGTCAAAATTGTAATCTGTATCGGATCCTACCCAATCCTCGTCATCGTCTGTCCAGCTTCTCCGCGAGAAGGGTGTCGTGGGGATGACTTATGGGGCATGCCACGTGCCGAGCTACTTGCCGGCTGGCGTCCCAGGAGTCTGCACGACTCGAAGATATGAAGACCGGCTCGGCCTATAGGGCCGGCTGTGCCAGCAGCCGGCTGGTGACTCCATCTCGGAAGGCCGAAGCCGGGCGAAGAAGACAAAAGCTACCAACGGCAGTCTTGCCGAAAGTAGGCTAGCCCCGACAAGAGCTGCAGGGGCGAAGGATAGGAGTGACGAGCGCCACGACCAAGTCCAGCCAATCAGCAACCAAAGACCCTTCCCCACGATAGGATCCAAGGCAAAAGGGAGGGCATATGCCTCCCAGATGTCGGTCCCAGGGGAAAGGTACTTTATAAAGCGGACCTGTCAGAGCAGGGCGAAGGGATCATGCCAAGGACGTGGCCACGAAGGAGCCGACAGCCGGCCGGAATGCCACCTAACCTGTAACCAGGCCCCCGCCTATATAAGGGGGCCTGGACCCTTAGCCTAGGGGATCCGATCTCTTTCTTCCTCCTCTAGCCCGAACAGCTCGAGGAGCACTGTAATCGTTACAATCCCATCAATACAACGCAGGCAGGAAGTAGGGGTTTCACCTCTACCTAGGAGGGCCCTGAACCTGGGTAAACCGTGGTGTCTCTGTAGGCATAATCCCGAGCCGGGCCCCTCCGATAAGCCTACCCATGGCTACTGTCTCTAAATTCCCAAGACAGTTGGTGCCCACCATGGGGCAAATCGCGGCGGCGAGCGGAGTCAAGTTCCGGACGGGATCCCCATCGATCCCCGGTGAGAGGGTCGCCTCCGGTCTCATCTGGAGGTTCGGCACCCTCGACTGCATCAGCGACAACCTGGACTGCTTCGGGAATGGCTTCGGCAACGGCTCATTCCTCGACATCGGCAACCACTGCTTCTACGTTGCCAAGCCCTTCCCGGAGTAGGTAACCGATGTGCTTGACCCTCTCTATGATGCAGACTCCAAAGACGGCGAAAGTAGCGACTTTTGCAGCATGGTTGAAGTGCTGGCCCTAGAGGAGGATGGTGGCGGCGGCCCATCGCGCTCCGCGCGCCCACCGCTCGAACGCTCACCTCCACCGGAATATGGTCTTCCACCTCCAGAGCGGGACGTGTTGGACGCAGCCATCATGGACCTGCACGCTCCACTCGACATCTCCGCGGATCCGGTCAACATCTCTGAGGATCTGGAGCGGACGCACCTCGACCTCCTCAAGGAAGCGGTCGACGTCGATGACACTCGTTGGCGCGTCCTCTCCACGATCAACGAGTACAACGTCGCCCACGGCTTCACCCTGGCTGGAGACGGCCCAAGCCGGGCGGGACAAGTTCATCAACGAGGTCGCGAGCTGGGCACGGAGCTGAACCAAGCAGCGCCCTCGCCGAAGCTACCTCCGATCATCAATAAGCCGACCTACAGCACGCCCACGAAGGGCCTCCGCGCTGCACGTTACATCACCTCTGAACTGGATGGACTGCAAGGCGAGGACTTGCGGGAGAAGCAAGCTCGGATCCAGGAACTCCTGAACGCTGCCGATCTACAGCAGTAGGCGATGGAGACGCGCGGAGAGGCGAGCAGCACATGATACGAGAACTGCATTGTCGTGGCCGGCCAGAACAAGTCGCAGGGACAAGCTTCATCGCCCAACCATGGCCCGGCGGAGCACAGCCGGAGCAACCGAGCTCCTGGCAAAAGCAGTGGAAATCACCACACCTAGCACTCTGGCCACCACAGCCGACAGCCTTGAGATCCGGCTGCGGTCACCAGCAAGCCGCGCCACCTTCCTCGGGCGGATGCGGTGGAGCCGGCGCGTGGCAAGTCTGCGGCGCCGGGCTAGCCGGCTCAGGGAGCCGGCCGAGGCACTCAAGGTCATCAGCCAGCTCGCTCGCACGTGAGCCAGAGGATCGGGGAACGCGTCGATCTGCCGAAAGACGACGCACGCCATCGGCTCAACCTGCTGGCGGATTCCAAGTTCGACGAGGAAGAATCTTTAGCGGGGCCAGTCTACTTCGGCCCTCGCATCCGCAACGAGCCCTTCCCGGCCAAGTTCGCGCTCCCGCGCGACATGCCCAAATACACTGGGGCGGTGAAGCCGAAAGACTGGCTATCGGACTACGTCACCGCCGTCGACATCGCGGGTGGCAACAAGAGGTAACGCACCGCTTCATGCTGACAGGATCTGCCCGGACATGGCTCAACAGCCTGCCGGCTCTGCAGATCAACTCCTGGCATGATTTCTAGGAAGCGTTCATCAAGAACTTCATGGGAACCTACAAGCGACCGCCCCGCCTGCGACAACTGGCCCTCTGCAAGCAAGGCCCAGATGAGCCAGACCGTGACTACCTCACGAGATGGTCCGAGCTGCGCAACTCATGCGAAGGAGTGGGCAAGGAGCAAGCCATTGGCTACTTCACGGACGGATGCAGAGAAGGAACCCTATTGAAGCATAAGCTCCACCGGGCTGAGTCGAAGTCAATGGCGGACTTCATGGCGATAGCGGACAAGTACGCTTCTGCTGACTCCGCTGCAAGGGTGCAATGCGTTGAGCCAGTACCTGCCAGAGGCCAATCTCAGCCAGCAGCCGGCCAAGGAGGACATCACAACCGTGATCGGCACGGCAAGAGGAAAGATGAGCGCCGTGACATCAAGTACGGCTCTCAGCAAGTGGCTGCCGTTCAAGGAAGCCCGGGGGCTACGGGTGGAAGCCAGAAGCGCAAAGGAGACAAATTCAGCAAGGACAAGTACACCATCGAGGTGATGCTAGATCAACCTTGCAAATTCCATAGCGTTTTGGGCAAGCCAGTAGCGCATACCACACGCCAGTGCAGTTTCACCAGGGATCTGGAGCAGGGCGGCCACCAATTGCCCGGCCCACTACCAGGCCTGCCGGCTGAAGCATAAGGAAACAAGAATCGGCAACCGGCTAAGGCAGTAAGGGACTACCCCGAGGAAGCAAACATGGAGTAGTATCACGTGTTCACTTCCCAGATGGAGGATCCAAAGGATGATCCGTGGTTTGGTGTCGAGGTGAATGCAATCATACAAGGACCGGAGTACATGCACTGGTCTGATGCGTCGATTACCTGGGGCATGCCGAGGCCTGGGGGCTATGCGCTGGTCTTGAACCCAATCATGTTCTCAGAAACGCATACCTGCCAATTCTCACATGTACTCATCGATAGAGGCAGCATCATCAACCTGCTCTACCGCACTTCGATGGAGAAGCTCGGGATTCCAGAAATCCAACTGAAGCCAACCAAGCTCACCTTCCATGGGATCGTGCCGGGGCACTCCTGCACACCAATGGGAAGGATCGAGTTAGAAGTGCTGTTTGGCGAGAAGTACAATCACCGTCGCGAGCCGATCTGGTTCGAGGTGGTAGACCTCAACAGCCCCTACCATGCGCTGCTTGGTCGGCTGGCCTTGGCCAAGTTCATGGCAGTTCCGCACTACGCCTACTTGAAGATGAAGCTCCCAGGCCCCCGTGGGGTGATTACTGTCACCGGATGCTACAAGAAGTCAATAGAGTGCGCAAGAGCCAGTTCCAAGCTGGCGGAGGCCTTAGTCATTGCTGAGGAGAAGTGACAACTGCTGCAGTGGGTGGCGGTAGTCCAGCCGGGCCGCCTGGCGTTGAGCCTGCCGGCTCCACACCTCAAGCCGGCAAGCAGCCCCAAGGAAGTCCCCCCCGAAGCGGGCAAGGTGCAGAAGCTCTTGTCTTGGGGGCTGGCCCCTCCTCGAGGTAGGGAGAGCGCTTCATAGCTTCGCCTGAGACAAGTCAAGATCGCTTAAGACCTTTGGCTAAGCCAAGGCAAAAACCTTATATCCCGAACAAGTGTCGTTGAATAAAAGAAAGTTGGGTGGCATACGGCCGATCCCTAGAAAGAGTGCTCTGAAGTGCCTTTTACCTTTCTAAAGCGTTATTCGCGGGGGCTGGAGACCGGCTCCAAACGGGAGCTGGCAGCCCCAACCCGACGAATCGACCCTCCTGTCAGACGAACGAGTACTGTGTGCGGACCGGACCCTGAGCCCAGCCTCCACCCCGCGCCGCGTGGGATGGAGCCGGCAGGACACCCACCTAGGAAAATCGCTAAGAGGAAACGCCCGTGACCTGACGAATCGAGTCCCTTGTCAGACGAACGAGTACTATGTGTGGATCGGACCCCATGCCCAACCTCCACCCCAAGCCGTGGGTGATGGAGCCGGCAGATCACCCACACTGGAAAATCGCTAAGAGGATAGAATGCGAAACCGTTAAACAAGCGTTCACCCAGAAACCACGTGCATCGGTTAATAGTTGTGCGTGGACTGGACCAAGCTAGATCTCTTATACACCAAAGTACTACTCCTTATCCCGCGGCACGCTTCCACCCTAGACTGGCATTCGGCTATCGGTCCAAGGGAGACCAGCCGGCACCAGGCTGCCGGCTGGGGGTAGAAGGGCCGAAGGATGGGGAGATAAAGGAAAAAGTTGAAAGAGGTCAGGCCAAACCCGGTTCATAAACAACAAGAAACCAATACGCAAGGGATTTAGCGTGAAACGTCATCGGAACACACGAACGAAATGTTGTTGGGCACGACATAAGTTCAAACATACATAAAAACGAACAAGGAAATCCTGACATGGTCAGGGGGCGCTTGGCGAGCCAACCGGCTCTAAAGGAGCAGCGTCGCCAGTTCGAGACGCCAAGACAAAGTCGTCGCCGCTGGGGGATGGAGGAATGGAGTTGTCAGCAAGATCCTCGGGGGCCTTCTGAGGTTCCTCCGCGGAACTGGGCTCTTCGAAGTCCATACCATCCAGGGATTCGTCACTATCCCCTGCGTCGAAGAGCACGTCGGTCTCGGCACACTCGGCGACGGCACAAGCACGTTGGTGGAGCTAGACTTTGTCGAGGCCTGCTAATCCGCCTTCACGAAGATTCTCCAGTTGGTCCAGGTTAACACCTGGATACCATGAGAGCACGAACTCCAGAGCCTGTTCAGCGCCGGCTCGAGCCGCGGACTCTTTCCAGACGTCGAGCCGGCTGGGCGCGAGAGGGATCCACTAGAGGAGCGCCTGGATTTCGCCAGGCACCGCTCGCCCCGGCCACAGAGTTTTAAAGACAGAAACAACGGATTGGCGGAGCTCCCCGCCCAGTTTAGCGGCTGGATGAAGCCGACTTTTGACTAGCGCAACCAGTTCTCCTGAGGAAAGCTGGGCCATGGGGTCACCGCTAGGGACGATCTTATGCTCCGCCCTATATTCCTCCAGCGCCACAGTGGCGGCCCCATCGGAATCAGGAAAGGCGCCTGCAGGGGCAATCAGAGAATGAGGCAGTGATGTGAAAAAGCAAGAGCTGAGAAGCAGGAAGGGAAACATACCACGAAGAGCCTCTTCCACCCCCTGCAAGCCGGATGGGACCTTACGGTCGCGGGCACGCCAGATACCAATCTCCGTGTCATGACGCTCGTTGTCAAGCCCCCAGAGAGTCTCCAACTCGTTAATCTGGGCGTCACGGCTCTCGATTTTACTCTCCATGGTCGTGCGGAGCTCGTTCACCTCACTGTCATAGTTCGCAGAGAGGGTTCTTTTCTCCTCAGCCAGCTAGCGATCAAACTCCAGCCGCAGCGATGACTCCGCCCCTCGAGCCTTTGCCAGCTCAGTTTCCAACTCTTGAGCCCGGGCAGCTTGAGCTCACAGACCTTGGAGCTCCTCCGCGTGATTCCATTCGAGCGACTCAACTGCATTGGCCGACACTGTGTTGGCCAACTGGGACTCAAGCGAAGCGATGAGTGAGGCAGCATCTGAGAATGGAGGTGTGAGAACGGAAGGGGCAGTAGCAGCATGTCGGAGCGAAGGGTCCCGAGCTTACCGGACAGCTTCTCCAGCTCTTTCTTCAGATCCTGGTTCTGAGCCTTGCCGACGTGATACTTCACCAGCAGCTTCTGGAAGACATTGGCTCGAAGTGCATTCAGATCCTGGGGAAGACAGAAAGGCAATGGTTCTTAGCGAAATCCATTTTCGAGTCAGCTGTTCCTACAGCTACCTCGAAACTCGGGGGCTAGGGTATATGGCGAAATGGGCCACGGAGCCGTGAGCCGTGTCTCTCAACCAACAGAAGAAGTCAGAGGTTAAAGGCACGGTACTCACATTGGTCGTCCGTATAGCATCGAGGAGTTGGAAGCCGACGTTCTGAAGCGACTCCTTGACCACGGAGAATTGTTTGTCCAGCTCCGCCAGGTTTTGCTTGCTGCCCTGGACCTTAAGTTTTCCTCCAGCATCGGCGCTCGAAGTAGTGCTTGCCCATTCTTGCTGAAGCTAGCTAGCAGAGCTCAAACTCCCAATGCCGGACCCAGCCACAGTGGCAGGAGCCTTTCCACTTAAGGCACCCTTGGTCACAGCCTCACGAGCTGGCGAGTTGCTATCGCGTTCATTCCTCGTCACCTGAGTGGCGAGGAGTCCTTGGGAAGCTTCGCCAGAGCTGGAGGCCAGCCTAAAAAGCAGGGAACCAGCAGTCGCGCCAGCCCCTGTCCCAGCTGCAGGCACCAAAGCCTGCACGTTCAACACGAGCCTGGGGCTAGAAGGGGTCCGGGCAGCCGGCTCCGGGGGCTCCAGTAACCCCGCGCGCACTGGGGTCTCTTCTGTTACTTCCATCGCGACCTCGCGCGTACCCTCTTGGTTGGGCAGGTCAGAGGACGCGTAGGCAGCAGCATCGTTTCCCGTCGCGACATCTTCAATAGCAAGAGGCAGGGGCGCGGCAGCCCCAGCTGGAGTGACTTCCCCGGCTGGCATAGAATCAACCTCAGGTGCAGCAACCGGGCTGGAAACAGCATCCGCGGGCACCTCCGGGCGGACAGGCTCCTCCGCCCTAGTTTCGCCCGCCACAGGCTCCAACCGCGGGGAGTGGCAGTCGTCTTCAATGCGACCTGAGTCGCTGCCAACCTCATCCCTGCGCACCCTCTTGTGGCATGAGAGGTCGGGAGCCGAGATCACGGTTTCCCCGGAAGAAGGAGCGGGGGGAGGCTGTGTAGCCAAATCAACGGAAAGGGGGGCCTACAAAAAAGGCTCCCCACGATCGAATCAATCAGAGCCACGGCGGTCAGGAAATGATAAGAAGCACGGGGGCGGGAAGCTTACCCGGCTACGGCGGTAGCTCGCCGTTTGGTCACCTTCTTCGTCTTAGGACGGCGCAGGTCCTTCACCGCCGGCTCCGGTTTCTTACGCTTCTCAGCTGGCGCATTCGGAGCCGGCTGAGCCCTTCTCTTGGCGCCAACCGGCTTGCCTCCAGCCTCTTCACGCTCTGCCGGCTCCGGAGCAACAGGATGTTGCTCTGGAGACTCTGGCAGATCCACGGTCGGGGGAGCTTGAACTCCAGCAGCAGCTGCGGCAGCTACATGGAGAGCTACGCCCCCGAGGGTGGCAGTTGATCCTGCATCATCATCATCATCCTTGGACCGATCTCTTAGGAGAGAGGGACCGGGGAACTTACTGGAGTGATCGAGGGGCTCGCCCGAGTCTACGAGCTCATCATTTCCTTCATCACCATGAGTGGCGCTCGAGCTCTCGACGGCGGCCTGGGAGCCAGCATCCTCCATCTCCTCAGCATCGTCCCAGATGACCTTGTCATCCGACTCCGCTCTGTCAGCGGCAAAGCCGGCCCGGCGTTGGGCCGAATTCTCCGTGGCCTGCAGGGCGAACAGGTTCTGCCCGGGCCAAGTAGACAAAGGTCAGATGAGCGGAATTGCAAAGGGGAGAGTGGCGGAAGCCAAACCCGGCAAGCTTACCTCAGCAATCGGGTTGTCTCGGTCGTGAGGTTCCAGGCCCCACGTCCACGAGGCTTGAAGCTTGACGTCGGCGATACGGTTCACCTTCCGTGCCACCTCCAGTGCTGACAGCGCCTTGGAGGAGTGTCGAGTGGGATCCCTGGCGGATCCCAGGAAGCACATCTTGTGCAAGCGGCGCTGGAGTGGCGACACGCGGGCAACCACGAAGGCGAGCAGGAGGTCAGCCGGCTCCAGGCCGCCCTCCGTCTGCATAGTGGAAATCCGCTGAAGAATCTTCTCCATGTCCGGCGAGGGATGAGGAAGAGAAATACTCCAGCTATCCCGCTCGGGCCTGCTCGCATCAAAGGGCGGCAGATTGATATGATCTGCGCCCTCCTTCAGGTTCTTCACATAGAAGAAGGAGCGCTGCCATTTCTTGCAGGACTCCTTCCCCTTTATGCTCGGGAAGTCCGCGGTCTTGCGCGCGTAGAAGGAGGCGGTGCCGCATATCACTGGGATGGTTTCCGCCGTCTGGGTCTTGAAGTAGATCAGTCGACGGAACAGCTCGATGTTGGGCCAGATGCCCAAGTATGCCTCGCAAAGGGCCGCAAACGCGGCCAGCGACATCATCGCATTCGCCCCGAGGTGGTGCAGTTGCAGATGGAAATGATCCAGGAACTGGCGCATGAAGCTGTTGGCGGGCAGTGCAAAGCCCCGAGAGAAATGGTCATAGAACACCACCGCCTCCCCGGGCTTCGGAGCGGGGATGCGCTCACCACCAGCAGGGCGGCAGCCCACGAGATCCGCGGGCGGAAGCACCCGACCCCGGCGCAGCAGCTCGATTTGTTTCTCCTTCACCCAAGAGCCTTCCCAGGATCCCTTTGGCAAAACGGGCGGATCGGCGTCCTTACCAGAGGCCGCCCCCTTCCCTTTGGGCCAGGACGCTTTGGGAGCCATCCGGGTGCGGATCTGGATGAGCGGAATGGTGGCGGAGCGGACGAGAAACCCTAATCCCGCGGGAACGAAGCTAGGAAGCGGAGGATCTCGGGTGGAGCAAATGCCGAAGGAAGAAGAGAGGCGGGCGACTGGTGCTCAGCTGCAGGAACGGTCCCCGGTTTAAAAGCGAGGGGCGGATCTGTTGCCTATTTCACCCACGATGGGCTGGCAACTGACCCCTTCCGTCACGAGCCACGACCGCGCAATGATCGGGCAACCGCCGTGGTTGCCACAAAAGATCGTGGGCCGGGGTCGATTGGACGTGACACGACGGCGCGCGGACAAGTGGAGCTTCGGTCCAGTCCCCGAGGGAGCAAGTCCCAAGGAGCCAGACCACGCGAGCGGCCGCATGGCGGTCGCCAGCCGGATCGATCTTGGAACCGGTTCGTCCCGAGACGGCTGGTAACACTCCGCAGGACTTGACCTCGAGGCCAATCGCTTCCGAGTCAAATAAAGAATCCTGGTACTTCGACGAAAACAAGCATGACTTCGGCGAGAGGAAGAACCCGCTGAAGTCCATGCTAACCCATGAGACTTTGCCAGTTTCGGGGGCTAGTGTCGTGGGGATGAGTTATGGGGCATGCCACGTGCCGAGCTACTTGCCGGCTGGCGTCCTAGGAGTCTCCACGACTCGAAGATGTGAAGACCGGCTCGGCCCGGCGGGCCGGCTGTGCCAGCAGCCGGCTGGTGACTCCATCTAGGAAGGCCAAAGCCGGGCGAAGAAGACAAAAGCTACCAACGGCAGTCTCGCCGAAAGTAGGCTAGCCCCGACAAGAGATGCAGGGGCGAAGGACAGGAGTGACGAGCGCCACGACCAAGTCCAGCCAATCAGCAACCAAAGACCCTTCCCCACGATAGGATCCAAGGCAAAAGGGATGGCATATGCCTCCCAGATGCCGGTCCCAGGGGAAATGTACTTTATAAAGCGGACCTGTCAGAGCAGGGCGAAGGGATCACGCCAAGGACGTGGCCACGAAGGAGCCGGCAGCCGGCCGGAACGCCACCTAACCTGTAACCAGGCCCCCGCCTATATAAGGGGGCCTGGACCCTTAGCCTAGGGGATCCGATCTCTTTCTTCCTCCTCTAGCCCGAACAGCTCGAGGAGCACTGTAATCGTTACAATCCCATCAATACGAAGCAGGCAGGAAGTAGGGGTTTCACCTCCACCCGGGAGGGCCCTGAACCTGGGTAAACCGTGGTGTCTCAGTAGGCATAATCCCGAGCCGGGCCCCTCGTCTCCACCGTCGAGCCCCTCCGATAAGCCTACACATGGCTACTGTCTCTAAATTCCCACGACAAAGGGCTTCCACTCCACGACCCTGCAAGGCTTAAATATTTCATTTCCGCTACATTTACAAAAATACATGGTGCCATATTTCACATTAAAAAAATAACATGCATCTCCTGTTTGAAGAGGAGAGCGAGGAAGAGGAGGACGATGCAGCGGAGGGGTGGATTGTGATGGGGGTGAGGCAAAAATCTGGAACAATTGTCTAAAACGTAGCCGCCTTTGTTCATGGAACGGCCTACTTTACTTTTTAATGGCTTAAAACTCTTAATTAGATATCTTTGCGCTATTTGATGTGACTTTGTCTGAATCATTGTCACCTCAGTTGACTTTGTCTGAATCATTGTCAGCTTAGTTGTTCATCGGGCTTGAGTATGTCATCATGGACAATCTCTTTCGCGATCTGTTTTGTCATTGATGCAGACCAAACCGATTTTGGAGGTATGCAGTCATTAATTGTGATTCTGTTGTTGAGCTTTGCTTCTACTCTTAGTTGTACTTTTTCTGCAAATCGATGAACTCATGTCTTACTTAACATTCTACTTGTTTTGTCTCAGTTCTGAAATGCACATTGGTGTAGTCTCGATAGCTGGATTGCTCTTGCCGCAGGTTCATAGCTTACTTGCCTCGATGCCTACTGCATGCCCATCAAGGTATGGTAATACTTGCTAGAACAAGCACTTTGTTCTCGCCTGAAAGCACTCTGGAAAAAAAGTAGATTTGCAGTTTGACTCGGTTCATCTCATTTTTAAATGCACTGAAGCCTTTCTGTCTTTACTTGAAAGCAATGCATATATCATGGCAATGAAAAGTGATGACACCTTGCAAATTAGTCTGCTAGGATTTATTAGAATCCCTGCGGTTTCTTCAAACAGGAGATGCATGTGATTTGTTTCATGTGAAATATGGCACAATGTCTTTTTGTAAACTAGAGGGTACCCCGCGCGTTGCTGCGGAATTTGTTGTGGTTTCTTGGATTGGTACTCATAGTATAGAACATGAGTTTTATTGCTGCAGGACAAAGGCATGGCAAACCGATTTACATCATAGAAAATACAAGTTTTATGGTGATTGGTATTTTTTGGAACCGTCCGTCGACCCCGATCTGACGGTGGTAAAATAGACGGTACCAAACTGATGGTACCAGACGGTACAAAGGTACCATAATAGTATGGGACCGGTACCAAAATAATATGGGACCAAGATCTTTAATTTATTTAAAGGAAATCCTAAAAAGCTACGATCTTTGGAGTTCGTGACAATGCTTGTATGGGTCCATCGATCAAATAAAAAACAATTCCCCTAGCCCAATTAATATCGTGATTCCTTGCCCACTCTCAATGCCATCAAGCTAGCTGAATCTTGTAATTCCTGATTGTACGTCTTCACGAGGGATAGGACAGCTTCCTTGATTAGACTGCAAGGTGAAGAATATGGAGTACAGCCGCGACGTTGATCAAGGCGGGTGAAAGAGTAGGAGGCCTCGCCACTAACCATGGCCTACGTCTTGGCAACCTTCTACGGCAGCGGAATCGCCTGCTGCGGATGGAGGCGCGGGAGGCCTTGCTGGTGACCAAGACAAACGCCGATGATGTCACAGAAAGATGATCAGAGAAAATAGGCTGAATTTTAAGACAAAGTTAGAACCGTTGCTGGCAGTGGGCGGGGATTGCTCCAATGATATTCAAGGCGACAGCAACGGCGCCCTAGGCATCATGGATGCGGGGGAGAGAAAGGATCAACACGTAATCTTCATCTTTTTTTACCTGTAGGTTGTAAAAATCTCGAATACGTAGGATCGGGCGTTGTCTCGGACGGACACATTATGCCAGTTTAAAATAAATCATTTATTATTTTAATCAACGGCCATAAAAATTCAGACTTAACAGTACCGGGTGGTACCACGGTTCCATGCCAATCATCGTAAAAGAGCTCCATAGAAAAATGGAAAGTGTCAGTCAGAAATAAATAAAGGAATATTAAAATGGTTGTTATTTTGTAATATATAGCATGTTATCACTTAGAATGATTGCATAATACCACTTATAAATTTAATATTACCATCATTTTCGTTCTAAATAAGATAAACTTTCTTGATTAGATATCATATTACAAATGTGAGGGGTAAGGAGAAGGTCTACCACTGGTCTGGTCCAACTACAATGAATATGAATCACCCATCATTATGCATTTGGTTAGAGTAAAGTTTGACAAATGATTTTCCGCGAACACCGTGAGGAAACCACAAACATGCCATATTAGATCGAGAAACTGGACATGAAGCAACATATCATGTTTTGACGATAAGCTCTTACAAAAGTGGTCTATATTAGATGACACATTGTTACTCAAGTTCAAAAGTACTATTACTATATTACATTTGTAAAGAAAGCAGCGAACACCACGAGGAAACCATAAACATGCCATATTAGATCGAGAAACTGGGCATGAAGAAACATATCATGTTTTGACGATAAGCTCTTACAAAAGTGGTTCTATATCAGATGACACATTGTTACTCAAGTTCAAAAGTACTATTACTGTATTATATTTGTAAAGAAGCAAACAAAAAGGATACATTGCAAGTTAATAATAGCTTAAGTGGAATTTATATCAATTGTATATGGAGAATTGTACGTTTGTTGGAAATAAATCATGCCTTGCCAGACTTCACATACAAATAGAAGTATATCCCAAATCTGAATATATGTTCAATTTTGAACTGGTAGTGGAAAACTACACCTTGTTGCATGGTTCATTGGACCTATTCCTTGGAGCTGACATTATTTATCCAACTAGCACAGTGGCCCGCGTAAATACGTGGGCATCATCTTTTAATATTTGAATGAAATTTAGGTTGATCATAAGTTTTAGTTTAATCGAATTATCCATTTATCATCGTCTAAAAAAATAAGATCCTGTTTGTATAAGATTGGAAACTTATTTTTCCGAGGGATTACTTATATTTTGGTCTTTACATTGTTTTGTTAATATAAGATAATTTTTAAGGAAAAAACTAATAATCCATTTTTTCGAATAAATCAGTGTTGTATTGGTTTCGGTTCATCCTCCAAGGATTATCGCTCGACTTCTAACTATAATGAATGCCTAACTTCCATTAAACATAATTCTATGGCACCTATGAATAAGTATTAATCGAATACATAGGTGAATGAAGATCAAACATAGATCTCCTTCTAATAAAATTTTCCATATCGTTGAAGGTTATCCCCAGACTTGATTGTTCGTATGGATTAATATTCATAAATAATTCAAACTACTTCGAAGAGCAAAAATACCTAAGCTAAACATAGAATAGATGAAGAAATTTACTGTCTTCTGCGAAGTGCGTCATGTCTCCTGCTTAACACGAAAAAAATTCCCCTGATCCATGCATGTAGTATTCCAAACTGATAATACCTAAACAAATAGATCCATAATGTACGTCATATAGCATAGTGGAAAATAGCTGATCAGATAATGAAATCTGTGAGCTCTGCCTGCTAGAAGTTTTTTCAAAACGGTTTCATGGCATGCTGAACCTACTGGTCAGCCTTGTTTTTTGGGTTCGCACCCACCGCTTAATTAATGGGATGTTTTACAATACATTGTAACTTGTCGGCTTGATCCTATGGTCCAGATCAAATATACTATGTTAATTTTTTTGTAGTATATTTTATTTCGAGGGACATTTTCGGTATAACATTCTTTAAATCATGCATCCAGTTTGCCAGTCAAAGTGCACTAGTAGAAAATAGGGCTTTCGTTTGGAGCTGTAAAAGGTTTTAGCACCGGTTGGCTTACGAATCCAGACTAAAGGGGTGCTTTAGCACCGGTTCGAGCTGCCAGAAAGCTAAATGGAGCCCGTGGAGCTCTAGCACCGGTTCGTTAGGAACCATTAGTACCAGTTCGTGGCACGAACCGGTGCTAAAGGTGTCGCGTCTGCCGCGTGGCAGGCGCCAAACCGTTAGCACCGGTTCGTGGCACAAACCGGTGCTAATGGCCACCCTTTTGCACCGGTTTCGTACACGGACCGGTGCTAGAGATCCTGCCTATAAATACAGCCGCCCACCAGCCTTCTCCTCTGTATTTTTTTCCTTTGGAAGGTGTGAGAGGGGGTGTGCTAGTTTGGTTTTTTCCCCTATGCACAAGAGGTGTTTGATAAAATGCCTAAGAGCATGAAACAACTTAAGCTCACACAAAATAAAAATGATATGAGGTGCCCGAGCGATACTTAGGTCTTGTCCTCATTCTTTCCTTCTCGATCGAGGTTAGCAACTCTATCCTTTCATTTATCATTGATACAAATGCATGTTTCGATATAAAGTGGTCATTTCACTATTTATGATGTTCGGTAATAGTAACCTAATTATATGACGCAGATGAACCAACGACAATGGATGTACGGTGACCGACGCACTTCCGAGTTCATTGAAGGTCTTCGTAATTTTGGCGATGTGGCTCGGGCAAATATTCAGAATGGTTTTATGTGTTGTCCATGTGTTGACTGTGGGAACAAGAAGGAATACTCTTCCTGGAAAATCCTTCACTCCCACCTGCTTCGAAATGGTTTCATGTCTAGCTATAATTGTTGGACCAAGCACGGAGAAAGAGGGGTTATAATGGAAGACAATGAAGAAGAAGATGATGATGATATGTACCCTGAATACGGTGATACTGCAATGGGGGAAGCTAAAGCTGAAGGGACAGGAGAAGCTGAAGATGAAGAGGCATCAGATGAGCCTGATGATGATCTTCGTCGGGCCATCGTTGATGCACACAGAGAAGCAAAAAGTGTAAATGAGAAGCGGAAGTTAAAAGGTATGTTAGAGGATCACAAAAAGAAGTTGTACCCAAATTGTGAAGATGGGAACACAAAGCTCGGTACCACACTGGAGTTGCTGCAATGGAAGGCAAAGACTGGTTTATCTGACAAGGGATTTGAGAAATTACTGAAAATAATGAAGAAAAAGCTTCCAAAGGATAATGAATTGCCTGACAGTACGTACGAAGCAAAGAAGGTTCTCTGCCCTCTAGGATTAGAGGTTCAAAAGATTCATGCATGCATTAATGACTGCATCCTCTACCGCGGTGAGGAGTACGAGAATTTGGAAGCATGCCCGGTATGCACTGCACTGTGGTATAAGATCAGATGAGATGACCCTGGTGATGTTGATGGCGAGCCTCCCAGGAATAGGGTTCCTGCCAAGGTCATGTGGTATGCTCCTATAATACCACGGTTGAAACATCTGTTTAGAAACAAAGAGCATGCCATGTTGTTACGATGGCACAAAGAAGACCGTAAGAAAGACGCAATGTTGAGACACCCCGCTGATGGGTCGCAGTGGAGAAAAATTGAGAGAGACTACCCGGACTTTGCAGGCGACGCAAGGAACTTAAGGTTTGGTCTAAGTACAGATGGCACGAATCCTTTTGGGGAGCAGAGCTGCAGTCATAGCACCTGGCCTGTAACTCTATGTATCTATAACCTTCCTCCTTGGTTGTGCATGAAGCGGAAGTTCATTATGATGCCAGTGCTCATCCAAGGTCCGAAGCAACCCGGCAACGACATTGATGTGTATCTAAGACCATTAGTTGATGAACTCTTACAGTTATGGGCCAAACCAGGTGTACATGCATGGGATGAGCACAAACAGGAGCCATTTGACCTACGAGCGTTGCTTTTCATAACAATCAATGATTGGCCTGCTCTTAGTAACATTTCAGGACAAACGAACAAGGGATACAATGCATGCACGCACTGTTTAGATAAGACTGATGCTATATATTTGGAAAAATGCAAGAAGGTTGTGTACTTGGGGCATCATTGATTTCTTATGACCACGCATTCCGTAAGAAAGAAAGGCAAGCATTTTAGAGGCGTGGCAGATCACCGGCAAAAGCCTGAACTCCGTACTGGTGATGATTTATTTGATATGGTCAGGGACCTAGAAGTAATCTTTGGAAAGGGTCCTGGCGGTCAATCTGTTTCAAATGACGTCGCTACCAGACACGCACCCATGTGGAAGAAGAAATCTATATTTTGGGAGCTTGAGTATTGGAAACACCTAGAGGTTCGCTCTTCAATCGACGTGATGCACGTTACGAAGAATGTTTGCGTGAACCTGCTAGGCTTTCTGGGCGTGTATGGAAAAACAAAAGATACACCAGAAGCACGGGAGGATCATCAACGTATGAAAGACCCAAACAATATGCATCCACAGAGAAAGACGGATAAAGGGCATCACTTAAGTCCTGCCAGCTACGCTCTTACCAAAGCAGAGAAGGAAATCTTTTTTGAAGTCCTTTCAAGTATCAAAGTGCCGTCTGGCTTCTCGTCAAATATAAAGAGAATAATAAATATGACATAGAAAAAATTCCAAAACCTGAAGTCTCATGACTGTCACGTGATTATGACGCAGTTGCTTCCGGTTGCATTAAGGGGGCTTCTACCGAAAAATGTTTGCGTACCCATTGTTAAGCTATGTGCATTCCTCAATACAATATCTCAGAAGGTAATCAATCCAGATATTCTACCAAGGTTACAGAAGGATGTGGCCCAATGTCTTCTTAGTTTTGAGTTGGTGTTCCCGCCATCCTTCTTTAATATTATGACACATCTCCTAGTTCACCTTGTCGAAGAGATTGCCATTCTCGGTCCTATATTTCTACACAACATGTTCCCCTTCGAGAGGTTCATGGGAGTCTTAAAGAAATATGTTCATAACCGTGCTAGGCCAGAAGGAAGCATCTCCAAGGGCTACGGAACAGAGGAGGTCATTAAGATCTGTGTTGACTTTATCCCTGACATTAAGTCGATTGGTGTTCCAGAATCGCGGCATGAAGGGAGACTACGTGGAAAAGGCACGCTAGGAAAGAAATCAACGTATTGTATGGACGGGATTTCTTTCACTCAAGCACACTACACAGTTCTACAAAGTTCCACCTTGGTGGCCCCATATATCACTGAACACAAGAATATTGTATGCTCCCAACACCCGGCTCAGTCTGACTCCTGGATTACACATAAACATATGGTGACTTTCGGCGGTTGGTTGCAGACACATCTCATAAATGACAGCATTGTTGGAGATCAGCTATACTTGTTGGCCGGGTCACCATCTTCGACTATATTGACTTTTCAAGGGTACGAGATAAATGGGAATACATTCTACATGATTGCCCAACAGAAAAAGAGCACCAACCAAAACAGTGGTGTCTGCATTGATGCAACAAACAGCAATGGGCAAAAGGACACCTATTATGGTTATATAGAGGAGATATGGAAACTTGACTATGGACCTTCTTTTAAAGTCCCTTTGTTTTGGTGCAAATGGGTCAAACTGGATGGAGTAGGGGTAAAGGTAGAACAGTTGTATGGAATGACAACAGTGGATCTCAACAATCTTGGTTATAGAGACGAACCATTCGTCCTAGCTAATGATGTGGCTCAAGTTTTCTATGTGAAAGACATGTCCTCCAAACTGAAAAAAATAAAAGATTAGGCAATGAATACATCATACGATGAGCTAAAGCGTCACATAGTTCTTTCAAGGAAAAGAAACATCGTGGGAGTTGAGGATAAGACAGACATGTCAGAATATTATAATAAGTTTGATGAAATTCTGCCCTTCAGAGTGAATATTGATCCAAGCATCGCCTTAAATGGTGAACATACTCCATGGTGGTTACGATCGAAGCGATCGTAATCAAGGGAGATACGCAAATGGGGGTGATACGTCTCAAACGTATCTATAATTTTTGATGCTCCATGCTTGTTTTTACACCATTTGCCTATTGTTTCGTTACACTTAGTGGCATTTTTATGCATTTTCCGGAACTAACCTATTAACGAAGTGCCACAGTGCCAGTTCCCTGTTTTCAGCTATTTTTGTGTTCCAGAGTGATACACAGGAAATATTTTCGGAATTGGACGAAACAAGTTCCTAAAGTCTTATTTTATCCGGAAGCTTCCTGAGATCCGAAGGAGAGTAGGAGGCGAGGGACCAGGGGCCCACATGCACACGTGGTGCGGCCAGCCCCTGGCCCGCGCCACCCCCGTGTGTGGCCGCCTGGCCCCTCCTCTGACATCGCCCCTTCGCCTATAAAGACCCCCCGACGGTATTAGTTTTCCAGAACACATCGTGATCCGCCGCCGCCGTCGACCCGAAGATCGGGAGGGTCCAGAAGCTCTTCCCGGCACCCTGCCGGAGAGGGGAATCACCACCGGAGGTCTTCTTCATCGCCATGCTTGCCTCCGGAGCGATGAGTGAGTAGTCTACCTTGGACTATGGGTCCATAGCAGTAGCTAGATGGTTGTCTTCTCCACCATGTGCTTCATGTTTAGATCTCATGAGCTGCCCTACATGATTGAGATCACCGTTATGTAATTCTACTGTCGATGGATTTCGTGTCGCAAGAACACGGGGTACCACGCGACGGACCCAAGGATTCGAACGCAGGGGGCTGAAGGTGTGAGATCTTGGATCGCAACGAAACACGGTGACGGAAGCCTCGAGTGTCGACTGCGCTACGCACTGCAGAGAGGGAGACCGAGCTTTACCTAGGTTCAGGGCCCTCGTGGTGAGGTAAAACCCCTACTTCCTGCCTTCTTGTATTGCAATGCGACACCTCGCGAGGAGTACAAGGTCTTGGTTTACAAAGCTCTAGCTGGCTAGAGGTTGAAGAACCTGCGTACCCAGCTAGCAACTTGGAGAAGATCTGATCCCATCTAAGGAGCGGCCTCCCTTCCTTTTATAGCGCCAAGGTCCTCCTTCCCCTCATCTTCTTGGGGAAGGGGTTGCCACACATATGGCCAAGGAAGGGTGGACAGCTGTAGACTACGTTCTTCTGTAGACATGGTCTTCGTAGGGTAGTGGCGCCGGTCCATAGGAGTGGGTGGAGGAAGCTGACGTCCTCCTCTGGCGCCCTGCACCGTCCATGCTATTTTTAGGGGGGTGGCCAACAACCACTGTGCCGCTTTGGGCAGGCACGGCGAAAGTTGGTCTCCTCCCTGTCGGGGGTAGCGTGGGCGGTACGCGGTCTTCTGCCCGTTATCTTCTTGCTCTGCACGCAAACGTGCCGAGCTGACGTGGGCGTACTCCCTCTCCTCACCAGCGGGGGGCTCGTGAGGAGGTCTTCTGGTACTTAGCCATTTGTGTCGTCGTTCTCCTCACGAGGCGCCTCCTCGTGAGGGTCTTCTCCGTAGCTTGGGTCGTCGATTCTGAAGATGGGCCGATGACGAGGCCTAGGAGCAGGTGGACCGGGATACCCCGGTATCCATAACACCGACAGTAGCCCCCGGGAGCCCGGCCCGCGAACGCGCCCTCTCGAGGGAGCGAAGGGCCGGGGGCCCTAGAAGCTGCTGGGCCCTCCAACGGCACGCGTCAACCGTGTGGTCAGAGGTCCATGTGAAGAGGCAGACGCTGCGGACGCGTGGCACGGCCGCAACTGGCGAGACGAAACGGCGGGTGATATTACAGTCTCCGAGGCGTCAAACCCTCATAATGACGCGTCGCTTGACTGCGGAGCACTGCGCCAACGCTTCGATTCCCGCATGGGGATTTGACGCATCGACGCCGAACGTCCCCCTTAAATAGATCTTCCTCGAGACCTCCGGCACTTCACCTCCTTCCTCCAGTGCCACTTCTGCTTCTGCACCCCTGAGCTCATGGATCCTTCCAACTCCTCCGCCGTCGCTGGATCGGGCTCTGGGGCGAAGCGCCGCGGACGTCCCCTGGGCAGCGGGAAGAAGGCGAAGATCCCTGCCCAGGGGGCGCCCGGCGCCGGCGCCCCCCTTCGCATTGGTGCGCCGAGGCAGGGCGAGGTGAGCCGTGCCGCCTCGGGGACCTCCGGCGCCCTGACCCTTAGGGGTCCCGCGCATGGAGGCACCCTGAACTTGCTATCGCCGCTGGCGGCGGCGCCTGCTCCCCGCGCCACGGGGAGCATTGAGCGGGCTCTCCGGGAGGTGGAGGCTGCCCTAGGCCCCCCTCCCCCTGCTGCAGATCTTCCGGCCCCGCTGGTGAACGGAGTGATTGCCACTCCGCGGCCCCTGGCGGCGGTGATGCTGGGACCCCTCATCGCCCCGGGGTCCCGCTTCCTGGAGCTCCTCGTCGTCGTCGACGCCCCGGGCTTCAACTCCCTCCGGCTGCCCGACGCCGTCTGGAGGGTGGTTCACGCCCACGGCCCGGCCGCCGGGGAAATCGCCCTGGGGGAGCAGAGCAGGCCAGACCTCTTCTGGCCTGTGGACATCCTCCTTGGGGACTGCGGCCGCGCCGTCCTCTCTGGCCGCTGGAGGGCATTTGCCCTCAGCCATCGCCTCCACGTCGGCGACCACCTCGTTTTCCACTTCAAGCTGGGGACGCTGGAGGCTACGGTGCGGGTCTTTACCGCCGCTGGCCTTCGCCGCACCTACCCCCCGCTCGCAGCGCAGTGAGGAGGAGGTCTCGGCGCAGTAGTCTTCTGGGGAGGGGAGCTAGTCTCCTCCCCTCTTTTGTCGTGCAGTCCTTGCCGGCGGGGTATGCCCCGCCGTGCTTCGCTCCTTCCCCCACTAGGGGCGCTTTAATGGAATCCGCCTGTTAATTATCTTTCTGCCCTTCAATGTCCTGGTCATTCGCTCGCTCGAGAGCCCTGGTGAGTTGTTGGCATCGACGGGAAGCCTCCCTCCACCTCAGAGCTCAAGACGGGGTCGGCGTTGATGACACATTGGACGATTCCTGAGACAAGAAGTTGAAGAAAGAGTTGGAAAACAAAAAACCCCAAATCCCCGAAAACGGAAAAACAAATCGACAAAACAAACAAAAAAAGAAGGCGAATAAGATGCCCCTGTGACCGGCACAGGGACCTTCTCCGTCGTGGAGGAGTGCGGCACTATCTGTGCCAGCAGCTAAGAGCAAATTGCCGCGCGTGGCGATTCACGGGGCCTTCCTCGTCGTTGAGGGAAGCTGGACCCTCACGAACGTGAAAACGTCGACGCTTAAGAGAGCCCAGAGACCGTCGACACCTCACAAGGGTTGCTCATGAGGTGAAGGGCCTGGCGCGGACCTCTGGATCTGCGTCTCCTTCGCAAGATGATCGGAGCGGCCTTGGTCTTCAATAATCCTGCCACGTTAGGCCTTCCTCGACAGAGGGAATCTTCCTGCAGATGCTGGTGCATCGACGCGTCCTTGCTCCCTCGTGAGGGTTGCTCACGAGAGGTAGGTCCTTAGCGGGTGCCTTGGGGCACACCTTGGACTTTTCCTCGAAGATTTTTTATTTTTTGATATACTTCGCGAGGAACTAAGCACCATGGGTATTTGGAGGTGATTGATAACAGGGCAGTCGCCCCCGACCAGAGCTCATTCCCTTCGGGTTTTTCAGGCTTGCTATTTTCCGGGCGAAGGCCCCAGCATAGACACCTTGCCTAGCCCCCTTTCGCGTGGAGTACAATTAGAAAAAAAATGGACTTCATGCCATTTGATGTCATGCCGAAGCAGAGGCGCTGTAATGCGCTTTAACTTAATATCAGTGCTTAAGAGTAGGTTGAGCTGATACAAGTGCTGTGAAAATGGTCTTTTCCTTGTGAGGAACCTAAGGGTAGAACTTTCGCAGATGAGCTATGTTCCACGGGTTCCCCACCGGCACGCCTTCTGCGGTTTCCAGCCGCGCCGAGCCTGGCCTGGCGATGTGCATCACCTTGAACGGTCCTTCCCACATTGGAGACAGCTTGTGCAGGCCCTCGCGAGATAGTATCCTCCTCAGCACCAGGTCGCCAACCTCCAGAGTCCTTGCTCGAACATGGCGGCTATGGTAGCGGCGTAGTACTTGTTGGTACCTCGTGGCGCGGAGCGCGGCTTGGCACCGAGCTTCTTCGAGCAGGAGGAGGCGACCCTTGATGAGGTCCTCTTGGCGAATTTCGTCAAAGGCGAGCACTCTTGGTGATCCGAACTTGACATCGGTGGGAAGAACAGCCTCCGCCCCATAGACCAGGAAGAAAGGGGTTTCTCCAGTGGGTTTGGTGGCGGTAGTCCTGATGGACCACAAGATGGATTGGAGGTTGTCTAACCATTTTTTGCCGCAGGCTTCGAGCTTGGCGTTGAAGCTTTTCGTCTTGAGTCCTTTGAGGACCTCGGCGTTAGCACGCTCGGCTTGGCCATTGCTCCGGGGGTAGGCGACGGAGGCAAAGCAGATCTTGATGCCGACCGATGCACAGTACTCCCGGAACAGTCCGCTGGTGAACTAGCTGCCGTTGTTGGTGATTATGCGGTTAGGCACACCAAAACGACAGACTAGCCCACGGATGAACTTGACTGCGGACCTCGCCGGGATTGTGCACACCGGCTCCACCTCCACCCACTTGGTGAATTTGTCGATGGCGACGTAGAGGTAGCGATAGCCCCCTTGCGCTCTGGGAAATGGACCGAGGATGTCCAGCCCCCAAACTGCAAAGGGCCAAGTGAGTGGGATGGTTTGCAGCTCTTGCGCGGGCTGATGTATCTGCTTGGCGTGAAATTGGCACGCCTCGCACCTCTTGACCATCTCCACCGCGTCTCCGAGCGCCGAAGGCCAGTAGAACCCGCTTCGGTACGCCTTTGCGGCTAGAGTTGCCGCAGAAGCGTGATGCCCGCATTCGCCGGCGTGGATGTCCTTGAGAAGCTCTTGGCCTTGGTGAATAGAAATGCACTTCAGAGCGACGCCATTTGGGCGACGCCGGTACAAGTCACCATCCTTGACGCAGTAGCCCGAAGCTTGGCGTACGATCCTTTCGGCCTCCTCTTCATCCTTAGGGAGCCTGCTGCTGGTGAGGAAGGCCTTGAGCTCGAGGATCCAGTCCACTCCCTCCTGCCATGCCAATGCCAGAAGGACGCGGTCACCCGAAGGAGGCCCGCAGTCTGGAGCCCCCTGCTCCGGCGGTGGCGGCAAGGCAGGCGGAGGGTCTGATCCTGATGTCGGTGGAGAAGCGGACGGCTTGAAGAGACGCTCCTCGAAGACGCCGGCCGGTTGTGCCAGGCGGTGAGAGGCGCGCTTGGCGATCTCGTCAGCTTCCACATTTTCCCCTCTCGGGATGTGCCTCAGCTCCAGGCCTTGGAAATGCTTCTCCATCTTTCGATGCTCCTCGAGATAGGCCGCCATGTGCTCGTCCTTTGGCGTGTAGCTCTTGTTTGAGAAGTTCACAACCAGCTGTGAATCTCCCTTGACGATGAGGCGCTTGATGCCCAATGCGTTCGCCGCCCTTAAGCTGGCGAGTAGTCCTTCATATTCCGCGATGTTGTTGGAGACCTTGCTCTCAGGCTTGAAACAGAGCTGCACAGCATAGAAGAGCTTGTCTCCAGAGGGAGAGGTTAGGACAGCACCAGCCCCCGCGCCGGGGAGGTTGAAGGCGCCGTCGAAGTGCATGACCCAGAGGCCTGGAGCCACCTCTCCTGGGAGGGTTGACTCCTCCTCCGGAGACTCGTTGGCGAACGGATCGGTCCACTCCGCAGTGAACTCGGCCAGAGCCTTGCTCTTGATTACCTTTGTAGTTTCGAAGGAGATCTCGAAGGGTTGAAGCTCTACGGCCCACTCTGCCACCCGCCCAGTGACGTTGGGATTGCGCAGGATGGTCTCCAGAGGACGATCGGTTACCACCTTGATCGGATGACCTTGGAAGTAGTGACGCAGCTTCCGCGAAGCGATGAGCAGGGTGTAGAGCAGCTTTTGCTGCATGGTGTAGCGCTCTCGCGCGTCGCGCAGTACTGTGCTGACGAAGTACACAGGCTTTTGCACCTTGATGACACCCCCAGAGGGCTCCTCCTCGGGGGGCCTTTGAGCGTTGCTCTGAGAGAGCGGCTCGGTCGGCGAAGGCACCTCGGGCGGTTCCTCTCGAGGGTCGGGGGATGGAGTGGCCTCTTCCTTGCGAGGAGCCCCCAAGCTTGGAGAGTTTACCTCCCCTTTGGCGATCACCTTGGCGTCTCGCTCCGCGACGAGGACGGCACTTGCAGTCCTTGGAGTTGCCGCGATGTAGAGTAGCAAGGGCTCGCGGGTGGTCGGGGCAACCATGATCGGTGGGCTCATGAGGTACCTTTTTAATTCAGCGAAGGCTTTGTCGGCTTCCGGAGTCCACTCGAACTTCCCAGCGCGCTTCATGAGCTTGAAGAAGGGCAAGGCTTTTTCCCCACTCCTCGTGATGAAGCGCCCCAGGGCCGCCATGCACCCCGCGAGGCGTTGCATCTCCTTGAGATTGCGCGGTGGACGCATTTCTTCGATGGCCTTGACCTTGTCAGGATTTGCCTCTATCCCGCGATGGGACACGAGGAACCCTAATAGTTTTCCCAACGGTACGCCGAAGGCGCACTTGGCGGGGTTGAGCTTGATGTTTACCTTTCTTAGGTTGATGAACGTTTCCTCCAGATCCTCGATGAAGGTGTGACCCTCGCGAGTTTTGACGACGATGTCATCGATGTAGGCCTCCGCGTTCCTTCCCATCTGAGCCCCCAAGGCCTTGCGCATGAGCCTTTGGAAGGTGGCTCCTGCGTTCTTCAGACCGAAGGGCATGCAGACATAGCAGTACACGCCACAAGGCGTGATGAAGGCGGTCTTCTCCTCGTCCTCCTTTGCCATCTTGATCTGATGATAGCCGGAGAAAGCATCCAAGAAGAAAAGGAGGTCGCAGCCGGCGGTGGAGTCGACGATTTGATCTATCCTCGGAAGCGGATCAGGATCCTTGGGGCAGGCCTTGTTGAGACTTGTGAAGTCCACGCAGAGGCGCCCACTGCCGTTAGCCTTTGGGACGACCACCGGATTAGCAATCCAGGTGGGGTGGGCTACCTCGCGTATCAGCTTGGCCTTCTTCAGCTTCTCTATCTCCTTGACAATGAAATCCTGCTTCTCTTGCGCTTGCTTCCTAGTCTTCTGCTTCACGGGGTGTGCCTAAGGGCACACGGCTAAGTGGTGCTCAATCACCTCCCTGGGAACGCCGGGCATATCTGACGGAGTCCAAGCGAACATGTCAGAGTTTGCCCGCAGGAAGGTGACGAGCATGCTTTCCTATTTGGGGGAAAGCCCTGCCCCGATGGTGATGAAGTTTTCGCAGCCCCCAGCCTGAAGAGGGACCTTCTTGGTTGCGGAGCAGTCTTGGGTAAACTGGGGCCTCCTGCCTGAGGGTACCGCAGCTTCCCCAATGCTCATGTCCAGCATTGGATGGACCAGGTCCTCGCTCAGAGTAGGCGATGCAGAGGCGGCAAACTTCTTCCCTGTCAAGCCCAGAGGGTGGGGCTCGAGAGAGGCCTTCTTCGCAGCAGCCCGCTCTTGGGATACGAGCTGCCTCTTCCTCGTGAGGTCACCGGAGTGTTCCAGCAGATATTCGTCGGCGGGGAACATGGTGGCGGCCTCACGGTAGACGTGCTCCACTGACCGGAGAGCATCCTTTTCATTGCAGCGCACGGTGATCGTGCCGTTGGCGCCCGGAATCTTGTGGACATTAAAGCCATGGTGCGTTGCTGCCAGGGCGGGGTAGCCGAGGATGGCATTGTATGGCAGGGCGATGTAGGCGATGTCGAAGTCGAGGCTTTCTGTCCTGTAGTTGTCCCGGGTGCCGAAGGTGATGGGCAAGCTTACCTGCCCAATTGGAGTTGTAGACCCCTCGGTTACCCCAAAGAATGGTCGAGTTGGCATGAGCTGGTGGTACGGCACCTGCATCTTTTCGAAGATCTCGACCGAGATGATGTTGAAGCCCGCCCCTCCGTCGATGAGAGTGCGATTGACGGCGACGTTGTTGATGGTTGGCGTGCACAAGAGGGGGATTGTGCCCACGCCCCTGGTGGAAGCCGGATGATCCTCCTCGTCGAAGCCGATCTTGCACGTCGACCACTTCATTAGGCGATTACGGATGCTGGGCTACGCCGCCGCGATTTCTCGCGATAGCTGCTTGAAGTGTCGATTTGACAGAGGAGCCTGAGCTCCACCCAGGAGGCAAGTGGCGAAGTCTCGCGGCCCTTGATAGCCCCCCTGGGCCTCCTCCCGATGATCGTTTGCTGGTGGGGGCAGCGGCTCGGGATCGGCTCGAGACAGACCTCCGTGGCAGCGACCTTCCTCGCGGTCGTCGTCACGGCGATCGCCCCGGGATCCACTCTTGCCGTGGCTGCGGCCGCCCCCGCGGCGCTTGGCGATGCCGTTTTCCTCATGAAACTTCCGGACAATCCAACATTCCTCAGTATTGTGGGTGTCCTTCTTGTGGATAAGGCAGTAGCGGCGACGTCAACCTTTATCGCGATCGGAGCGGTCCCCGCGGCGTTGCTTATGATCTGGCTCTGCCGCAAGGACAGCAGCCTCCTTTCGCTTGGGGTCCTTGGACTTCGGCTTTGGGGGAGGCACCTCCGGCAGATTGTGCACGAAGAGCCTCCCCTCCTCAGCCTTGGCGCAGCGGTCGGCGATCTCGAAGAGCCTGACGACGGAAGTCAGCTCATCATTCACGGACAGCTTCTCCCGCATCTTGACGTCGGAGACGCCCGTGGAGAACACGGAGATGACCTCCTCGTTGGAGATCCTCGGGATCTTGTTCCTCATCTGACTGAAGCGCTGGATGTACTGACGAAGCGACTCGCCCTTGTACTGACGCACCACCTTAAGATCGTTCTTGGTAGCGGGGCGCTCGTATGTGGGCATGAAGTTGGCCACGAACTAACGACATAAATCCTTCCACGAAGTCACGGATTCGTGAGGAAGATTCATGAGCCAAGTTCGCGGAGCATCCTTGAGGGCCATGGGGAACCAGTTGGCCATGGCGCGCTGATCTCCACGCGCAGCCTGGATGGCGACGACGTAGAGCTGGAGGAATTCGATAGGGTTTGTGGTCCCGTCGTAGCGCGTGGCGATGTCTGGCTTGAACTTGTCAGGCCAGACCACGTAGCGCTGCTGGCGAGTGAGGGCGAGACACCCGGGGTTGTAGATTGGTTCGCCGGGGGTCCTGCGTTCTTGCCAGCTTCGCCGATGTCATCGATGGCGCGGTCATGATTTTCGCGGCGGCGCTCGAGGGAGACGCGTGCGTCTTCCGGAGCGCGTTGGACGATTTGACAGCTGGGCTCCCCGCGCGGCGAAGATGCGGCGCGGGAAACCACCTTCTTGGCCTTGTTGGCCTTCCCATCTCCGGCGCGATGCCCCGCCGCCGGATCTGGATCTCCCGCGCCCTGGGCTCCTCCCTGGCCCGGGTCTTCATTGGCGATGGCGACGAGCTCGGCGATTCGAGCGCGCCACCCCTCACGCCCATCATCGGTGGGCTGATAGCGCAGCAGCTCCTGTGCCATGGCGAGAGCCTGCGCAGGAGACAGCTGACTCCCAGAATGAGCGCGAGAAGTGGCGGTGGCGGTGGCGGTGAAGGAGAGCGAAGGCTCCGTACGCCCGGACGGGAGGTAGGAGGACTCCAGATCCTCCTCCTCTTCCTCCCCGGCCAAAGCTTCACAACGACGGAAGATGGGCTCGGTTTGCCCCCGAGCAGCGTTGCGACAGCGAAGATGCTCGAGCCTTGCGCTGGCGTCAGCCATGTCGAAGCAGATCTAGGAGAAAACACACCACAGCCCCCTACCTGGCGCGCCAAATGTCGACGGATTTCGTGTCGCAAGAACACGGGGTACCACACGACGGACCCAAGGATTCGAACGCAGGGGGCTGAAGGTGTGAGATCTTGGATCGCAATGAAACACGGTGACGGAAGCCTCGAGTGTCGACCGCGCTACGCACTGCAGAGAGGGAGACTGAGCTTTACCCAGGTTCAGGGCCCTCGTGGTGAGGTAAAACCCCTACTTCCTGCCTTCTTGTATTGCAACGCGACACCTCGCGAGGAGTGCAAGGTCTTGGTTTACAAAGCTCTAGCTGGCCAGAGGTTGAAGAACCTGCGTACCCAGCTAGCAACTTGGAGAAGATCCGATCCCATCTAAGGAGCGGCCTCCCTTCCTTTTATAGCGCCAAGGTCCTCCTTCCCCTCATCTTCTTGGGGAAGGGGTTGCCACACATATGGCCAAGGAAGGGTGGACAGCTGTAGACTACGTTCTTCTGTAGACATGGTCTTCGTAGGGTAGTGACGCCGGTCCACAGGAGTGGGTGGAGGAAGCTGACGTCCTCCTCTGGCGCCCTGCACCGTCCACGCTATTTTTAGGGGGGTGGCCAACAACCACTGTGCCGCTTTGGGCAGGCACAGCGAAAGTTGGTCTCCTCCCTGTCGGGGGTAGCGTGGGCGGTACGCGGTCTTCTGCCCGTTATCTTCTTGCTCTGCACGCAAACGTGCCGAGCTGACGTGGGCATACTCCCTCTCCTCACCAGCGGGGGGCTCGTGAGGAGGTCTTCTGGTACTTAGCCATTTGTGTCGTCGTTCTCCTCACGAGGCGCCTCCTCGTGAGGGTCTTCTCCGTAGCTTGGGTCATCGATTCTGAAGATGGGCCGATGACGAGGCCCAGGAGCAGGTGGACCGGGATACCCCGGTATCCATAACACCGACATCTACATGTTTGGTTTATTGGGATCTGATGAATATTGGTGTTTATGATTAAGTTGCTGTACTGAATTATATCTTTTGTTATCTCTATGTTGTTTATGATCTTGCATGCTCTCCGTTGTTAGTAGCTATCTTGGCCGAGTAGTTGCTAGTGACTCCAAGAGGGGGTATTTATACTCGATAGTGGGTTCATGCCTCTATTTCACCTGGGGGAGTGACAGAAACCTCTAAGGTGGTAGATGTGCTGTTGCTACTAGGGAGAAAACAACATTCATATGCTCAAGGGCATATGCTTTGTTTACATTACACACTTTGCTTAATGCAATTATCTGTTGTTCGCAACTTAATACTTCTAGGGTGTTCGGATTGATATCCCAGGGAGTGGATTATTAGTCATAGATGCAGTTGGATGGCGGTCTATGTATTTTGTTGTAATGCCCAGAGTAAATCTCATAGTGATCTTCTTGACATATCACGTTATCTTTATTCTATCAATTGCCCAACTGTAATTTGTTTACCCAGCATGTGTTATTTTATCTATGGAGAGACACCACTAGTGAACTGTGGACCCCGGTCCTATTTCCATCATATTGCTATCACCTGTTTACTTTACTCGCATACTATATTGCTTTCCACTCGATACACGCATAACTTTGTTTCAAGCAAACCGGTGAGATTGACAACCTCATCGCAAGTTGGGAACAAAGTATTTGTTTGTGTGTGTGCAGGTTCCACAACACCTTCAGTCGTCATTGTCTCTCCTCTCCTGTTCGATAAACCTTGGTTTCTTAAACTGAGGGAAAACTTGCTGCTACACTCATCATACCTTCCTCTTGGGGTTCCCAATGGGCTGGTTATTCACCACGCACAAGGACAGTCTGCTCCATACCATCAAACGTAGCAGCTACTTTTCTAGCGCCGTTGCCGGGGAGGAAGAGAAGACTTCTGCGAGGGGAGTTCTTCGCACACACATTCTTTACTATGTTATTGCTTTGCTTTACTTTATTTACTTTACCTGCATTGCTTTTTATCAAAAACCCAAAAAAATTAGAATCCTTGGTAGCTGTTTTTACTTGTTTACTTTCGTTTTGCTGAAATGGCCAATCCTGAAAACACCAAGTTGTGTGACTTGACTAGCACAAACAATAATGATTTTATCTGCACTCCTATTGCACCACCTGCTACTGCTGCAAACTTTTATAAGATTAAGCCTGCTTTATTGAACCTTGTTATGAAAGAGCAATTTTCTGGTGCTAGTACTGAAGATGCTGCAGCTCATCTCAACAATTTTGTTGAGCTATGTGAGATGCAGAAATATAAGGATGTTGATAGTGATATTATTAAGCTCAAGTTGTTTCCTTTTCCTTTGAGAGGAAAGGCTAAAGATTGGTTGCTGTCTTTGACTAAGAATAGTATTGATTCATGGGCTAAGTGTAAGGATGCTTTTATTGGTAGATACTATCCTCCTGCTAAGATTATATCTCTACGTAGCAATATTATGAAGTTTACTCAGTTTGATAATGAACATGTTGCTCAGGCTTGGGAAAGAATGAAATCTATGATAAAGAATTGCCCCACTCATGGACTGACTACTTGGATGATTATCCAAACTTTTTATGCAGGACTGAATTTTTCTTCAAGGAACCTACTTGATTCAGCTGCTGGAGGCACTTTTATATCCCTTACCTTGGGCGCCGCATCAAAGCTACTCGACAACATGATGGTAAATTATTCTGAATGGCACACCGAGAGAGCTTGCTACTTGGTGATGGCGCCAGAAAAGAGCTGTGGCGTGGAGTTGACGTGGGAGCAGTAAGTCCTTGTGCGTGGTGATGACCAGCCCGTTGGGAACCCCAAGAGGAAGGTATGATGAGTGTAGCGGCAAGTTTTCCCTCAGTTAAGAAACCAAGCTTTATCGAACAGGAGAGGAGAGATGGTGACGACTGAAGGTGTTGTGGAACCTGCACACACACAAACAAATACTTTGTTCCCAACTTGCGATGAGGTTGTCAATCTCACCGGTTTGCTTGAAACAAAGGTTATGAGTGTATCGAGTGGAAAATAGTAAAGTATGCGAATAAAGTAAATAGTGTGGGAAAAGTAAACAGGTGATAGCAATATGATTAAAATAGGACCAGGGTCCACAGTTCACTAGTGGTGTCTCTCCATAGATAAAATAACATGCTGGGTAAACAAATTACAGTTGGGCAATTGATAGAATAAAGATAACGTGATATGTCAAGAAGATCACTATGAGATTTACTCTGGGCATTACAACAAAATACATAGACCACCATCCAACTGCATCTATGACTAATAATCCACTTCCGGGGATATCAATCCGAACACCCTAGAAGTATTAAGTTGCGAGCAACAGATAATTGCATTAAGCAAAGTGTGTAATGTAAACAAAGCATATGCCCTTGAGCATGTGAATGTTGTTTTCTCCCTCGTAGCAACAGCACATCTACCACCTTAGAGGTTTCTGTCACTCCCCCAGGTGAAATAGAGGCATGAACCCACTATCGAGCATAAATACCCCCTCTTGGAGTCACTAGCAACTACTCGGCCAAGATAGCTACTAACAACGGAGAGCATGCAAGATCATAAACAACATAGAGATAACAAAAGATATAATTCAGTACAGCAACTTAATCATAAACACCAATATTCATCGGATCCCAACAAACCAACATCATAGAATTACATAACGGTGATCTCAATCATGTAGGGCAGCTCATGAGATCTAAACATGAAGCACATGGTGGAGAAGACAACCATCTAGCTACTGCTATGGACCCATAGTCCAAGGTAGATGATACGTCTCAAACGTATCTATAATTTTTGATGCTCCATGCTTGTTTTTACACCATTTGCCTATTGTTTCGTTACACTTAGTGGCATTTTTATACATTTTCCGGAACTAACCTATTAACGAAGTGCCACAGTGCCAGTTCCTGTTTTCTGCTATTTTTGTGTTTCAGAAGTGATACACAGGAAATATTCTCGGAATTGGACGAAACAAGTTCCTAAAGTCTTATATCACGGGGAAGCATCCAGAGATCAGAATAAGTGAAGGAGGGGGGCCACGTGGCCCCCACACACAGGGGCAGCGCGGCCGGGCCCCTGGCCGCGCCGGGCCCGTGTGAGGGGCCGTGGTCCCTCCTCTGACAGCTCCCTTTCGCCTACATATACCCCCTGACGAGAAAAACCTAAGGGCCCGATCAGTTTTCCAGAATACATCGCGATCCGCCGCCGCCGTCGACCCGAAGATCGGGAGGGTCCAGAAGCTCTTCTCGGCACCCTGCCGGAGAGGGGAATCACCACCGGAGGTCTCCTTCATCACCATGATTGCCTCCGGAGCGATGAGTGAGTAGTCTACCTTGGACTATGGGTCCATAGCAGTAGCTAGATGGTTGTCTTCTCCACCATGTGCTTCATGTTTAGATCTCATGAGCTGCCCTACATGATTGAGATCACCATTATGTAATTCTATGATGCTGGTTTGTTGGGATCCGATGAATATTGGTGTTTATGATTAAGTTGTTGTACTGAATTATATCTTTTGTTATCTCTATGTTGTTTATGATCTTGCATGCTCTCCGTTGTTAGTAGCTATCTTGGCCGAGTAGTTGCTAGTGACTCCAAGAGGGGGTATTTATGCTCGATAGTGGGTTCATGTCTCTATTTCACCTGGGGGAGTGACAGAAACCTCTAAGGTGGTAGATGTGCTGTTGCTACGAGGGAGAAAACAACATTCACATGCTCAAGGGCATATGCTTTGTTTACATTACACACTTTGCTTAATGCAATTATCTGTTGTTCACAACTTAATACTTCTAGGGTGTTCGGATGATATCCCCGGGGGTGGATTATTAGTCATAGATGCAGTTGGATGGCGGTCTATGTATTTTGTTGTAATGCCCAGAGTAAATCTCATAGTGATCTTCTTGACATATCACGTTATCTTTATTCTATCAATTGCCCAACTGTAATTTGTTTACCCAGCATGTTATTTTATCTATGGAGAGACACCACTAGTGAACTGTGGACCCCGGTCCTATTTTAATCATATTGCAATCAACTGTTTACTTTTCCCGCACTGTTTACTTTACTCGCATATACTCTACTGTTTTCCACTCGATACGCTCATAACCTTTGTTTCAAGCAAACCGGTGAGATTGACAACCTCATCGCAAGTTGGGAACAAAGTATTTGTTTGTGTGTGTGCAGGTTCCACAAACACCTTCAGTCATCACCATCTCTCTTCTCCTGTTCGATATACCTTGGTTTCTTAACTAAGGGAAAACTTGCTGCTACACTCATCATACCTTCCTCTTGGGGTTCCCAACGGGCTAGTCATCACCACGCACAAGGACTTACTGCTCCCACGTCAACTACACGCCACAACTCTTTTCTGGCGTCATCATCACCGAGTAGCAGCCTCTTTTCTGGCGCCGTTGCCGGGGAAGAGAGAAGACTTCTGCGAGGGGAGTTCTTCGCACACACATTCTTTACTTTGTTATTTGTTTTGCTTTACTTTATTTTATTTTACCTGCATTGCTTTTATATCAAAAACCCAAAAAAATTAGAATCCTTGGTAGTTGTTATTTCTTTACATTAGTTTATCATGTTGATCCCTAAGTACGTTCTGGAGGACCTCTCTGTAGGTTGTGGTTCGATTATTGGCAAAAGTAACATTGAGGAGTTCTTTAATCACATTAGTATGCATGAGGAAGATGAGGAAAAGTCTTGGGTTGAGCTTGCTCCTAGTATTGAAGTTGCTTCTGTTATATTAATTGACATGTTCGAAACTAGGTTTGCTAGTCTTAATCCTTTTATGCAATATATGTTTCTTAAGCTTCACGAAATTGAGGATCCCGAAAAGAAAGCTTTTATTTTGGAAACTTTGCGTCTAGAATTTAAGGATGTCGTTGTTGAAGCTAGGAAAGTTCTTAAACGTTTTAATAAACTCGGTTCACCTATAAAGGTTATTGATACTCATGGTGAGGGAACCGAAATACCTATACCCTGCAAGCTTTTGGGATTGAATGATGCCTTCGAAAATAATTTTGCCTGGATTTGTCCTGAAAATCTTTTTGATGAGAATAGTGTACCAAAGCATGATCACAAAGGGGCTTCAAAAACTTATGTGGATGAAATACAATGCCTTATTGATAAGACCTCTTCTGTTGATATTAATGCTTCATCTCTTGATATTACTTGATTCGCACTTTTCTGCGCCTAGCTCAAAGGCGTTAAAGAAAAGCACTCTTGGGAGATAACCCAATGTTTTACTTTTCAGTACTTTTTCTTTTATTTGAGTCTTGGAAGTCATTACTACTGTAATGACCGCTCCTTATCTTGTTTATTTCGTTTTTGTGCCAAGAGAAGCCTCTAATTTGAGTGAGGTAAAGATTTGGGGAAACTGCTATCCTGAAACTGTTTTCGGTGCTGCACCGTAAAAATTCGTGAAAATTCTCTGTTTATATTTTGGACCTGCGATTTCTTGTGCAAATGCCCCAGGTTATATCCAAACTTTTCTTAGTTGAACACTTTTTGATTTGAGCAACAGAAAATCCCTCAAAAATTCGTCCTTTGTCAGCTGTTCAGTTTTGACAGATTTCTGCCAATATTTGTTTTTGCCACTTTATCGCTTTCTTTTGAGTTCTTTTTGATCATGGAACTCTTGCGAAAGTTGCTACAGTAGTATATACTTTATATGTGGTGGTTTTGGGTTGAAACCTGAAGCTAAAAGAGGTTGAATATATTTTATGCTTACACTAATGTTGCTAATAGAATTGTGTTTAGTTTTGTATGAAGGAAGTTTTCAAGTGTAGGGATTGGAGAATGATGAGATGAGTTGAAGAATGGATAAAAGCTCAAGCTTGGGGATGCCCAGCACCCCAAGAAATATCCAAGAAGTACAAGCGTCAAAGCTTGGGGATGCCCCCGAGGCACCCCTTCTTCATCGGCAAAAATCAGGTCACCTTTCAAAACACTATATTTTTATTGCTTCATGCACTATGTGTTTTTCTTGGAGTGTTAGTTGTTTTAGTTTTCTTAGTTGGTTTGTTTAGTTTGTTTGCTGCAATAAATGGTTGGACCCCAAAAAATTTCCTTTGGAGGAGATGTACTCGTTTTCATTTGCAAAGAACGCTCTAGTTTTCACTCTTATTTAAAAACGAGCTTTCTACTTTTTCTGCTACTGCTACTGCTTTTGGTTTTCGTTTTCGCCTTGATTTGCGTTCAGAACTTGTCATATCTTTTCATCAAGGTGTATTTTTGCCTCTGATCTTCATTGGTTTTCATCAAAAGAGGTGTCTTTAAAAATTTCAAATGGTGTTGAAAAAGAGAAAAAGCTTTGTGCAAAATAGTGGTACAAGAAGGAGCTTGTGTAGACTACGGCTTAGGCTTTTTCATGTCATACTTGATGTCTTTTTGATAGTATGCTTAGTGGTTTTGCTGTAGCATGACTTGTCTCAAATAACTGAGATTGCTTAATGAGCCTTTGAAAAAATCATGCGCTGTTTTTATTGTATGGAAGCATTATTTTGGTTTTCTCCTTGATGCTTTATTTGGGTTGACTTGGCGCATGCTCACACATGTTAGACTCTTACAAAGTCGCCAATAGCCTTCATAATCATTTAGTTTTTGACTTTTGATGCCATCGTATGCTTCTTTTAATGTCGCTTTGTCGCTTTGCATGATTATGGCCATTACTGCTCTCTTAGTTGGTCGCTCCCAGTCTTTTGCTAGCCCTCGCTTTGTACTGAGTATGAGCTCTACTCGTGCATCCAACTCCTAAAAGCCAAAGTTTTTCAAAGTGTCCACCATACATACCTACTAGCAATTTGCTATTTCAAGTAAATTTGACTTGCTTTTATATTCTCTTCAAATTAAACTCTTACCAGTGTTATGCGAAATTCGGTCAGTAAAGCTCTCACGAATCGGAAGGCACACTTAACTTTTTCCTGTTCTTAAAAATTTGACATTGTGGTCTCTTATGCTGAGTTGTTATGCTTGCAAGTTGTAAGTTGGATTCTAGCCCAGCCATGCTGTCATGGGGCAAGCTTTCAACATTGCACTTCCTATTTGAGTTGATATTGTGATCTTTTGTTTATGGATGCCCGCTATGTGAAATGAATTGGGAATCTTGTAGGGATCATGGAGTTTGTATATGTGTTAGGGAAACGCCGGGCCACCAATCTAAGCCATGCATAATTCATGGTGGAAATTTGTAGCATACCCATGGTGAACATTCGATGACGCATCTCACAATAAAAAGCTAAACAATATAACAAATAAAAGAGATGTCGAGGTGTTCATTGTCTGCTTGTCCTGTCATTTTGGTGTGGGCTTGTTCCATGTCATCGGGCACGGAGGTACCCCATTGGCGGTTCTCAATGATATGCATATACTTACAATGACAAGAGCCTTGCTTGGGACTCTAAGAAATTAGCATGGTTTGGGTACTCGTATTCACGGGACACGAGGTTTTCAACTTATGATTTGTCAAGCATATGCATCATAATTGTTCTCGCATTAACTTTAACCATTCAAGATGCTTATGATGGGGGCAATGAGAGCTCAAAGCCGGTAAGTACCATAATTTTTGAAGGTTATAAAACTTGCAATCACTGCTTCCCTCTGCGAAGGGCCTTTCTTCTACTTTTATGTTGAGTCACCACCTTCTTTCTTTATGCACCATTAAGAGAGCATAGTTGTCATTCTTAGTGTGATATGCATTGTTCCAAAGTTCATTGATTGACTCATATTGTTGTTTTCACTTGTTCTTAAATTATTTGTATCTAGTCGCCCTCTTAAACTTTGAGGTGTCCTATGCATTTATGTTTTGCTCTCTTTGAAGGAAAAGCTGAAAACCATTTGTATGTTTTTCCTTATGATTTGAACACACATTTGACTTTCATTGTTTCATTATCATGATCTTTTGTTTGTGTTCACTTGCATGTTTACAACATGGTTGCTAAGTTCTTATTGTCATGACTATATCTTCATGCCCATGTTTTAAGTTCTATTGATCCCAGCACACCAATGCTTACATATATGATCAAGATTGTGTAGGTGCATGTCACCTCAAAAATTATTTCTTTTGTTATCACTTACCTACTCGAGGACGAGCAGGAGTTAAGCTTGGGGATGCTTGATACGTCTCAAACGTATCTATAATTTTTGATGTTCCATGCTTGTTTTTACACCATTTGCCTATTGTTTTGTTACATTTAGTGGCATTTTTATACATTTTCCGGAACTAACCTATTAACGAAGTGCCACAGTGCCAGTTCCTGTTTTCTGCTGTTTTTGTGTTTCAGAAGTGATACACAGGAAATATTCTCAGAATTGGACGAAACAAGTTCCTGAAGTCTTATATCACGGGGAAGCCTCTAGAGATCAGAAGAAGTGAAGGAGGGGGGCCACGTGGCCCCCACACACAGGGGCGGCGCGGCCAGGCCCCTGGCCGCGCTGGGCCCATGTGAGGGGCCGTGGTCCCTCCTCTGACAGCTCCCTTTCGCCTACATATACCCCCTGATGAGAAAAACCTAAGGGCCCGATCAGATTTCCAGAATACATCGCGATCCGCCGCCGCCGTCGACCCGAAGATCGGGAGGGTCCAGAAGCTCTTCCCGGCACCCTACCGGAGAGGGGAATCGCCACCGAAGGTCTCCTTCATTGCCATGATTGCCTCTGGAGCGATGAGTGAGTAGTCTACCTTGGACTATGGGTCCATAGCAGTAGCTAGATGGTTGTCTTCTCCACCATGTGCTTCATGTTTAGATCTCATGAGCTGCCCTACATGATTGAGATCACCGTTATGTAATTCTATGATGTTGGTTTGTTGGGATCTGATGAATATTGGTGTTTATGATTAAGTTGCTGTACTGAATTATATCTTTTGTTATCTCTATGTTGTTTATGATCTTGCATGCTCTCCGTTGTTAGTAGCTATCTTGGCCGAGTAGTTGCTAGTGACTCCAAGAGGGGGTATTTATGCTCGATAGTGGGTTCATGTCTCTATTTCACTTGGGGGAGTGACAGAAACCTCTAAGGTGGTAGATGTGCTGTTGCTACTAGGGAGAAAACAACATTCATATGCTCAAGGGCATATGCTTTGTTTACATTACACACTTTGCTTAATGCAATTATCTGTTGTTCGCAACTTAATACTTCTAGGGTGTACGGATGATATCCCCGAGGGTGGATTATTAGTCATAGATGCAGTTGGATGGCGGTCTATGTATTTTGTTGTAATGCCCAGAGTAAATCTCATAGTGATCTTCTTGACATATCACATTATCTTTATTCTATCAATTGCCCAACTATAATTTGTTTACCCAGCATGTTATTTTATCTATGGAGAGATACCACTAGTGAACTGTGGACCCCGGTCCTATTTTAATCATATTGCAATCAACTGTTTACTTTTCCCGCACTGTTTACTTTACTCGCATATACTCTACTGTTTTCCACTCGATACGCTCATAACCTTTGTTTCAAGCAAACCGGTGAGATTGACAACCTCATCGCAAGTTGGGAACAAAGTATTTGTTTGTGTGTGTGCAGGTTCCACAAACACCTTCAGTCGTCACCGTCCCTCTTCTCCTGTTCGATATACCTTGGTTTCTTAACTGAGGGAAAACTTGCTGCTACACTCATCATACCTTCCTCTTGGGGTTCCCAACGGGCTGGTCATCACCACGCACAAGGACTTACTGCTCCCACGTCAACTACACGCCACAGCTCTTTTCTGGCGTCATCATCACTGAGTAGCAGTAGACTACTCACTCATCGCTCCGGAGGCAATCATGGCGATGAAGAAGACCTCAGGTGGCGATTCCCCTCTCCGACAGGGTGCCGGGAAGAGCTTCTGGACCCTCTCGATCTTCGGGTCGATGGCGGCTGCGGATCGCGATGTGTTCTGGAAAACTGATCGGGTACTTAGGTTTTTTCCGTCGGGGGGTCTTTATAGGCGAAGGGGCGTCGTCAGAGGTGGAGCCAGGCTCCCTCACACAGGGGTGGCACGGCCAGGGGCCTGGCCGCACCGGCCCTGTGTCTGGGGCCCTGGTGGCCCCTCTCCGTCTCTCCTTCAGATGTCTGGAAGCTTCCGGGAAAAATAAGACTTCAGGAACTTGTTTCGTCCAATTCCGAGAATATTTCCTGTGTATCACTTCTGAAACACAAAAACAGCAGAAAACAGGAAACTGGCACTGTGGCGCTTCGTTAATAGGTTAGTTCCGGAAAATGCATAAAAGTGCCACTAAGTGTAATGAAACAATAGGCAAATGGTGTAAAAACAAGCATGGAGCATCAAAAATTATAGATACGTTTGAGATGTATCAAGCATCCCCAAGCTTAACTCCTGCTCGTCCTCGACTAGGTAAGTGATAACAAAGAATAATTTTTGAGGTGACATGCACCTACACAATCTTGATCATATATGTAAGCATTGGTGAGCTGGGATCAATAGAACTTAAAACATGGGCATGAAGATATAATCATGACAATAAGAACTTAGCAATCATGTTGTAAACATGCAAATGAACACAAACAAAAGATCATGAAAATGAAACAATGAAAGTCAAACGTGTGTTCAAATCATAAGGGAAACATACAAGTGGTTTTCAGCTAGTCCTTCAAAGAGAGCAAAACATAAATGCATAGGACACCTTCAAGTTTAAGAGGGCGACTAGATACAAATAATTTAAGAACAAGTGAAACCAATCATCATGAATCAATCAATGAACTTTGGGACAATGCATATCACACTAAGAATGACAACTATGCTCTCTTAATGGTGCATAAAGAAAGAAGGTGGTGACTCAACATAAAAGTAAAAGAAAGGCCCTTCGCAGAGGGAAGTAGTGATTGCAAGTTTTATAACCTTCAAAAATTATGGTACTTACCGGCTTTGAGCTCTCATTGCCCCCATCATAAGCATCTTGAATGGTTAAAGTTAATGCGAGAACAATTATGATGCATATGCTTGACAAATCATATGTTGAAAACCTCGTGTCCCGTGAATACGAGTACCCAAACCTCATGCTACTTTACTTAGAGTTCCAAGCAAGGCTCTTGTCATTGTAAATATGTAACGCCCCAACCTTGAGAAGAAGGTGGAACATCTGTGTTAAGTGCTATTCCCTGGATCAATGATAGCACCACAGAACAAAATGAAATATTCATTGCATAGTATCAAGATTACATCGAGGATCCAGATATAAGGTACTTAAATCTTACAATTTACACAGCGGAAATTAACAAGGTGGCAGGGAGCCTCCATCTTCATCACGTGCCACAGGCAGCCATGTTGGAATGTAAGCTCGAGATCCTAATCCTGGTTCCTTACTTGAAGTAAAACCTGCACGTTGAATATGCAGCCCCAAAAGGGGTCAGTACAATGATGTACTGGCAAATGACATATATTTGGTGGCTGTTGTGTGGAGCCTATCTACATGAGTATTTGGCTAGTGGATCTCACAGGCTGATTTGCATAAAGCTAGTTTTATCCTATAGTTCATTCTCAAGGTGTTACTTTCAAAGTTTTATATTTTCAAGGGTCGAGATAACCCCCAAATAACCACATACTAGCTAGGCATGTAGCACTGGGCGAAATTCGACAAAGTCGGAACCTCAGGCACCACCACCCCTCGGAGTGTATGGTCCTTAGTTCCTACCTAGGGGTTTCTAGACAGATTTTAATAATTCAGAAACGGTGATGAGATTATTCCGTACATTCCATGTCTAGAGACTCAATTGTCCATAACCGAGGACACGGCTAATCGATTAGATTTAAACACCTTGCAAGGGTTGTGCACTTTCACCTTACGATTCATTTTATGCCCATACATAAAATGAAACGAGACCTTTTAGAAGGAGAGGACAACTAACTTGGCAAGCACCGCTCCCAACCTATAATTTGACTACCACCACTTCTTGCCGACAAGTTGCACTCCCACATTCTAATCAGTCAAGACAGAGCCCATAATGTCATAAGGCTGCACTGGAAGTACACTAAGCATGGAAGACATAGCCATCTCTTTGTTCCTGGGTGGCAAACCACAAGTGTACGCCCAGGCAGCAACTACACAAGGTGTAGCCCCAGGTCGCCACTCAACATCACCTCCATCATCAAACCAATCCACCCAGGTGTTTCATTTTAGTTGAAGTTCTTAAGTTGTTCACAAAACTCTTTTCAAGTGATCTTAGCATGGCATCAGTATTTTCAAAGTGTTTAGCATCCTAACAGGTGGGGTTTGAGGGATTGCTACACACTACTAGGATCTAAGCATTTGATAAAACGGTTGAGTAAAGCGCCTATCATGCATACTACAAAAGGTGGATATACTAATGCATAAGTAAAGTGGGTAGGGAACATGTGTGTCACTTGCCTTTTTGAGGAATACGATCTTTCCACTTCTCTCAACTAAGCACGTAGTTCTTCGCAAAACTATAGCACAAGAAATAGCATAACATAAACACACCATACAAACACGATCAAACAAATCAAACAATTGAAAGGTGTTTGTTTAACAAATTTATTTATTGAGGTGTTATAACATGCAGGATATGGTAAAGGATCATGATTTGTGAGATATGGATTTGAGAGCTAGCTGGGGAAGATCAATATGATTTGAGAGAAAAATAGATTAGGCATTATATATTTGATGAAGTTTTATGTTTTATCAAAGCATAAGGGTTTTAGGAATCGCTCGTGTAAAATAAATTACACAAGAGTTAATTTGTGCAACTACAACACTATTGAGTAAATGTGACAGCAATTACTCTTAATAGCATCTGTTGCACTTAGGAACTGGGCTAGGTTTTGAGAATGCTTGAATTACTCAATTAGCACATTTGCAAGTTGAATAGTTCAATACATGTGAACCAAACTAAGTAGGCATTGGATTGGGTATGAATGATTGATATTTGAGGACATGGCTCAAATGGTTCATTGATCAACATGGCGTATAATACATACTATGGTACGGGTTATAACAACTCCACATTAATAGAACCTAAGTTTGAGATGAATTCATATTTCTACTCAAGTCACTACTAGAAAAATGGCTATAGGAGGAATTGTCTTCTGTGGCGTACAAAAATTTCTGTACGCCACGGCTACGTAGCGGAGGCGTACAGGAAAAGTGTAAGCCACGGCTATGACTATAGCCGTGGCATACAGAAATAGTGCACGCCACCGATGTGTAGAGGCGTGGTGTAGGTAAATGGATCCATCACAACCGTGGCGTCCAGATATTGTGTACGCCACAGCTACGTCCACAGCCGTGTCGTACAACTTATCTGTACGCCACCGCTATAAGGTACCTGAACCCATCAAACTTGTCTGTGGCGTACTAACATCTTGTACGCCATGGGTACCTTTTATAGCCGTAGCGTACACGAAATATGTACCCCACAAGTAAACTGGGGTCGAGCTGGGTCCAATGCCTATATAAGCTAGTGGCGTTCTCCTAAGCTGTACGCTTCAAGTATTAAAACAATCTTGATGCATCCGACGGTTCTTATTGTTCCTAAAGAAGCACACAATCCGTGGACTTCAGTCTGATTGGTTGGAAGACACAGAATCTTTTGCAAACAGGCCCACCGCCCACATTCCTTCCCTGCATGCAAGCGACAAAAGCAGGTCCCACACCCACGTCCACTCCGCTCCTGTCCCAGAGTAGAGAAGAACGATGCTGGACGGGATGCTGGGCGGCGAGCTCCGGTTGCGCAGGGGCAGCGCAGGAGCTCGGCCGGTGCGGGGGCGGCGCCCGGCGGCGCGAGCTCGGGAGTCGCTGAGCGGGGGCAGAGGAGACCAGCGCGCAAGAGGAGGCAGGCCGGCCGGCGCGGGGGCGGTTCCCGGCGGCGCGAGCTCGAGAGTCGCTGCGCGGGGGCTGAGGAGACCGGCGCGCAGGAGGAGTCCAACAGCGCGGGGGCAGAGGAGACCAGCGGCGCGGGGGACGGAGACTGGCCGGCCGGCGGCGTTCAAGCTCGGGAGGGCGGCGTGGTTCGGGAGGGCGGCGGCGTTCAAGCTCGGCAGGGCGACGGGGAGCGGCTCGAGCGCGGTAGGGCGGCGGAAGGCCAGCCTGCCGGCCGGCAGGGTCGCCGGCGTGCACAAGGACGATGGGACTGGACCTAAATTAAAAAAATAGTAGGGATAAAAATGCAAATTAAAAAGCTAGACATACGCTAGCTAGCGATCGTACCAACATTTTGAACCACCGGTGTGTTGCTACCCGTGGCGTACACACTATACGCCACGGCTACCGACTTTACTAGTGGCATACAGACTGGTACGCCACAGCTGTGTTTGTAGCCGTGGCGTACACGCTCTACGCCACGGATAGCTCTGTATCAGTGGCGTGATACCCGTGGCGTACAGCAGTACGCCACGACTAGATAAATTCTGTACGCCACGGATGACGTTTTTCCTAGTAGTGAGTAGCACAATTGCAATTTGAATATAAATATGAATTAGACAAAATATAATGAGTGAGATCTTTATGCTTTATCAAAGCATTTTGAATCTTGGAATATCTCATGTGGGTAAATTACATAAGAGACAAAATAGTGTAATAGCAATACTATTGAATAAGTGTGACAACAATTATTCTTAAATAGTATATATTATACACTTAAGCAATGGGCTAGGATTCATGAATCATTGAGTTACTCAATTAACTCATTTGTTAATTGAATAGTTCTACACATAAAATCAGGATCAGGTGGACAGATGATTGAGTATGGGTAGATAACATGTGATATTATGGTTTAAGGTTTCTATGGGTACATGGAGTAGTGGATATGTGCTAAGAGGGATTTGACCAACACCACAAGGATAGCAAGAATAAAAATCCTATGACTGACGTGCATCACACTCTACTCAAATGACACTACCGTAGTTTGAATATGTGTGAGCTAGGCAAGATAGGTATAAGTAGATATGATCTTGATCAAGATGTTATTTAGATAACAGTGATGACTAGGTATGATTATAAGATTTGCTATGGTAGAAGGAATCCTTACTAAAAGAAATAGACTTAATCTATATAGGAACTACTCAAACTCTCATATTAGAATTTGAATAATTAGGATATGGTTCAAGAAAATTAAGATGTGACACTAATGGATATCTTGTAGTAATACAAAGTCACTGCAGTTGGATTCACTCCAAAATAAGTTATAGAAATTGAATTATCACCTAAATGGTGATTTGGACAAATTTGGATGCACAAAGTGTGTGCACATATCAAATTTGATATTTCTTGATCCTATGGTGTTCTACAAGTTGAGAGGAATCCAAAGACTACAAATTTGTAATTTTTGGACATCCAGAACTAAAGATATGAATTAATCATGTTAACAGAGAGTTTGATTCCAATTTGAAGACAGTTTCAAATTGAACCCATAAAATATAGGATATTATTGTACTACTGGATTCTAGAAGTCTCAAGGATTCCAACGGTATCTTATTTGCAAATTTTGGACTTACAGAAGATTTTATATTGATTTTACAAGATCTGGGCTAAATCTGTGATTTGAAATTCTATTTGATTTCTGTTTGAGTCGGGAGACGACACGCGGCGTGTTCTTACTCGCCCGTACCGGTTCGGGAGGATTAGCATTCTGGGGCGTTGGATCTTATGGGATCTGGACGGCTCAGATCTGGCTATACCGATTCGGGTAAGTGAACTAACGTGGACCGTGAGATCCAGATCTAAGGGTTGGGAGAGAGATCCTGTGAGCTCACCGGGATTTGGTCAACGCCGGCGACGAGGCGGCACGGGAGTTGATGTCCGGCGATGTTCTGACGGTTCCCGTGGAGATGGAGTGCACGACGGGATCCGGAGGAGTGCGGTGACCTCACGGGCGTGGTCGGTGTTGCTGATCATGTCCAGAGGCGAGGCGGAGGGGTGACTCGAGAGAGCGTGGGCGGTAGGAGCTTCGGGTGTGGGTCTCCGTCGGTGTCTGGGTGCACAATAACGCAGGAGGTGAGTTCCAAGAGGTGCGCCAGATAAAGTAGAAGAGGATAGGAGAAGAGAGAGGGGCTCGGGCTCACCAGAGTTGCCGAATTTCACCGGGGATGCTTGCAGGCTCGCGGAAGTCCGACGAGGGATTCCTCAGTTTTGGCGGCGTCTCGTGCAGGAGGACGAAAGGGGGATGGGGGAGGAGTGTTGGGGCAATTTATAGGCGTGGCGGGGGCTCGAAACGGGCAGGGTTAATGGGGGATTAAGAGGGAGAGTAATCTCCGGCCGTTTCCAGTAACCAGAGAGAGAGAGGAGAGAATTTCGGGGGAGAAGACGAAGCCGACAGGTGGGGTCCACCTGGCAGCGAGGGAGAGAGAGGAAGAGGGGTACCGGTTCGGGTTTCCTTCCTGGGCTGGCTCGGCCGGTTTGGGCCCCGGATCGGCCCAAGTGGGGCTGGCCTCTTCCTTTCTTCTCTTTTTTTTGTGCTGTTTCTTTTCTTATTTTCTGTTTTTCTTATTTCTTTCATAACTTTTGCAAAGATACTTCAATTCAAATCAAACTTCTTCCAGAGATTTTCAAAAGGGGTGCACATTATTCTATTTCAGTAATAAAACAAGTTTTTTTAAGTAAAAGGGGGGTATTTTCAATAAAACATTATGAACAAAGCAAGAGGGACTTGCTTGCATAAAACAAATTAAAAATAGGGTGGGAAATTATTCTTTTCAGAATTTGTGAAAATACCTAATATAGATAGTGTCTGAAATTATCTTTCAAACTTAAATTTTGAGAAAGAAAACTTTAGCAGATATAAACCTTTTAATAAATAGTCCCTATGCTAATAGCTTGCATAGGTTTTGTTATAAAAGAAGGGAAAATAATATTTTGATACTTGATCTTTCTAAAATAAGTTCTTCAAGAAGATAATAGAAAGTTTAATATATTTTTCTAATAAAGTTTTCAAATAGACTCAAAAGTTTTAAATCCCTGTGAAATTTCAATCATCTCAAGCAACACAGAGGCAAAAAATTTCCCCCAAAATTTGACAAAATCCTGGGTCGTTACAGACTACCACCCTTAAAGAAATCTCGTCCTCGAGATTGAAGGGAGGTTACAAGGTTTAGGGATCCTAATGGGATTTGGGTGCTACCACCCTTAAAGAAGATTTTGCTTGGTGGTATCTTGATGTTTCCTTAGGCACTTGCATTTTGTTCCCAGCTTGAATTCATCGTTGCGCCAGAAGCGTCGATGTTCGTCGATGTTCAGATGTGGCATTTCAGATGCTCCATCCAATTCTGGTGATAGGCAGATATCATCCATCGCGTTGTCTTCAACAAGGTATTCCACATCGTCCAAGAATGTGTATCTAGCCTTTTCTTGGTCGGTCCTCACCAAGGCCATGACAGCATACAGGCCATCACCATACTCCTTGTTGCTTTTTAGCTGATTTTCATTGCAGAATCTCAAAAGATGACCCAGTGTCAAGCACTGCATGTTTGCCCCACGAACATGATGAGACCACACATCCCAAGGAATTAGGATGGCATCTCTCTATAGTCTTCTCAGGCATTTCATAGGGGTAAACAAGGTGGACTCTGTAAGGGGTACTGGCACCTTTAAGGGTAGGAAGGTCGCCTTATAACCAGCATTGTTGATCCCATTCAAGTTACCGGAGCAAGTCGTGATACTTGCCACAGGTACCAGATGGTCCTTAAGAATTCCTTTAGCAACCGTCTTCATAGATGTTGGAAGGCGTTGGACAACTTGATCATATCTCGAAGATTGATTCCTTTTTAGGGAGAAGGGATCTGAGGGTGCTCTCATGGGTAGGAACAGGGTTCCATGGATTTGGAGAGGTGTCTCATAACATCGTAGGCCGGGATGAGGTAGACTTCGGTGGCGCTGGGCTTTGGAAACAGGTGGAATTCTCATAGTTGGTGGTGGCAGTCTCTGTTGTGACTCTCTAGAGAGGGGAGAGACCTCTTTATAGGCTCAGGGGTAGTCGAACAGGCCGTGTGGGGAGTCGAAACGAAAAGTCAGGAATTGAAGTCGAAATTGAATCATCTCGGCATTCAAGGTCCACTGAGGAAAACACTCCTGAATCGAGTAGTCGTTCCTCACCGCATTCTTACGTTTTGGCCACACTGGCACTTTACGAGGGGTGTAGTCTATTTATCCTCCTAAGGTTATGGTTTAAAGACGTCGTCCCTCGTGTAGGTATGTCTCTCTAGGTGTGTAAAACCAACATCATGAGAGCGAATAATAAGAGTAGTAGGAATGGTGATCAATCCATCCTGCACCCAAATCATTACTTCATACTTGGCTTGCAAACCTCGCATTCTAACTCTTGGTCAACCTCACTAGTTTTGCTAAAATTTTCTTGAAATGAGAACCTGTGATTCAAATTTAAGTTTTTAAAACAAATCTATCGTTCCCTAGCTAGGGTTTTGCGCAAACTCGGTCGTAAGACGTTAACTCTTGAGTTACAAATCCTTCGGCTTGCCATCTCATTGAGGAATATAGTTCATTTAACCAGGTTGTCCTTGGCTCTTACAAGTCCTTACAATATTTATTAAGGGCAGTAATGGTATACAAGCTCTTCCAAATTGGCTACATCTTGTTGTGTTTCCTCCTTGTATATTGTAGCATCCTTCAGTCATTCCACGTTACTGAGATCTTGGAGTTCCATTCCCTGAACAATTATCTGAGTAGTGTCCCTTTTGTTTGCACTTGAAACAGGTGATCATTTGGATGTCTCTTTTCATACTATCTTGCATGTTTACTTCATGATGCAGTTTTGGGCATTGGCTCGCATAATGTCCTAGCTCCTTGCATTTGAAGCACATTACCTTGCTGCTGTCCTTCTTCCTTTTTGGTCTTTCTAGGGCTAGAAGATCTCTCACTTCATTTTCTTCATATTCCACTACAGTCGGGGAGAAACATTCCCTCTCCTTCGGGCAATTCCTAGACAAGTGTCCTTCTTCTTCACATGAGTAGCAGCACTTAGTGGTATGGTTGAGTGCTATCCCCATGTCTTTATCTTCCATCTTTCTTTTGAGTCTTCCATCTTCAGGGGTCCTTTCGGGCAGTTGGCTCATTCTAACCTTAGCTTGTTGATTTATCCGCTGCACTGTGGAATACAACTTGCATTCAGCCGGAATATGATTTGTTCCTTCACATAGGAAACAAGTAACTTGGTTCATGGGACATTCTTTAACTGGGTGACTTGTATCACAGTGGGGACACTCTCCATGACAGTCCTTAGAGGTGTGTTCTACTTTTCCGCATCTCTTACAGGCTTGGCATAATATCTCGGTATTAATTTTCATTGGCCTTTCCCCATGCTCGTCTTGTGGTAGGCTATTATAGGTACTTGCCACCATCTGGGACATTATTTGTACTATTCGAGAATGATCATTTAGTACTTGCTGCACTCCTGGGGGTAGTTCTTTGTTATCGCGATTAGCCATATTCTGAGTCATCACTCGCATCATTCCTGTGTGAGCTTTGACTAACTGTTGCATTGCTATCTCCAACTGAGGGTTGTTGTGACTGTTCTGACGTTGAGGATGCATCTGTTTGGGTTTAGGACAGGTTTATGTCTTAGCATAGATAAGGGTTAGACAGAAGAGATCTAAGGATGATCCTAACCAAACATAGCAGGTCAAGAGATAACACATATCTACAAGATTAAAACAAGTATTGCAACCAGCATTTGAAAGTATAGATGATCATATCAAACATAGATCCTCAAGCACAACAAGTCAACTACAAGTTTTAGGAAAACAGGGTTCAAAAGGGTCATACCACTAGGTGGCATGACCAACCATTACAAGATCGTCGATTTATTACATAATGTGGTGGTCTCACTACTTGAACTGTGCAAGATACGCTCTAGTGTTCCCTGTCTTGCGTCGCTTCGCCACAGGGCTAGGTGGCGCCGCATGAGCCTTCTCCACAGGATCTCCCTCTACCGTGGGCTGGCAAGGCTCCAGCTTCTCAGGCTCCGCTTCTATCAGCTCTGTGGTCGACTCCTTCTTCACTTCAGTAGGTGTTGTTCCTTTCTTGGGCGGCCAAGGCTTGTACTTCATTAGGTCCTTGTGAAGGTAAATGCACTGTCCTCGAAAGCCTACAATCTGGGCCTCCTGATCCTCGACCTTACCTGTCAGCTTATCATTGGCGGCCTCAAGTGTTTTGTTCTTCTCCTTCAGCTTCTCTATCGTGCTCGCTAGTTGTTCTATCTTCTCATCCTTCTCCAGAAGCTGATACTTGGCATCATCTGTGGCATCCATCTCGTGGCGCAGCATGTCCTCCAAGTTGAAAGCATAGGATCCCATGTCCTCTAACTGCACCTCGGTCCATGGTAAATCCTCACGGCGCCCTGGAGTCCTCAAAGCCCATCCCTCGTGGTTACGCCTCCCAAACTGGTAGATGGAATTGTCCAACTCTGATATCTCCTGGACATACATACCACATATGCGGGCTAGTGCCTCCTCCATGGCCATCATGACACCAGTCTCACAACCTGGGTACATCCTCGAGTACACCACTGTCTCCGTGGGAGTACCAATGGTGCGACCCTTAATCCTGGTCTCAATCTCCCAGCGGACGACCTCGGGAACCACACAGGGTATCACTCTGCCACGAAAAGTGGGAGGTGACAGGTTCAGCATCCGAGAGAGGCGGGATAGCTGGTCACTAAACAGCTCATCGTCATCGTCATAGGGAACCTTCAGCTTGGTGAACGTCATCTAAAATTTTGAAAAGAGAACAGTGTAAGTAAAAATGAAAGTGATAAGCCTTACGAGAAAATGAAGCAAACTGAAATTAAAATGCAACAAAATTTTCAAAACACATCCTAAGCATAATGATATCCATTCGACATCATGGGTTTCCTAGTCTAGTCCAAACCTAGGGTCTCGATCCTACAGGCAATACTATGCTCTGATACCATTTTGTAACGCCCCAACCTTGAGAACAAGGTGGAACATCTGTGTTAAGTGCTATTCCCTGGATCAATGATAGCACCACAGAACAAAATGAAATATTCATTGCATAGTATCAAGATTACATCGAGGATCCAGATATAAGGTACTTAAATCTTACAATTTACACAGCGGAAATTAACAAGGTTGCAGGGAGCCTCCATCTTCATCACGTGCCACAGGCAGCCATGTTGGAATGTAAGCTCGAGATCCTAATCCTGGTTCCTTACTTGAAGTAAAACCTGCACGTTGAATATGCAGCCCCAAAAGGGGTCAGTACAATGATGTACTGGCAAATGACATATATTTGGTGGCTGTTGTGTGGACCCTATCTACATGAGTATTTGGCTAGTGGATCTCACAGGCTGATTTGCATAAAGCCAGCTTTATCCTATAGTTCATTCTCAAGGTGTTACTTTCAAAGTTTTATATTTTCAAGGGTCGAGATAACCCCCAAATAACCACATACTAGCTAGGCATGTAGCACTGGGCGAAATTCGACAAAGTCGGAACCTCAGGCACCACCACCCCTCGGAGTGTATGGTCCTTAGTTCCTACCTAGGGGTTTCTAGACAGATTTTAATAATTCAGAAACGGTGATGAGATTATTCCGTACATTCCATATCTAGAGACTCAATTGTCCATAACCGAGGACACGGCTAATCGATTAGATTTAAACACCTTGCAAGGGTTGTGCACTTTCACCTTACGATTCATTTTATGCCCATACATAAAATGAAACGAGACCTTTTAGAAGGAGAGGACAACTAACTTGGCAAGCACCGCTCCCAATCTATAATTTGACTACCACCACTTCTTGTCGACAAGTTGCACTCCCACATTCTAATCAGTCAAGACAGAGCCCATAATGTCATAAGGCTGCACTGGAAGTACACTAAGCATGGAAGACATAGCCATCTCTTTGTTCCTGGGTGGCAAACCACAAGTGTACGCCCAGGCAGCAACTACACAAGGTGTAGCCCCAGGTCGCCACTCAACATCACCTCCATCATCAAACCAATCCACCCAGGTGTTTCATTTTAGTTGAAGTTCTTAAGTTGTTCACAAAACTCTTTTCTAGTGATCTTAGCTTGGCATCAGTATTTTCAAAGTGTTTAGCATCCTAACAGGTGGGGTTTGAGGGATTGCTACACACTACTAGGATCTAAGCATTTGATAAAACGGTTGAGTAAAGCGCCTATCATGCATACTACAAAAGGTGGATATACTAATGCATAAGTAAAGTGGGTAGGGAACATGTGTGTCACTTGCCTTTTTGAGGAATACGATCTTTCCACTTCTCTCAACTAAGCACGTAGTTCTTCGCAAAACTATAGCACAAGAAATAGCATAACATAAACACACCATACAAACATGATCAAACAAATCAAACAATTGAAAGGTGTGTGTTTAACAAATTGATTTATTGAGGTGTTATAACATGCATGATATGGTAAAGGATCATGATTTGTGAGATATGGATTTGAGAGCTAGCTGGGGAAGATCAATATGATTTGAGAGAAAAATAGATTAGGCATTATATATTTGATGAAGTTTTATGTTTTATCAAAGCATAAGGGTTTTAGGAATCGCTCGTGTAAAATAAATTACACAAGAGTTAATTTGTGCAACTACAACACTATTGAGTAGATGTGACAGCAATTACTCTTAATAGCATCTGTTGCACTTAGGAACTGGGCTAGGTTTTGAGAATGCTTGAATTACTCAATTAGCACATTTGCAAGTTGAATAGTTCAATACATGTGAACCAAACTAAGTAAGCATTGGATTGGGTATGAATGATTGATATTTGAGGACATGGCTCAAATGGTTCATTGATCAACATGGCGTATAATACATACTATGGTATGGGTTATAACAACTCCACATTAATAGAACCTAAGTTTGAGATGAATTCATATTTCTACTCAAGTAGCACAATTGCAATTTGAATATAAATATGAATTAGACAAAATATAATGAGTGAGATCTTTATGCTTTATCAAAGCATTTTGAATCTTGGAATATCTCATGTGGGTAAATTACATAAGAGACAAAATAGTGTAATAGCAATACTATTGAATAAGTGTGACAACACTTATTCTTAAATAGTATATATTATACACTTAAGCAATGGGCTAGGATTCATGAATCATTGAGTTACTCAATTAACTCATTTGTTAATTGAATAGTTCTACACATGAAATCAGGATCAGGTGGACAGATGATTGAGTATGGGTAGATAACATGTGATATTATGGTTTAAGGTTTCTATGGGTACATGGAGTAGTGGATATGTGCTAAGAGGGATTTGACCAACACCACAAGGATAGCAAGAATAAAAATCCTATGACTGAGGTGCATCACACTCTACTCAAATGACACTACTGTAGTTTGAATATGTGTGAGCTAGGCAAGATAGGTATAAGTAGATATGATCTTGATCAAGATGTTATTTAGATAACAGTGATGACTAGGTATGATTATAAGATTTGCTATGGTAGAAGGAATCCTTACTAAAAGAAATAGACTTAATCTACATAGGAACTACTCAAACTCTCATATTAGAATTTGAATAATTAGGATATGGTTCAAGAAAATTAAGATGTGACACTAATGGATATCTTGCAGTAATACAAAGTCACTGCAGTTGGATTCACTCCAAAATAAGTTATAGAAATGGAATTATCACCTAAATGGTGATTTGGACAAATTTGGATGCACAAAGTGTGTGCACGTATCAAATTTGATATTTCTTGATCCTATGGTATTCTACAAGTTGAGAGGAATCCAAAGACTACAAATTTGTAATTTTTGGACATCCAGAACTAAAGATATGAATTAATCATGTTAACAGAGAGTTTGATCCCAATTTGAAGACAGTTTCAAATTGAACCCATAAAATATAGGATATTATTGTACTACTGGATTCTAGAAGTCTCAAGGATTCCAACGGTATCTTATTTGCAAATTTTGGACTTACAGAATATTTTATATTGATTTTACAAGATCTGGGCTAAATCTGTGATTTGAAATTCTATTTGATTTCTGTTTGAGTCGGGAGACGACACGCGGCGTGTTCTTACTCGCCCGTACCGGTTCGGGAGGATTAGCATTCTGGGGCGTTGGATCTTATGGGATCTGGACGGCTCAGATCTGGCTATACCGATTCGGGTAAGTGAACTAACGTGGACCGTGAGATCCAGATCTAAGGGTTGGGAGAGAGATCCTGTGAGCTCACCGGGATTTGGTCAACGCCGGCGACGAGGCGGCACGGGAGTTGATGTCCGGCAATTTTCTGACGGTTCCCGTGGAGATGGAGTGCACGACGGGATCCGGAGGAGTGCGGTGACCTCACGGGCGTGGTCGGTGTTGCTGATCACGTCCAGAGGCGAGGCGGAGGGGTGACTGGAGAGAGCGTGGGCGGTAGGAGCTTCGGGTGTGGGTCTCCGTCGGTGTCTGGGTGCACAATAACACAGGAGGTGAGTTCCAAGAGGTGCGCCAGATAAAGTAGAAGAGGATAGGAGAAGAGAGAGGGGCTCGGGCTCACCAGAGTTGCCGAATTTCACCGGGGATGCTTGCAGGCTCGCGGAAGTCCGATGAGGGATTCCTCGGTTTTGGCGGCGTCTCATGCAGGAGGACGAAAGGGGGATGGGGGAGGAATGTTGGGGCAATTTATAGGCGTGGCGGGGGCTCGAAACGGGCAGGGTTAATGGGGGATTAAGAGGGAGAGTAATCTCCGGCCGTTTCCAGTAACCAGAGAGAGAGAGGAGAGAATTTCGGGGGAGAAGGCAAAGCCGACAGGTGGGGTCCACCTGGCAGCGAGGGAGAGAGAGGAAGAGGGGTACCGGTTCGGGTTTCCTTCCTGGGCTGGCTCGGCCGGTTTGGGCCCCGGATCGGCCCAAGTGGGGCTGGCCTCTTCCTTTCTTCTCTTTTTTTTGTGCTGTTTCTTTTCTTATTTTCTGTTTTTCTTATTTCTTTCATAACTTTTGCAAAGATACTTCAATTCAAATCAAACTTCTTCCAGAGATTTTCAAAAGGGGTGCACATTATTCTATTTCAGTAATAAAACAAGTTTTTTTAAGTAAAAGGGGGGTATTTTCAATAAAACATTATGAACAAAGCAAGAGGGACTTGCTTGCATAAAACAAATTAGAAATAGGGTGGGAAATTATTCTTTTCAGAATTTGTGAAAATACCTAATATAGATAGTGTCTGAAATTATCTTTCAAACTTAAATTTTGAGAAAGAAAACTTTAGCAGATATAAACATTTTAATAAATAGTCCCTATGCTAATAGCTTGCATAGGTTTTGTTATAAAAGAAGGGAAAATAATATTTTGATACTTGATCTTTCTAAAATAAGTTCTTCAAGAAGATAATAGAAAGTTTAATATATTTTTCTAATAAAGTTTTCAAATAGACTCAAAAGTTTTAAATCCCTGTGAAATTTCAATCATCTCAAGCAACACAGAGGCAAAAAATTTCCCCCAAAATTTGACAAAATCCTGGGTCGTTACAAAATATATGTGTATCATTGAGAACCGCCAATGGGGTACCTCCGTGCCCGATGACATGGAACAAGCCCACACCAAAATGACAGGACAAGCAGACAATGAACACCTCGACATCTCTTTTATTTGCTATATTGTTTAGCTTTTTATTATGAGATGCGTCATCGAATGTTCACCATGGGTATGCTGCAAATTTCCACCATGAATTATGCATGGCTTAGATTGGCGGCCCGGCATTTCCCTAACACATATACAAACTCCATGATCCCTACAAGATTCCCAATTCATTTCACATCGCGGGCATCCATAAACAAAAGATCACGATATCAACTCAAAAAGAAGTGCAATGTTGAAAGCTTGCCCATGACTGCATGGCTGGGCTAGTCTCCAACTTACAACTTGCAAGCATAACAACTCAACATAAGAGACCACAATGTCAAATTTTTAAGAACAGGAAAAAGTAAAGTGTGCCTTCCGGTTCGTGAGAGCTTTACTGACCGAATTTTGCATAACACTGGTAAGAGTTTAATTTGAAGAGAATATAAAAGCAAGTCAAATTTACTTGAAATAGCAAATTGCTAGTAGGTATGTATGGTGGACACTTTGAAAAACTTTGGCTTTTAGGAGTTGGATGCACGAGTAGAGCTCATACTCAGTACAAGGTGAGGGCTAGCAAAAGACTGGGAGCGACCAACTAAGAGAGCAATAATGGCTATAATCATGCAAAGCGACAAAGCGACATTAAAAGAAGCATAAGATGGCATCAAAAGTCAAAAACTAAATGATCATGAAGGCTATTGGCGACTTTGTAAGAGTCTAACATGTGTGAGCATGCGCCAAGTCAACCCAAATAAAGCATCAAGGAGAAAACCAAAATAATGCTTCCATACAATAAAAACAACGCATGATTTTTTCAAAGGCTCATTAAGCAATCTCAGTTATTTGAGACAAGTCATGCTACAGCAAAACCACTAAGCATACTATCAAAAAGACATCAAGCATTACATGAAAAATCCTAAGCCGCAGTCTACACAAGCTCCTTCTTGTACCACTATTTTGCACAAAGCTTTTTCTCTTTTCCAACACCATTTGAAATTTTTAAAGACACCTCTTTTGATGAAAACCAATGAAGATCAGAGGAAAAAATACACCTTGATGAAAAGATATGACAAGATCTGAATGCAAATCAAGGCGAAAACGAAAACCAAAAGCAGTAGCAGAAAAAGGTAGAACGCTCGATTTTTAATAAGAGTGAAAACTAGAGCGTTCTTTGCAAATGAAAACGAGTACATCTCCTCCAAAGGAAATTTGTTGGGGTCCAACCATTTATTGCAGCAAACAAACAAACTAAACCAACTAAGAAAACTAAAACAACTGACGCTCCAAGAAAAACACATAGTGCATGAAGCAATAAAAATATAGTGTTTTGAAAGGTGACCTGATTTTTGCCGATGAAGAAGGGGTGCCTCGGGGGCATCCCCAAGGTTTGACGCTTGTACTTCTTGGATATTTCTTGGGGTGCTGCATGGGCATCCCCAAGCTTGAGCTTTTGTCCATTCTTCAACTCATCTCATCATTCTCCAATCCCTACACTTGAAAACTTCCTTCATACAAAACTAAACACAATTCTATTAGCAACATTAGTGTAAGCATAAAATATATTCAACCTCTTTTAGCTTCAGGTTTCAACCCAAAACCACCACATATAAAGTATATACTACTGTAGCAACTTCCACAAGAGTTCCATGATCAAAAAGAACTCAAAAGAAAGCGATAAAGTGGCAAAAACAAATATTGGCAGAAATCTGTCAAAACTGAACAGCTGCCAAAGGACGAATTTTTTAGGGATTTTCTGTTGCTCAAATCAAAAAGTATTCAACTAAGAAAAGTTTGGATATAACCTGGGGCATATTAACAAGAAATCGCAGGTCCAAAAGATAAACAGAGAATTTTCACGAATTTTTACGGTGCAGCACCAAAAACAGTTTCAGGACAGCAACATCCCCAAATCTTTACCTCACTCAAATTAGAGGCTTCTCTTGGCACAAAAACGAAATAAACAAGATAAGGAGCGGTCATTACAGTACTAATGATTTCCAAGACTCAAATAAAAGAAAAAGTACTGTAAAGAAAACATTGGGTTATCTCCCAAGAGTGCTTTTCTTTAACGCCTTTGAGCTAGGCGCAGAAAAGTACGAATCAAGTAATATCAAGAGATGAAGCATCAAGCTCATAATTTGCTCTAAGAATAGAGTCAAAAAGCAATTTCTTTCTTTTCCTAGGGAAGTGTTCCATACCTTTCTTTAGTGGGAATTGATACTTGATAGTGCCTTCCCTCATATTAATAATAGCACCTACAGTTCGAAGAAAAGGTCTTCCCAAAATAATAGGACATGAAGCATGGCATTCAACGTCCATAACAAGAAAATCAACAGGAACAAGGTTATTGTTAACCACAATAAGAACATCATTAATCCTTCCCAAAGGTTTCTTCTTAGCAACATCAGCAATAGGAACATCAAAATAACATTTTTCAAGCGGTGGTAAATCAAGCATGTCATAAATCTTCCAAGGCATGATAGAAATACTAGCACCTAGATCACATAAAGCATGGCAATCATAACCATTAACATGCATATCAATGATGGGTTCCCAACCATCTTCTAACTTCTTGGGAAACAAAGCTTTTTGCTTCAACTTTTCATCCCTCATCTTTATGAGAGCATTGGTAATATGCTTAGTAAAAGCAATATTTAAAGAACTAGCATTGGGAGTCAAAGCAAGCTTTTGCAAGAACAAAATTACTTCAGATATATTGCAGCCATCAACATCAAAATCATTAAAAGAAATAGAACTATCATCTCCCACACTCCGAAAAATTTCAGCACTCTTTTGAGAAAAAGTTTTAGCAATTTTAGGCTTTTTAACACAAGGAGTGGGAGTTTTCTCTACACCAGTCAAAGTAAGAGGATTGCTATCAGTAGGAGCAACATCATTAGAGGTAGTAATAGTACATACCTTCATCTCTCTAGCCATCTCATCTTCTCTTTCCCACCTGGCATGCAATTCCGCTAACAATCTAATATTTTCATCAATTCCAACTTGGGTAGCGTTAGCGGTAGCAACAATATTGCTCACTTTCACATCATTAGGAAACACTTTTAATTTCAGAATTTCAACATCATGAGCAAGGCTATCAACTTTAGAAGCAAGAATATCAATTTTGCCTAACTTTTCCTCAACAGACTTGTTAAAAGCAGTTTGCTTACCGATGAAGTCCTTAAGCATTACCTCAAGCTCGGAGGGCGCGGCCCTAGTGTTGTTGTAGGAATTACCATAAGAGTTACCATAACCATTACCATTGGTAGAAGGATACGGCCTATAATTGTTACTAGCAAAATTGTTCCTATAAGCATTGTTGTTAAAATTGTTGTTTCTAATGAAATTCACATCAACTTGCTCTTCTTGAGCAACCAGAGAGGCCAAAGGAACATTATTAGGATCAACATGAGTCCTATCATTAGCAAGCATAGCCATAATGGTATCAATCTTATCATTCAAGGAAGAGGTTTCCTCAACAGAATTTACCTTCTTACCTTGTGGAGCTCTCTCGGTGTGCCATTCAGAATAATTTACCATCATGTTGTCGAGTAGCTTTGATGCGGCGCCCAATGTGAGGGACATAAAAGTGCCTCCAGCAGCTGAATCAAGTAGGTTCCTTGAAGAAAAATTCAGTCCTGCATAAAAAGTTTGGATAATCATCCAAGTAGTCAGTCCATGAGTGGGGCAATTCTTTATCATAGATTTCATTCTTTCCCAAGCTTGAGCAACATGTTCATTATCAAACTGAGTAAACTTCATAATATTGCTACGCAAAGCTATAATCTTAGCAGGAGGATAGTATCTACCAATAAAAGCATCCTTACACTTAGCCCATGAATCAATACTATTCTTAGTCAAAGACAGCAACCAATCTTTAGCCTTTCCTCTCAAAGAAAAAGGAAACAACTTGAGCTTAATAATATCACTATCAACATCCTTATATTTCTGCATCTCACATAGCTTAACAAAATTGTTGAGATGAGCTGCAGCATCTTCAGTACTAGCACCAGAAAATTGCTCTTTCATAACAAGGTTCAATAAAGCAGGCTTAATCTCATAAAAGTTCGCAGCAGGAATAGGTGGTGCAATAGGAGTGTAGATAAAATCACTATTGTTTGTGCTAGTGAAGTCACACAACTTGGTGTTTTCAGGATTGGCCATTTCAGCAAAATGAAAGTAAACAAGTAAAAACAGCTACCAAGGATTCTATTTTTTTTGGGTTTTTGATAAAAAGCAATGCAGGTAAAATAAAATAAAATAAAGCAAAACAAATAACAAAGTAAAGAATATGTGTGCGAAGAACTCCCCTCACAGAAGTCTTCTCTTCTCCCCGGCAACGGTGCCAGAAAAAGAGCTGCTACTTGGTGATGGCGCCAGAAAAGAGCTGTGGCGTGGAGTTGATGTGGGAGCAGTAAGTCCTTGTGCATGGTGATGACCAGCCCGTTGGGAACCCCAAGAGGAAGGTATGATGAGTGTAGCGGCAAGTTTTCCCTCAGTTAAGAAACCAAAGTTTATCGAACAGGAGAGGAGAGACGGTGACGACTGAAGGTGTTATGGAACCTGCACACACACAAACAAATACTTTGTTCCCAACTTGCGATGAGGTTGTCAATCTCACCGGTTTGCTTGAAACAAAGGTTATGAGTGTATCGAGTGGAAAACAGTAAAGTATGCGAATAAAGTAAACAGTGCGGGAAAAATAAACAGGTGATAGCAATATGATTAAAATAGGACCGGGGTCCATAGTTCACTAGTGGTGTCTCTCCATAGATAAAATAACATGCTGGATAAACAAATTACAGTTGGGCAATTGATAGAATAAAGATAACGTGATATGTCAAGAAGATCACTATGAGATTTACTCTGGGCATTACAACAAAATACATAGACCGCCATCCAACTGCATCTATGACTAATAATCCACTCCCGGGGATATCAATCCGAACACCCTAGAAGTATTAAGTTGCGAACAACAGATAATTGCATTAAGCAAAGTGTGTAATGTAAACAAAGCATATGCCCTTGAGCATATGAATGTTGTTTTCTCCCTAGTAGCAACAGCACATCTACCACCTTAGAGGTTTCTGTCACTCCCCCAGGTGAAATAGAGGCATGAACCCACTATCGAGCATAAATACCCCCTCTTGGAGTCACTAGCAACTACTCGGCCAAGATAGCTACTAACAACGGAGAGCATGCAAGATCATAAACAACATAGAGATAACAAAAGATATAATTCAGTACAGCAACTTAATCATAAACACCAATATTCATTGGATCCCAACAAACCAACATCATAGAATTACATAACGGTGATCTCAATCATGTAGGGCAGCTCATGAGATCTAAACATGAAGCACATGGTGGAGAAGACAACCATCTAGCTACTGCTATGGACCCATAGTCCAAGGTAGACTACTCACTCATTGCTCCGGAGGCAATCATGGCGATGAAGAAGACCTCCGGTGGCGATTCCCCTCTCCGGCAGGGTGCCGGGAAGAGCTTCTGGACCCTCCCGATCTTCGGGTCGACGGCGGCGGCGGATCGCGATGTGTTCTGGAAAACTGATCGGGTACTTAGGTTTTTTCCGTCGGGGGGTCTTTATAGGCGAAGGGGCATCGTCAGAGGTGGAGCCAGGCTCCCTCACACAGGGGTGGCGCGGCCAGGGGCCTGGCCACGCCGGCCCTGTGTGTGGGGCCCTGGTGGCCCCTCTCCGTCTCTCCTTCAGATGTCTGGAAGCTTCCGGGGGAAATAAGACTTCAGGAACTTGTTTTGTCCAATTCCGAGAATATTTCCTGTGTATCACTTCTGAAACACAAAAATAGCAGAAAATAGGAAACTGGCACTGTGGCGCTTCGTTAATAGGTTAGTTCCGGAAAATGCATAAAAGTGCCACTAAGTGTAACGAAACAATAGGCAAATGGTGTAAAAACAAGCATGGAGCATCAAAAATTATAGATACGTTTGAGACGTATCAGAGCTCCACAAGGTAAGAAGGTAAATTCTGTTGAGGAAACCTCTTCCTTGAATGATAAGATTGATACCATTATGGCTATGCTTGCTAATGATAGGACCCATGTTGATCCTAATAATGTTCCTTTGGCCTCTCTGGTTGCTCAAGAAGAGCATGTTGATGTGAATTTCATTAGAAACAATAATTTTAACAACAATGCTTATAGGAACAATTTTTCTAGTAACAATTATAGGCCGTATCCTTCTACCAATGGTAATGGTTATGGTAACTCTTATGGTAATTCCTACAACAACACTAGGGCCGCGCCCTCTGAGCTTGAGGTAATGCTCAAGGACTTCATCGGTAAGCAAACTGCTTTTAACAAGTCTGTTGAGGAAAAGTTAGGCAAAATTGATATTCTTGCTTCTAAAGTTGATAGCCTTGCTCATGATGTTGAAATTCTGAAATTAAAAGTGTTGCCTAATGGTGTGAAAGAGAACAATGTTTTTGCTACCGCTAATGCTATCCAAGTTGGAATTGATGAAAATATTAGATTGTTAGCGGAATTGCATGCCAGGTGGGAAAGAGAAGATGAGATGGCTAGAGAGATGAAGGTATGTACCATTACTACCTCTAATGATGTTGCTCCTACTGATAACAATCCTCTTACTTTGATTGGTGTAGAGAAAACTCCCGCTCCTTGTGTTAAAAAGCCTAAAACTGCCAAAACTTTTTCTCAAAAGAGTGCTGAAATTTTTCGGAGTGTGGGAGATGATAGCTCTATTTCTTTTAATGATTTTGATGTTTATGGCTGCAATATATCTGAAGTAATTTTGTTCTTACAAAAGCTTGCTTTGACTCCCAATTCTAGTTCTTTAAATATTGTTTTTACTAAGCATATTACCAATGCTCTCATAAAGATTAGGGATGAAAAGTTGAAGCAAAAAGCTTCTGTTCCCAAGAAGTTAGATGATGGTTGGGAACCCATCATTGATATGCATGTTAATGGCTATGATTGCCATGCTTTATGTGATCTAGGTGCTAGTATTTCTATCATGCCTAGAAAGATTTATGACATGCTTGATTTACCACCGCTTGAAAAATGTTATTTTGATGTTCCTATTGCTGATGTTGCTAAGAAGAAACCTTTGGGAAGGATTAATGACGTTCTTATTGTGGTTAACAATAACCTTGTTCCCGTTGATTTTCTTGTTATGGACGTTGAATGCCATGCTTCATGTCCTATTATTTTGGGAAGACCCTTTCTTCGAACTGTAGGTGCTATCATTGATATGAGGGAAGGCACTATCAAATATCAATTCCCACTTAATAAAGGTATGGAACACTTCCCTAGGAAAAGAAAAAAATTACTTTTTGACTCTATTCTTAGAGCAAATTATGAGCTTGATGCTTCATCATCTGATATTACTTGATTCGCAATTTTCTGCGCCTAGCTCAAAGGCGTTAAAGAAAAGCACTCTTGGGAGATAACCCAATGTTTTCTTTTCAGTACTTTTTCTTTTATCTGAGTCTTGGAAGTCATTACTACTGTAATGACCGCTCCTTATCTTGTTTATTTCGTTTTTGTGCCAAGAAAAGACTCTAATTTGAGTGAGGTAAAGATTTGGGGATGTTGCTGTCCTGAAACTGTTTTCGGTGCTGCACCGTAAAAATTTGTGAAAATTCTCTGTTTATCTTTTGGACCTGAGATTTCTTGTTCATATGACCCAGGTTATATCCAAACTTTTCTTAGTTGAACACTTTTTGATTTGAGCAACAGAAAATCCCTCAAAAATTCGACCTTTGTCAGCTGTTCAGTTTTGACAGATTTCTGCCAATATTTGTGTCTGCCACTTTATCGCTTTCTTTTGAGTTCTTTTGATCACGGAACTTTTGGGGAGGTTGCTACAGTAGTATATGCTATATATGTGGTGGTTTTGAGTTGAAACCTGAAGCAAATAGAGGATTGATTATATGTTATGCTTGCACTAATGTTGCTAATAGAATTGTGTTTAGTTTTGTATAAAGGAAGTTTTCAAGTGTAGAGATTGGAGAATGATGAGATGAGTTGAAGAATGGACAAAAGCTCAAGCTTGGGGATGCCCATGCATCACCCCAAGACATATCCAAGAAGTACAAGCGTCAAAGCTTGGTGATGCCCCCGAGGCACCCCTTCTTCATCGGCAAAAATCAGGTCACCTTTCAAAACACTATATTTTTATTGCTTCATGCACTATGTGTTTTTCTTGGAGCGTCAGTTGTTTTAGTTTTCTTAGTTGGTTTTGTTTGTTTGTTTCCTGCAATAAATGGTTGGAACCCAACAAATTTTCTTAGGAGGAGATGTACTTGTTTTCATTTGCAAAGAACGCTCAGTTTTTCACTCTTATCGTTCATCGATGCGTTCTTCTTTTTCTGCTACTACTTTTGGTTTTCGTTTTCGCCTTGATTTGCGTTCAGATCTTGTCATATCTTTTCATCAAGGTGTATTTTTTCCTCTGATATTTATTGGTTTTCATCAAAAGAGGTGTTTATAAAAATTTCAAATGGTGTTGGAAAAGAGAAAAAGCCTTGTGCAAAATAGTGGTACAAGAAGGAGCTTGTGTAGACTGCTGCTTAGGCTTTTTCATGTCATGCTTGATGTCTTTTTGATAGTATGCTTAGTGGTTTTGCTGTAGCATGACTTGTCTTAAATAACTGAGATTGCTTAATGAGCCTTTGAAAAAATCATGCGTTGTTTTTATTGTATGGAAGCATTATTTTGGTTTTCTCCTTGATGCTTTATTTGGGTTGACTTGGCGCATGCTCACACATGTTAGACTCTCAAAAAGTCACCAATAGCCTTCATGATCATTTAGTTTTTGACTTTTGATGCCATCTTATGCTTCTTTTAATGTCGCTTTGTCGCTTTGCATGATTATGGCCATTATTGCTCTCTTAGTTGGTCGCTCCCAGTCTTTTGCTAGCCCTCGCCTTGTACTGAGTATGAGCTCTACTCGTGCATCCAACTCCTAAAAGCCAAAGTTTTCCAAAGTGTCCACCATACATACCTACTAGCAATTTGCTATTCCAAGTAAATTTGACTTGCTTTTATTTTCTCTTCAAATTAAACTCTTACTAGTGTTATGCGAAATTCGGTCAGTAAAGCTCTCACGAACCGGACGGCACACTTTACCTTTTTCCTGTTCTTAAAAATTTGACATTGTGGTCTCTTATGTTGAGTTGTTATGCTTGCAAGTTGTAAGTTGGATTCTAGCCCAGCCATGCTGTCATGGGGCAAGCTTTCAACATTGCACTTCTTTTTTGAGTTGATATCGTGATCTTTTGTTTATGGATGCCCGCGGTGTGAAATGAATTGGGAATCTTGTAGGGATCATGGAGTTTGTATATGTGTTAGGGAAACGCCGGGCCGCCAATCTAAGCCATGCATAATTCATGGTGGAAATTTGCAGCATACCCATGGTGAACATTCGACGACGCATCTCACAATAAAAAGCTAAACAAAAGGCAAATAAAAGAGATGTCGAGGTGTTCATTGTCTGCTTGTCCTGTCATTTTGGTGTGGGCTTGTTCCATGTCATCGGGCACGGAGGTACCCCATTGGCAGTTCTCAATGATATGCATATACTTACAATGACAAGAGCCTTGCTTGGGACTCTAAGTAAAGTAGCATGAGGTTTGGGTACTCGTATTCACGGGGCACGAGGTTTTCAACTTATGATTTGTCAAGCATATGCATCATAATTGTTCTCGCATTAACTTTAACCATTCAAGATGCTTATGATGGGGGCAATGAGAGCTCAAAGCCGATAAGTACCATAATTTTTGAAGGTTATAAAACTTGCAATCACTGCTTCCCTCTGCGAAGGGCCTTTCTTTTACTTTTATGTTGAGTCACCACCTTCTTTCTTTATGCACCATTAAGAGAGCATAGTTGTCATTCTTAGTGTGATATGCATTGTCCCAAAGTTCATTGATTGATTCATATTGTTGGTTTCACTTGTTCTTAAATTATTTGTATCTAGTCGCCCTCTTAAACTTGAAGGTGTCCTATGCATTTATGTTTTGCTCTCTTTGAAGGACAAGCTGAAAACCATTTGTATGTTTTTCCTTATGATTTGAACACACGTTTGACTTTCATTGTTTCATTTTCATGATCTTTTGTTTGTGTTCATTTGCATGTTTACAACATGGTTGCTAAGTTCTTATTGTTATGATTATATCTTCATGCCCATGTTTTAAGTTCTATTGATCCCAGCTCACCAATGCTTACATATATGATCAAGATTGTGTAGGTGCATGTCACCTCAAAAATTATTCTTTTGTTATCACTTACCTACTCGAGGACGAGCAGGAGTTAAGCTTGGGGATGCTTGATATGTCTCAAACGTATCTATAATTTTTGATGCTCCATGCTTGTTTTTACACCATTTGCCTATTGTTTCGTTACACTTAGTGGCATTTTTATGCATTTTCCGGAACTAACCTATTAACGAAGTGCCACAGTGCCAGTTCCCTGTTTTCTGCTGTTTTTGTGTTCCAGAGTGATACACAGGAAATATTCTCGGAATTGGATGAAACAAGTTCCTGAAGTCTTATTTTATCCGGAAGCTTCCTGAGATCCGAAGGAGAGTAGGAGGCGAGGGACCAGGGGCCCACACACATAGGTGGCGAGGCCAGCCCCTGGCCCGCGCCACCCCCGTGTGTGCCCGCCTGGCCCCTCCTCTGACATCGCCCCTTCGCTTATAAAGACCCCCCGACGGAAAAAACCTAAGTACCCGATCAGTTTTCCAGAACACATCGCGATTCACCGCCGCCGTCGACCCGAAGATCGGGAGGGTCCAGAAGCTTTTCCCGACACCCTGCCGGAGAGGGGAATCGCCACCGGAGGTCTTCTTCATCACCATGCTTGCCTCCGGAGCGATGAGTGAGTAGTCTACCTTGGACTATGGGTCCATAGCAGTAGCTAGATGGTTGTCTTCTCCACCATGTGCTTCATGTTTAGATCTCATGAGCTGCCCTACATGATTGAGATCACCGTTATGTAATTCTACATGTTTGGTTTGTTGGGATCCGATGAATATTGGTGTTTATGATTAAGTTGCTGTACTGAATTATATCTTTTGTTATCTCTATGTTGTTTATGATCTTGCATGCTCTCCGTTGTTAGTAGCTATCTTGGCCGAGTAGTTGCTAGTGACTCCAAGAGGGGGTATTTATGCTCGATAGTGGGTTCATGCCTCTATTTCACCTGGGGGAGTGACAGAAACCTCTAAGGTGGTAGATGTGCTGTTGCTACTAGGGAGAAAACAACATTCATATGCTCAAGGGCATATGCTTTGTTTACATTACACACTTTGCTTAATGCAATTATCTGTTGTTCGCAACTTAATACTTCTAGGATGTTCGGATTGATATCCCAGGGAGTGGATTATTAGTCATAGATACAGTTGGATGGCGGTCTATGTATTTTGTTGTAATACCCAGAGTAAATCTCATAGTGATCTTCTTGACATATCACGTTATCTTTATTCTATCAATTGCCCAACTATAATTTGTTTACCCAGCATGTGTTATTTTATCTATGGAGAGACACCACTAGTGAACTGTGGACCCCGGTCCTATTTCCATCATATTGCTATCACCTGTTTACTTTACTCGTACTGTTTACTTTACTCGCATACTATATTGATTTCCACTCGATACACTCATAACCTTTGTTTCAAGCAAACCGGTGAGATTGACAACCTCATCGCAAGTTGGGAACAAAGTATTTGTTTGTGTGTGTGCAGGTTCCACAACACCTTCAGTCGTCATTGTCTCTCCTCTCCTGTTCGATAAACCTTGGTTTCTTAAACTGAGGGAAAACTTGCTGATACACTCATCATACCTTCCTCTTGGGGTTCTCAATGGGCTGGTTATTCACCACGCACAAGGACAGTCTGCTCCATACCATCAAACGTAGCAGGGGGTTCAATGCCTCCAAGGCATTTCAGGTCACCATATGTATTAAATGCGCCAATTTATGGCAAACATCAAATATGATAGCTCATTTTGTGAAGGTTTTGTTGTGATGTTTGCAATTTTCCAAGTTTAATATTTTTCCTTACAACTATAACACATAATATGACACCACGCGAAGGTTTCACATTTTTGGATTATTTTTTAAATTCTCATACCTATTTGAAATTATATTCAAAATGGTGGGCATGAAGATTCATAGCCCGGGGTTGAGTCTCCATAAATTATATTCAAAACGGTGGGCAAACACGCACGCACATAAACACATACATTGCAAGATCTAGAAAATACACATAAATTAAACTGCGACGAACAGAAAATACACATTGCGATGAACAGAAAATAAAACTAGAAACTAGGAAATAAAGCTACGTTCTACGCTTCATCGTCATCCGAGGAGGTGTCCTCGGACTGCGTCCAGAGGTCGTCCCACCTTGGATTGTCGTCGTCGATGGTCTGCGGCCTCGCGAGCTGCGCGTTGATGAATGCTTTGCGCCGGTGGCGATCTGCCCGGTAGGCCCATCGCTCGGCCCTCCTCGACCTATAGAACTCCAGCTCAGCCTGCACATCCTGCGGGAACTCGCGGCACCACGCGGCCATGGCGCGCTCGTCGTGCTCGGCGATGAGCAGGCGGCGCTGTGCCTCGCGATGAAGGTGGCGGTCCTCCTCCGTGACGAGGTGCGGCTGTGGCGCGAGGAACTGCGCTTCCTCGAGGGACTCCGCCTCGGGGAAGTTCATATGCCGGCGTGGGCGCCCGAGGCGCCATGCCGCCGCGTCATACACGCGTGCCACCTCCTCCGACGAGTTGTAGGTGCCGAGCGTGAGGCAGAAGCTGGCGGTGCGAATCTCGGCATAGAAGAGCCCGTTTGGGCGTGGGCGCACGCCCTTGAAGCCGGAGGCACTGCGCCGGCGAGGCGGCATGGCGGCGCTAGGCAGGGTGCGTGGCAGTTGGGCGCGGTGCGCATGAGGAAGGGGGAGAGGGGAATGTTCTGGGCGCGCGTGTGGCAATTGGGCACGCGCGACGCGCGGCTTTTGTAGCGCACGCTCTACGGCGTGGGTAACCTTTAGTCCCGGCTGGTGGATGCAACCGAGACTAAAGATGTCGGCAGGATAAGGACACGTGGGTAACCTTTAGTCCCGACTGGTGGATGCAACCGAGACTAAAGATGTTGGCAGGATAAGGACGTGTGGGTAACCTTTAGTCCCGGCTAGTGGGTGCAACCGAGACTAAAGATGTCGGCATGATAAGGATGCGTGGGTGGATGCACTGCTCGATGAGGTAAAACATGTAGCGTACGACACCCCTGTCAGAGGAACAAGACAAAGTAGAAGCGGCGCCGTGCCTATAAAAGGAGCATCGCCATGGCAAGCAGCTCAACAAGCCCGTGAAAGACTCCATCTCCTCTAACAGTGTTGGGGAAAGGGTTGGGAAATCTCCCGTGGTGGAGCTTCTCGAAGATGTCGTTGGTGCTCACGCCCTACGGCATCTTCAGAAGCTCCGCCTCAGAAAAATTTCCGTGTAAGCCCGTGAAAGACTCCATCTCCTCTAATAGTGTTGAGGAAAGGGTTGGGAAATTTCCCGTGGCGGAGCTTCTCAAAGATGTCGTTGGTGCTCACGCCCTACGGCATCTTCGGAAGCTCCGCCTCGGAAAAATTTCCCTGCAAGCCCGTGAAAGACTCCATCTCCTCTAACAGTGTTGGGGAAAGGGTTGGAAAATCTCCCATGGCAGAGCTTCTCGAAGATGTCGTTGGTGCTCACGCCCTATGGCATCTTGGGAAGCTCTGCCTCGAAATAATTTCTGTGTAAGCCCGTGAAAGACTCCATCTCCTCTAACAGTGTTGAGGAAAGGGTTGGGAAATCTCCCGTGGCGGAGCTTCTCGAAGATGTCGTTGGTGCTCACGCCCTACGGCATCTTTGGAAGCTCCGCCTCGGAAAAATTTCCGTGTAAGCCCGTGAAAGACTAGGTCCATCTCCTCTAACAGTGTTGGGGAAAGGGTTGGGAAATCTCCCGTGGCGGAGCTTCTCGAAGATGTCGTTGGTGCTCATGCCCTACGGCATCTTTGGAAGCTCTGCCTCGGAAAAATTTCCCTACGAGCCCGTGAAAGACTCCATCTCCTCTAACAGTGTTGGGGAAAGGGTTGAGAAATCTCCCGTGGCGGAGCTTCTCGAAGATGTCGTTGGTACTCACGCCCTACGACATCTAGAAACGACGGGCATGAAGATTCATAGCCCGGAGTTGAGTCTCGCTAGACTTGTGATAGATCTTTGATAAAACAACATATTGTGCACCTAAAAATGATTTTTACAAAAAATCATGAGCATTATATCATATACATGTAGTTCAAACCTAGCGAGCCTCCTGCTGAATCGATAGGAATTTGTCTTTTTCATGAGGTGTGGACGGAAAGGTTTCAGATGCACCGGCTGGGAATTTTTCCATCTAAGGTGGTCTAGTATTTTTGAAAATTGTTTTGATATCAATGTGAAACTTTAATTTGGTGGTTGCTTCACAAAAAAACTTTTTTTGGGCATCTAAAAAATGGAAAATGGTTTTTTCGTGCGATGAAAAGGGAAACTTCCTTCTGCAACATCGTAAGCAATCCCAAGATGCACATGTGTGCACAATATGGGCATATTATCACAAACTATGTCTTGATTCTAGCCATAACATTGCTCCTTTGGCCTAAAAGCCATGAAACATCGAACATGATAGCTCATTTTGTGAAGGGTTTTTTGTGATGTTTGCAATTTTCCAAGTTTAATATTTTTCCTTGTAACTATAACACATAATATGACATCACGCGAAGGTTTCACGTTGTTTGGATTATTTTTTTAATTCTTAAACCCTTTTGAAATTATATTCAAAACAGCGGGCATGAAGATTCAAAGCCCGGGGTTGAGTCTCGCTAGACTTGCGGTGGATCTCTGATAAAACAACATATTGTGAACCTAAAAATAATTTTTACAAAAAATCATGAGCATTATATCATATACATGTAGTTCAAACCCAGCGGGCCTCCACCGATTTTAAAATGTTTGCAAGCCTACTAATTTTAACAAAATAATTTTCAGCATTTCTATGTGTGAATATTTAATAGATATTTTTCTAATAAACATTTTGATATGCTATATGTATTATTATGATTTTTATTTATTTTACAACATTTTATGGAATGTTGATCATAGCTTCAATAAGAAATAAGGCGGGAACAACCAAAAAGTTTAAAAACATTTCAAATGCCCCTTTAGCACCGGTTCGTGGCTCAAACCGGTGCTAAAGGGGGTGGCGGTGCGGTGCCCAGCCAAAGCACCTTTAGCACCGGTTGAAGCCACCAACCGATGCTAAAGGCCTTTCCTTTATAACTGCTTCCCCTTCCTCTCCCCCGCATTGACATTTTCGCTAAGTCCCCGCGCTAGGAGCAGAACAAATGCCGGCAGGCTGCCAAAATTTTGCGCCGCCACCGCCATTGATACAACTCCAACGTACCTATAATTTTTGATACTCCATGCTTGTTTATACACCATTTGCCTACTGTTTCGTTACACTTCGTGACACTTTTATGCATTTTCCGGAACTAACCTATTAACAAGTCGCCACAGTGCGAGTTCCCTGTTTTCTGCTGTTTTTGTGTTTCAGAAGTGCTACACAGGAAATATTCTCGGAATTGGACGAAACAAGTTCCTAAAGTCTTATTTTTCCCGGAAGCTTCCAGAGATCCGAAGAGGAATCGGAGGGGGGCCACAAGGGCCCCACACACCAGGTTGGCGCGGCCCAGGCCCTGGCCACGCCCCCTATGTGTGAGGTCACCTCGGGCCACCTCTGACGATGCCCCTTCGCCTATAAAGACCCCCCGATGGAAAAAACCTAAGTCCCCGATCAGTTTTCTAGAACACATCGCGATCCGCCGCCACCATCGACCCAAAGATCAGGAGGGTCCAGAAGCTCTTCCCGACACCCTGCCGGAGAGGGAAATCGCCACCGGAGGTCTTCTTCATCGCCATGCTTGCCTCCAGAGCGATGAGTGAGTAGTCTACCTTGGACTATGAGTCCATAGCAGTAGCTAGATGGTTGTCTCCTCCACCATGTGCTTCATGTTTAGATCTCATGAGCTTCCCTACATGATTGAGATCACCGTTATGTAATTCTACATGTTTGGTTTGATGGGATCCGATGAATATTGGTGTTATGATTGAGTTGCTATACTAAAATATATCTTTTGTTATCTCTATGTTGTTTATGATCTTGCATGCTCTCCGTTGTTAGTAGCTATCTTGGCCGAGTAGTTGCTAGTGACTCCAAGAGGGGGTATTTATGCTCGATAGTGGGTTCATGCCTCTATTTAATCTGGGGGAGTGACAGAAACCTCTAAGGTTGTAGATGTGCTGTTGCTACTAGGGAGAAAACTACATTCATATGCTCGAGGGCATATGCTTTGTTTACATTACACACTTTGCTTAAAGCAATTTTCTGTTGTTCGCAACTTAATACTCATGGGGTGTTCGGATGATATCCCCGTGAGTGGATTATTAGTCATAGATGCAGTTGGATGGTGGTCTATGTATTTTGTTGTAATGCCCAGAGTAAATCGTATAGTGATCTTCTTGACATATCACGTTTATCTTTATTCTATCAATTGCCCAACTGTAATTTGTTTACCCAGCATGTGTTATTTATCTTATGGAGAGACACCACTAGTGAACTGTGGACCCCGGTCCTATTTCCATCATATTGCTATCACCTGTTTACTTTACTCGCACTGTTTACTTTACTCGCATACTTCTACTGTTTTCCACTCGATACGCTCATACCCTTTGTTTCAAGCAAACTGGTGAGATTGACAACCTCATCGCAACTTGGGAACAAAGTATTTGGTTGTGTTGTGTACAGGTTCCGCGTTGCAGCTAGCAAGCAAAGCTTGGACGAGGCGCCATATATAAATTGTCTGAAGCTGTCGCAAGCTAGCAAGCATCACCTTCAGTCATATTGTCCGCTCTTCTCCTGACCGACTAAACCTTGGTTTCTTAACTGAGGGAAATCTTGCTGCTATATTCATCATAACCTTACTCTTGGGGTTCCCCAACAATCTAGCAATCAGCCATCGATGCCAGCCGCCACCCAAGAGCTCGCACGCGCCGTGCTTGCCCGCCCGCGCCAGCTGCCGCAGGCCCGTCCATTGCCCGTGCCAGCAGCCACCGACGGACGCGCGCATGCCACCCGCCGCCGGCCCGAGAGCTCGCCGGCCCACCGACCGCCTCCGGCCATTTGCTCGCCGGTGCACGCCGCCTCCTGTGCTCACCAGCGCCCCCGCTACGACGCCCACTGCCTCCTGTGCCCGGCCGCGCGCGCGCCCGACGATCGCCGGCCGTCCCCGCGCGTGTGCTTGCGCAGCCATCGCCCGAGCCCCAGGTAATTAGTTTAATTACTAATTTATTTAGATGTAGTGTTCCTTAGTTAGGATTTTGCTTATGATTTAGGGTTAGGGTTTCTTAGTTAGGATTTAGGGTTAGTGTTCCTTAATTAGTAATATAAATAGAAATAGGATTTTGTTTATAGTTAGGATTAGTTATAATTAGGATTTTGTTTATAGTTAGGTTTAATTAGTTAGGATTTTGCTTTGTTAGGATTTTGGGTTAGTTATTCTGAGTTATTAATTTCTATCATATATATTGTTTAGTTAGGGTTAGGGTCCTTTAATTAATTTAGAGATATATAAATATGATTTTTTAGTTAGGGTTCCATTATAAAATGGGGGCGTTGGTCGGGCACCGGCATGGTGGGGAGGGAAGACCTAGTCTTCCCCCACCGCGCCGGCGCTCGGCCAACGCCCCCTTTTTTTTGGTCTCCATATCGGCATTATAATTATTTGTAATAATTCTTTGTAGAAACTATGGATCTCGGAAGAGACGAATTCCTGGAAGATATTATCGAGGACATCATCCGTGATAATGATGATGATGTCACCTCATTGTTTCTAAACAACTCCGGTGACGGAGACGAAGAAAACCATAGAGATGGCTCTGATGAGGGAGAAGGTGTCGGAGTGGATGGAGGCAACGGTGAGGGAGAAGCTGTCAGAGAGGACGGAGGCGCCGGTGAGGGAGAAGGCGCCGACTCTGACGAGGGAGAAGCCGACGGCTCCGATAGAACCTTCAATATTGCAAAGTCCGGGGAGGTAGATGTGTATTAAAAATAAGACTCTATTGTATAGATGGATTGTTTGATTTGTGTATATACATATATTAACGCTCTTTCTTCTTTTAGCCCTCTGGAAGCCACTCTTCTGTAAATAGAAGAGGTCCGACCAGAAGGTTGGAAGAACATGAAAGGTACCGGATAGAAGAAATCAGTGAAGATGGCGAACCGATTGCTCCCGCGGCTCACGCAAGTAAATTTACAAGACAATGCGGAGTTCTTGTTAGGGACAACATTCCGATCACCCTTCGAGAATGGAAGAAGACAAATATGAAACCAGTTAAATATGTCCGCAACAGATTGAAGAATATTCTTTAGAAGAAGCTCATGGTTAATTTTACCCTACCAGAGGCGCCAGAGGTGGATCGAACTGAGGTGGATCCAAATAAGGAGGATTCAGATGACGATGATCATCATCTGAATATCATAGAGCGGAAAGTCAAGAAGTGGACTCTTTTGAAGATGGCACTACAATTCAACAACTGGAAGAAAAGATTGTACAAGGATTTTGTTGACAAAGAAAATACTCCGGTGTTCACTGGACAATATGAGAAGATAAAAGACCACTGGGATGCATTCGTGGAGTACAAGACTTCAGAGGCAGCTAAGAGAAGGTCATAAATAAATAAGAAAAATGCTGCTAAATAGAAGTGTCACCATACTATGGGGCAAGGAGGCTACAAGTCTGGCAAGCCTAAGTGGAAGAAAATGGAGGACGATCTAATTGCTAAAGGGATCATTCCGGAGACATTGAAATGGAATGATCGGTCAAGGGATTGGTTTTATGGGCATGGAGGGAAGTTGGACTCAGAAGGGAAGTGTGTATATACAAAAAAGCATGACGAAGACCCCCTTCCCATTGATGCCCTTAGAAGCGCATCAAAGGATGTTGAAGAGGGAAGGTTCCATCCCGAAAGAGAGAAGGACAAGCTCATGCGCGCCCTTGGGAATGATGAACACCCAGGACGAACACGAACCACACCAGGCTCCAAACCGTGGAAACTCGGGTTTCCCGTGGAAAGGAAGAAATTTCCCGATAGAAGCCGTCAGAGAAGAAAGGAAAGGGAGGCAGACCGCATGTCTCAGATAGAACAAGAGCTGAAGCGGCAATCAGACTTGTTAAATCGGATAAGCCAGCAAGGAACCGCTGCATCTCAGCCACAGATAGAAGCCGGACATGATGCTACCGGCCCACCATCTCAATGGAAAAGCAGCGTGGCTTCCACGGACCTCCAGAGGATGATGATGAACCGGCGATCTGCTACCCAGTGGATGAAATCACGGAGTCGACATCTTGCGAGCTACATGTGAAGGTCGTGAACATAACCATGAAGGTGGCGGTCGGCTATGCCTTACCCATTGGACCTAATTCAACTTATCATTGCCGTCCGATTCCACATGGCTACGCTATTGCCGGGGTGGATGAAGTTATGGGCGGATTTGAGCAGCTGAAGCTTGACCACCCTGCGGGTGAAGGGGATTTGTACGAGCTGGGAGAAGCCAAGAAGACCACCATTCTATGGCTAAAGGAATTAATCGTGCTTCCAAATTGGACGCCAAGGTCTCCAGAGCGTCACCCTTCTCCACCGCCACGTCAGCCTTCTCTGCCATCTCCGCGTCAGCCTTCTCCGGCATCTCTGCCGCATCAGCCTTCTCCGGCATCTTCGCTGCATCAGCCTTCTCCAGTATACCAGCCTTTGTCAGCTAGTGACCCGTCTCTGCCACCTCCGCCCACTGAGGCTCGGAGCCAAAAGCGGAAGCTTAAGCGTACCATCGCCACTCCATCGATGAGTCGTAATCGATCACCGATCCGTCAATAGCAACCCCTCCCAAGAGTACCTAAGGTTCCTCCCAAGAGACCTTATGACTATACTCTGGAGGAAAATGCGGCGAAAGTATAAGAGAAATCAAAGAACTTCTTTGAAAATTTGAAGAGAAAGAAGACCGAGCAGTCCACCGAGCAGCCTCCTCTAGATCCAAAAGTGTTAAAAATGTTGAAGAACCTTCACCAACCCGAGCCAAGGCTTGCATCAGTCTATGACCACACTATTCTCAAGTCAGATGCAGCAAAGCGGTCGAAAGGTAAATCAGTTCCTCAGCTCGGAGAACACATAAACTCTTGCCCCCCGCTCCAAGTGTTTCCCGATGTCCAGTATGATCCAGAGATCATAGCACTGTACAAAGAGGAGGCCGAAGCTGCAGGTATGTCTGTTGCTCAATACTTAAGCAAGTGTGATTTCCCCACGGCTGAAGTAGTAGCATACCAATACCGGCACGGGAGCCCTCTCATCAGACCCGAGGAGATTCCAAATCTACCAACAAGAATGCAAAAATTGCATAAGTGGTACATGGAAGCCTCACAGCATGGGCAGAACTGGATCATACTGGGAATTAATGATGAGCATTACTTTCGTGGAACCGACAACATAAACATCGAATTTGCTAAATTATTTCAGTTATACAATCATGACGCCCTCGACAAATCGATGATCAGTGCCTATTGTTTGTAAGTATTATTTTTGTAATTAAGTCTTTAGCTCATCTCGTTCATTGCATGCATAATTTTACTCACTATATTATGCAGATTGAAGAAACTCGAATGCAAAAGAGGACAAATCTATGACATTGGGTTCATTGACCCATATACCATGAATGAGGTAACTCTCCATAACCATATCAAGGACACGAAGAATAACTTGGTACGGGCGTTAAGGAAACAAGAAACCATGATGAAAATACTATTTCCTTACAACTTCAAGTGAGTGTGTTACTATCTTATACACATTACTATTTTGGTTACTCGATGTTAAGTGTGTGTTATGCATGTGCGCAGCTATCATTTTATTCTGCTAGTTATTTTACTTGATAGAGGACGAGTACTAGTCATGGACTCAAAACAAAAATCCCTTGAGACATTCGGGGACATGATTGATATACTCCAGCGGTAATTTCAATCATTATGCATGGCACTATATCAGCTACTTTTGTTCATTTCCCGATATCAAGTAATTACTAATTTCTTTATTCATTTTCTTTGTCGGGCAGTGCTTGGAAACGGTTCACGGATAAGGCACCAGGTTCCTGGAAAAAGGAGCTTGAATTTAAACAAGTACCGGTAAGTACTACTAGCTAGGTCCGCGCATCTCTTTGGTTCTAGTTTCAATAGCATTATCATCCTTGATTATTATTTTGATTGAACTCTATTCTCATAAAGTTCTTGAAGCAAGAAGACGGGAATAATTTATGTGGATTCTATGTCTGCGAGTTCATGCGAGAGACTTACTGTGAGAAGAGAAGACTAGAATAACTAGATGTACGTAAACAATATTCACAATTTTATTTTATTACCATCATTTATGTTGAGTTTCTTCATTCATATATATTGATCCCCTTCTTTACATTAGATCGAACTGAAGCGGGATCGTCTTCTAGCAACCACTAGTAGAAAAAGGGGCAACAATACCGGTTCCATAGGGGCTTTTGTACCGGAAATAAAACCGGTACAAAAGATTCGGGACAAAAGCCCCCCCCTCTTTGGTACCGGTTCCTTACGAACCGGTATTAAAGGCACCTCCACGTTGGCTCCCAGGAGAGTGCAGGCTAGGGACCTTTGGTACCGGTTTGTAACACGAACCGGTACCAAAGGTCCGGACGAATTTCTGGTATAAATTTTGAAAAAAAATTGAAAAAAATTGAATTTATTTTTCAGAATTTCTCAATTTTTGGATATTTGAATTGTTTGACAGTTTCCACTCTAATCTCTAATCACCCCTATTCTCATGTCAAAGTATATACTAGTGGTCCCACTTCCCGATCGGTCACCCATCCTCACACTGCTCCACCCTTAGCACGCTTAACTTCTCCATTCTTTCTCTACTAGCTTCCAAGACTGCGCTCGCGACTTCTTGATAATACTATGCTTTGAATTCTATTAACTCATACACTTTGATAACATATGATTTTACTTTTTTGAATTCCAAATAATTTTAAAAATAAGCAACAATGATTAATTATTAATAAGCATCAATGGTTTCCAAATAATCTTTGTGTATAATTTAATTATTAATTTTAAAATTCAAAATATTCAAAAAAATCAAAAAAACTTAAAAACTTAAAAAATTCCAAAATAATATAAAAACTTCAAAATAACTAAAAAGTAGAAGAAATAATAAAATAAATTTCAAAAAAACAAATTTTTAATTTTTTTGACAAAATCGAAAATCTTCCTGCTTTCATATTTCCCGTTGAAATCGGATGTAACTTTTTGCGTAGATGGTTTTTCATATATTATATGTTTTTTTCAAGTCCGTACGCAATAGTTATTGCCAATTTAATTTAGAATAACCTTTTTTTTTTAAATATATCAAAATTCAAAATTTCAAATTTTCCATAAAAGTTGGTTGCGTGAGGTACATGCATGTCAAAGGATTTTGAAATTTGAAGTTTTTATCATTTTCGTTTAATTTTTAGACATTTTTTCTGCGCGGGGTAGGCATGAGTGGAAAAAATGGGTATCAACCCTTTAGCACCGGTTCGTGGCTCGAACCGGTGCTAAAGGTCACTACCTTTTAGCACCGGTTTGAGCCATAAACCGGTACTAAAGGTCCTTATCGAACCGGTACTGATCTTGCTTGGCCGGCTGGGCAAATCAACCGGTACTAATGTACCCTTTAGTACCGGTTCATACGGGAACCGGTACTAAAGGCTTAGACCGATGACCCTTTTTCTACTAGTGAACCGAGCGTATACGAGCAATTCAAGAGGAACTGGCGGGATTCTTACTTGATGAGGTCATAGCACCAACCGGTGAATACCATCGGCATTACGAGTTTGGAAAATCGTAGCCGAAATTATATTGTATATATGCATGAACATGTATAATGTATCATTATGTAATATGTTCGACCAAGCACGATAAAAGATGACACGTACTAGCTTCGATCTCTATATGTATGACGATATTGTGTAATATGATGGTTTCTTTTATATGTGCATCAACGTGTTTCAAATACCCGAAAAAAACCGTATTTCAAATGGCTAGGGTTTAGGGTTTTAGCCAAACGCGGCAGGGGCTGCCACGTCGCCAATCTTTAGCACCGGTTCTTATTACGAACCGGTGCTAAAGGTCCTCTGGCGGGGGCGCGTGTGGGAGGCCACGTGGAGGTCCTTTAGCACCGGTTCGTAACACAACCGGTGCTAAAGGGTTAGGGCTATAGTCCCGGATGCGTTGCACCGGTTGCAAAACCGGTGCAAAAGGCAGTTAGCAACCGGTGCTAATGCTGTGTTTTCCACCAGTGGTGTAAGATTCTTATAAGTAAAATGATGATTTTATCTCTGATTTTTTTGACAGAAATTAACAAATTAACTGCTGGCCTAAACTGACTCAATTAATTTGGACTGCCCCATCGGACCATATACTACACATATAGACATGTAATCCGATGTAAATTCATTTACTTAATTGATGAAGTACACTTGTGGGTGTGGAGCCATTAGATCCAGCGTAAAGCTTTTGCAAATTTTAATTAATGAACAGCATGTCTCTAGTATCATTAGTCTTACCAAGCGTTCTGGAATACAAAATCAGAGAATATAATTTTCTAACTTGTTTTCTATACATGTATGAGAAAGGAGTCATGTCTTACCCTAAGCTTGTCTTCTTTCCAGTGAATAGCCCTGAATTATTACGAAATCTGCGTGCCAGACATGATCATGAACATCAGTATGATACTAATGAGAAAGGCAGATCATCAACCGATTGAATTTCCTGCAAACACGAAATGTAATGGATCAGTTAATAGGAAATTTTTGTATTCCCTTTTCTTCTAATAATTTGGAAGTATGAACTTCTCGCCCCATAGATGCAGAAAAACCATGGTTGGTACTTGGGAAGTTGTTGGATACATATTACTTAGGCTTGCTTCTTTGGTTTGTTGATATGTAATTCAAACAAACAATATAAGAAAATGTAAAAGAAAATTCAATCATTTTATATTGAGGGACGCATTTTTGTGCCTACTTCCTTAAGTGCCCCAATACTGAAATAGGTATATCCGGGTTTGCTCAAGAGGCATTAATTTAGGATAAATCCATCATCTACACCCCTTGAATGGGATATTGTCATTGTCACCTCGTCATAGTTCATAAAATTAAATACCTAGTGACCTTGATGCCTTGCGTGAGCCAAGCACCCGAGATTCACCATCCTGGGAAAATAATATATTTCAAGTTTTTAATCACCTTTCCCGGAACTGTAACTATCGGCTTCAAACCGCAACGATCTATCGGTTCTGGAACTTGATGAAGAATTTGGAACTGTGTATGAAATTACCAATGATATGCTTACGATATTAACCAATGATTAAGACAATACGGTGAAGAACTCAAATGATTAACTAAGAAGAAAGAACGCTACCAAAATACTGTTGTGTAGATTGCAAGGCAAACTATTTTCATATAAACATGATACTACCTATCATGTATATAAAGAGCTGAATACTATCAACAGATGGACTGTAATGAAGTATATTTTTCTTAGAAGAAAAAGGAATACAAAGTATTGTTAGACTTCAAGATCATAAATCAGAGGTGTCCCTTCGTAACCATAACTAGTTGATTCCCCGCGCGTTGCTGCGGAAATTCTAAAGAATTTTAGCAATAAAAATAGCTACACTGATAGTTAAAGTGTTTAATTTAGATAATTAGCTATCAGTTAAATGTCTAGTTTTTGTTATAACATAATCTGATAAGATTTCAGCAGAGTAATAAAAACAACCAGTGTTATAGTTTGAACATTCTATAATGTTATTTTACTGTTGAGAAATACAAATACTAATTCTTATGTATTAGAGAACTGTGCGACGCCTTTTGCGGAATGATAGAATAGAAATAATCAGCTTTCTTTAATAACTCAGGATGCAGTTCAGATGATCCATTCTGCTCAAACGATTTACCAGAACACTTAGACGGTGTACTGATACTTTCATTGTGTCTAACAACGGAGATGAAACGGAAGGTTGAAAAAGCAAAAGGGGATTTATATTGATCTGAAAGTGAAGCAGCTTTACTTATTTGTAGCAGAAATGAGAAACCTTGGCCGCAATCAACAAAGGCATGTAACATCAAGCAAGAAAAAAATATGCGCCATACCAATATATGAGTAACATATATAGAGAGATCAAAGGTAGGAAACTAAATGCAAGACAATTGCATACATTAGAAAAAAGAGACAACTGAATGCATTAGAAAAACAAATAGAATTAGTGTTTCATGAAGAAATGACAGATGTATGTGGTATCTTTTGCAACTGAGCGCATAGCATAATGTAAGAAAATCTGTAAGTCAAAATTTCATTACTTCACATCAATTTAAGATGAACCAACTTGCCTCTGCGCATACAAAGAAACTAATGACGCCAAGGCATAATACGAACCAAAACTGAATTATTAATTGCAAAGAGCATCAGTAGACCAGAATGTATTTGAAAATGTGTACACTACGGCAATATTGGTGTGTTACTCACAAAAGGGCCAAACTGGATGCGAATATCATAACAAATCAAATTAGTTATTTCGGGAGAATTGCATAACTAATCACCGACCTGCAAGGAAGAGTTACCTCCAGGGAAGAAATCTCTTGGAGAGGTAGTCGCACACTCGCACAACTGAGCTAGTCAACAGACCTGTAGGTCTGTAGGTGAGTAAGGCCTTGGGTTTGTAAATGCCACCCAAAATCACTTTGTTGAAGAAAATTAATTGATCGCTAGAAACCATATTGAAGCCTTGCGCTGTAAAAGATCCAACCTGTCGCTTCAGATAGAACATCAATCTCTGGATTGAGAAAATTATCGCATAATCAACAAAATCTTTTGAAGAGGGCAAAGAGCCGAAGTTTGATCAGATCAACGTACTATGCTTGGGCCAGGGAGAAGATCAGCAAACCATCTTCACTTCAAAGAGATCTCTTGATTGAGCGCATACACAACTTTTGAAATGTCTAAAAAAAACCAAATTAGATTAGATCAATGGTGCTTGGACTAACAGGAACATGCATTGGGAGTCAGAACGCGACGATCCCACCAGCATAATGGACCTTGCTATCCATGGCTGGACTTGACTCGGCGGAATTTATCTCCTATGAATCTGGGATGCTCGCGGTGACGATTCAGTAAGCCGAAGCTCGTGGTGAGGATTCAGTGTGTGAGGTCGGCGAGCGGAGGCGGCAGAGCAATGGCTCACCGGCTGCTGCGCGGCAGTGACGGCACCCTCCACGACACCATCTTAGAGGTGAGAACCCAATCATGAAGGCCGAATGATGCATATGATGCGTCTCCTGGGGAGCAAGGGCTTTATCTGCAGTTCCGTTTGGCTGTTTGGCTGCCTCCACGCGTGTTTTCCGCGATCTGCACGCACGGATGCCACCATCAATTTCCTGGGAAGACATGATGGCGGCGGTTTCTATCTAGGAGTGGAGGAGTCGAAGGAGGGAAGAGGAAGAGGGTCCATCGATTTGGTTACACGGAGGGATCAGCTGACAGGCTAATGAAAGGTGGGTTGCTGCATATCCCGTTTGTTCAAATTTAATCAAAGGAGTCAGATTTTTTTAGGTGACGTGGCTCATTGTGGAGGCAGCTTGCAAACATTAAATACACATAGTGGGGATCAACTTTATAGATATTATAGATTAGTGAAATTTATAAATGGAGTATTTATCATGTGGGGGCTTGGAGCCTTGGACAACCAATTGCATCTCTTAATTCTACACTGCGATGATCACCTTAGCTGAGTGAATATTATTTCCGAAGATATTCGTAAGTACAATAGGAAAAAATATGTTTAGAAGAGTTTCATTGCTAGTTTAGAAACTTGGAAAACTAATTACTTCGTCAAAACTCATAAGACTATACAAAAGGAAATATGTATTAAACTGATGTATATACGCAAGATAGTGAGACCTCCTACATTTTGTCCATTGAAACAATGAAACAATATCTAAGAACATACAACTTTAGTTTAATGTTCAAAAGGAGGGAAATAAGCTCAAAATGTTTTTGAAAAGATAACATAACTACATGTTAGAGCAAAAATGATTTTGAAAATAAGTCAAAGGTACGACAATGTTGACTCGACCACAATATTTAGCACAAAATAAGATAAACTGGACAAGGCGTTTTGGCTCCTAGGAGCATTTGCTCCCTTTTTTGAAATTTAATTTTTTAACATATTTAAAATTGTTAAAAAATTCCAAACAAAAATGTTTTCTGCACATCCTACGTGTGTGCAAAATCGTTTCAAGGAAAACCGACTTTTTATGTTGCCGAATCAGGGTAACAACACCAGACACATCTTCATATGATTTCAGCAGCGTTCGTTAGCACATAAAAGACAAGTTTATTATCTAGAAGATTCAAACAGTGTAATAACATGACCCGTATAATCACGCCATTGATTCAATTTTTTAGCTGATATAGAATCCGCAGTGGGATTTGCATCGCACATGTTAGTTTGAATTTTATTTGCGAAGTTCACTGGTCATCCAAAGTAACAACAAAGAAGTACGCCAATTGGAGGTCAGCTGAAATACCACGTAGCAAGTAGCAACAGGCAGCACGCTCTCGATGAAGTAGCCCAGTAATTATTGGTGCAGGACTGAGGTCGGATGATTCAGCGGTAAAACTAAATCCATGTAAGGAGTGTCGCGCCTGCCGCCGCTGCTTTTGTTGTAGATGTTGGCCTACCTGAGCATGAGATCGGCCTCGCTTGACTACTTGCTGGTGGTTGATGCCATGTTAGGGATTCAAGCCCATCTGACTGCAGGTCGATGCCGAAACGGCGCTTAGTGGTAGTTCACGCTGATCTGGCTGTTGAATCCGCGCTAGTTTTGCAGGATCTTGGTCGTGCGGTCACATCTAAGAAAACACAGGGGTTTAATATAAACTTACTTCTCTGTCGGCTGATCTAACGAATCAAGACAAAAAAAACATCCTAATACTATCAGCTAGTGCTTCTAGCCATCTATACATCTGTGAGAATAAATAAAGAGGACAAGTAGTAATTGAATGTTACTCACCTGATGTGCATGAAGCCGACTGGAGGCACCAAAGCAATACGGCCATTGCGGCGGCGGGCGTACATGCTAGGGCATGAGGATCCGGTTACTTCTAAAAGAAAACGATTAGTATGTATAATTTCTAAGGGGCGCGTGAAAAGAAATGTAGGGCATTGGTGGGTAATTTTTGTGCAACTTTCATGTCAATATAGGAGTATTTATAGAATCCATCGGCTGCTATTGGCCTTTTAGCTAAATTAAGGGCTAGATCTTTCTAATTATTGTGGGATTTTCTACTTAATTTCTCTTGATTCTAGTAGCATGTCATTTACTTTTAACATATAATAGATAGATGCTAACTCTGCAGTCGACAAAGTTTGGAATCCAAGCACCAACATATACATCTATTGCCACCTTATTATTTGAATCAATCCTCTTTACTACAGAGTTCCATAAGAAGAGAGTTCTTCCATAAGCATATCCTTAGTTGATATAGAAATTACACTTGATGAACCTCTTTTTGGATGCAGACTGTGTGATCATGAGAAATAACACTCCATGTGCATGTTTCATACAAGCAAATATATTTATTCATATATACCACCTGAAATGTTAATATTTGTGAAACTAAAAGGATAAATAGTAATTACCTATCTGGTATTGGAGAATCAGCAATGTCAAAAATTTGGTGAGAAGTCATGTAGAATAACTAGTCCATATATAATTTGGCGATGCTAGATGATAGAATGCCAATGTACATTACTTCTTTTTCTTATAGAATCCGAAGAGATCAACATTGCTGCAAAGAAAAATCAAGAAAACATGCCATGCCTCGTACAGCAACAAAAAATATAATACACATGTGAGCCTATACAAATGTATCAGATTATAACAGTCCAACCATAGAATATTGTGGTACCTATGCAAAAAGGCAATAGAGGAGGATTTGTGATTAAGGGTATCTGGGACTAACCTGATAGAGCGAGAAATTGTGCTGAGACGCAGGTGACGGCAGCGGCTACATATCTCTACCATCCAGCATGCGTGGCACCAGCAGGCCATGACATCGATGATCAGAGATTGAAAACTGCCCAACAGATTCTCTCTCCAATGGAAACCCGGCGAATAGAGGGGATGGAGGGGAGAAGGGACAGCTTATGGTCACGGCCATAAAACAGCGGTGGAGAATATGCATGTGGAGAGCTGAACTGCTTAGAAGAGAGAGGAGATTATATAATGCGTCCATCCGTTACACTTGCTTAGAGAAGATGAAGTGGAGGAAATCAATAGTTTCCTTTTATTTTGTTTCAAAGGAAGTCAATCTAGTAGGAGGAGAGGAATAGTCCAGGAAGAAGATGGCGCTACGGCATAAGTAATACCAATACTCTCTCATGCATGGAGAAGATTCGTAATGGTTGGTGGCTGGCAATGATGGATACTGCAGCATTAATATGCCACTCCTAGAGTAATTGGCTGCATGAGAGCTTGGTTGAAGGTAGGAAAACCTGGAAACGGCAATGTTTTATATCTTATAATATTTTTGCTACGATTGCAGATTTGGTGACGTGTCATGTTTGCAACACCTTGTGACATGGACTAATTAGATGCTTGCTGATGTGTATAGTTTGCATGTTGAGAGAAATCACTTAGTGGGTTGCTCTTATATAGTTATTATAGATGTAGCGGAAATGAAATATTTAAGCCTTGCAGGGTCGTGGACTGGAAGCCCTTCTCGCGGAGAAGCTGGACAGACGATGTCACTAGTGGAAATCGGGGCATTTGCACTGGGTTGTAATTGTCTTTTGCACCGGTTTTGGAACCCGTGCAACGCATCCGGGACTAAAACCTTAACCTTTAGCACCGGTTGTGTTATGAACCGGTGCTAAAGGGTCTCCACATGGCCACGCACACGAACTCACGCTGGTGGACCTTTAGCACCGGTTCGTAATACGAACCGGTGCTAAAGGATGGCGACGTGGCAGCCCTAAACCCTAAACGCTGCGGCTGAAACCCTAAACCCTAGCATTTGGAATACGTTTTTTAGGGTATTTGAAACATGTTGATGCACATATAAAAGAAACCATTATATTACACAATATTGTGATGCATATAGAGATCGATGCTAGTACGTGTCATCTTTCATCGTGCTTGGTCGAACACATTACATAATGGTACATAGTACACGTTCATGCATATATACAATATAATTTCTAATATGATTTTCCAAAATTGTATTGCCGATGGTATTCCCCGGTTGGTGCTATGACCTCATCAAGTAAGAATCCCACCACTTCCTCTTGAATTGCTCATACACGCTCGGTTGCTAGAAGACGATCCCGCATCCGTTCGATCTAATGTAAAGAAGGGGATCAATATATATGAATAATATATATGAATGAAGAAACTCAACATAAATGATGGTAATAAAATAAAATTGTGAATATTGTTTATGTACATCTAGTTGTTCTAGGACTCTGCCCTTCTCACGGCAAGTCTCTCGAATGAACGCGCAGACATAGAATCCACATAAATTATTCCCATACCAAGTTGAAGTTGTAAGGAAATAGTATTTTCGTCATGGTTTCTTGTTTCCTTAATGCCCATACCAAGTTATTCTCTGTGTCCTTGATATGGTTATGGAGACTATGCTCGTTCATGATATATGGGTCAATGAACCCAATGTCATAGATTTGTCCTCTTTTGCATTCGAGTTTCTTCCATCGGCATAATATAGTGAGTAAAATTATGCATGCAATGAACGAGATGAGCTAAAGACTTAATTACAAAAATAATACTTAGGCACTGATCATCGATTTGTCGAGGGCGTCATGATTGTATAACTGAAATAACTAGATGATACCCCGCGCGTTGCAGCGGGTCATCTGTTAAAAGTTATTAAAGAGATATGTATAAGGTGAACAACCTATAGTACAATTAGTTAGAAATGATCTAGTGAACCATTCATAGTATTAAAATTTAGCATGTTTCATCTAAAATTAACGATTACCTAAAAAATTATCTCTTGGATATAAATATATCTTAGCTCGGCATAAAACATAATTTAAGTATTGCCGCTTCTTAGTTTTGTTTTCTTAGATGTACATATATACTGAAGCGGTCTTTCCAGTGGGATAGAATAAAAAATATCACACTTGAGAAATAGTAACTAAAAGCATATTTCCAGCCTCATAGAGCAAATACATAAAGAAAAATCTAGTCGTAATCCATGAACAACATTTTCAAAGGATGTCATCATAATATAACATAATAACATGACAATTCGTATAGCCTTTCCATATGACTAATATGACATCGATGATAGAGGCAATGCATAATGAGGAAAGAGATTCTTGATCATTCAGATGTCGTTTGGTACTGTTTGCTGGAAGAGGATTCTCATCCTTTCTAGTCAACTCGATACTTCACGTTCAGTGTAACTTTTTCTCGAGAGAACAACTCAGAAAACGGTGAAGACAATGTACAGTCATCTCCATGGTGAGACCAGATGCACGCGGATGAGGATGACCTGCATCGTCAAGACGCTGGGGATTGCAGTGTCAGTGTGTGGGAACATTGGCAATGAGATGTCTCCCAGAGCAGCTTGTCTAGAAATGTGATGTGTGTAGGGCAGTCACGATTCATGTTCGAGATCATTTGTGCCCCTTTTCTGATCGTCTTGGCTGATATCCTTTGCGGTGTTCATCTCATTGGTGAAAAGAGACACAAAAACTGTGAATCTCGTGCTGGAACGGGATGAGAAAAGATTACACTGAAATATACGGAGTGAATTAGTAGAGAGGATAAATAGCAGGGACTATGGAGAAGGCGGGAGGGATTAGCTCACCAGTCACCACTCACCAGCGGCAACGACAATATCAGCGGTGTGGCAAGCCTCACCAATCACCATTCCCCAGCAGCGATGCAAGCATCGGCGCCGCCACCGACGCCGGACGCCACCACCAACGCCGGTCGCCTCCACCATCTTGTCCTCCCCTGGCTCCCCCTGGTCCTCCGTCCGAGTGTGTGCCGCCGTCATCCGTCCGGTGCAGCAAACTGCTCCTCTTCGGTTCTTCCCCCAACTGCTCCTCCATGGCAACACCGACGCCGGCCGCCACAACCAACCCTGGTCAACGGGCCACCATCTCGTCCTCCCATGGCTGCGCCACCGAGATATCAGCTGAAGCTCCTCCCGTGGACTCTCCAGCATGGATCCGAGGCCGGCCGACGCATCCGCCCCAACAGCTCCTCCCGTGGCTTCCCAGCTAGCGCTCGACTTGAGCTTAAGCTGGTAGATGCTCGCTTGCACTGGACTTCGTAGCTTCGGTATTTAAAGGGGACGAAATCTGTATTTATTCCTCATGTCCCTCCAGTTTCCTCTGCAGTTGATTCTAGCGGCTGTGGTGGGGAGAGGAAGAGGGAGCACTGTCGCGGGATTAATTATAATTGTGAAGAGGAAGCGTCAGCATTAATGGTCACACACGAGAAAGGGCGAGCGACTGAAGAGGAGATGCCTCCTCGTCCAGTCCATGTAAGGGGACACGCCTAGGCCATGTACAAAGAAATGACGAGCAGGATAAGTGTAAGACGGAGAGAATGACCAGCGACAAATAACAACCTGTGGGCGATTAAAGATGACGTGGATGCACAAAAAGACTAGAAAATCTTGTAGTGGGGGTCTCTTATTTAGATATAGAAGATTTAGCAAATTTGATGTTTATGTCATCAGTTCCATGAAAGTAATGCTCATCATGAATTTCCAGTATGATCCATTTCTGCCCATCCTTTGAGGCTTCCATGTACCACTTATGCAATTTTTGCATTCTTGCTGGTAGATTCGGAATCTCCACGGGTCTGACGAGAGGGCTCCCATGCCATGAGCTTCGGGCTCCTCTTTGTATAGTGCTATGTCAGCCGTGGGGAAATCACACTGGCTTAACTACTGAGAAATAGACATACCATGAGCTTCGGCCTCCTCTTTATATAGTGCTATGATCTTTGGATCATACTGGACCTCGGGAAACATTTGGAGCGGGGGCACGAGTTCATATGTTCTCCGAGCTGAGGAACTGATTTACATTTCGACCGCTTTGCTGCATCTGACTTGAGAATATTGCGGTCATAGTCTGATACAAGCCTTGGCTCGGGTTGGTCAAGGGTCTTCAACATTTTTAACACTTTCGGATCTAGAGGAGGCTGCTCGGCGGACTGCTTGGTCCTCTTTTTCTTCAAATTTTCAAAGAAGTTTTTTGATTTCTCTTGTACGATCGCCGCATGTTCCTCCGTAGTATAGTCGTAAGGTCTCTTGGGAGGAACCTTAGGTACTCTTGGGAGGGGCTCCTATCGACGGATCGGTGATCGGTTACGACGACTCATCGATGGAGCGGCGATGGTATGCTTCCGCTTTTGGCTCTGAGCCTCAGTGGGCAGAGGCGGCTAATGCGTGTTAAATAACCAGCCCGTTGGGAACCCCAAGAGGAAGGTATGATGAATATAGCAGCTAGTTTTCCCTCAGTTAAGAAACCAAGGTTTGTCGATCAGGAGAAGAGCGGACAATACGACTAAAGGTGATGCTTGCTAGTTTGCGACAGCTTCAGACAATTTATATATGGCGCCTCGTCCAAGCTTTGTTTGCTAGCTGCAACGCGGAACCTGCACACAACACAACCAAATACTTTGTTCCCAGCTTGCGATGAGGTTGTCAATCTCACTGGTTTGCTTGAAACAAAAGGTATGAGCGTATCGAGTGGAAAACAGTAGAAGTATGCGAGTAAAGTAAATAGTGCGAGTAAAGTAAATATGTGATAGCAATATGATGGAAATAGGACCGGGGTCTACAGTTCACTAGTGGTGTCTCTCCATAAGATAAATAACACATGCTTGGTAAACAAATTATAGTTGGGCAATTGATAGAATAAAGATAAATTTGATATATCAAGAAGATCACTATGCTATTTACTCTGGGCATTACAACAAAATACATAGACCGCCATCCAACTGCATCTATGACTAATAATCCACTTGTGACGAATTAATCCGAGAACTCCACAAGTATTAAGTTGCGAACAACAGATAATTGCATTAAGCAAAGTGTGTAATGTAAACAAAGCATATGCCCTTGAGCATATGAATGTTGTTTTCTCCCTAGTAGCAACAGCACATCTACAACCTTAGACGTTTCTGTCACTCCCCCAGATTAAATAGAGGCATGAACCCACTATCGAGCATAAATACCCCCTCTTGGAGTCACTAGCAACTACTCGGCCAAGATAGCTACTAACAACGGAGAGCATGCAAGATCATAAACAACATAGAGATAACAAAAGATATATTTCAGTATAGCAACTTAATCATAACACCAATATTCATCGGGTCCCAACAAACCAAACATGTAGAATTACATAACGGTGATCTCAATCATGTAGGGCAGCTCATGAGATCTAAACATGAAGCACATGGTGGAGGAGACAACCATCTAGCTACTGCTATGGACCCATAGTCCAAGGTAGACTACTCACTCATCGCTCTGGAGGCAAGCATGGCGATGAAGAAGACCTCCGGTGGCGATTCCCCTCTCTGGCAGGGTGTCGGGAAGAGCTTCTGGACCCTCCCGATCTTCGGGTCGACGGCGGCGGCGGATCGCGATGTGTTCTGGCAAAGTGATCAGGGTATTTAGGTTTTTTCTGTCGGGGGGTCTTTATAGGCGAAGGGGCATCATCAGAGGTGGCCTGAGGGGCTCTCACACATAGGGGGCGCGGCCAGGACCCTGGCCGCGCCGCCCTAGTGTATGCAGCCCTCATGGCCCCCCTCCAACTCCTCTTCGGATCTCTGAAAGCTTCCGGGAAAAATAAGACTTCAGGAACTTGTTTTGTCCAATTCTGAGAATATTTCCTGTGTAGCACTTCTGAAACACAAAAACAGCAGAAAACAGGGAACTGGCACTATGGCGGCTTGTTAATAGGTTAGTTCCGGAAAATGCATAAAAGTGCCACGAAGTGTAACGAAACAGTAGGCAAATGGTGTAAAAACAAGCATGGAGCATCAAAAATTATAGATACGTTGGAGACGTATCAAGCATCCCCAAGCTTAACTCCTGCTCGTCCTCGAGTAGGTAAGTGATAACAAAAGAATAATTTTTTAGGTGATATGAACCTACACAATCTTCATCATATATGTAAGCATTTGTGAGCTGGGATCAAAAGAACTTAAAACATGGGCATGAAAGATATAATATTGACAATAAAAACTTAGCAACCATGTTGTAAAAATGAAAATGAACACAAACAAAAGATCATGAAAATGAAATAATGAAAGTCAAACGTGTGTTCAAATCATAAGGAAAAACATACAAATAGTTTTCAGCTTGTCCTTCATGGAGAGCAAAACATAAATGCATAGGACACCTTCAAGTTTAAGAGGGCGACTAGATACAAGTAATTTGAGAACAAGTGAAACCAACAATATAAATCAATCAATGAAAACTTTGGGACAATGCACATTATACTAAGAATGACAACTATGCTCTCTTAATGGTGCATAAAGATAGAAGGTGGTGACTCAACATAAAAGTAGAAGAAAGACCCTTCGCGGAGGGAAGCAGTGTTTGCAAGTTTTATAGACCTTCAAAAATTATGTTACTTACCGGCTTTGAGCTCTCATTGCCCCCATCATAAGCATCTTGAATGGTTAAAGTTAATGCGAGAACAATTATGATGCATATGCTTGACAAATCATAAGTCAAAAACCTCGTGCCCCGTGAATACGAGTACCCAAACCTCATGCTACTTTACTTAGAGTCCCAAGCAAGGCTCTTGTCATTGTAAGTATATATGTATCATCGAAAACCGCCAACGGGGTACCTCCGTGCCCGATGACATGGAACAAGCCCACATCAAAATGACAGGACAAGCAGACAATGAACACCTCGACATCTCTTTTATTTGCCATTTGTTTAGCTTTTTATTTTGAGATGCGTCGTCGAATGTCCACCATGGGTCTGCTGCAAATTTCCACCATGAATTATGCATGGCTTAGATTGGCAGCCCAGGCGTTTCCCTAACACATATACAAACTCCATGATCCCCGCAAGATTCCCAATTCATTTCACACCGCGAGCATCCATAAACAAAATATCACGATATCAACTCAAATAGGAAGTGCAATGTTGAAAGCTTGCCCCATGACAGCATGGATGGGCTAGAATCCAACTTACAACTTGCAAGCATAACAACTCAACATAAAAGACCACAATGTCAAATTTTTAAGAACAAGGAAAAAGTAAAGTGTGCCTTTCGGTTCGTGAGAGCTTTACTGACCAATTTTCGCATAACACTAGTAAGAGTTTAATTTGAAGAGTAGATAAAAGCAAGTCAAATGTACTTGGAATAGCAAATTGCTAATAGGTATCTATGGTGGACACTTTGGAAAACTTGGTTTTTTAGGAGTTGGATGCACGAGTAGAGCTCATACTCAGTACAAGGCGAGGGCTAGCAAAAGACTGGGAGCGACCAACTAAGAGAGCAGTAATGGCCATAATCATGCAAAGCGACAAAGCGACATTAAAAGAAGCATAAGATGGTATCAAAATTCAAAAACTAAATGATCATAGAGGCTATTGGCGACTTTGTAAGAGTCTAACATGTGTGAGCATGCGCCAAGTCAACCCAAATAAAACATCAAGGAGAAAACCAAAATAATGCTTCCATACAATTAAAACAACACATGATTTTTTCAAAGGCTCATTAAGCAATCTCAGTTATTTGAGACAAGTCATGCTACAGTAAAACCACTAAGCATACTATCAAAAAGGCATCAAGCATGACATGAAAAAGCCTAAGCCGCAGTCTACACAAGCTCCTTCTTTTACCACTTTTTTGCATAAAGCTTTTTCTCTTTTCCAACACCATTTGAAATTTTTATATCCACCTCTTTTGATGAAAACCAATGAAGATCAGAGGCAAAAATACACCTTGATGAAAATATATGACAAGGTCTGAACGCAAATCAAGGTGAAAACGAAAACCAAAAGCAGTAGCAGAAAAAGAAGAACACTCGGTTTTTGATAAGAATGAAAACTAGAGCGTTCTTGGCAAGTGAAAAGCAAGGCAACTTATCCAAAGGAAATTTGTTGGGGTCCAACCATTTATTGCAGCAAACAAAACTAAACTAATAAATAAAACTAAAGCAACTGACGCTCCAAGAATAACACATAGTGCATGAAGCAATAAAAATATAGTGTCTTGAAAGGTGACCTGATTTTTGCCGATGAAGAAGGGGTGCCTCGGGGGTATCCTCAAGCTTTGATGCTTGTAATTCTTGGATATTTCTTGGGGTGATGCATGGGCATCCCTAAGCTTGATCTTTTGTCCATTCTTCGACTCATCTCATCATTCTCCAATCCCTACACTTGAAAACTTCCTTCATACAAAACTAAACACAAATCTATTAGCAACATTAATGTAAGCATATCATATAATCAACCTCTTTTTACTTCAGGTTTCAATCCAAAACCACCACATATAAAGTATATACTACTGTAGTAACTTCCCCAAAAGTTCCGTGATCAAAAGAACTCAACAAGAAAGCGATAAAGCGGCAAAAACGAATAGTGGCAGAAATCTGTCAAAATAAAACAGCTGACAAAGGTCGAATTTTTGAGGGGTTTTATGTTGCTCAAATCAAAAAGTGTTCAACTAACGAAAGTTTGGATATAACCTGGGGCATATGCACAAGAAATTGCAAGGCCAAAAGATATACAGAGAATTTTCACGAATTGTTACGGTGCAGCACCAAAAACAGTTTCAGGACAGCAACATCCCCAAATCTTTACCTCACTCGAATCAGAGTCTTCTCTTGGCACAACAATAAAATAAAAAGGATAAGGAGCGGTCATTACAGTAGTAATGACTTCCAAGACTCAAATAAAAGAAAAATTACTGAAAATAAAACATTGGGTTATGTCCCAAGAGTGCTTTTCTTTAACGCCTTTGAGCTAGGCGCAGAAAATTGCGAATCAAGTAATAATGAAAGAGGCATCAGGATCCACTATAGGAACAAAGAAATGAATACTATCCAATTGAGGTTTTGAGTATCCCTTGTAGTCACGCCTTGGTACACTATTTTCATCAAAAATATTTTCAGGACAAATCCAACTAAAATTAATCACCAAGGCATCATGAATTCCTACAAGTTTACAAGGTATTGGCATTCTAGAATCTTCATTGGGTGTACCAACAATTTCAATAGGCGAGCCAAGCTTATTAAACTTCTTAAAAAATTTCCTAGCCTCAATTGCAACATCTCTAAATTCTAAGCACAAAGTTTCCAAGATAAAAGCTTTCTTTTCGGGATCCTTAATTTCATGAAGCTTAAGGAACATGTATTGCATAAAAGGATTAAGGCTAGCAAACCTAGCTTCCAACATGTGAACTAAATAAGCAGAAGCAACTTCATAACTAGGAGCAAGCTCAACCAAAGACTTTTCCTTAACTTCTTTATGCATACTAATGTGATTAAAGAACTCCTCAATGTTACTTTTTCCAATAATTGAACCACTACCTACTGAGAGGTCCTCCAGAACGTACTTAGGGAACAACATGATAAACTAAAAGTAAAGGAATAACAACTACCAAGGATTCTAATTTTTTTGGGTTTTTGATATAAAACGATGCAAATAAAATAAAGCAAAACAATAAAACAAAGTAAAGGATGTGTGTGCGAAAAACTCCCCTTGCAGAGGTCTTCCACTTCTTCCCCGGCAATGGCGCCAGAAAAAGAGCTTGATGCGTGGTAAATAACCAGCCCGTTGGGAACCCCAAGAGGAAGGTGTGATGAATATAGCAGCTAGTTTTCCCTCAGTTAAGAAACCAAGGTTTGTCGATCAGGAGAAGAGCGGACAATACGACTAAAGGTGATGCTTGCTAGTTTGCGACAGCTTTGGACAATTTATATATGGCGCCTCGTCCAAGCTTTGCTTGCTAGCTGCAACGCGGAACCTGCACACAACACAACCAAATACTTTGTTCCCAACTTGCGATGAGGTTGTCAATCTCACCGGTTTGCTTGAAACAAAGAGTATGAGCGTATCGAGTGGAAAATAGTAGAAGTATGCGAGTAAAGTAAACAGTGCGAGTAAAGTAAACAGGTGATAGCAATATGATGGAAATAGGACCGGGGTCCACAGTTCACTAGTGGTGTCTCTCCATAAGATAAATAACACATGCTGGGTAAATAAATTATAGTTGGGCAATTGATAGAATAAAGATAAACGTGATATGTCAAGAAGATCACTATGCGATTTACTCTGGGCATTACAACAAAATACATAGACCGTCATCCAACTGCATCTATGACTAATAATCCACTTGTGGTGAATCAATCTGAGAACTCCACAAGTATTAAGTTGCGAACAACAGATAATTGCTTTAAGCAACGTGTGTAATGTAAACAAAGCATATGCCCTCGAGCATATGAATGTTGTTTTCTCCCTAGTAGCAACAGCACATCTACAACCTTAGAGGTTTCTATCACTCCCCCAGGTTAAATAGAGGCATGAACCCACTATCGAGCATAAATACCCCCTCTTGGAGTCACTAGCAACTACTCGGCCAAGATAGCTACTAACAACGGAGAGCATGCAAGATCATAAACAACATAGAGATAACAAAAGATATATTTCAGTACAGCAACTTAATCATAACACCAATATTCATCGGATCCCAACAAACCAAACATGTAGAATTACATAACGGTGATCTCAATCATGTAGGGCAGCTCATGAGATCTAAACATGAAGCACATGGTGGAGGAGACAACCATCTAGCTACTGCTATGGACCCATAGTCCAAGGTAGAATACTCACTCATCGCTCCGGAGGCAAGCATGGCGTTGAAGAAGACCTCCGGTGGCGATTCCCCTCTCCGGTAGGGTGCCGAGAAGAGCTTCTGGACCCTCTGGATCTTTGGGTCAACAGCGGCGGCGGATCGCGATGTGTTCTGGAAAAGTGATCGGGGTATTTAGGTTTTTTCTATTGGGGGGTCTTTATAGGCGAAAGGGCATCGTCAGAGGTGGCCCGAGGGGCTCTCACACATAGAGGGCGCGGCCAGGCCCCTGGCCGCGCCGCCCTGGTGTGTGGGGCCCTTGTGGCCCCCCTCCAACTCCTCTTCGGATCTCTGGAAGCTTCCGGGAAAAATAAGACTTCAGGAACTTGTTTCGTCCAATTCCGAGAATATTTCCTGTGTAGCACTTCTGAAACACAAAAATAGCAGAAAACAGGGAACTGGCACTGTGGCGGCTTGTTAATAGGTTAGTTCCAGAAAATGCATAAAAGTGCCACAAAGTGTAACGAAACAGTAGGCAAATGGTGTAAAAACAAGCATGGAGCATCAAAAATTATAGATACGTTGGAGACGTATCAGCGGCGGAGATGGCTCACTAGCTGGAGAAGGTTGGTATGCTGGAGAAGGCTGGCATGGCGGAGATGGCAGAGAAGGCTGACGTGGAGATGGCGGAGAAGGCTGACGTGGCATCGGAGAAGGATGACTCGCTGGAGACCTTGGTGTCCAATTTGGAAGCACGATGTATTCCTTTAGCCATAGAACGGTGGTCTTCTTGGCTTCTTCTAGCTCATATAAATCCCCTTCACCCGCAGGGTGGTCAAGCTTCAGCTGCTCAAATGCGCCCATAACTTCATCCACCCGGCAACAGCGTAGCCATGTGGAATCGGACGTCAATGATAAGTTGCATTAGGTCCAATGGGTAAGGCATAGCCGACCGCCACCTTGATGGTTATGTTCACGACTTTCACATGTAGCTCGCAAGGTGTTGACTCCGTGATATCATCCACTGGGTAGCGGATCGCCGGTTCATCATCATCCTTCGGGAGGTCCATGGAAGCCATGCTGCTTTTCCGCTGAGATGGTGGGCCGGTAGCATCATGTGCAGCTTCTATCTGCAGCTGAGATGCGGCGGTTCCTTGTTGGCTCATCTGTTTTAACATGTCTGGCTGCCGCTTCAGCTCTTCTTCTATCTGAGACATGCGATCTGCCTCCCTTTCCTTTCTTTTCTGATGGCTTCTATGGGGAAATTTCTTCCTTTCGACGGGAAACCTAATTTTTCACGGTTTGGAGCCTGGTGTGGTTCTTGTTTGTCCTGGGTGTTCATCATTCCCAAGGGCACGTGTGAGCTCATCCTTCTCTCTTTCGGGATGGAACCTCCCCTCTTCAACATCCTTTGATGCGCTTCTAAGGGCATCAATGGGAAGGGGGTCTTCGTCATGCTTTTTTGTATATACACACTTCCCTTCTGAGTCCAACTCCCTCCATGCCCGTAAAACCAATCCCTTGACCGATCGTTCCATTTCAATGTCTCCGGAATGACCCCTTTAGCAATTAGATCGTCCTCCATTTTCTTCCACTTAGGCTTGCCAGACTTGTAGCCTCCTTGCCCCATAGTATGTTGATACTTCTTTTTAGCAGCATTTTTCTTATTTATTTCTGACTTTTTCTTAGCTTCCTCCAAAGTCTAATACTCCAAGAATGTGTCTCAGTGGTCTTTTATTTTTTCATTTGCTCCAGTGAACACCGGAGTCTTTTCTTTATCGACAAATTCCTTGTACAATCCTTTCTTCCAGTTGTTGAATTGTAGTGCCATCTTTGAAAGAGTCCACTTCTTGACTTTCCGCTCTATGATATTCACATGACGATCATCGTCATCTGAATCCTCCTTATTTGGATCCTCCTCATTTTGATCCACCTCATTTTGATCCACCTCTGGCGCTGCCGGTAGGGTAAAATTTACCATGAGCTTCTTCCAAAGCATATTTTTCAATCTCTTGCGGACATAGCTAAATGGTTCCGTCTTTGTCTTCTTCCATTCTCGAATGGTGATCAGAATATTGTCCCTAACAAGAACTCTACATTGTCTTGTAAATTTATTTGCGTGAGCCGCGGGAACAATTGGTTCGCCATCTTCACGGATTTCTTCGATCCGGTACCTTTCATGTTCTACCAACCTTCTGGCCGGACCTCTTTTATTTACAGAAGAGTGGCTCGATCCAGATGGCTAAAAGAAGAAAGAGCGTTAATATATGTATATACAAAAATCAAATAATCCATCTATATAGCAGAGGCTTAATTAATTAATACACGCCTATGTTACTGGACTTTGTTCAAGGTTCCATCAGAGCCATCGGCTTCTCCCTCATCGGAGTCGGCGCCTTCTCCCTCATCGGCGCCTTCACCATCACCGGCACCTTCTCCCTCATCGGAGCCATCTCTTCGGTTTTGCTCATCTCCCTTACTTGAGTTGTTTAGAAACAACGAGGTGACATCGTCATCTCCATCGTGGATGATGTCCTCGATAATGTTTTCCTTGCTTTCGTCTCTTCCGAGATCCATAGTTTCTACAAATAATTACTACAAGTTATTATAATGCCACAAACACAACTATTCTCTATTATAGTGTGTGTGTGTGCGTGCATTCATATAGTAAGTCACCGATACCGAGACCAAAAAAAAGGGGGCGTTGGCCAGGCGTCGGCGCGGTGGGGGAAGAGTTGGTCTTCCCTCCCCACCGCGCCGGCGCCCGACCAATGCCCCCATTTTATAACTGAACCCTAATCCTAACTAAAAAAATCATATTTGTATTTCTCTAAATTAATTAAGGAACCCTAACCCTAACTAAAAAATATGATAGAAATTATTTTTGTATTTCTCTAAATTAAAGATGATATAAATCTTATTCCTATTTCTATTTCTAAAAATCCTATTTACATTTTAAAAAACTTATTTCTATTTCTATTTGTAAAAATCCTAATCCCTTTGTTTCTAATTTCTACCCTAATTCCTAATTCCTATAACTAATTAAAAACACTAATACCTAATTTCTAACATATACCTGTAGCGGGGCGGCCGGTGGTCAGCGGCCGGTGGTGGCACGGGCGGCGGCCGGGACGGAGCGTCGGGCGGGTGGCGGTGGCGCGGGCATGATCAGTCGGGTTGCGGGCGGTGGCCAGCAGGCGGAGGTGGCACGGGCGTGCGCGGGTGCACTGCAGCGGCGGCGCGGGGGCGGGTCTGGTCACGAGCGGCATGGGGGCGGGTCTGGGCACAGGCGGCGCGTGATGCCAAGGTGCGGGCAGCGGCGGCGCAAGGGTTGGCAGCGACGGCGGTGCAGTGCTCACGATCATCGACGACGGTGGAAAATTTGGACAGCCTGCCGGTGTTTGAGAGCTCCTAGCGCGAGTCCTTAGGCATTTTTGCGATGTGGGGGAAGGAAGGAGACGGGCGGTTATAAAGGTCTGAGCTTTAGCACCGGTTGGTGGCTTCAACCGGTGCTAAAGGGTCTTTAGCACTGGTTGAAGCCACCAACCGGTGCTAAAGCTCAAACCTTTAGCACTGGTTTGAGCCACGAACCGGTGCTAAAGGGTCATCTGAAAAGTTTTTAAAATTTCTTTTATTCCCGCCTTATTGAATATTGAAGCTATGATCAACATTCCATAATACTTTGTAAAATAATTAAAACTCAGAAAATTACATATAGCATATCAGAATGTTTATTAAAAAAATATCTATGAAATAACAACACATTGTACTATAGGTACATGAAATATCAGAAAAAATTAGTAGGCTTGCAAACAATTCAAAATCGGTAGGAGCCCGCCAGATTTGAACTATAGGTACATGATATAATGCTCACAATTTTTTGTAAAAATCATTTTTAGGTTCACAATATATTGTTTTATCAGAGATCCATCTCAAGTATAGCGAGACTCAACCCCGGGCTACGAAACTTCCGTTTTGAATATAATTTCAAACCGGCATAAGAATTTCAAAAACAATCCAAACATTGTGAAACCTTTGCATGGTGTCATATTATGTGTTATAGTTGCAAGGAAAATTATTAAACTTGGAAAATAGCAAACATCACAAAAAACCTTTACAAAACGAGCTATCATGTTCGATGTTTCATGGCTTTTAGGCCAAATTAATGACCAATGTTATGGCTAGAATCGCGACATAGTTTGTGATAATATGCCCATATTGTGCTCACATGTGCATCTTGGGATTGCTTACGATCTTGCAGAAGGAAGTTTTCCTTTTCATCGCACAAAAAAGCCATTTTCCATTTTTTGGTGCGAAAAATGTGGTTTTTTGTGAAGCAACCACCAAATTAAAGTTCACATTGCTACCAAACCATTTTTAAAAAATACTAGACTACCTTACATGGAAAATTTCCTGGCCGGTGCATCTGAAACCTTTCCATCCACACCTCATAAAAAGACAAATTACTGCCGAATTGGTAGGAGGCCCGCCAGATTTGAACTAGAGGTACATGATATAATGCTCATGATTTTTTGTAAAAATCATTTTTAGGTTAACAATATGTTGTTTTATCAGAGATCCACCGCAAGTATAGCGCGACTCAACCCCGGGCTAAGAATCTTCATGCCCGCCATTTTGAATATAATCTCAAACAGGCATAACAATTTCAAAAACAATACAAACAATGTGAAACCTTTGTGTGGTGTCATATTATGTGTTATAGTTGCAAGGAAAAATATTAAACTTGGAACATTGCAAACATCACAAAAAAACTTCACAAAATGAGCTATCATGTTTGATGTTTGCCATAAATTGCACATTTAATATATATGATGACCTAAAATGCCTTGGAGGCCATGAACCCTCCTTCGCGTATGTCCCCTGATTAGGATCGCTTCGGTCATAACCATGGAGCATCTTCACCATTTAACGCGATGCTTGGATCAATATTCACTCTGAAGGGCAGAATTTCATCAAACTTATTATAATCTTCTGACATGTCTATCTTATCTTCAACTCCCACAATGTTTCTATTCCCTAAAAGAACTATGTGACGCTTTGGCTCATCGTATGATGTATTCTTTGCCTTATGTTTTCTGTTTTTCGGTTTGGAGGACATGCCCTTCACATAGAAAACTTGAGCCACATCATTGGCTAGGACGAATGGTTTGTCTCTATAACCAAGATTGTTGAGATCCACTGTTGCCATTCCATACAGCTGGTCTACCTTTATCCCTACTCCATCCAGCTTGACCCATTTGCACCGAAACAAAGGGACTTTAAAAGAAGGTCCATAGTCAAGTTCCCATATCTCCTCTATATAACCATAATAGGTGTCCTTTTGCCCGTTGTTATTTGTTGCATCAATACGGACACCACTGTTTTGTTTGGTGCTCTTTTTATCTTGGGTAATCGTGTAGAATGTATTTCCATTTATCTCGTACCCTTGAAAAGTCAATATAGTCGAAGATGGTGACCCAGCCAACAAGTACAACTGATCGCCAACAATGTTGTTATTTATGAGATATGTCCGCAACCAACCGCCGAAAGTCGCCATATGTTTATGTGTAATCCAGGAGTCAGACTGCGTCGGGTGTTGGGAGCGTACAATATTCTTGTGTTCAGTGATATACGGGGCCACCAAGGTGGAACTTTATAAAACTATGTAGTGTGCTTGAGTGAAAGAAATCCCATCCATACAATACATTGATTTATTTCCTAGCGTGCCTTTCCACTTAGTCTCCCCTCATGCCACGATTCAGGCACACCAATCGACTTAAGGCCAGGGATTAAGTCAACACAGAACTCAATAACCTCCTCTGTTCCGTAGCCCTTGGAGATGCTTCTGTCTGGGCTAGCACGGTTATGAACATATTTCTTTAAGACTCCCATGAACCTCTCGAAGGGGAATATGTTGTGTAGAAATACAGGACCAAAAATGGCAATCTCTTCGACAAGGTGAGCCAGGAGATGCGTCATAATATTCAAGAAGGATGGCGGGAACACCAACTCAAAACTAACAAGACATTGGGCCACATCCTTCTGTAACCTTGGCAGAATATCTGGATTAATTACCTTCTGAGATATTGCATTGAGGAATGCACATAGCTTAACAATGGGTACGCGAATATTTTCTAGTAGAAGCCCCCTCAATGCAACCGGAAGCAACTGCGTCATAATCACGTGACAGTCATGACACTTCAGGTTTTGGAATTTTTCTCTGTCATATTTGTTATTCCCTTTATATTTGACGAGAAGCCAGATGACACCTTGATAATTGAAAGAACTTCAAAAAAGATTTCCTTCTCTGCTTTGGTAAGAGCATAGCTGGCAGGATTTAAGTGACGCCCTTTATCCGTCTTGTTCTGTGGATGCATGTTGTTTGGGTCTTTCATATGTTGATGGTCCTCTCGTGCTTCTGGTGTATCTTTTGTCTTTCCATACACGCCCAAAAAGCCTAGCAGGTTCACGCAAACATTCTTCGTAACGTGCATCACGTCGATTGAAGAGCGAACCTCTAGGTCTTTCCAATACTCAAGCTCCCATAATATAGATTTCTTCTTCCATATGGGTGTGTGTCCGGTAGCGACGTTATTTGGAATAGATTGACCGCCAGGACCCTTTCCAAAGATTACTTCTAGGTCCCTGGCCATATGAAATAAATCATCACCAGTACGGAGTTTAGGCTTTGGCCGGTGATCTGCCACACCTCTAAAATACTTGCCTTTCTTTCTTATGGAATGCGTGGTTGTAAGAAATCAACGATGCCCCAAGTACACAATCTTCTTGCATTTTTCCAAATATATATCGTCAGTCTTATCTAAACAGTGCGTGCATGCATTGTATCCCTTGTTCATTTGTCCTGAAAGGTTACTAAGAGCAGGCCAATCATTGATGGTTACGAAAATCAACGCTCGTAGGTCAAATGGCTCCTGTTTGTGCTTATCCCATGCACGTACACCTAGTTTGGCCCACAACTGTAAGAGTTCTTCAACTAATGGTCTTAGGTACACATCAATATCATTGTCGGGTTGCTTTGGGCCTTGGATGAGCACTGACATCATAATGAACTTCCGCTTTATGCACAACCAAGGAGGAAGGTTATAGATACATAGAGTTATAGGCCGGGTGCTATGACTGTAGTTCTGCTCCCCAAAAGGATTCACGACATCTGTACTTAGTCCAAACCTTAAGTTCCTTGCGTCGCCTGCAAAGTCCGGGTAGTCGCTCTCTATTTTTCTCCACTGCGACCCATCAACGGGGTGTCTCAACATCGCTTCTTTCTTACGGTCTTCTTTGTGCCATCGTAACAACCTGGCATGCTCTTTATTTCTAAATAGACATTTCAACCATGGTATTATAGGAGCATACCATATGACCTTGGTAGGAACCCTCTTCCTGGGGGGCTCGCCATCAACTTCACCAGGGTCATCTCGTCTGATCTTATACCGCAGTGTAGTGCATACCGGACATGCTTCCAAATTCTCGTACTCCTTACTGCGGTAGAGGATGTAGTCATTAATGTATGCATGTATCTTCTGCACCTCTAATCCTAGAGGGCAGAGAACCTTCTTTGCTTCGTACGTACTGTCAGGAAATTCATTATCCGTTGGAACCTTCTTCTTCATTGTCTTCCATTATAACCCCTCTTTCTCCGTGTTTGGTCCAACAATTATAGCTAGGCGTGAAACCTTTCCAAAGCAGGTGGGAGTGAAGGATTTTCCAGGAAGAGTATTCCTTCTTGTTCTCACAGTCAACACATGGACAACATTAAATTAAAAAAAAACACATGGACAACACATGAAACCATTATGAATGTTTGCCCGAGCCACATCGCCAAAATTACGAAGGCCTTCAATGAACTCGGAAGTGCGTCGGTCACCGTACATCCATTGTCGTTGGTTCATTTGCGTCATATAATTAAGTTTACCAAAACCATTACAGAACATCATAAATAGTGAAATGACCACTGTACATCAAAACATGCATTTGTATCAATCACAAATGAACGAATAGAGTTGCTAACCTCGATCGAGGAGGAAAGAATGAGGACAAGGCCTAAGTATCGCTCGGGAACCTCATATCATTTTTATTTTGTGTGAGATCTTAAGTAGCATCATGCTCTTAGGCATTTCATCAAACACCTCTTGTGCATAGGGAAAAAAATCTAACTAGCACACCCCTCTCACACCTTTCACAGGAAAAAAACAGAGGAGAGGGCTGGTGGGTGGGTGTATTTATAGGCAGGAACTTTAGCACCGGTCCGTGCCCCAAACCGGTGCAAAAGGACATCCTTTAGCACCAGTTCATACCACGAACTGGTGCTAAAGGTCTGACGCCTGCCACGCGGAAGACGCAACACCTTTAGCACCGGTTCGTTGCACGAACCGGTGCTAAAGGTTCCTAACGATCCGGTGCTAAAGTTTCACGGGCTCCCTTTAGCCTCCTGGCTGCTCGAACTGGTGGCCCTTTAGTCTAGGTTCGTAAGCCAACCGGTGCTAAAGCCTTTGGCAGCTCCAAACGAAATCCCTATTTTTTACTAGTGTGTACAAGGAAGGATGTTTTATTCGAGGCGGCGATGGAGGAATCTGTCGTTTCCTTTAGGAGTTGTTTGTTTGGGCTTTCTGAAGCTTTCCACTAAAATAAGCCGATGAAACGAAACAAACGGGTTGACTTTGGCTGTGGGCTTTGACAAAGCCATCAAGCGAATAGGCATATTAGGGAAAGCACCTCTAGAGGTGCTTCCCGCAGCTTTCAATTTAGCCAGCGAACGTTTTCTAGGACAGACATGTTGTTTGGATGTTATTACACCAAATGCCACCGGTCGAATATCCCCGAAACGTTTTCGTTTCTCATCTATCTCGTTCCCCCTTCACCACCGTCCACCTTCTGGTATCTTCACTCCATCCCGAGAAGCGCCGCCGGCACCTACGACCGCCGCCCCGCTAGTACCCGGCACGCCGCCGCCCGGACCCCACATCCAGCGCTCGATTTCCATGGGAAGTAATCTATTTCCAGCCTCGTTGACCAAATCCCGTCGTCGGCGCTCTAGTCCTACCGTCCGTCTGCCGCCAGCGCGTTCCAGCTCCGCCCCTACTCAGCTGCACCGCGCCCAGGCCGAGCGGCAACCCGCACAATCTATGCGCTGCCCCGTCTCCACCCGGGACCAGAGATTTGATTCGTGTGTGCTAGTCTCTCATCTACAAGGGAACGAATATCCTAGTTTGATAAATTATGTACATCGGTACATGTATAGATCTTATCTCTTCATATTGATTTTTTTTGTCCAGCAAAGCAAACGAATCTGCTAGTCTTTTATGTGAACAACAAATTTCAATTATTAGCAAACATAATATATCCTGTATAGATCTTATCCTTAACGTGTTTATTTTTTGTATATTCATGGTATTTTCTAATCACAGATATGCTAATACACTTAAAGTCAACAATTATATATGTTCTCAAACAATGAGGGCATTTCAGACAAATCCTCACCATACAGCTAGACAACTTGTCAAACAGTTACACTCAAAACAGCAGCTTTTCCTACACAGCGGCTTTCCCTGTACAGCCAGCCAGCCACAGCCCAAACAAATAAGCCCTTAGTGGTGTCTCGAGCATAGGAAGTTTCTCCTCCGAATAGAGGGTGTTATGTCCATAGATCCAGAAATTGAAACTATTTGGAAGTGATGAGCAGGCCCTATGTCCAGCAGCATATGAGGTTCAACCTTGTCAATTAGACTTTTGTACTATGTACAAGAAATGCGGGCGCTCTCTAGCAACAGGTTCAGGCTCTGCACAGACTGCGTTATGTCAGAGGAATTGGTGAAATGCATTCTGCCTATTGTGATGGCGTGGTTATTGTTGTTTGATTGATGTTTTGTAGCTTCTGCAAAATCAAATTGGCAATGCGACTCCTCAGGGCATGTCTGGAAGGCGTGGTGTTGGGATTGCCAATGCCGAGGGAAGAGGAAGGCCATCTTTCAAACCAAGAGGCAAGGTGTTCAACAGGTTAATTTCCTGATGATGTGCAGATGACCTCTCTAACAGTATGGTTGTAGAGGCAGCCGATGCAGGAAGAGTCCAGCAAGATGACGGTCAGAACAAGGAACCAGGGAGCAAAGACGCGATGACGCCAAAACCTGGGGCATGCATGGCTTTGTTTTCCTCTCTGCATCTCCTTTTTTCATAAGTAATTACTTTTATTCGTAGGCTATAAAGCAATCTGTTTTATGCAATACTGAACGAAGACAACGCCAGCTTTTTTTTAGAGAACACGTAGTAGATCTGCGGTCATTATATTAAGGAATCAGGAGAAGAAGAAGTTTACACCACCGGTTACAGGGCAAAAAACTAGGAACCGAACACCACCACGCGCACGTAGGCGCTCACCGAAGGCTTATACCTCGCAAAGTTCTACCCCTACACTTAAACCAGCTGATCCACTCGTCCTTGATGCGCACAACAAGGCCATGGATAGAACTAGATTGGGCATCAAAAATCTGAGCATTGCGCTCTAGCCACAAGGCGCGCATGGTTAGCACGCAAAGCGAATTGTAGCCGCGCTGCGATTTAGACACCACGAGCTCCGCCGAAGTCGGCACCAGTTCGCAAGCGCATCCGTCGCCTTTGGCGCCAGCCGCTGAAGGCCTAGGGGCCTGAGCACCCTAAACCAGACGCTGCGCGTGTAGAGGCATCAGAGTAGGAGATGATTGATGTCCTCGTCGTGGAGTTCACACAGAGGATAGACGCCATTGTTTGGCAGTCCCCTACGTGCAAGCCTGTCCGAGGTCCAACAACGATCCTGAATAGTGAGCCAGCCGAAGAACTTGTGCTTCAATAGCGCAAAAGAGAGCCAGACCTGCTTGGCAGCTGGCAAGGTAGTGTGGCCCTCGAAGCAGGCCAGGTACGTCTCATGCGTAGAGTAATCGCCGGATGCCGAGAACTTCCAACGGAAGCTGTCCGGCAGATGCGCGCGGGTTGAAGTAGCCTACACCTGAGGCCAGATGTGCAGAAACTGCACGATAGCATCAACCAATAGGGTACCCGTGATTTCAAGGACCCAACTATTGTTCTCCCTCCCTTGCAGCACCGTGCGAGACCGAACCAGGCCTGGATGCACAAGTTTCAGCAGCACTGGGGCGAGCGTGGCAACACATTGACCCTGAATCCAGGGGTCCACCCAGAAGAGGATATTAGCCCCTGAGCCCACCTCGATCTTGGTCACGACACGGTAGAGAGCATGCGCATCCGACGACACGGCGATGTTGGGCTCACTCTAGGGTTTACAGTCGCTAGTTCGTTGAAACCATATCCACCGGGCACGTAGCACCGCACTCAGCCAGCGCAGATTAAGCAGCCCGAGGCCTCCTAGGGATTTAGGTTGGCACACCCGATCCCAGACAACCAAGCAGCTCCCACCTCGAGCGTCCTTTCGTCCAGCCCACAGAAAACCACGACGGATGCGGTCGATCATCTGCATCACCCAAGGATCAAGGTCGAGGGCGAGCAGATGGTAAACCACAGAGGCCGACTTGGACATAGGAAATCCTCCCCTCGCGAGTGAGAATGCACGCTTTCCAGAACGACAACTTGCGCGCGAGCTTGTCGATCAACGGCTGTGTAATATCTGTTGGAATTATGCCCTAGAGGCAATAATAAAGATGTTATTATTATAATTCTTGTTCATGATAATGTTTATATTCCATGCTAGAATTTTATTAAGCGGAAACTTTAATACTTGTGTGGTTTATGAACAACACCGTGTCCCTAGTACGCCTCTATGGACTAGCTCATTGATTAATGATGGTTAAGGTTTCCTAACCATAGACATGAGTTGTCAATTAATAATGAGATCATGTCATTAGGAGAATGATGTGATGGACAGACCCAAATAAAGCAGAGCAATTAAATCGTGTCATCGTGTTCATCTTTGCGAAGCTTTTTCCTATGTCAAGTATTGTATTCCTTAGACCATGAGATAATACAACTCCCTGGTATCGGAAGAAAGCTTTGAGGTCATCAAACATCATCCTATGTGAGGGTGATCATAAAGGTGTCTCTCAGGTGATCGGAAAGTACTTGTTGGGTTGTATGTATCGAGATGGAATTTGTCCCTCCCAAGTCGAAGAGATATACTTCGGGCCCACTCGGTAATCGATATTAACACCGCTTGCAAGCACGTGGTTAAGGAGTTAATCACAAAGTGATATCGGATTACGGAACGAGTAAAGTACTTGGTGTGAATGAGATTGAACTAGGTATGGCGATACCGATGATCGAATCTCGGGCAAGTAAAATATCGCGTGACGAAGGGAATACATATACGGGATTAATTGAATCCTGGCATCGTGGTTCATCCGATATGATCATCGATGAATATGTGGAAGTCAATATGGGTTTCCAGATCCCGCTGTTGATTATTGATAGAAGATCATGTCTGCATATTCTCGAACCCGTAGGGTCACACACTTAACGTGCATCGACGCTAGGATAGAATGGATAATTGGTTTATGAGTTTTTGGTCGGAGTCTCGGATGAGATGTAGGACATCATGAGAGGTTCCGGAATGGTCCGGAAAATAAGATTCATATAAAGGAAAGCAGTTTTTGGATTCCGGAATCATTTCGGAGTTTATCGGTATTGTACCGGAAGGTTCTAGAAGGTTCCGGAGTGGGACCAACGTGGGCCCACTTGTCGGAGGCCTATGTGGGCCTAAGGGGAAGTGTCCTGGCCACTTTGGGCCAGGCGCACAAGGCCCCTAAGGCCCAGCCGGCCAGCCCTTAGGGGAAACCCTAAGGGAACCTTCCAGAAGGAGGGGAGGAAACTTGCCCCCCACTCTTCCCCCTAGGCCGCCGCCCTAGGGCTTGGAGGAGGGGCCAAGGCAGCCGGCCAGCACCCCATATAAGGAGGGGCTGGGGCGCAGCCTTCTCCCACTCCAACCCTAGCCGTCGTCCAACTGCTGCCCCTCCACCTCTCTCTCTCGCGACTGTGTGTAGGCGAAGCCCTACCGCAGAAACTCTCCACCATAAGCACCACGCCGTCGTGCTGCAGATCCAATCTATCTCTCCACCATACTTGCTGGACCAAGGAAGGAGGAGACGTCGCTGCACCATACGTGTGCATCTCTCGGAGGCGCCGCCACTTGCGGCATTGGATCGGATCGGATCGCGAGGAGGAGACGGCTAGTACGACTACATCATCCACGTTCTGTTGAACATTTCCGCTGTGCGATTTCTTCAAGGGTATGAAGATCTCATCTACCTCTCTTGTTGATTACATCTCCTAGATTAGATCTTGGCTTTCTTGTTCGCATCCGGAGGAAAATTTTGTTTTACTATGCTGCGAAACCCTTCAGTGGTATCAGAGCTAGATCTATGCGTAGATGTGTTTCACGAGTAGAATGCAACATGCTTGTTGCGAGCGTTGATGTTTTCTGTTGCAAACCTCTTTGTTTTGTATTTCTTATGGCGCAGCATAGTGAGATCGAAGCGGTCCAGGCCAACTTTACGCGACCTCGTTCGCGAGACCGGCTCCGCACTTGACGTGTGGCTTGTTCCACACATGCGGCTGGTGGATGCCAGTTTCTCTCACTATAGTAGTCATGAGATTTACAACGGATGTTAGCAACCATAATATCACCGTTGTGGCTTTTCGTAGGTAAGAATCGTTCTTAACTTGTTACTTCCATAAGCCACGTAAAACATGCAACAACAAAGTAGAGGCATCTAACTTGTTTTTGCAGGGAGTGTTTTGTGATATGGTATGGTCCAAGACATGATGTGTATGAATTGAGATGTATGCGATGATCATGTTTTGTAATCTTTCACGACTTGCATGTCGATGAGTTCACAACCGGCAGGAGCAATATGGTTGTCATTATAATTGTGTATGACCTGCGTGTCAACTTCTTATATGCCATGTAATAGCTTTACTTTATCGCTAAGTAGTTAGCAATAGTTGTAGTTGCTATTCGTGGTGGAGGCAATCATGGTGGAGTGATGGAGATCATGCCGGCACGCACAAGATGGAGATCATTGCGCGGAGATTGGCTATACCATGTCACATAAAATTATATGCATGTGATGTTTATCCTTTTATGTATCTTATTATGCTTAGATCGCGACCGTAGCATTATAAGATGATTCCTCACTTAAAGATCAAGATAAAATTGTGTTCTCCCCTCGTATGCGCCGTTGCGAAAGTTTGTCGTTTTCAAGCACCTCGTGATGATCGGGTGCTATAAACTCTATGTTCACATACAACGGGTGCAAGCCAGTTTTGCACACGCGGAAATACTTGGGTTTGACTTGACGAGCCTAGCATGTACAGACATGGCCTCGGAACACACGAACCGAAAGGTTAAACATGAGTCATATGAATGATAAGATCGACACTTTGTTGTCCACCATTGAAACCACATCTCTTCTCGTGAAGATCGGATTAGGTGTGGTGAATTTGGATCGTGTTCACTAAACAACTTGAGGGATGTTGAATTTAGTGGGAGTTCATCTAGTAATTTGATTAAGTTGAACTAATTATCTTGAACATAGTCTAAATTGTACTTGCAATGTTGTAAATCAAATGGCTAAGTCCAACTTCAACTTCAACGTTTTTGCTGAGAAAGAAAAGCTTAAGGACAATGGGTCTAACTTCACCAACTGGTTCCGCAATCTGAGAATCATTCTCGCTGGCGGACAAAAAGCCTATGTACTTGAGAAAGCGCTAGGTGACACCCCTGCTACTGATGCGCCGGCTGATGAAAAAGCTGTTTATCAGTCACGCAAAGATGATTATGTAGTGATTAAGAGTACCATGTTGTTTGCTATGGAACCGGAACTTCAAAATCGTTTTAAGGAGTTCAACGGGCCCTTTGAGATACTTGAGGAACTGAAAACCATGTTTCAGACTCAAGCCCGTTCTGAGAGATATGCGATCTCTGAGAAGTTCTTTAACTGCAAGATGGAGGAAGGGAGTTCCGTTAGTGAGCACGCCATTAAGATGTCGGGCTACACTCAACGCCTTGAGCAACTGGACTGCAAGATTCCAGAGGAGCTCAAGATTGACAGAGTTCTGCAATCACTCCCTCCTAGCTACAAAGGCTTTGTAGTTACTCATAATCAATTTGGATCCACTGATACGATCACTGAGCTCTTCGCTAAGCTGAAAGCTGCGGAGGTGGATATCAAAAAGGATAATCATGTGTTGATGGTCAACAAGACCACTAGCTTCAAGAAAGCTAAGGGAGCAAAGGGATCCTTCAAGAAAGGCAGCGGCAAGCGCGTTGCCCCTGCTGAGAAGAAGCTCAAGTCTGGACCTAAGCCAGACACTGAGTGCTTCTATTGCAAGGACAAGGGTCACTGGAAGCGAAACTGTCCGAAGTACTTAGCGGACAAAAAGGCTGGCACCATCAAAGGTATATTTGATATACATGTTATTGATGTCTACCTTACTAGCGCTCGTTGTAGTGCCTAGGTATATGATACTGGTTCAGTTGCTAATATTTGTAACTCGAAACAGGAGCTACAGAATAGACGGCGGCTAGCAAGGGATGAGGTGACGATGCGCGTTGGCAATGGATCAAAAGTTGATGTGATGGCCGTCGGCATGCTCTCCTTAGTTTTACCTTCGGGATTAGTTTTAAACCTTAATAAATGTTATTATGTGCCTGCGTTGAGCATGAACATTATATCTGGATCATGTTTATTGCAAGACGGTTATTCATTTAAATCTGAGAAAAATGGTTGTTCTATTTATATGAATAACATCTTTTATGGTCATGCACCTGTTGTGAATGGTTTATTTCTTCTGAATCTCGAAAGCAATGAAACGCACATCCATAACATTGAGGCTAAAAGATGCAAAGTAGATAGTGATAATCCAACTTATTTGTGGCACTGCCGTCTAGGTCATATTGGTGTAAAACGCATGAAGAAACTCCATTCTGATGGACTTTTGGAGTCTCTTGATTTTGAGTCATTTGACACGTGCGAACCGTGCCTCATGGGCAAGATGATCAAAACCCCGTTCTCCGGAATAATGGAGCGAGCAACGGACTTATTGGAAATCATACATACCGATGTGTGCGGACCAATGAGTATTTCGACGCGCGGTGGATATCACTATTTTCTCACTTTTACTGATGACTTAAGTAGATATGGGTATATCTATTTAATGAAACATAAATCTGAAACGTTTGAAAAGTTCAAAGAATTTCAGAACAAAGTGGAAAACCATCGTAATAGGAAAATTAAATTTCTGCGATCCGATCGTGGAGGTGAGTATTTGAGTTATGATTTTCTCACACATCTTAAAGCAAGCGGAATCGTTTCGCAACTCACGCCACCTGGAACACCACAGCGCAATGGTGTGTCTGAACACCGGAATCGAACTCTATTAGATATGGTGTGATCGATGATGTCTCTTACAGATTTGCCGTTATCATTTTTGTCGGAGGGATGACCCCCGGTAGGGTCAAGAGGCTAGAAAGATACAAGGACTATGGTTGACTTATGTCGGGTTATCAAGGAAGGGTCTGGCCGGCATATGTGTGTATCCCGGCTGATACTCAGATATGCCGGATTAACCGGAACACTAATATATGTGTGCCGGCATATACTCAGATATGCCGGCCTAACCATTTGGTGTCTTGTGCAGGAGCAGGGGAGGCCGGATTACTCGACCTTCATAGGTCGTTGGTCCGGCATATAGGTCCGGGGTATGGCCAACGGTCATATCCGGAATACAGAAGTCAGCTAATGTGTCCCATCCCTACAATCAAGGAAGAAAACATCCAAGCATGGTGTGGTGGTAAGGTGCACAGTGGAGGTTACCTACCCTCACTGTGCACAAGTACAGAGCTTACCTCAGAGAGGTAAGGTCACAGTTCAAGAGGTACAAGGTACAGGGATATGAAGTCCCATCGAGAGCAATCAGGGAGGAAGTCAAGGGTCGTTGCCTTCATCAGCAAGTCCTGTTTGGAGTGTAGCCCGTGTCTCGTGGTCTCTTATGACCGTTGTAACCCTGGCCACCACTATATAAGGTGGCACAGGGAGCCCTAGCAAAGGGTTGGTCACTCTGTGTTCCTACACTTAGCAGTTCGTCTTCCTTCTCTAGCAGAGAGCTTGGAAGCACCATTGTTGTGTACTACATCGATCCAAATATACATCCAGTAGAGCAGGAGTAGGGGTGTTATCTCCTTACGAGAGCCCCGAACCTGGGTAGATCTGTGTTCCTTTCTGTCGTGCTCTTTAGCTCGTTCCCCTCTCCCGAATCCTCCAGCATCTAGTTCGGCCCCCATTTAAGCCATCCTATGGCATATGTTGTTTCACCACGACGACATTTGGCGCCCACCGTGGGGCAGATCGATATGCTGGGCGGAGTATTCATTCGGACGGGGTCTGTGATAGCAGCTTCGGGAGTGCGCGTGGTCTCTGGCCTCGTCCAGAGACTAGGCTCGCTCAGTTTCGTCAGCGACAACGCTGGTTGTCTCGGTGGCCGGCCGTTCCCCATAGATGGCCGGATTATGTCTTTCGGTTCCCACGAGGTGTACGTGGGGACTGAGAGAGTTTGTAGGGAAAAGGTGCTGGTGGCGGCGGATCCTCCGTCGCATCAGCTGGCTCACGCTGGGCGTAGCGCTCGCTCAGTAGAGTCGGCCGAGGTAATGATGGCCGGCACATCCGTGCCGCCGGTAGAAGGTGCCGGCAAAGCAGCAGCAGCAGGAGATACTCCCCCGGAGCCGCCGAAGGCCAAGAGGTCGGTACATCCTCCGTTGGAGCATGTCGAGAACCTGGCCGGCACTTCCGCTGTGCCGGCAAAGGGTCAAGTGCTTCTTCCCATCATCGATCGGCTTCTCGAGCCGGTGCGATCCGGCGATGATCCGGAGCAGACAAGGGAGGTCCTGGAGGGATCTCGCCAGGCCCTCGTCGACGAGGCCCTGGCCATGCACCAGGAGCGCGAACGGTTTAACCGGCAACTCCGTGAGTATGAAGTAGCTCATGGTTTTACTCCTGTGGTAACCCGGCCTAGCCGGATAGAAGAGGTTAAAACTAGAGGTAGAGATCTTAACACTGAGCTAGAGAAAGGTGCTAGTGGTAAAGGTCATACTGCAACTAGTACTGTGCCTAAGGTAATTTATAGCTCGCCAGTAAAGAACCTTAGAGCAGCAGCAGAGGTAGCTAAGGACTTATCTAGTTTATCCGGCGAAGCACTGCGTGAGCAGCAAGCCCGGCTTAACCATCTTTTGTCTGAAGCTACCATGCAGCAGGAGGCCTTTAAGAAGGCTAACCCAGGTGCTGGGGCATCCCAGTACATTGCGTCGGTAGGATGTGCCGGTGCAAGGTCGAGGGGCCAAGCTTCGTCCCCGCATCCAAGTGCCCGGCGTGCCGGAAGTGTGACCTCTGGCCGCCGGGACAAGCAGATCCAAGTGTATGATCCGGCAATCGCCGGAAAGCAGGCAGTAGTTCAGAAGAATGCCGGCCAAGCGGACAAATATGTCGGCCACAAGAGTGCTGGTCAGAATGTGCCGGCCGGACAAGGAGCAGTCTCGGCCGGTGGTGGCCGGGGTAACAGTGCAGCCAGGTGTCAGCAGCAGGGCGCCGGAGGAGCCGCACAGCAGCAAGGCGCAGGTCAACCAGGACATCGAGAGGACGATGGGAATTCCGCCCTTGCCAGGGCGGGATATCAGCAGCAGCATCAGCAAGGCCGGCATAGTGAGCAGTATCAGCCAGAGCAGCAGCAGGAAAAGTGATTGCAGGCCCAATTGCATCTCGGTTGGGACCTCGGTCCTTGGCAGCAAGTGATGCGCGCCTCAAGCTGGACAGGATTCACCAATCGGAGTTGGTGGAAAGACAAGGAGCTCCGGGTCCCATGTGTTTCGGACCCCGGATAATGGGTGAGCCGGTACCTTACTACTTCCAGCTCGCGCGTGGCGCGAGGACATATAACGGCAGTACAAAGCCGGAAGATTGGTTGGAGGATTACTCCACCGCAGTAAACATTGCCGGAGGAAACCTCAGGTGGGTGGTACGATATGTACCGCAAATGTTAGAAGGACCAGCCAGGATATGGCTGAACAATCTGCCGGCCGGAAGTATCAACGGCTGGGTTGATTTCGAAGAGCAGTTTGTGTCAAACTTCACCAGCACATATAAGAGGCCGAATCGTCCTCAGCAACTGGCTAATTGCCGGCAGGGAATGAATGAGACAGACCGAGACTATCTGACCAGGTGGTGCACCTTGCGCAATTCCTGCGAAGGAGTGGTGGAGCAGCAGGCCATCATGTGGTTCGCTCATGGGTGCCGGCATGGTACCATGTTGTGGCAAAAGCTGCAGAGGGAAATGCCGGCCACGTTGGCCGAGACAATCAAGATCGCGGACAGTTATGCACTGGGAGATCCCATGCAGCCCACCCTTGATTCACAAGGACAGGGGCAGACCCAGGGGAACACCAACAGCGCCGGGAGACCAGGGCAATACTATCGCTCTGATCACCGGAACAAGAGAAGAGATGAAAGGCCGGATTACAAGTATGGAACGGCACAGGTTGCGGCCGTGGAAGAAGAACAAGGGGGCGCCGGCAGTAGCCAGCGTCCGAGATATGAGGACAATCAGCAACCTCAACAGCAACAGCCGCAGCAGCAAGCGCAGTCCTTCCAGAAGAAGAGTGTCTGGATCAACAAGAATGCCGGCGGAGCCGCCGGACCGAAGAAGCAGTGGCCGAAGTATACAGTGGGTCTTGCCATGGACAAGCCTTGTGTGTTTCACACATTCCAGCCGGGTAAGCCGGCAAATCATTTGACAAGGAACTGCTCATGGCTGGACGACATATTAGCAGGTCGTGCAGGTCCTTGGGGACCGGCTAGACCATCTGTCCCGGCAGCTCCATCGCCGTTGACAGGTGCAAATACAGTTGCAGTCCCACCTAGGCCGGCTAATCCCGGTAACCAGAGCAACGCCGGAAATGCCAGCGTAAATCAAGTTGACCAGAGCTATAATCCGGAGTATAATGCCGGAGGCCCAGGAGCGGGCCGGAATGAGTACAAGGAGTATGATCAGAGCTACATGGTCTTTGAGACCGAAAGAACAGACAAGCAGAGCTTGTACCGGCGGTGTTTGGAAGTAAACGCCGTTATGTCGGTAGTTCCAAAGATGATGCATTGGTCTGACCAGGCCATTGGCTGGGACAGGGCAGATCATCCCAGGATCATGCCAAACCCCGGCGGGTATGCTCTAGTGTTGGATCCGACATTTGTCGGGCCGGCTAATAACGTGAGGTTCAGCAAGGTCCTCATTGACAATGGAAGCAGCATCAACATCATGTATCGGGATACGATGGAGAAGCTGGGAATCAAGGAAAATATGCTGGAACCAAGCAAGACCACGTTCCACGGCATTGTGCCGGGACTTTCGTGTGCGCCGATGGGCAAGATCCGAATGGATGTCATGTTTGGCAGCCGGGATAACTACAGGGTGGAGAACCTCATGTTCGAGGTAGTTGATCTAGAAAGCCCCTACCATGCTTTGTTGGGGAGGCCGGCATTGGCAAAGTTCATGGCCTCTACGCATGTTGCGTACCTGAAAATGAAGATACCGGGGCCCGGAGGGGCAATAATCATTGTTGGTGATTACAAGCGCTCGATGGCATGCGCAACAGCTGGGTCTAACCTGGCCGAGACTCTGATCATTGCAGAGGAAAGGAGGAGGCTCAAGCGAGCAGTGGAGATTGCTGAGACGGTCGTGGCCGGCAAACCAATGTCGGGCATGGTAAATCCCGGCGGCAGTGCTTCTTTTCAAGTAGGAAAGGAGGTCAAAAAGGTGCCTCTGGATGAAGCTTTCCCGGAGCGCCATGCCCTCGTCGGGGCAAGTTTGGATCCCAAATAGGAAAGCGAGCTCACCAGTTTCCTCCGTGAGAATCGGGATATCTTTGCGTGGTCTACTTCAGACTTGCAAGGAGTGCCGAGGGAGCTGGCTGAGCATGCATTGCATGTGAGACCGGATGCTAAGCCGGTGAAGCAACCGCTCCGGCGGAATGCCGGCGATAGAAGGAAAGCCATTTGGGACGAAGTGGCCAGGCTCTTAGCCTCTGGCTTTATCAAGGAAGTACTTCATCCGGATTGGGTGTCTAATCCGGTTTTAGTGGAAAAGAAGAAAGATGAGCCCGCCATAGTGAAAGTATGGCGGATGTGTGTTGATTACACCAACTTGAACAAGGCATGTCCTAAAGATCCATTCCCGCTCCTTCGGATCGATCAAGTGATTGATTCCACAGCTGGATGTGAACTGTTATCATTTGTAGATGCCTATTCTGGTTTCCACCAGATCCCTTTGTATGAGCCGGATCAAATAAAGACATCCTTTATTACCCCGTACGGGGCTTATTGCTATCTCACTATGCCGTTCGGTTTAAGAAACGCCGGCGCAACTTATCAAAGATGCATGCAAAAGTGTTTGCACGATCAGATAGATAAAAATGTGCAGGTATATGTCGATGATATCGTCATAAAAACCAAGGAAAGCAAGACACTCATAGATGATCTCCGGGAAACCTTTGGGAACCTGAGGAGATTCCGGATGAAGTTGAATCCGGCTAAGTGCACCTTTGGTGTGCCGGCAGGCAAGTTGCTCGGCTTCCTTGTCTCCAGCCGGGGTATTGAAGTAAATCCCGGCAAGATTCGTGCCATAGAAAGAATGAAGCCGCCGACAGATTTGAGGGAAGTACAGAAGTTCACTGGGTGCCTCGCATCCCTGAGCCGTTTCATAAGCCGGCTGGGAGAGAAAGCTCTGCCATTATATCAGCTGATGAAGAAGTCCGATACATTTGTATGGACAGCGCAAGCAGATGCAGCTTTCAAGGATTTAAAGCAGTTGTTGTCAACAGCGCCGGTATTAGCGTCTCCGATGCCCCGTGAGCCAATGTTGCTCTATATAGCGGCAACCAACAGAGTTGTCAGTGCAGTGGTGGTAGTAGAGCGAGAGGAAGGAGGCAAAACCGTGCAGCGGCCGGTATATTATCTAAGTGAAGTCCTTTCCACCTCAAAGCAAAACTACCCCCACTATCAGAAGATGACCTATGGAGTCTATATGGCGGCCAAGAAGCTCAAGCATTACTTCCAGGAGCATCCGATCCGGGTAGTGGCCGAGGCCCCTATCTCGGAGATCATAAGCAACAAAGATGCCAGCGGCCGGATAGCAAAGTGGGCAATAGAACTTTCACCATATACACCACAGTATGACAAGAGAGATACAATCAAGTCACAGGTGTTGGCTGATTTCTTTATTGACTGGGCCGAGATACAATATGAGCCACCATTGCCAGATGCAAACTATTGGAGGATGCATTTCGATGGGTCCAAGACAATCCATGGCTTGGGTGCCGGCATAGTTCTCAGTTCGCCAAAGAATGACCAATTGAGATATGTCCTGCAGATTCATTTTGCAGCATCAAATAATGTGGCGGAATATGAGGCACTTGTGCATGGCCTGAAGGTGTCTAAGGACATCGGGATTCGCCGAATTATGTGTTTCGGTGATTCTGACTTAGTGATTCAGCAGTGTTCCGGCATATGGGACGCGCATGATGCTAACATGGCATCATACCGTTTCCTGGTGCAGCAGTTAAGTGGTTACTTTGAAGGTTGTGAGTTCCGGCATGTTCTCCGGGCTCAGAACGATGCAGCCGATGCATTGTCCAAGCTGGGATCTTCCAGAGATTCAATCCCGCCCGGCATTTCATTGGAGCATCTGAGGAAGCCATCGATCAAACCCTCGCCGGAGTCATCTTCCATCTATGTCCCGCCAGGGCCGGAGGAAGCGGTGCCGATGGAAATAGATGCCGGAGCTAGGTCAGATAACCCGGGGACTGTTTCCTCAGTCCCAGGGACTGGGCCGGCATATACTGTAAGTGCAGTATTCCGGAGCAGAGCTAAGGGCAAGGGTAAGATGTACCAAGAGGTTGTGCCGGTATACCCGGGGACTGCTCCGGCATACCCGGGGACTGATTCTTCAGTCCCGGGAACTTCGCAGCCCATGGAGATCGATTATGTGTCGGTCGAAATGATGGAGATAGATCACGCAGTGTTCACTGTCAGGGAAGTGCCCTCGTGGGCACGTCCTATTATGAACTTCTTGGTGGATGGCCAAGCACCGGCAGATGAAACCGAGGCCCGCCGGGTTATAAGGAGATCCAAAGCGTATACCATCATAAACAAAGAGATATACAAGAGAAGTGCCACCAGAGTATTGCAGAGATGTGTCGAATCTGCAGAAGGTCTGGAGATGCTCCGGGAAATTCACCAGGGGGAGTGTGGTCACCATGCTTCATCCAGGGCATTGGTGGCAAAGGTATTCCGGCATGGCTTTTATTGGCCAACGGCGCTGCAAGAGGCAGAAGACTTGGTCCGGAAGTGTAATGGGTGTCAAAGATATGCCCAGCAGATTCATCAGCCGGCATCTGCCTTGAAAACTATCCCAATAACCTGGCCCTTTGCTGTTTGGGGCCTGGATATGGTCGGGGCTTTTAAGCCGGCCAGAGGAAAGATGACCCATATCCTGGTCATGGTGGACAAGTTCACCAAGTGGATTGAAGTGAAGCCCATAAGCAAGTGTGATGGTCACACAGCAGTGAAATTCTTAAAAGATATAATCTTGAGATATGGTGTTCCTCATAGCATCATCACTGACAATGGGTCGAACTTTGCCCAAGGGCCATTTGCCAGATTTTGTGAGGAAGTGGGAATCCGGCTGGACATTGCGTCGGTTGCTCACCCTTGTGCCAATGGCCAAGTAGAGAGGTCGAATGGGCTAGTATTATCCGGCATAAAACCCCGGCTGATAGAGCCACTGGAAAAAACTCCGGGATGTTGGCTAGATGAGTTGCCGGCAGTGCTTTGGAGTTTAAGGACAACTCCAAATAGATCAACAGGCTACACACCATTTTTCCTGGTGTATGGAGCAGAAGTTGTGCTTCCAACAGATGTAATACATGATGCACCAAGAATAGTGCTATATACTGAGGAAGAGGCTAAAGAAGCCAGAGAAAATGATGTTGATCTGCTAGAGGAAGCAAGGGAAATAACTCTGTCAAGAACAGCAGTGTATCAGCAGAATCTCAGACGCTATCATGCGCAGAAGGTAAATCCAAGGAGATTTCAAGAGGGAGATTTAGTACTCCGGCTAAAGCAAGGAACAGAAGGCCGGCATAAGTTAACTCCTCCATGGGAGGGGCCATTCATTGTGAGCAGAGCTCTGCACAATGATGCCTACTATCTTATAGATGCGCAGGACCCCAAGAAGAATAAGGCGGACAGGTCCGGAGAAGAAACCAAGAGGCCATGGAACATAGCTCTACTCCGCCCCTTTTACTCCTGAACAACGCAATGTATGTATTTCCGTATTTTTGCTTTGTGTGCCGGCACGTTATGCCGGCACAAGACTAATGAGTGAAATGCCGGCATCCCAAAGATAGCGGGCACTGCCTCCGAGATATGCTGTTGTTTATCTACTGCTTTTTGTTATATGCCGGCTGGCTTGATTCGAATACTTCGTATGTCGGCCTAGTAATGTGTCGGCACCAAAGGCCACTCTTCGACTTTGCTGCTGTCCGAAACTCGGCTTCATGGCTAGCAAGAGTAGATGCCGGAGATTGTCTACACATGGAAAACGGCTAAGGAAGTGTAAAGCAAGCGAACCGACATTTTTGTTCAGGCTAAAGTTAAAATTTGAAGTATCGGATGATTTGAAGTCTAAGTTTCAAAGTTAAAGTACTGTATGTTCGATGAAGCAACCTTGAGACTCATACGTCGAAAGCCAAATAAGGTAGACAAGTAGCCAAGGTTGTGAAATTGAGGAAATAGGAAAACAACTCGGTGACTTAGCCAAACATGATCCGGCATTGATAAAAAGCAAACCGAAATAAAACTTGTTCAGATAGCAAACCAAAGGAAATTAAACGTGTATATTACATCTGCACCCGGCATACCGGGGATCTGATAAAACTTAAAGTTTTTATGCTGCAAAGTCAAGGAGCAGGAGCAGAAGCAGAGGCGCCGGCTGGTGGAGCAGTGGCGGTGGAGATGTCGGCTTCAGGAGTGCCAGACCCGGCAGATGGAATTGAGCCATCACCTCCGCCCGGGGCAGACCCCTGTTCCGGGGCATCAGTGCCGGCCTCTTCGGCTTCCTCTTCGTCCTGGCTGGAGTCGGAGCCCTCAGCAGCGGCAGATGTCCCGGCATCGTCCTTCTTCTCCGGCTCGCGGATGTCCCGAACTAAGGCGTCGGTGTCGGCATAGTCCACATAGCTGTGGGCCAGCTCCCTCCGACGCCGGATGTGTTCCGGATCCGTGGTCCAAATGGATCCTTCGCGCACAGTGCGCAAAGTCTCCAGGTCAGCCTTTTCATACCAGGACAAGAAGTAGCTCAGGGCTTCGTCAGCTCCAACCCTCGCGCCAGAATCTCGCCACTCCCGGAGGCGAACCTTGGCTAGCTGCAGATCGTTGCCAAGGTCGACGGGATCAGTGGGAGTCCTTTGTCCCGGCCAGAGGGCAGAGAATGCCTCCTGGGCGCCATAGAAGAGTTCTTCGGTATAGAGCGTCATGGCCTCCTTCCGGGACTGCAGGGCCAGCAGCTGCTCCGACATGTCCTAGTTGGGCGAGTTAACCGGAACGCCCCGGCTTTCTCGATCCAATTGCAGAGCCCTCTCAACGTCAGCGACGGAAGCGGGAAACATGTCTGAGGAACAGAAACAATGTTAGCAAAAGGAGAATATGTCGGCATAGAGGCTATGCCGGAAAGAATTACAATATGTCGTCAAAGGCAAAAGGGAAAGGATTTGAAGCTTACTGGCAAGATCGGCATTCAGCTGTGCAACTGTAACCTCCCATTTGGTGGCCTGCTCCTTCAGGCTATCCAGTTCAGCGTGGGCATTGGAGGCATCAGTCTCGGAGGTGACAAGCAGGGTCTGGGTTTTCTTCAGTAGGCCCTCCCTCTGTTCCTTTTCGTCCAGAAGCTCGGCGATCCGGCCCTTCAGCTGCTCTACCTCGGCCTTGTGACCGGCATCCCGGTCGTCCAGTTGCTTGGCCACATCCACCGAGGACACACAGTCCTGGTGGCGTGCCTCCAGTGCAGCTTTCTCGTCTGAAAAGATTGGAAGTCAAAACAAGGATTTGAAGAAAGAAAACAGTGACAAAGAGTAAAGGATCCGGCATACCAGTAAGCTCTTTCACCCTCTTGAGAAGCTCGGTGACTTGGGCTTCGGCACCAGCTGAAGAATGTCGGCATAAGGTTATGTATCGGCAAGAATAAGTATTGCAAAGTAATAAGAGGAAAGGTATCCGGCATATAGCAGTATGTCGGCAAAGATTACCTTTCTTCGACAGCTCCTGCTGAAGCTTGCTGTGTGCATTAGATAGTTTCCGGTGCTCACACACTAGGTCATGGAACATGTCGGCGCGGGCGTTGTTCATGCGCTGCAGGAATGTTAGGATTTGAAAAGTTATGAGAAAAATCCAACATGCCAGTACAATTGGAGATTTCATGAAATATTCACTATATTGAGATCCGGCACAGGTGCTGTGCACCTATCCCGGCTCTCGGTGACTAGGATTTGAAGCTCGGATCGAGCTTATATGTCGGACAGTTAATTGAAGAGTAGCTAACTAAAAAGTGTTGGAAAATCCCGGATGTCCGTATCCCGGACAGCCGACATTTTCGGGGACTGGGGATATGTGTGTAAGTAAAAAGGACTTACGTTGGTGGCATCGGCCACAAGGTGAAGTCTTTGTTGAAGGCTGAGGAGCTCGCAGGCGATGGGAATGGGCTTCGCGGCCAGTATGTCGGCTGGGTTGCCAGTGGCCGAGGCTTCGGCCACCTTCTTCCTCCTAGAGTCCGCAGTGTCCATATTGCCGGCGTCGTTCCACTTGCTGCAGTGCTCCTTGAGAGAGCCGAGGCTCTGGTCACTTTTTGTCACAAGAGGGACGAGGCCCTCGAGTTCTGGTGTGTCGAAGAAGCTCATCCGGTAGCCTGGCCGGGCTGCTGCCTTGCCAAGATGCAGGGCCAAAGCAGAGCTGGTCCGGGCCGCTGCCTTAGGAGGAGCAGTGGCGGCAGATGGTGTGCCGGACTTGGTCGGCTGGATCTTCAATGTGCCGGACTTGGCCGGGGCAGCAGTCTTGGCCGGGGCAGTGGTCTTGGCCGGGGCAGCAGTCTTGGCCGGGGCAGTGGTCTTGGCCGGTGCAGAGGTCTGGGCCGGTGCTGGGGTCTTGGCAGCAGGAGGAGTCTCGGGTGCGGGCTGTTCCGGCGCGGCCCGTGCGTCTTGGCCAGCAGGAGCAGGATCCGGGATAGTCCGGACTTCCGGCACTAAAGGGCCTTTGCCCTTGATGTCCGTGCCGGCGCTCTTGTCGCTTGCGCCGGCGTCGTCAGTTGTGCCGGCGTCGCTGGTGGGCGCGCCGGAGTCTGGTGCTTCTTGGTGGGCTCCTGTGTCCATGTGGACATCAGGAGCCGAGGGTTCCTGTTGAGCCCCCGAGTCCATGTGGACGTCGGGGGCAGAGGTATCTTGTTCCGGCGGAGGAACGTCCTTCGCCGGGGAGGAGGTCTTGTCAGGCGCAGGCAAAGATGCCGGCGCCGGGGAGGTCGTATGACTGGCTGAGGGTATGTCGGAGGAAGCAGGGGCTGCGGGCTTGGTAACCTTCGGGTCGCCACTCGAGCCAGAAGCTTGTTCCGGCGCAAGAGGAGCTCTGAAAGAGAGAAAAAACACCAAGTTAATAAGCTGGGCATGAGATATGTCGGAAATGAGACAATGAGAAGAGATTGAGATTTACCCCGAGGCAACTGGCCTCTGTTTCTTCTGTTTGGGCACGCCAACCTTCTGCCTCTTCTGTGACTGAGGAGTGTCAGGCTGGGGCTTCACACCTCGCTTCCGGCCGGCACGTCCGCTGGTGGAAGGAGGTCCCTGGTTCAGAGGAGCAGCATCGATAACCATCTCGTCCGGGATAGCTGAGGACGGCAGTGGAAAGGCGTAAGCAATGGGTGATTCTGGAAAGGCATATGCAAGTGGCATCGGGTCATAGTACATCCGGATCTCCTCGTCAGAATCAATCTCACTCCGGTCTTGAGTATAATGCCGGGATGAAGAGGCCTTACCCGCGGCAGCTGCAGCACGGGTGTTCCGGGGTAACTTGTCCCAGTGGTCCGGATCTTCAATGTCCGCAGCAGTGCGGTCTGCCGCGATCTTGATCCGGGAGTTCTCCATGGCTTGGAAGCTGAACTTCTGCATAATGCAAAGTAAATGGTCAGAAACAATAAATATGCCGACGGAAGAGATATGTCGGATCAAGTATGATATATGACGGTGAATGGATATGTCTCGGCTTAAGTATCGATATGCCGGGCTAAGAGTATGTGTTGGCAGAGGTATTTACCGTTGGGGCGGGCCTATCCCGGCTGTAGGGTTCTAGCCCCCAGGCAAAAGTGGCCTGGGAGGACTTGCAAACATCTTTAATCCGGCGCAGTATGTCGGCCGGAGTCAGCTCGTGTGTGGAGTGCCGGGTGGGGTCCATGGGCCCGCTCATCTGGCAGATCTTGTGCGGCCGGCGCTGCAGAGGGGAGACGCGCCGGCTTATATAGCAGGCCACCAGGTCTTGAGGAGTAAGACCGGCATCCCGGAGCTCGCCCTTAACCCGGTGAAGAGCATTCACCGGCATCACCGAGTTCTTTGGATTGTAGGTCCAGTTCTTCATGGCCAAAGGTGGCTCGTCCACAAATGGCGGCAGGTTGAGCAGATCCACGTCAGTGGTGTTCTTGACGTAGAAGAAGCTCTTCTGCCACCTCTTGCATGATTCGAGGAGTTCCACCTTGGGGAAGTCTGAGCCCTTCCGGGACATGATGGTGGCCGCTCCGCAAAGGGTCATGGGGCGGTCCTTCTTCTCCTGGGCTGTCTCCGGCGGATCGTCCTTGCTCCGGGCCGGCTCCTGGACGACTTGCTTCCGTAGTTGGAAGTACTTCGCCCAGCCTTGGGTAAGGGGCTCTATGCCGGCATATCCTTCGCAAAAGGCAGCGAAGGCGGAGAGGATCATCACGGCGTTTGCCGGGATATGGTGAGGTTGTAGATCGTAGGTGTTGAGGAAGTCCCGGAAGAAGTCCGATGCCGGCAGGCCGAAGCCCCGCTCGAAGTGGGCGATGAAAACGACATGTTCGCCGGGTTCAGGTGCCGGCACAGTTTCTCCCGCCGGTAGCCGGCATGCTACGCCCTCCGGCACTCTCCTGGTGGAGGTGACCCAGGATATGTCGGCCGGAGTGACCTCCGACCCCTCCCAGCCGGAGCGTCCTTGGGCTCGGGCCGAGGTATCCTCCTCTGAGGCCGAGGTACCTGTCATGCTCGATGAAGCCATCGGGATGGCCGGTACTTGGCGTGATAGCCGGAGTCCCGTGGTGTTATTCCTACCAAGGCCGGAGAAAAGAGGGAGGTTAGTCTCTCCGGCATACCGCTCTCACCAATGTTAGCAGAGATAAAAAGATCTACCGAGACAGTTAAATTAGGAAGCAAATAAGGGTAAAACTCCTAAAGGATGAACACCTGCGAGCGTTGCCTAGCAATGCTAGTAGAGTCAAAGGGAAAACTAGCTCGGAAACTGAAGCAGATCTATGCGAGTATGGCTACCAGTGCGAAGCCATAGAGAGGCAGAAAAGAGGAAGAACAGAGGGAGATCTCACCGGAGCTTGGTCGACGGCGGTGGTGCAGCGGCAGCGAGCGTACTGAGGAAGGATCTGAATCCCCCAGCAATGTCGCGGAGGCGAGCGGCGGCGTCGTCGGCGATGGCGCGGAGCATCGGCAGGCAGTAGAGCCGGCGTGTTGGACGGCAACGGCGGCGGAGCTTTCTCTCTGTTCCTCTGACCGGCGGTGAAGCGCAAGGGGCAGGGCAGCAGAGGAGGAAGAAGGCACTGTGGGGGGTAAAAAGAACGAGTTTACCCTTGCCCCAGTATTTATACCGAGGAGACCGGTCGTGGGGGTCGTGGGGAGTGTTCCACTCCCCCGACCGTTCCTGCGGCGAGGCGCCACGTGGCGGCACGGAGTGGGGCGGCGGTTCCTATAACCGAGCCACGACGCAATGATGGCAAAGGAGTAACTGCGCTGTGAACCGTCACATCGTGTGACCATTCGAGGTGGCAGGGCAGTTACAAGTTTCGATGCAAACTGTCGGACGTGGCTTCTCAAGGAAGGTTCGTCTATGTGTCGGAATAACTGCCCGATGTATATGTTCCGTCCGGAATACCCTCGGGACCGGCCGGAATAAGTTTTGAAAGAGAACAGTAGCCGGCATATGCGCGGATGTGCCGGCATATCATCTGATCGTCGGGGTATAACGGAAAACCGAGATATAATGAAGAGAAGGTATGTAGAACCTGTCAAGGCTCCACAGTTATGACTGGGGAACCTTGGCAGCTTCGGGGACTAGTGTCGGGGGGATGACCCCCGGTAGGGTCAAGAGGCTAGAAAGATACAAGGACTATGGTTGACTTATGCCGGGTTATCAAGGAAGGGCCTGGCCGGCATATGTGTGTATCCCGGCTGATACTCAGATATGCCGGATTAACCGGAACACTAATATATGTGTGCCGGCATATACTCAGATATGCCGGCCTAACCATTTGGTGTCTTGTGCAGGAGCAGGGGAGGCCGGATTACTCGACCTTCATAGGTCGTTGGTCCGGCATATAGGTCCGGGGTATGGCCAACGGTCATATCCGGAATACAGAAGTCAGCTAATGTGTCACATCCCTACAATCAAGGAAGAAAACATCCAAGCATGGTGTGGTGGTAAGGTGCACAGTGGAGGTTACCTACCCTCACTGTGCACAAGTACAGAGCTTACCTTAGAGAGGTAAGGTCACAGTTCAAGAGGTACAAGGTACAGGGATATGAAGTCCCATCGAGAGCAATCAGGGAGGAAGTCAAGGGTCGTTGCCTTCGTCAGCAAGTCCTGTTTGGAGTGTAGCCCGTGTCTCGTGGTCTCTTATGACCGTTGTAACCCTGGCCACCACTATATAAGGTGGCACAGGGAGCCCTAGCAAAGGGTTGGTCACTCTGTGTTCCTACACTTAGCAGTTCGTCTTCCTTCTCTAGCAGAGAGCTTGGAAGCACCATTGTTGTGTACTACATCGATCCAAATATACATCCAGTAGAGCAGGAGTAGGGGTGTTATCTCCTTACGAGAGCCCCGAACCTGGGTAGATCTGTGTTCCTTTCTGTCGTGCTCTTTAGCTCGTTCCCCTCTCCCGAATCCTCCAGCATCTAGTTCGGCCCCCATTTAAGCCATCCTATGGCATATGTTGTTTCACCACGACGACAATTTTGGGGTTATGCATTAGAAACCGCTGCATTCACTTTAAATAGGGCACCATCTAAATCCGTTGAGACAACACCGTATGAACAATGGTTTGGTTCTAAACCTAAGTTGTCGTTTCTTAAAGTTTGGGGATGTGAAGCTTACGTCAAGAAGTTGATGCCGGACAAGCTCGAACCCAAAGCGGAGAAATGCGTCTTCATAGGATACCCTAAAGAAACGATTGGGTATACCTTCTACCACAGATCCGAAGGCAAAGTGTTTGTTGCAAAGAACGGATCCTTTCTTGAGAAGGAGTTTCTCTCGAAAGAAGTGAGTGGGAGGAAGGTAGAGCTGGACGAGGTTATTGAACCTTCTCTCGAGTTGGAGAGTAGCGCAGCACCTGAAGTTGTTCCGGTGCCGTCTGCACCAACAAGAGAGGAAGCTAATGACGAGGATCATGAAACTTCGAACGATGCTACTACTGAACTTCGCAGGTCGACAAGGTCACGTGCTACTCCTGAATGGTACGGCAACCCTGTCTTAACCGTCTTGTGGTTAGACAACAGTGAACCTGCGAACTATGAGGAAGCGATGATGAGCCCAGACTCTGAGAAATGGCTAGAGGCCATGAAATCTGAATTAGGATCCATGAGCGAAAACCAAGTATGGACTTTGGTGGACCCTCCTAGCGACCGTAAGGCCGTTGAGTGCAAATGGATTTTCAAGAAGAAAACGGACGCGGATGGTAATGTTACTGTCTATAAAGCTCGGCTTGTCACAAAAGGTTTTCGGCAAGTTCAAGGTGTTGACTACGATGAGACTTTCACTCCCGTAGCGATGTTTAAGTCCATTCGGATTTTATTAGCAATTGCTGCGTTTCATGATTATGAAATATGGCAGATGGATGTCAAGACTGCGTTCCTCAATGGCAACATTGATGAAGAGTTGTATATGATGCAGCCCGAAGGTTTTATCGATCCTACGGATGCTAATAAGGTGTGCAAACTTCAGCGTTCCATTTATGGACTGAAGCAAGCATCTCGGAGTTGGAACCTTCGTTTTGATTAAGTGATCAAGAGTTTTGGATTTGTTCCAAATTGCTACGAAGCTTGTATCTACAAGAAAGTGAGTGGGAGCTCGGTGACATTTTTAGTACTATATGTGGATGACATATTGATTATTGGAAATGACATCGGTATGCTTAACGATGTGAAGAGTTATTTGAATAAATGTTTTTCAATGAAAGATCTATGAGAAGCTGCTTCTATATTAGGCATCAAAATCTATAGAGACTAGAAAATTTACCCGTGCGTTGCTACGAGATAGAAATTCATTTATAGCATAAATGATTGTATATATAAATCTGATCTTGATCCTCATTTTTTATGATAGGACAAGAGAGAGAATTATTTCTAGATGCACAACAATTTATGCTAATATTTTATTACTACCATAGTTATCATATTACAGTATTCTTTGAGTATTGTAGTATCAACTATATGACTTATTTTCTGAAGATGCTTGCTATTAACTCAGACCAGAAACACCAGAAAACAAAAATACCTCAGTAATGTAGGCTATGAGTAGTGGCATAGAAGGTGGAGCTTGCTGCTCTATCATGGAGGCCTAAATAGCAGAACGTCACGTGGTGGCAAGGCTTGGCCGTTGTTATGAATTATGCAGGTTGCTTACTGTGGGAAGAGCCTTTGGATCTACTTCACTCCACTGCCCTTTTTGTCATATGCATATCGCTAATGCGCTTAAATACTGCAATCTCGTACATGGCAATCCAGGAAACATATTACTCTATCATCTTCTTCCGAACATATTAACATCTTCTTTCTACAATTTATGTTTAGCTGCAGGCGTTAATACCTCATTTATTATAAGAATCTTAACATGTGTACATCTGCTTCGCATTTTATCGTGTCAATCACTGGACAACTGAAAACTCATATCTTGATGGCATCACGTCGACAATAGTGTTTGAAATATTGCATGAGTACTGGCCATCAGGCCATGTTGAGCCCTCTTGAAAAGGGCATCTGACAACCGCTCAGGTTTGATCTCCAAAGACATTCAGCAAACTTATTGGATTAATTTTAACTTGATTAATGTACTGATTGAACTCATCAAATGGACCTGAATATATGAAATCCATAAGAAGCTCAACCTTGGCATCTCTTACTTTTTCAGTATATGAATCATTCGATTGCATCTTAAAATCTTCAATAAAGAAAGTCCAGCTAGAGTCCATGGAAAACCAAAGGCACTAACATCGCCTTACTGTCAATTAAAGTAGCAGTCAGTAACTTCCACTGTTTATTCAAGTTTGAAGATACTGCATCAAGAAAAGGATACTGAAAACCAATAAGCTTTTCCGGGCCGGTGTGTTATTCAATCATTATCTGATTTATTGGCAGGTAGAGAGAAAAAACTTAGGAATAAACATTGAGTGCAGATCGGTATTTACCAAAGAGAATTTTGATCGGGTCGTTCATTTTAGACTTGCGAGTAGTATCCTGCTACTGAAATATCGTTTACCTTCCTGTCAATTAAAGTAGCGGTCAGACTTTCATTGTGTATTCAGGTTTGGAGATACTGCATCAAGAATTTTGATCGGGTTGTTCGTTTGGGAGTACTGTCCTGGTACTGAAATCTCGGGCGTGACCTTGCCGTTTAGAAAAAAAAGGAACAAGGGAGACCATGGACGCCATGACCTGGTTGCTTTGCCGATCCAAACAGGTGCTCATCTCCTTGGCCTAATCGATCGAGCGATCATTTTGCCGCATGCCTGAGCATACAACAATGGCGGCCTCGGCCACGTTCTCGCCGACAGGCCACTGTCCTCAGCCGAGGATCCGATCCCCTTCTCTCTCGCCTTCTCTGTTCGAGCCTAGCATTCGCGTTGCTCTCGATTTAATGTTCCGCAAAATCGTTGATCTCCACCGCTAGACACCTCCATCACCATGCTACCTTCCACGGGCACCTTCACTATGCAACTATCCAGGAGCACCTTTCACAGACGTGACCATCACGCTGCCATAGCGCCGGCCCGTCCAAAGACCCGGTGGTAAGAGGATTGAGGAGGCCTCTGCCGCCAGCGAGGAGGATGGCTGTTTTTTGTTTGAACCGTTATTTTGACTTATGGATGGTAGTGGTGGGTAATTTTATTGGACGAAAACGTATTTAGGTGAATTGAAAACGTACTTGCGAGCCACGGACCATACCTCTAGCAATATTATTAGTAGAGATAGACAAAGACACCTAATAGCTTTAAGCCAAAGTACATATCTGGACAAAGTTCTGAAAAGGTTCAGAATGGATAAAGCAAAGAAAGGTTCATTGCCCATGTTATCAGGTAAGATATTGAGCAAGGCTCAGTGTCCAGCTACGGTAAAAGATAGAGATACTATGAGCAAAGTGCCATATGCCTCGGCCATAGGTTCTATCATGTATGCCATGCTGTGTACTAGACCGGATGTGTCCAATGCTCTTAGTTTGACGAGCAGATACCAAAGTGATCCAGGAGTGGAACACTGGACAGCCGTAAAGAACATCCTAAAGTATTTAAATAGGACTAAAGAAATGTTATTGGTCTATGGAGGTGATGAGGAGCTCGTCGTAAAAGGTTACGTCGACGCTAGCTTCGACACCGACCCGAATGATTCTAAATCTCAGACAGGATACGTTTATATTTTGAATGGTGGAGCTGTGAGCTAGAGAAGCTGCAAGCAAAGCATGATCGCGGGATCTACAACAGAAGTGGAATACATGGCTGCTTCGGAAGCATCAAGTGAAGGAGTTTGGATCAGGAACTTCATCACTGAGCTTGGTGTGGTTTCAAATGCCTTGGACCCACTGGAGATATTGTGCGACAACACTGGCGCCATAGCACTGGCTAAGGAACCAAGATATCATCCAAAGACCAAGCACATCAACTGCCGTTTCCATATAATTCGAGATTATATATCAGATGGAGATCTGAAGATTAGCAAAGTACATACGGATCTGAATGTCGCAGATCCGTTGACTAAACCTCTTCCACAAGCAAAACATGATCAGCACCTTAATGCCATGGGTGTTAGATTGTTGCCAGATGTAAACTAGATTATTGACTCTAGTGCAAGTGGGAGACTGTTGGAATTATGCCCTAGAGGCAATAATAAAGATGTTATTATTATAATTCTTGTTCATGATAATGTTTATATTCCATGCTAGAATTGTATTAAGCGGAAACTTTAATACTTGTGTGGTTTATGAACAACACCGTGTCCCTAGTACGCCTCTATGGACTAGCTCATTGATTAATGATGGTTAAGGTTTCCTAATCATAGACATGAGTTGTCAATTAATAATGAGATCATGTCATTAGGAGAATGATGTGATGGACAGACCCAAATAAAGTAGAGCAATTAAATCGTGTCATCGTGTTCATCTTTGCGAAGCTTTTTCCTATGTCAAGTATTGTATTCCTTAGACCATGAGATAATACAACTCCCTGGTATCGGAAGAAAGCTTTGAGGTCATCAAACGTCATCCTATGTGAGGGTGATCATAAAGGTGTCTCTCAGGTGATCGAAAAGTACTTGTTGGGTTGTATGTATCGAGATGGAATTTGTCCCTCCCGAGTCGGAGAGATATACTTCGGGCCCACTCGGTAATCGATATCAACACCGCTTGCAAGCACGTGGTTAAGGAGTTAATCACAAAGTGATATCAGATTACGGAATGAGTAAAGTACTTGCTGTGAACGAGATTGAACTAGGTATGGCGATACCGACGATCGAATCTCGGGCAAGTAAAATATCGCGTGACGAAGGGAATACATATACGGGATTAACTGAATCCTGGCATCGTGGTTCATCCGATATGATCATCGATGAATATGTGGGAGTAAATATGGGTTTCCAGATCCCGCTGTTGATTATTGATAGAAGATCATGTCTGCATATTCTCGAACCCGTAGGGTCACACACTTAACGTGCATCGACGCTAGGATAGAATGGATAATTGGTTTATGAGTTTTTGGTCGGAGTCTCGGATGAGATCCAGGACATCACGAGAGGTTCTAGAATGGTCCGGAGAATAAGATTCATATAAAGGAAAGCAGTTTTTGGATTCCGGAATCGTTTCGGAGTTTATCGGTATTGTACCGGAAGGTTCTAGAAGGTTCCGGAGTGGGACCAGTGTGGGCCCACTTGTCGGAGGCCTATGTGGGCCTAAGGGGAAGTGTCTTGGCCACTTTGGGCCAGGCACACAAGGCCCCTAAGGCCCAGCCGGCCAGCCCTTAGGGGAAACCCTAAGGGAACCTTCTAGAAGGAGGGGAGGAAACTTGCCCCCCACTCTTCCCCCTAGGCCGCCGCCCTAGGGCTTGGAGGAGGGGCCAAGGCAGCCGGCCAGCCCCCCATATAAGGAGGGGCTGGGGCGCAGCCTTCTCCCACTCCAACCCTAGCCGTCATCCAACTGCTGCCCCTCCACCTCTCTCTCTCGCGACTGTGCGTAGGCGAAGCCCTGCCGCAGAAACTCTCCACCATAAGCACCACGCCGTCGTGCTACAGATCCAATCTATCTCTCCACCATACTTGCTGGACCAAGGAAGGAGGAGACGTCGCTGCACCGTACGTGTGCATCTCTCGGAGGCGCCGCCACTTGCGGTGTTGGATCGGATCGTATCGGATCGCGAGGAGGAGACGGCTAGTACGACTACATCATCCATGTTCTGTTGAACGTTTCCGCTGTGCGATTTCTTCAAGGGTATGAAGATCTCATCTACCTCTCTCGTTGATTACATCTCCTAGATTAGATCTTGGCTTTCTTGTTCGCATCTGTAGGAAAATTTTGTTTTACTATGCTGCGAAACCCTTCAATATCCCAGGATTAGAGGTTATAAAATAGAGGCAACAGATGTGTGCATTGCATTTCATGCATAGAAAATCCGGGTAATTTTTGCGCATTTAAATAAAACATGTCAAAGTGATTGGAGTTTCACTTGAGTTGATGGAATTGTAGTAGCTCATCAACTAGAGCGTGATAAACTTCAATATGACCTTTGTTAAAAGCCTTGTTTTGGGTAGTGATAGTTACAACAACTAAAAGAGAGTTAAGTGAGGTAAAACTAAAATGCTTGACACACCATTTTTAGGACCAAATATCTATTCACACTAAGATCATCATGGTATTCTTTAAACCCTACCTTTTTCATGCTAAAGAAGTCAACATAAGTCTTTTTCTTAAATCAAAATCTGTTCTATATTCTTATGTCCTAATCTAGTGAGACCAAATATGAGTAGTGTAAAGGTTAACTCAATGCCAGTTTGATTATTAGATTTGCCTTAGCTATAGGTGAGATAACTTATGAGCATTGGAGCCATTCTTATAAAGGCCAACTAGGAGACTCTAGACATTACTCAAGTATTAATTAGGACAAGTCATTTGATATAGGGGATATCACATCATAAACCCTAATTCTAGTCTAGAATAGAACCATCCTTAGGAAGTATAACCAATACCTAGACTTATGGAGTTATGAAGTGGAGTAGATCCAATATGAATCACACAAAGGGGAGATTATAGCCTTAATCTCAGAAGGTTGGCTCAACCTATAATAAAACCTTGGTAGAGGGAGTTGATGAAGGAAATAAAATGGATTTATTATGGGAGTTGATGAAGGAAATAGTATGACCATGTCAAGTACATGATTATGCTTGCTGATGAAGATAATTAGGATAGTTATAAAACCTAGTTTGATAAGCAGATATCATCCATCTTAAGGAGAGAGTACAGGAGTTAAGGTAACCTAGCCTTTTTAGGAGGGAAACATTCTTATGAAGATCTAATAGAGACCCTTGGTACAAGAAGATGCTTGACTTAAGCAAAGTAACTAGTTATAGGTGGAGGAGATCACAAGCCTATACCCTAAGATCTGACTTAACTTAGAACCTATAGATATCACACTATTCATATCTTAGGAGTGATCAATATCTTCTAAGGTCAGTGGATGCAATCTTATCAAACTCCACACCTTTTCAATTGTCCAATTGGAACCCTATTCCTAAAACTCCTATCTCATTTGTGTATCATTTTTAGAATCTTAAGGAAAACTTCATAATCACGTCTTGTCTCCAAATCTAAGAGTAACATCCAAACAATAATCTTCTAAAGTCAACCAGATATTTTCTTTCGTAATAAACTCACATGTTTATGTGTATCTTGAACTTACTTTCGAATAAAAGAGATAATTCTTACAAGAGAAAGCAATAATAAATATACTCACAGTTATCCAAGGAATTATCAAGGAAAACTTTGTGACTATCGAATAGTTCTAAGAAACACTTCCATGTCATTAATAAATGGTGATAAACACAAGTTATTGCCTTATAACCAATACTTAAGTAGGAAGTTAAATAATAGCTACAACATATTCTTTATTCTCCCATAATAAGTTATTCATAGTAATACCATTACCTCTAAATAACAAATGGTTCAAACCTAGCTAAATAAAATTGAAAACCCCAAGTACAAGGGTAATTGGATCCATTTCCATTAAAATCCCTTTCAAATCCTAAATACACGTGAATTGTTATTTGCACAAATATACATGTAAATTTTCCTAATTTAAGGTATTGTGTCAGTAGTATCCTGTATTCATTTGAGAAGAGATCCTAAATTTAAATCCTGCAAGATCAGATCCGAAATCGAATTAGAAATCTTAAAACAGAAAATAGAATTAAATAAAAGAAGAAGCAAGAGGAAAAAAATAGGGAACTAGCTAGTGTACCGCGGGGCCAACAACTCGGTCCAGTAGCCAGCCCAGGCCACTTACCCCTTCGGATGGCAGCTGACAGGCGGGACCCACCGGGAAGGCCATCGTCTTCAACCTCTGGATCGACCAAGCAGCTCGGTGGAGACCTCCGGTGGCTTGGTCGCGCCAAGATCCGCGCCGCCGCCCTCCAATAACTATAAAACGTCGTCTGTGCCGCCGAGGAAACCCTAAAACCATCGCATTCCCTCTTCTCTCTCTCATTCATCTTCTCTATAGCACCCACCGAAAACCTAGCTCCGGTCAACTTCCCCGCCGTCGCTAGAGGCCGTCCGAAGCTTCGCCGTGGTGCTCCAGAGATCTGTCTCAGCGAGTGAGGTCTACCTGTTGAAGGAATCGGTCTGGTATGGGCTTAATCGACGGATTTTCTCCGTTCCCTTCTGCAGCAAACTCGTTAGAATCGGCGACGTTGTGGTCAACCCGGGCTGCGATTCACTCCGGCGACTACCTAGGAAGCATCCTGGTGAGCTTGTGCATCTCTGGGCATCCTCCTTTGATCTTGGTATCATATATAACTCGCTGTCACCGTCGACCGCCGTGCACCGCCGCAGTCGGGCTCACCGGAGCAAGCTCCGGTGACCAAAAAGTGGCGGCGTTTGCACCATAGTGATCGTATTGCTCTTCCGAAGCTAATGCACCAAACCATTTCACTCAATTCGGCTTGAATCATCGGATTCGAAATCCATCTGTAAGTTCCAGTGGTGATGACATCATGGATTGCCACATCATCTAGTTTGACCGAGTCAAATGCCTATGTGGCAGCTGACCATGCTTCGGTCCCACTGGTCAGCCTCTGTGGGTATGCTTAGTCTAGGTACAAAATGTTCGGTAGTTATTTGAAAATTCTAGAAAATTGCTGAAACCTTAGAAAATTCATATCTATTTCATTTTTAATCACAAAAATGCATGTAATATACCAAAATGATCACAAAACTAATACCTACCTGTTGGTGTTGTAATATTATAGACTTGTGTGAAATAATTTTGAATTGAATTATAAAACATGTTTAAGTACAATTTTTAAATATGAATTTGAATCAAATTTAGGAATCAAATAATTTTCCTAATTGTGTAGTAACTATTTTCTTCACTCAAACAACTTTATTGTAAATACTATCCCATTATTATAGGACCTTAATTTTAGCTTTGCCATTAGCACTTAAACACTAGAGTTACTTTCCATAGTTAATTTTAAAGTATTAAAATTATGTAGGACCTCCACAAATAAATAGTAACTTGTATTTATAATTATTTCTTAACTTCCATTCAATAAATAAGTAATTAGCTCTAAGTGCTCAACTCAACCATGGGGAGTAATTCACTCAAATACTTTAACCTTTTTAAGTTAAAACCTTGAAACTTAAATAAGAAGTATTTCCTAACTCTACTATTTTTATTTCAACAATTGTTTCATTATGAGAAAAATCTAAAACCCAGTTCAAAATCTTTAATCACTTAAAATTTGGATTCTAACCTTGAAAATCTAGGAACAGAAATGCTGGGCTTTCTAAATTGTTGTTAGATACTAATGGAACCCTACATTGGACTTCCAATCCAATAACACCTTAAGTGATATGTTCTTCAAAAGTAATTCTTTTGAAGTACATCTAACTTAAGTTCTACCACTACTTTTTAGTACCAAAACAAATAACTACTCTGTTAAGCTAGCCTTGTTATGCATTGTAATTCCACCATGTGTGGTTAGTTTGATATTCTATTTCAATATGGTATACCTTAGTCCACCAACTAATTGCAACATCTTTGTTGCAACTTAAAAATGGTTACTTCCTGACATCACCTAATCACCATTTTCCTAAGTAATAAAAATATCCATTAAGTACTGTGTTCTTCAAAAGTAATTCTTTTAAGAACATACCCTATAAGCATCACACCCATTCTTGTCTAGAACAAGTAATAACCTTTGCATGTTAAGAGTTTTACCAACTCTAGAATCAACCTTAAACTATTTACCCGAGCACTACTGGCTCATGACTAATTATTTGAGTGCCGATGTTTGTTATAAGAATGCTACCAATTATAGAAAGAACCATATATAGTAATAGCAAAGAAAATTGCTTTGTATAATCATGCCCAACTAATACCACATAAGTAACAAATGAATCTTAAATAGATAACTTGTTATGTTCCATCTATTTACTACTTTGTGAGTAATAGATAAGTATAATCAATCATAGAACACTACCTCTTATTTGTAGTACTTCTAGTCATTATGAAGCGTGTTCTTTAAAAGTTATTCTTTTAGGTTATATAACAAGTAAACATTACAATGCCTCGTGTAAGCTTTAAAAGTAAGTAATTATTCTTGAGTGTGCCCATGTTAAGCAATTATGTGCTACCACATTGTTATGTTTCACCATCCTAGATGAATAACATTTCCATGCTTCACTAGAACCCTCTTAACAGTGAATGAAACCTATCTTGTTACCTTGGTATGCTCATCTACTAACTATTCTCTGATTATGTTAGAATCATGCTAAACCCTAGAGCACTAAACCTTAGGAGTAGTGCTTCTAATCAATAATAAACATGTTCTTCAAATGTTATTCTTTTAAAAGACATTGAAAGTAAGTAACAAACTATTCCATTAAGTTTGAACTTATATAACCCTATTGGGTATTAAGATTGTTGTCAACCCGTATACTAACGGGGTATTCTTATCAAATAAGAATTACTCCAGCTTTGCTTGTCCATAACCAACTACTTGATTGCTAATAATATGATACCACTTAAAAGTGTTACTTTCAAGTTTTCACTCATTGCTATAATAGTCTTTTGCAATAACTCTTGTATGAAGCTTTATTCTACTACTTTAAAAGTATGTCAGTCAATCTAAAATCCTTAACAACCTTGATGTGGAGTGAATCTAAAAGTGCTACTCATTACAAAGAAGTCATCACAACCTTATATACTAAACCATTGGGGGATTAGGTTACGCTTAGAACAATGCATAGCATATGATTTGCATATCATGCTGCAGTTCTTTTAACATCGTCTTTAACAGATGATGGTGCTAATTCAATAATTGGATTTCTTTCGTATCGAAGACCTTGACTTGCATAATCTTGCAGTCAAAAAGGCAAGTTTATCTTGCTCATATCTCTTGGTTGCACTGGTTTTGAAACTACTTGCAAAGTGTTGACTTCAAACTCTAACATTTCAAAAAGGATGGAAAACCTATTTTCATAAGTAATATGACTAGTGGTTATCGACCAGTGGTGATAACCTAGGAAGGCTGGCAGGTGGAACCACGGTAAGATTGTGGTGGTGGAGGTTCCACTTGCACGGGAAAGATAACCTAGGATTAACTACCAATGCCACAGTTATTCTTGTACCGTAAAAACCGTGTCGTCCAAGAGACTTGGAATGGGACGGGAAAGTCAGCTGTATCTTCTCTCGTTCGCATGTCAATGGACACTCAGCTACCGTTCGCCGTATATCTCGAAAGAATACGTGCACATGGGTGGGACCCCATAGTGCCCACAGCCACTGGTGTCTATGATGGTTCGCAAGGGACGCCTAGGTACTTCATCATTGGGGGTGAATATCAGGGGCACAACCTGCTTGCGTGAATTGGGTGGGCATGCGTTGTGCGGAGAAGGCAGTGATTGGCTTGGATCAATGACTGGGCCCCACACCAAGGAAGTGTGGACGGGAAAGATAGCCCGGTTGTGCAGCAAGGCTTTGATCTCTTTTGGAAGGACACACCTCTGCAGAGTGTAAAATGATGTGACATGTTACCCCTTGTTCCGGGAAGGAGCTGCGAACGCGGCAGGAAAGGTGCTCTCAAGGCACTAATACCCTGTGTTGGCTGTTGGGCATAGTTTTATAAAGTAAAAACAATCTTTCAAGAAACCCTTGTTAAAACTTTGCATAGGCCTACGACTCTTTTGGGTCCATGGCTTTAGTTAGTGCATATCACACAACTTCTTTCTAAAGAAACTTGCTGGGTAACGCTCGTTACTCACCCCAATCTCTTAAACCCTTGCTAGACTATGAAGAATTAGATTGAAGGCAACCCAAGGAGGCAAGCTCAAGACATTGAAGATGAAGATGAAGCATTCTACCAACATCATGATTATCAGCGGAGCCTACAATTGCTTGAAGCCTGGAGAAAAACTAGAATAGGGATAGAAGGGAACCAGTTTCCCTATTCCTAGAACCTAAGTAGCTAGGTTATCTCTCTAGCTAGCCAACTGCATTAGAGGTAGTTTAGTTTAGATTTCCTTGTATTCTTTCTCGCTTGTAGTCACCAAGACTAAACCTCTACCTGTTGAGGAGGTCCTGAAGATCTTCTGTATGCTGAAAACTGTAATCCTATAGACATACCGTGGACCTGCGATGTTTCTGTTGTACCACTCTGATGGATGTAATACTAGTGAGACGGTGTTTCATTAGTGTTATGTCAACGACTTGCATATTACACATGCAGTGGTATGCTGGGTCACCACAGGCTAGACGTCGGTTCTTGTTGGCTTGGAGAGCGACTAGGGAAGCCCAAGGTATCGGCATGGGAACTGACCGATTGGGCAAGACAACGCCGGGGCGACCTCATTAATGGTTTCCTGCAAGCGCCGAATCAGGATGGCGACACTCTTCACATAGTTGACCGCCAGGCTGGAAGCCATGCTGAAGCATCGAAGGATGGCCAGAACAGCCTCGAGCTCGCGTTGGCACGGCTTGGCAAAGACAACCACATCGTCGGTGTATAGAGAAACTCGATGCCGAATGCCAAACTGCTTGAGGTCGTCAAGTATCCCGCGCTCCTCGACACATCGGAACATGGCCGATACCACGTTCATGACAATGACGAAGAGGAGCGGCGAGATAGGATCACCTTCCCGCAAGCCACGGCGGGCGAAAGGTGCACCTGGGAACCCGTTGATCGACACCTGTGTGGACGCTGTGCTAAGAAGCAACATGATCCAGGCGATCCACCTAGGAGCTAGGACCAAAGCCCCGCTGCCGAAGAACACTGACAAGGAAAGGCCATGAAACATTGTTGAAGGCGCGTGCAATGTCGATCTTCATCAACAAGGAGGGGACACGCGACTTGAAGAGCAACCTGGCGGACTGCTGCACAAGGACGAAGTTGTCGTGGATGCAGCGACCCCGCACGAAGGCACTCTGATTGGCGTCGACGAGATCAGGCATCTTGTGTGCCAACCAAAGGGCGAGGATTTTTGCCAGCAGCTTAGCGAAGCTGTGCACCAGACTGATGGGGCAAAAGTCAGTTAACTCCACTGCTCCATATTTTTTAGGAAGCAACGTGATAGGAGTGCCATTAACCTCCCCGAAATGTTGCCATCGGCCAACGGAAACAGCTTGCAAGGCTGCAAACATATCATATTTGATGATGGGCCAGCATGATTGGTAGAAATCCCAATAAAATCCGTCTGGGCCTGGAGCCCGGTTCACCGACATATCCTTGATGGCCGCCCAAGATTCTTCGATGGAGAATGCCGCCTCAAGATAAGAAAGATCGAGGGTGGGCAAACCTGCTGCCGTCAGTGAGTTGTCATGCTCCCGAACTGTGGCATGGCCCAAGAGATAAGAGTAGAACGAGGTGGCAAGTTCTTCCGTGCCGTCCTGAGAAGAAGCAACCAAGTCTCCTAGCCTCAGGCATGTGATGTGGTTCCGACGAAGCTGTGCCGAGGCTAGGATACGGTAGAATTGAGCATTGGTGTCTCCACCTTGATGCCAGCCACCCGAGCTCGCTGCCTAGCTATAGTGCGATCGAGGGAAGCGAGCCCAAGGAGCCGGGCTTTGGCCGCTCGCCGCAACCATGCCTCATCCGTGGAGAGAGGATGGTCGTCTTGGGCTTTGTTGAGCAAGAAGATGATTTCATTGGCAGCACGCAACTGATCCCTAATGTATCCGACCTTCCTTTGACTCCAGCTCTGGAGCCCTCTAGCAAGCCATCGCAGCTTATAGTTGAGGCATTGTAGAGCATCGCCCTGAGCGGGGGCGGTTTCCCACAGGATGCGGACCTCGTCGAGGAAGCCCTCCATCCGCAGCCAAACCCTCTCAAATCGGAAGCGGCGCTTGGAGAAGAATTCCACGCTTGTGGACATGAGGATCCGACAATGGTCTGACAAGGATGACGAGTGGGCGGAGAGAGAGGCATCAGGGTGCAGGTCGTCCCACTCGACGGAGCCGAACCAGCGGTCCAGCTTGACCAACGTCGGTGCCTCTCTCTCATTGCTCCAAGTGAAGCGACGCCCGATCAACGCGGAATCCTTGAGCTCTAGATCGTTGACGCAACGCCAGAAACGGGACATGGAGCGGCGATTGAGACGCGAGTTGCTCTTATCGCTGGCGTCGAGGATCAGGTTGAAGTCGCCTGTCACGGCCCAGGGCCCGGTTATGGCGGCACGCAGCATGCGGACCTCATCCAGGAACACGGGTTTTAGGGCCTCAAGCGTTGGCCCGTAAACAGCCGTGAGCCACCAGGTGGCTCCGTCACGTATCGATAGGAGAATCGAAACAGAGAAACGATCGACGCGCGTCCCTAGCACCTGCACGTCCGGAGACTGCCAGGCCATGATGATCGCACCAGCGGTACCGACAGCCAGCAAGTACACGTACCCGTCAAAGCGGGCACCGAAGCATTCATTGATCATGCGTGACGACATCAAGCTTGGACTCCATGACGCACACTACAGCCGCCATGGCATCCTCCACAACGCGCTTGACGACAGAGCGGCGCGACGGGTGATTCAGCCCCCTAGGGTTCCATGATAGAATGTTGGTATTGATGCACTCTATTGGAAAGACCCACAGCAAAGAACCACCAACGTGCTGATCAGATCAACACGGAGTCCACGTTGGCCAGCTCGGCCTCTCCAACGGGAGGGCACACCAGCCCGAACAGCGACGCCAAGGCCGCGACTTGTTCCGCACCCAAGGGAGATGCGAAGATGGCGGTGTATTCCTTTAGCTGATCAGCGGACAGCCTTGCTTCATCTTGGCAGATGCCCAACTTCTTCATGATCATGCGTTGTGCCTTCTTGATGGTTGAGCCAGAAATCCCTTTGTTTTTGGCAGCGATGCGGCTACGGCGAACAGAGCTGGACTGCACGGATAACAGACGGCGTCGCAGAAGCCGCGGCTCTGGCATGGGCAGCAACGGGTCCTCAGCTGCCTGGGGACAGAGAGCAGCGTGCTAGCGTCGTTCCCAGGTTGGGCCCCCATATCCGGTGATACAACGTTGTCCACCGTATCTTCCGGCAGGCGTTGATCTGGTTCAACTGATGGGGCCCTATCGCTCAGAGCGGCATCACATGATGGCGAAGCAAATCTTGGGTACCCGAGGCCATCACAACGCCAGCTTTGAATCCTAAAGGAAACGATTCAAGTGACCACCCAAAAGTTATCTCTGCGAAGCTTTGTTTTTTCCAATGTGTTACGTGCTTACGATATAGTGATTCTTATATGAGGACGACAAGCGTATATCTCCAACATATCGCTACAAAAGCTAAGAAATTTTGTTCTGATATATAAAATGGGGGAGTTTGATTGTTGTTTGGTGCGTCTGTTGCTGCGTGATTGGTGTGTATGTGAGATTGCAAGATTAAAAGATACGCTTTAGAAAAATGAGAGCGAGATTGTTTCACAGAAATTCAGAGGAATATCTTTCTGTGCTGCTGGCTATAGCACTTATTGAACTACTTACCATTTTGTGTTTGATTAAACAAATGCATTACACACAAAACTATTGATTGCCGTTGTTGTGTCATAAAAGACAATTCACGGTGCACACTGACATTTCCGCACATTTAATTCTGTTTAACTGGTTAAATTAAATACTTCCTCCTTCTCAGTTTATTAGGTCTGCACGTCTACCTATGTCGTTTATTTGATCCATATAATATAAATTATATAACCTAAAAATTATACCGTTAGAAAGTATAGAGCTGAAGTTTTTTTTGGTATATTTTTTGTTATATATATCTCATACTAAGTTGATCAAATAGGCAACCTAGAAATTCGCGTAGGACTAAAAATCTGAGAAGGAGGGGGTAGATTGTTTCTTTATATACATACAACGCTGAAATATTCAAACATAAATTTTAACAGGTGGTGTGAGGAAAAGATAATTTGAGGGCTGTTGATTGTGTTGACACGTCGGTTGCGCATACCTCAGCGGTGCGACATATTCGGATCGACGCGTCCGGCTCGACGCATTGGTCTATCAAATTTGGGTCATAGATGTTTCGACACGGATAGGACCACTACCTGCCTGTGTCCTCCCGCGTGGGTCTCGGCCCCGCATGGCAGCGGCTCAACAGGCGGGAGCGATGGTGGTCAAAGGCTGGCTGCGCCGCCTGACCTTCTGTTGCGCCGCCCTGCGCATGGCGAGGCCACTTCAATGCCGGTGTTTTGACCTTCGCGCCAACATCCAATGTCTCGGGGTCTTTTTAAACCGGCCGCGCCTGGCCAGTTCTTGCACATCGACGCTGCCTTTTCCCTTCTTCCCCACCGTTCTTCTCCACACAACCGCAGGGCGGCATTAGCTAGACCATGGCCCCACCAGGCCATGGCCATGGAGGTAGGCGTCGAGGGAGCCACGATGGTGGCAGCCAGAGCCGCGGTGGTGGTGGCCGGAGGCATTAGATCGAGGAGATAGCACCGCCAACTCCATTGCCATCTCCTCCGCCTTCTCCCTTGACGCCCGAGCCTGAGCCTATTGACGGGTTCGAGTTCGGCGTCACCCTCAACTACGGCGGCGACCCGACCTCCGTTAGGCTGCCCCGCAAATTCGGCGACATGGTCGACGTGAGGACGAGCCAAGTCCTGCTGCGGGTGCGCAGCGGCGCCACCGGCTTATGGTCCACGGAGCTCCTCTTTGACCGCACCGGCACGCCGTACCTGGCCAGCGGGTGGAGGAGGTTCTGCCAGCGGCACGAGATCGTGGCCGGGAACTTCCTCGTCTTCAACTACGACGGCGACCACTAGATTACGGTCACGGTCTTCGATGAGACCATGTGTTGTCGGCACTACGCAGCGCCCGCCCATGGCAAGCCCGCTGTTTCCTCCTCCTCCGAGGACGACGAGTAGCCACGGGCTACTATTTCTATACTTATGTATGCGATCGTCTATGCAACTATATTTTCAATGTATCTAAACTTTGAATGCAATGCTTAATTTACTTTTATTACAACCGATTGCACACTCGAAACACACTTTGAATGTGAGTGTCCTAGCTGACTACGGTGCTGCCGGCGGTGATGCTCGGGCACGAAAGCCCCATTGCGCTTCTAGAGCCCGCAGTTCGACCGCCACCACAATCATATCTTGCACCGCTTGGTCGAACTGAGCGCGCAAACCCGCGTCGTTGGGGTTGGCGCGTGATACGTCTCAAACGTATCTGTTTATACACCATATGCTTTGTGTTTTGGTACACTTCGTGGTGTTTTTATGCATTTTATAGAACTAACCTATTAACAAGATGCCATAGTGCCAGTTCCCTGTTTTTGCTGTTTTTGTGTTTTAGAAAAGCTACATAGGAAATATTCTCAGAATTGGACGAAACAAAAGCCAAAATTCCTATTTTTCCCGACACGAGACGAAGTCCGAAGATGAGACGGAGGGGCACCAGAGGGCGGCCACACCATCGCATGGCGCGGGCCACACCTTGGCCATGCCATGACCAGGTGTGGGCCCCTGGCCCACACTCTGACGCTGCCCTTCCTCCTATATAATCCCCTCGACGGGAAAACCCTAAGGGACCAATCAATTTTCCACGAAACCTACTGCAAGCCGCCGCCATCATCGACGCGAGATTGGGAGGGTCTAGAAGCTCTTCTCGGCACCCTGCCGGAGAGGGGAATCACCACCGGAGGCCTTCTTCATCAACATGGTTGCCTCCGGAGTGATGTGTGAGTAGTCTACCTTGGACTACAGGTCCATAGCAGTAGCTAGATGGTTGTCATCTCCACCTTGTGCTTCATGTTTAGATCTTTTGAGCTGCCTATCATGATCAAGATTATCGTTGTGTAATTCTACATGTTGTGTTTGTTGGGATCCGATGAATATTAGTACTATGTCAAGTTGATGTGCTGAATATTATCTTTATGTTATCTCTATGTTGTTTATGATCTTGCATGCTCTCCGTTGCTAGTAGATATCTTGGCCAAGTAGATGCTAGTGACTCCAAGAGGAGGTATTTATGCTGGATAGTGGGTTCATGCTTCTAGTAATCTGGGGGAGTGATAGAAACCTCTAAGGTTGTAGATGTGCTGTTGCTACTAGGGAGAAAACAACAATCTTTTGTTCAAGGACATTCGTATTGTTTACATTACACACTTTGCTTAAGGCGATAATCTATTGCTTGCAACTTAATACCCAATGGTTGCTCGGATGACATCCGGATGGTGGATTATTAGTCATAGATGCAGTTGGATTACGGTCTATGTATTAGGTTGTAATGCCCAAGTGAATCTCATAGTGATCCTCATGACATTTGTACGCTATCTTTATTCTATCAATTGCCCAGCTGTAATTTGTTTACCCAGCATGTTGTTATTTATCTTATGGAGAGACACCACTAGTGAACTGTGGACCCTGGTCCATTCTTTTACATTGCTATTACCGTTTCCTATTTACTTGCTTTATTCACATTCTTGCAAACTACTACCTTTTACCACTCGATACGCTTAATCCTTTGTTTACAGCAAACCGGTGAGATTGACAACCTCATCGTAAGTTGGGACAAAGTGCTTGGTTGTGTTGTGTGCAGGTTCCACATTGCTACTGGTGCAAAGCTACATGCCAACAAGTTTTCTGGCGCCATTGTCTAGATTGTTGGATAGCTAGCGGGCATCAACCTTTGGAAGTTTGGTTCTTTCTCCTACTGGTTCGATAAACCTTGGTTTCACAACTAAGGGAAGACTTGCTACTGTGCTCATCATAACCTTCTCTTGGAGTTTACCTACTGGGCGGTTATATACATATAAAACTCCTACATCAACACCGCACCACCAGTGCGCATAGCCTTGAAGAGATCCATTTGGCGCTCTTGGCATGCATGAATCCGGACCACCACTAGCAGCTTGACATTGCCAGCGACTTCCCAGGAGAAAGGCTCCCCGGTGGTCTGGTAGCAGTAGCTGCTAGCGTCGGGTGAAGCAGAGGTTTGTTGTTCGCTGCGCCTCCCTCACGCTGCTCCATTGCTGGGCGGCTGCACACCTACCTCTCCCCCATCTCAGCAGCCGACGCCGCTGCTATAAAGAGGGCGTCCTGGCATGGTGTTCGTTGTTCTGATGGGAGATGCTTCCACCAGTGGCATCGCCTTTTTTAGCGGTGGGGCTGAGGGAAACATGTCCCATGGTGGGAAATAGCGGCTGGGCGGCGGGAAACAACCATCGGCATGGCGGGAACACGCTCGAACGTGCGACGGGAGCACGGTGGCCAAAAAAATTGTCGAAAAAGATGCCTCGGCCCACTGCGCGCGCTGGCTAGTCGGGCCGGACTGCGACACAAATTCTATCCGGGCCCCGACACAAACGGGCCATGACAGAACGTTTGCGTCACCAGAATGTGTCAGCCCGCTGGAGATGCCCTGACCACGCTGGAAGCTAGAACGAGGTCAACCACGAAATAGAAATTGCATATGTATTATATACTAGTAAGTGTGCACGTGCAATGCATGATTCTCAGGTCAATGTAAATTAGTAAGAATTCACACTACTCATTTCATTAGTTCTTGCTTAATTGGCCATAGATTAAACGGTTCGCTCGCTTCGCTCGTCCCCTTGTGGGCGATGGAGCGAGCCCTAGCCGCCGCCCTCTTCAAGCCTCCTTCCTCCCCTTCCCATGCCTCGCCGCCGCCGGCGCATGCTATCGGGAAAAGCCCTAGCATGACATGTCTCAAATGACTGAGATTGCTTAATGTTCCTTTGAAAGAATCATGCGTTGTTTTTATTATATGGGAGCATAATATTATGGTTTTCTCCTTTGATGCTTTATTTGGGTTGACTTGGCGCATGCTTACAACATGTTTGACTTTACCAAGTCGCCATAAGCCTCAATGATCATTTGGTTTTTGACTTGTGATACCACTTTATGCTTCAGTTAATGATTTTTGTCGCTATGCATGATTATGGGCATTATTGCTCTCTTAGTTGGTCGCTCCCAGTCTTTTGCTAGCCTTCATTTTATACTGAGAGGGAGTACTTCTCGTGCATCCAACTCCCCAAAACCAAGTTTATTCCAAAGAGTCCACTATAAATTCCTATGCATGGTATTTGCAAGCCATTCCAAGTAAATTTTCATGTGCTACCTTTCAAAACCTTCAAAATACTTCTCATTTTGTGACACTGTTTTCAGTTCATGAGGACATAGTGGTCTGGTTTGTTATCTTCCATATTGAATTAAGTACCCCTTGACTTGCATGCTTCATCTGCTCGTCACTAATTTTGCAAGGGAGCTGGTCAGACCATTGTAACCTTAATAAAAAAAGAAAGAAAAAAGGCACTCCTCCATGGTATGTGAAAGTTGGTGGGTACCCGAAGGATTCAGTTAGCCATGGTTGTGAAAAGAAAAGTGGGGAGGAGTGCCAAACTTTATAAAAGAGCATGTATATTCCAATTTTTCAAAGAACTTGGAACCGCTCTCAACTTGTTTAGTATGGAAGATAACAAGTACCCCATTGCCAGTCGTTGATAGGAACAACCACCTCTCAAAACAAATTTTTTATCTCTTTTTTACAAATGAAAAGCTCTAGCACATGCTAAATCCCTACTTCCCTCTACGGAGGGTCTATCTTTTACTTTTATGTTGAGTCTTCATCTTCTACCTTTATGCACCGATTAAGAGAGCATAGTTGTCATTCTGAGTATAATGTGCATAGTCCCAAAATTTATTATTGATTGATTCATGATTATGGTAGTGCTTGTTCTCAAATTATTTGTATCTAGTCACCCTTTAGAACATGAAGGTGTCCTATGCATTTATGTTTTGCTATTCCATGAGGGATAAGCTGAATATCACTTTGCTATGTTTTCTATATGCTCGAAACAAACAAATACCTTTCAATGCATTATTAATCATGATCTTTTGTTTGTGTTACTTTTCATGTTGTAACATGGTTGCTAAGTTCTATTGTCAAGATTATATCTCTTATGCCCATGTTTAAAGTACTTTGATCTCAGCATGCAATGCTTTACATTGTTTTGATCAAGATTGTGTTGGTGCATGTCACCTAAAATATTACTGTTTTGTTATCACTTACCTACTCGAGGAGGAGCAGGAATTAAGTTTGGGGATGCTTGATATGTCTCAAACGTATCTATAATTTTTGATGCTCCATGCTTGTTTTACACCAATTGCTTTGTGTTTTGATTACACTTTGTGGCATTTTTATGCATTTTCCGGAACTAACCTATTAACAAGATGCCACAGTGCCAGTTCCTGTTTTCTGCTATTTTTGTGTTTCAGAAAAGTTACATAGGAAATATTCTCAGAATTGGACGAAACAAAAGCCAAAGTTCCCATTTACCTGACACAAAGACGGAGTCCAAAGGAGAGACGAAGAGGGGCCAAAGGGCAGCTGCACCAGCGGGGGGTGCGGGCCACCCCCTGGCCGCGCCACCAGGTGGTGTGGCCCCCTGGTCCACCTCCTGACATCGCCCCTCCGCCTATATATTCACTTCATCGGGAAAACCCTAAGGGCCCGAACACTTTTCTAGAAAACATACTGCAAGACTCCGTTGTTATCGACCCAAGTTTGAGAGGGTCCAGAAGCTCTTCCCGGCAACCTGTCGGAGAGGGGAATCATCACCGAACGCCTTCATCATCACCATGCCAGCCTCAAGAGTGATGCATGAGTAGTCTACCTTGGACTATGGGTCCATAGCAGTAGCTAGATGGATGTCTACTCCTCCATGTGCCTCATGTTTAGATCTTGTGAGCTGCCTATCATGATCAAGATCATCGTTATGTAATTCTACATATGGTGTTTGTTGGGATCCAATGAATATTGAGTACTATGTCAATGTGATTTATTGATTTATCATGTTTATGTTATTTTTGATCTTGCATGCTCTCTGTTGCTAGTAGATACTTTGGCCAAGTAGATGCTTGTGACTCCAAGAGGGAGTATTTATGCTCGATAGTGGGTTCATGCCTCTAGTAATCTGGGAGAGTGACAATAACTTCTAGGGTTGTAGATGTGCTGTTGCTAATAGGGAGAAAACAAAAAGCTTTTGTTCAAGGATAATTGTATTGTTTATATTACACACTTTGCTTAAGGCAATAATTTGTTGCTTGCAACTTAATACCCAACGGTTGTTCGGATGATATCCGGCGGGTGGATGATTAGTCATAGATGCAGTTGGATTACGGTATATGTATTATGTTGTAATGCCCAAGTGAATCTCATAGTAATCTTCATGACTTGTACATACATTGTTATGCATTCTTTATTCTGTCAATTGCCAAACTGTAATTTGTTTACCCAGCATGTTATTTATCGTTATGGAGAGACACTTCTAGTGAACTGTGGACCCCGATCCATTCTTTTACATATATATTACCATCTACTCTAAGCACCGTTTACTTTCTACAAGCATTATTTACATTATTGCAAACAAACATCTTCTTCCACATGATACATTTAATCCTTTGTTTTTAGCAAACCGGTGAGATTGATAACCTCACTACAAGTTGGGGCAAAGTATCTTTTTTGTGTTGTGTGCAGGTTCCATGTTGCTGCTGGCGCCGGTAGTGCGCCCTGCCAAAAGTCAGCTAGCAACAACCTTCAGAAGTGGTTTCTTTCTCGTACTGGTCGATTAAACTTGGTTTCATGACTGAGGGAAAACTTACTATTGCGCTCATCATACCTTGCTCTTGGGGTTCCCAACTGGCCCACATCAACTAGGCGTCACCAATCGCGCCTCACCCGTATAGGTTCACAAGAGGCGAGGTTCCGGAGGCCTACTGTCCTGCCGTCCGGTGCACGCCCGAAGAGCGGATGGAGAAGATGTAGCGGCAGCGCAAGGCTCTGGAGGCGAGAGACGGGATGTGATATAGTGTGATTAGGGTTTGCGCCTGATGGCAGGTAGATGACCGCCCAGTTGGGAACCCCAAGAGAAAGGTATAATGAGCACAGCAGCAAGTCTTCCCTCTGTATGAAACCAAGGTTTATCGAACCAGTAGGAGAAAGAACCACCTTTCGAAGGTTGATGCTCGCTAGCTTCACGACAGCTCTAGACAATTTATATATGGCGCCTCGTCTGGGGCATAGCTTTGCACTAGCAGCAACGTCGAACCTGCACAAAACACAACCAAGTACTTTGCCCCAACTTATAGTGAGGTTGTCAATCTCACCGGTTTGCTGTAAACAAAGGATTAAGCGTATCGAGTGGTAAAAGATAATAGTTTGTGAGAATGTAAATAAAGCGAGTAAATGGTAAACGGTAATAACAATGTAAAAGAATGGACCGGGGTCCAAAGTTCACTAGTGGTGTCTCTCCATAAGATAAATAACATGCTGGTTAAACAAATTACAGTTGGGCAATTGATAGAATAAAGCAAGCATACAAATATCATGAGGATCACTGTAACATTCACTTGGGCATTACAATATAATACATAGACCGTAATCCAACTGCATCTATGACTAATAATCCACCCGCCGGATGTCATCCGAGCAACCGTTGGGTATTAAGTTGCAAGCAACAGATTATCGCCTTAAGCAAAGTGTGTAATGTAAACAATACAAATATCCTTGAACACAAGATTGTTGTTTTCTCCCTAGTAGCAACATCACATCTACAACCTTAGAGGTTTATGTCACTCCCCCAGATTACTAGAGGCATGAACCCACTATCGAGCATAAATACTCCCTCTTGGAGTCACTAGCATCTACTCGGCCAAGATATCTACTAGCAACAGAGAGCATACAAGATCATAAACAACATAGAGATGATAAATCATAAATCAACTTGACAAAGTATCAATATTCATCGGATCCCAACAAACACAGCATGTAGAATTACACAATGATGATCTTGATCATGATAGGCAGCTCACAAGATCTAAACATGAAGCACATGGAGGAGATGACAACCGTCTAGCTACTGCTATGGACCCGTAGTCCAAGGTAGACTACTCACACATCACACCGGAGGCAGGCATGGTGATGAAGAAGGCCTCCGGTGGTGATTCCCCTCTTCGGCAGGGTGCCGGGAAGAGCTTCTAGACCCTCCCGATCTCACATCAACGATGGCGGCGCTTGCAGTATGTGTTGTGGAAAATTAATCGGGTCTTTAGGTTTTCCTCGCCGAAGAGAATATATAGGCGGAAGGGCGGCGTCAGGAGGTGGGCCAGGTGGCCCCACCACCTGGTGGCACAGGCCAGGGGCTGGCCGCGGCACTCTATGGTGTGGCTAGCTCCTAGTCCCCCTCCGTCTCTACTTTAGACTCCGTCTCGTGTCGGGAAAACTAGGAACTTCATCTTTTGTTTCGTCCAATTCCGAGAATATTTCCTATGTAGCTTTTCTGAAACACAAAAATAGCAGAAAGCAGGGAACTGGCACCGTGGCATCTCGTTAATAGGTTAGTTCCGGAAAATGCATAAAAATGCCACAAAGTGTAACAAAACACAAAGCAAATGGTTCATAAACAAGCATGGAGCATCAAAATTTATAGATACGTTTGGGACGTATCAAGCATCCCCAAGCTTAACTCCTGCTCGTCCTCGAGTAGGTAAGTGATAACAAAACAAATATTTTTGAGGTGATATGCACCAACACAATCTTGATCAAAGATGTAAAGCATTGAGTGCTAAGATCAAAGTACTTAAAACATGGGCATAAAAGACATAATCTTGACAATAAAACTTAGCAACCATGTTATAACATGAAAGGTAACTGATACGTCTCAAACGTATCTATAATTTTTGATGCTCCATGCTTATTTATACACCATTTGCTTAGTGTTTTGTTACACTTCGTGGCGTTTTTATGCATTTTCTGGAACTAACCTATTAACAAGATGCCACAGTGCCAGTTCCCTATTTTCTGTTGTTTTTGTGTTTCAGAAAAGTTACACAGGAAATATTCTCGGAATTGGACGAAACAATAGCCGAACATCCAGATATTTAACGAAGCTTCCAAAAACCGAAGAGAAGACGGAGAGGGGCCACAGGGCAGCCACACCACCAGGGGGCACGGCCTAACCCTGGCCCACGCCCACCTATGGTGAAGCCACAGTGGTCCACCTCTGACGCTGCCCCTTCGCCTATAAAGACCCCCCGACGGGAAAAACCTAAAGACCCAATCAATTTTCCAGAAACACATCGCGATCCGTTGCTGTCGTCGACCCGAGATCAGGAGGGTCTAGAAGCTCTTCCCGGCACCCTGCCGGAGAGGGGAATTGCCACCGGAGGTCTTCTTCATCGTCATGCTTTCCTCCGGTGCGATGAGTGAGTAATCTACCTTGGACTATGGGTCCATAGCAGTAGCTAGTTGGTTGTCTTTTCCACCATGTGCTTCATGTTTAGATCTCGTGAGCTACCTTACATGATCGAGATCACCGTTATGTAATTCTACATGTTGTGTTTGTTGGGACCCGATGAATATTGGTATTATGATTAAGTTGATGTGTGCTGAATATTATCTTATGTTATCTCTATGTTGTTTATGATCTTGCATGCTCTCTGTTGTTACTAGCTATCTTGGCCAAGTAGATACTAGTGACTCCAAGAGGGGGTATTTATGCTCGATAGTTGGGTTCATGCCTCTATTTAATCTCGGGGAGTGACAGAAACCTCTAAGGTTGTAGATGTGTTGTTGCCACTAGGGAGAAAACAACATTCTTATGTCCAAGGACATATGCTTTGTTTATATTACACACTTTGCTTAATGCAATTATCTGTTGTTCACAACTTAATATTCACGGGGTCCTCGGATGATTCCCCGTGGGTGGATTATTAGTCATAGATGCTGTTGGATGGCGGTCTATGTATTTTGTTGTAATGCCCAGAGTAAATCTCATAGTGATCCTCTTGACATATGCACGTTGTCTTTATTCTATCAAATGCCCAACTGTAATTTGTTTAACCAGCATGTTGTTATTTATCTTATGGAGAGACACCACTAGTGAACTATGGACCCTGGTCCAATTTCCTTTATATTGCTATCACCTGTTTACTTTACTCGCACTGTTTACTTTCTCGCATACTACTATTGCTTTCCACTCGATACGCTCATTCCTTTGTTTACAGCAAACTGGTGAGATTGACAACCTCATCGTAAGTTGGGAGCAAAGTTCTTGGTTGTGTTGTGTGCAGATTCCACGTTGCTACTAGTTGAAGACGCGCTAACAAGTATCGTTAACGGCGCCCTTGTTGGAGTGTCACTAAGCTAGCAGGCATCACCTTCTTGAGTTTGGCTTTTTCCTACTAGACTGACAAACCTTGGTTTCTTACTGAGGGAAAACTTACTGCTATGCTCATCACACCTTCTCTTGGGGTTTCCAACTGGTCGGTAATTTATATCATCACCGCTACGCCAAGCAGTAACACAAACAAAAGATTATGAGTAATGATGCATTTAAAGTCAAGTGTGTGTTTCAACCATATAGAAAAACATAGCAAAGTGGTTTTCAGCTTGTCCTTCATGGAGTAGCAAAACATAAATGCATAGGACACCTTCAAGTTTCAGAGGGCGACTAGATACAAATAATATAAGAACAAGTAAAACCATAATCATGAATCAATCAATAATAAATTTTGGGACTATGCACATTAAACTCAGAATGAAAACTATGCTCTCTTAGACGGTGCATAAAGGTAGAAGGTGAAGACTCAACATAAAAGTAAAAGAAAGTCCCTTTGTAGAGGGAAGCAGGGATTAAACATGTGCTAGAGCTTTTCATTTGTAAAACAGAGAGATAAAAATTTGTTTTGAGAGGTGGTTGTTCTTGTCAATGACTGATAGTGGGGTTCTTACTATCTTCCATACGAAGCTAGTTTTTGAGAGAAAGAGATTGGTACTTTTGTGCTCTTTTATAAAGCTTGGCACTCCTCCCCACTTTTCCTTTCACAAACCGTGGCTAACCGATTCTATCGGATGCCCACCATGGAGGAGTGCCTTTTTTATTTTTTTTATTTTTTGGAATAAAACTATATGGAAGATAGCAAATCCAACCACTACGTCCCCATGAGCTGAAAACATGCCACAAAATGAGAAGTATTTTAAAGGTTTTTTGAAAGGTAGCACATGAAAATTTACTTGGAATGGCTTGTAGTGGACTCTTTGGAATAAACTTGGTTTTTTGGGAGTTGGATGCATGAGAAGTATTCCCTCTCAGTACAAAATGAAGGCTAGAAAAAGACTGGGAGCGACCAACTAAGAGAGCAATAACGGTCATAATCATGCATAGTGACAAAACATCATTAACTGAAGCATAAAGTGGTATCACAAATCAAAAACCAAATGATCATAGAGGCTTATGGCAACTTGGTAAAGTCAAACATGTTGTAAGCATGCGCCAAGTCAACCCAAATAAAGCATCAAAGGAGAAAACCACAATAATATTCTCCCATATAATAAAAACAACGCATGATTCTTTTAAAGGCACATTAAGCAATCTCAGTCATTTGAGATAAGTCGTGCTACAACAAAAACTACTAAGCATATCAAAATAACATCAAGCATGACATGCAAAAGTCTAAGCCACAGTCTAGACAAGCTCCCATTTGTACCACTATAGTCATGAAACTTTTTTCTCTTTTCCAACACCATTCAACCTTTTTGAAACAACTATTTAAGATGAAAACCAGCATAGACCAGTGGTCTAAATACACCTTGATACAAAGATATAATAAGATCTGAACAAAAATCAAGGCGAAAAACAAAAGCCAAATATAGTACTAGAAAAAGAGAACACTCGCTCGTTGAATAATAAGAGTGAAAACTAGAGTGTTCTTGGCAATGAAAAACAGAGTGTGTCTTCTCCAAAAAAAATTGTTGGGGTCCAACCATTTATTGCAGCAAATAAAACAAAAGAAAACTGTAAGCGAAAGTAAAGACGCTCCAAGAAAAACGCATAGTATACGAAGAAATAAAAATATAGTGTCTTGAAAGGTGACCTGATTTTTGCAGATGAAGAAGGGGTGCCTCGGGGCATCCCCAAGCTTTGACGCTTGTACCTCTTGGATATTTCTTGGGGTGACATGGGCATCCCTAAGCTTGAGCTTTTGTCCATACTTTATCTCATCTCATCACTCTCCTTTCCCTACACTTAAAACTTCCTTCATACAAAACTTTAGACAATTCTATTAGCAATATTAGTGTAAGCATGATAGTAAATCTACTCTTTTGGTTCAGTTTTAAACTCAAATATACCATTCATTAAAGCATAAGCTACTGTAGCAACTTCCTTAAAAGTTTCGTGATCAAAAGAACTAAAAAAGAAAGCGATCGAGAGGCAAACACAAATAGTGGCAGGAATCTGTCAAAACAGAACAGCTGACAAAGATCGATTTTTCCGAGGACCTTCTGTTGCTAAAATAGAAAAGTACAAAACTAATAAAAGTTTGGAAATAACCTGGGGCATGTGCACAAGAAATCGCAGATCAAAAAGATATTATGAGAATTTTCACGAATTTTTATGGTGCAGCGCAAAAATCTATTTCAGGACAGCAACTTCCCCAAATCTTACCTTCCTCCAAGGGAGCATTTGCTATGCAATCAGCTATCTCGTGCAATCATGCAATCAGACTGACGCGAACCATCCGATCCAGAATCTGCGACCAGATCCAAATTAGCGTGCTTCCACCTCCACTAATTAGCAAGTTTATGAAAACCCCCCTATAAGCTGTACCAAACTAAGCCCCATATTCTTCTCCAACAGATCCGATCGCTCTCTAGTCTCTAACTCTATACATATATCTCTCACCGCTGGCCGCCGGCTGACACAGCTTGCATCCGGTGCCGACTTCCCTGATCGATGATCTCTTTTAGCGCTGCTCGGAACCCAGCCGCGCGGCGATGGGCTTCTTCGGTGTCAAGTCAGCCCTCCCCGGCTAGATGAAGTTGGATTCATTGGGACTGTGATCTTGATTTCAAACACATACTGAATTTACTTATGCATATAAAGGAGAGCACACTTGCGTGTGTTTTGGACAGATCCCATCTGCATCACGCCATCACCTCTCGATGTATAGGAGCAAAGTGGTGTATCAGTACTTGTTCTTTGGTGAAGTGGTTGCTTGTCACAGCGTGCAGACCCATTGATTCAAACTTGACGAAGAACAAGTACAAAATAATTTGTTTTTTTTCTGGCAAAGTGAATGCTTATGCACATTTGTCTCTCAGATATGACGAGCCCACCTGTAAATCCCAACTAGCAAAATGAGTGCTTCTATATTTCTCTCAAATGACCTGCTCATCTGAACTAAAAGATCTCATCTTAGGCATGTGACAGAAACTAGTTTTCGCAAAGAGACAGTATAATTCGTTTTTGACCGAAAGTAGTTCATCTGAACAAGTACAGAACTAGTTCATCTTGACAGTATAATTCGTTTTTACTTGTTCATCAGAACTAAAAGCGGAAAAGCAATACCGCATAGTTATGGACATCCTGGTCTTATCACACCCGTCCATTTCGCTTAGCTGCATCAAGATTGGTGCTGATATTTTGTAAAAACGTCCTGAAACCTAACCCAGTTTACATCAAGAAGTCCTTCAATTTTTGCACATTGCGCCTCTTGTTATTACGTAATGTCATATCTGCACATAGCAAGTTCCTGATCGAACACATTATTCTACCAACTCAGAAACTTGTATTCCCATCTGGAGCATTTATTCCGACCCGAAATCATTCTATACTAGGAAACCATCAAATTTAGCAGAATACACCTCTTGTTCTTCCCATGTTTTCCGATTGGAAAATGATTGGACTCCCCCGGAGGATGACGCGCGTTGCATCCTCCGGATGCGCAGCCGTCCGATGCACTTGGCAGATCGTGCGAGCGCGTCCCCGTCCCTGCCGTGCGCCACGCTCCCCCAAACTGACACGTAGAAACCCTGCCTCCACCTTATCTATTCACTTGGCTCCTCCTCCACTCGTTTTCCTGTCCGCTTGCTCTTTCCCCTCTCTCTCCTCTTTCTCACATCTGCCGCCATGGCCGACCTCCGCCGCTATGGCCTATCCTCTCCCGCCGCTGCAAGACGGCGCAGCCATGGCCTACCTCAGCGCTCCACCTATCCAGCACCCCCCACGCACCGTCCCTCGAATCCACCTGCCCCTGAATCTAGTGTTGCTACAAGCTAGATGTCGTCACGCCGCCAGCTGGCATCGACTGATGTTGCTGCAAAGCAGGCCGCCCAATGCTACCGCCGGCGCGCGCAGTTGCTACCAGCGGTGCGAGGAGGTGCTCCATCTTTGTGCGCCGGAGCTGCCATTGAAGGACCTATGTGCTACCATAGGAGGGCTGTGGTGCTAGGAAGGGTGCTCATGCTACTATTTGGTGGGCGGCGGTTCTGCAAGGAGCGGGACGGCGCGTGCGGCTGGCAGCGGCTGGCGTTGCTGCAACGAGCGGGCGGCAGTGCTACCAGGCGCGAGGCGACAAGCTGCCGGCGGTGCTACAAGTAGCTGGACAGCGGTATTGGAGTGCTCCGGCGGCGATGCTCCCGGCGATGCTGCAAGGAGCATTACAGCGGTACTGGAGTGCTCAGGCGGCGGGCGTCGTTGCTGCAACGAGCGCGCGGCGGTGCTCCCAGGCGTGAGGCGAGATGTTTCCGGCGGCGGTGCTGCAAGGAGCGGGACAACGGTTTTGGAGTGCTCCGGCGGCGGGCGCCGTTGCTGCAAGGAGCGGGACAACGGATACTAGAGTGCTCCGGTGGCGGGCGGCGGTGTTGCCAGGCGCAAGGCGACTTGCTGCCGGCGGTGCTGCAGGCGCGAGGCGACTTGCTGCCGGCGTTGTTGCCCGGCGGTGGAGCTGTAGCGGGGAGAAATCATGCTGGATTGATTGGAGAGCTCGCGGGAGAGATGAGGAAGAAAAGAGAGGCCAAAACGTCGGGTGGGGGCCACGCACGTTGTCGTCCTACTTTCCTACACGGAAAGGACACGTGTCAAGCGGTCGATACGGCCCCCCCGGAGGACGCTCAGGGCATGAGCAATGGGGGCAGTGTCATGCTACTGCCCCACGTAAGCACGAACCTAAAAAATAAATTGAGCAATAGGTGTGAAAAATATTGGTCCAACTCATGACATTTTCTCCCTCCTTCAAAAGCTGCTTTAGTTTTTCTCTTTCCCTCTCACCTTTTTTCCCTCCTTTTTACTTTTTGTGTTGAAGAGGCAGCCTCCTGCAGAAGAGACCACCTCTCCAAAAGTATATCATTCAAGCCTAAATTGGATCACCCGAACCTGACTAAAGCTGCGAGGCAGCACCCCTAGAGCTATGTATTGTACATGCCCTCAGTACGACCCTTTCCGATTCCCGAACTGGAGCATCTATTCCAGCCAGAATTTATTCTAGGAAAGTATTCAGAGAATAAGGGTGGAAATCTATACAACGCATTCAGAGAATGAAGGGGGAAAATTTGGACAATGGAGTTATACTTTCATTCACAAATTAAGAGAAAAATATGAGAAAATCATACGCAATTAGTACAGATCCGTACTTCTTCTCGTATTCATATGAGGCTACTGCATGCAAAGGAATACGAATCAAACAAAGATAGAAAAATCTGTAGCTTGGGAAGGAAAAAATCCGCAAGTTATGTCCATGATTAGGAAGAAAATGGAGCCAGATGCGGTGGAGCTCTAGGTCGTCGCCTCGATTGCTGCCGCCCGCGGCCGCCGTAGGGCCCAGGCCAGTCGATCTGGTGGTAGGGGAGGGCACCGTCATCTTCCTCCTCGGCGGGGAGCACGTGGTCGGCGCTTCCGGATTCTCGCTAGGCAGGTTTTTTATCTCGACACTTGCGACTATTATGAACATCAGTTGATAGTAAGATGCCATCTCACTAGGCAGGTTTTTATCTGGACACTTGCGACTATTTTGACCAACTTTCTCGCACTTCCCGTACTTCTATTTCGCCTTCGGATTCTCGCTTTCATTCTTTTTCCCCTTGTCCTCATGTCCCTATATTCTCTTGCATCGATCCTTGGTACGAACATCAGTTGATAGTAAGACGCCAACTTCTGATGGAATGCTACAGCTAAGAAAAGCCTCATGTTCTTCTTGCCTTGTAACTGAGATAGCAGGAACCAACTTAGAGAGATGTTCCTCCATAGTATTAAGCAAACTAGTTGTGAGGAAGTCAATGCCTCCCTCCAAGTTATTAGCTATTTGAATCAATGCATCAAACTACATGCTTCAGTTCTTCTTCACACTCAGGGGTACATGATGAACACTGTAGCAACATAAACAAGCCGAGTCAATCTTTACTGCATTGCATATCTGCATAAAATTTGGAATCAAAGCACACAATGTAGTGTCTGGCTAGATACTCACAGGTAGAGGTATACTTGTTTTTCTGGGCGTACTAAAATTGAAACACGTATTGTTACTTGGTGGGGCGTTAATGTCCATGGAACATTTGGGCACCAACAAAGACATGTGCAGCCGTGCTATTGTTAGCTTCCATAATCTGCAAGGATGGTTTGACAATGGCTTTATTAGCACACATCTAAACTACGAACACTCATGTATCACAGAAATATATATCAAAAGTGAGTGCGATAAATCTGGAAATCATCATGCCTTTATGTTGATCTTGAACTTCATATACTAGATACACAAGGTTGTGGGTGCACGCCTTGGATTCATGGATTGTTTCCAATATACATGATATGAAGTGTACGAGGATCTAACTATGTCAAATACAATAAGTGGTCAGGTCCTAGTGAGGCTGTCTTCTACGAGACAAGCCAATGCATCTATGAACAGTAGTTGTGGTACCGGTAGAAAAAGAACTTCTGGCCGTGATCGTCACCTCTTACCTCTCTATCGCCGTGAACCGATTAGGGAAGTCGGCGCCGTGAACTTCTGGCTGCATCAGCCGGCAGCCGGCAGCCGGCGACCGGCGAGAGATATACGTATAGAGACTAGAGAGCGATCAGATCTGTTGGAGAAGAATATGAGGCTTAGTTTGGTACAGCTGAGATGTGTAGGGGGATTTTCATAAACCTGCTAATTAGTGGAGGTGGAAGCACGCTGATTTGGATCTGGTCGCAGATTCCGGATCGGATGGTTCGTGTCAGTTTAATTACACGATTGCACGAAATAGATGATTGCATAGTAAATGCTCCCTTCCTCCAATTAGAGGTTCTTCTTGGCACAAAAACAAAACAAAAATGATAAGCAGAGGTCATTAAAGTAGTAATAACTTCCAAGACTCAACAAAAAGAAAAAGTACTGAAAAGAAAACATTGGGTTATCTCCCAAAAGTGCTTTTCTTTAACGCCTTTTAGCTAGGTGCGGAAAGTGGAAATCAAGTATTTTCAAATGAGGCATTAAGATCAATTGCAAAAGTCTTTTTAACAATGAATTATATTGTATCCAAATGAGTTTTTGAAGATCCCTTATGAAAACTCTTGGGTTCACTACTTTCATCAAAAGGGTTTTTAGGAACAATCCAATCAAAAAAAATTTCCAAAGCTTCATGCAATCCTACGAGTTTGCAAGGTATTGGTACTTTGATTTCTTCCTTGTTTGTGCCAATAGCATTTACGTGTGAGCCAAGCATATTAAAACGCTCAAAAATATTCCTAGCTTCTATGACAACATCTCTAAATTCTCCACGCAAAGTCTCCAAAATAAAATCTTTCTTTTCGGAGTCTTTGATATCATGAAGCTTAAGAAATATTTGCTGCATAAAAGGATTAAGGTTAACAAACCTAGCCTCCAGCATGTGAACTAAATAAGCAGCAGCAACTTCATAACTAGGAGCAAGCTCGGCTAAAGATCTATCCTCAACATCTTTATGCATACTAACATGATTAAAAAACTCCTCAATATTACCTTTCCCAATTATAGAACCACTACCTATTGTAAGGTCCTCCAGAGCATACTTAGGGAACAACATAATAAACTAAAAGTAAAAGTAACGAAATACCAACTATCAAAGGAACTAATTTTTTTGTATTTTTGATAAAAAGATGTAAGCAAAAATAAAACAAAGCAAAACAATAACAAAGTAAAAGATTGGAAGCGAGAGACTCCCCTTGCAGAAATCATCTTTCTCTCGGCAATGGGGTCAAAAAAATTGCTTGATGGCGTGTAGATGACCGCCCAGTTGGGAACCCCAAGAGGAAGGTATGATGAGCATAGCAGCAAGTCTTCCCTCAGTATGAAACCAAGGTTTATCGAACCAGTAGGAGAAAGAACCACCTTCCGAAGGTTGATGCTCGCTAGCTTCACGACAGCTCTAGACAATTTATATATGGCGCCTCGTCTGGGGCATAGCTTTGCACTAGCAGCAACGTGGAACCTGCACAAAACACAACCAAGTACTTTGCCCCAACTTATAGTGAGGTTGTCAATCTCACCGGTTTGCTGTAAACAAAGGATTAAGCGTATCGAGTGGTAAAAGATAATAGTTTGTGAGAATGTAAATAAAGCGAGTAAATGGTAAACGGTAATAACAATGTAAAAGAATGGACCGGGGTCCATAGTTCACTAGTGGTGTATCTCCATAAGATAAATAACATGCTGGGTAAACAAATTATAGTTGGGCAATTGATAGAATAAAGCAAGCATACAAATGTCATGAGGAGCACTATGAGATTGTTGTTTTCTCCCTAGTAGCAACAACACATCTACAATCTTAGAGGTTTCTGTCACTCCCCCAGATTACTAGAGGCATAAACCCACTATCGAGCATAAATACTTCCTCTTGGAGTCACTAGCATCTACTCAGCCAAGATATCTACTAGCAATGGAGAGCATGCAAGATCATAAACAACATAGAAATGATAAATCATAAATCAACTTGATAAAGTATCAATATTCATCGGATCCCAACAAACACAACATGTAGAATTACACAACGATGATCTTGATCATGATAGGCAGCTCACAAGATCTAAATATGAAGCACATGGAGGAGATGACAACCATCTAGCTACTACTATGGACCCATAGTCCAAGGTAGACTACTCACACATCACTCCGGAGGCAGGCATGGTGGTGAAGAAGGCCTATGGTGGTTATTTCCCTCTCCGGCGGGGTGCCGGGAAGAGGTTCTGGACCCTCTCGATCTCACATCGACAACGGCGGTGACTTGCAGTATGTTTCGTGGAAAATTGATCGGGTCTTTAGCTTTCCCTCACCGAGGAGAATATATAGGCGGAAGGGCGGCATCAAGAGGTGGGCTAGGTGGCCCCACCTCCTGGTGGTGCGGGCCAGGGGCTGGCCGCGCCACCCTATGGTGTGGCTGGCTCCTGGTCCCCCTCCGTCTGTGCTTTGGACTCCGTCTCGTGCCAGGAAAAATGGGAACTTTGGCTTTTGTTTCGTCCAATTCTAAGAATATTTCCTATGTAGCTTTTCTGAAACACAAAAACAGTAGAAAACAGGGAACTGACACTGTGGCATCTCTTAATAGATTAGTTCTAGAAAATGCATAAAAACGCCACGAAGTGTAACAAAACACAAAGCAAATGGTGCATAAACAAGAATAGAGCATCAAAAATTATTGATACGTTTGAGACGTATCAGCGCCTAAGCCTGCTTATATAGCGTCGGTCAGGTAATACGTGGGGCATAGCCCACGTCCGAGTAAGTAACAGCCCACGACCCGAAAAAACCGGAAATGGTTGATAGAGAAATAACTCGCGCAGTAATTTTCTCGTACAGCAAAAAGATAAGTAAGCTCGGCACCAAGGCACAATTCCGCAAACCGCGGCGCACGCGCGTCGTGACGAGACGAGGCGGGCGACGGAGGAGGAGGAGCGCGCGTGTAAGCCACTCCTCTTCTCTCACTTTAGAAGGTAGTGGAACACTCCACTATATATGTTGGTGCAACTCCCTCCAAACTAGCAAGGTGGGACTAAACTTTGGTGCCATCCCTTGCTAGGCATGAACGGGCCATGAGAATTTCAGAATTTGTAATGGTCCATGGGCTAAAGCCCACAACCAAATTCCAACAGAAATATTACTAGTGTTCTCCCTACCAAGAACACTAGTGGCAAGATAATAAGCAAAGTATCTAATGGCTGGGAGTTGAATGGGTCCTTATCTTGCCACACTGGGCAATACAGTCATCATCATTTGTCACCCCTTGGTAAAGCTCCAACAAATCAGCGGGTCGACCTTGAATCTTCTTTGCTGTCCCAAACATAGCAATACCTAGGATACTGCAAAATCTTTCCAAAGTCATGGTAACAGGAATATTATAGATTCTAAATGCATTAGATGGTCAGAAGGCAGAGTTACTAAAAGTAAAGCTCTCAACAAAAGTCTTAGTGAGCATAGCATATTGGTCACTCTCATCATTCATGTATGTAGTCAAACCAACCCTATTAACAAGAAGTAAGAAATCATCAAGGATCCCTGCATATCTTAAAAAGTTAGCACAAGGGAAAGTGGATGGATGTGCATCTCCATCATCCCCTCATCACCAATGCTTGGTGCAATAAGATCTTCATTGTAGGTTGGCCTAAATCGAGCAGTTGATCTTGAAGGCTTGCTACCCTCGGTACTTCTCTTTCAAAGATTTCTCCAAAAGTGTGATTATGCATCTCCTTTTTTCTTAAAAAATTAACAAACCTCATAAAAATGATTTTGAGACAAGTAAATAAAGGAAACTACTATAGGGAGTTGCAAGAGAGCTAAACATGCATCAAAATAATTTATCTAAGCAATAGAACAAGCATGCAAGCTCACTTAACCTGTCACCTATAGTACTAAAATACTCAAGAAATACTACACTAAGCAAAATTCTACTTGGACAATCGGAGGAGTCTGATAGTGCGTGTTAAGCACCCAGTTGGGAACCCCAAGAGGAAGGTATGAGGAGCACAACAACATGATGGGTTCGTAGCATAGAAAAAAAAAATCCTACGCATGAACACAAAACTAGCCAAGATCATCTACGAGATGGAAGCAATGATTAACTAACCCTCGATGACCGGAAGCGGGATTTTACATTCCCGCACAAACGTTGCCGGTGAAGACTTGACGAAGACGCACGTAGTCAACGTAGTCGTTCACTTGATGTAGTCGACATAGTCATTCACTTGACGTAGTCGACGTAGTCGTTCACTTGACGATCTCAAGATCATGTACAAGGCGCCACATCCGGCGGTGCCTCCGTACTCGGTCACACGTACGGTTTGTCGTCGTCTCCTCCACGCCCTCGGTCCAGCGGGGCAGCGGAAGAAGGGATCCGCTGGACACTCCAACACCACTTCAACTAAGTGTATGAAATCGAACTATAATTTCGGCAGAGCTTCGCTACGCAATGTCGCTGGTGGAGCAGCAACTATGGGAGGAAGGGAGGGATCAAGAAGTGTGAGAAGAGGGAGAAGAAGGCTCCTTTTATAGGAGAGGAGGTGGAAGCCCCCTCTTCATGGTGGTAACCCCCTCTTCATGGTGGTAACCCCCTCTTCATGGTGGTAACCCCCATTTTAATTTTGCATGACATTCATGCTAATTAAAACTCACACTAATTGAATTAATAAAACATTTTTATTTCTTTAATATTTGTTAATTCAATCAATTAACAAACATTAACAAAAAAAACCCTTGAGTTATTTCAATATGCCAAAATAGTTTTGGCACTTTTCTGAAACAACTCTCATGTTGTCATGTAATTCGATCGGAGTATCGTATCCACTCAAAAACGACGACGAACCTTAAGTGTGTCACCCTACGGTTCATGAATAACATGGACATGATCGAGACTCCTCTCCGATCAATAAACATTAGCGGGATCTGGAAATCCATGATGACTCCCACTTACTCGACGATGATCTAGTGATCATGTGAACCATTAACGAACATAGTCAATTCCTTTTGTCTCGCGATATTATTACTTGTCCGAGATCCAATCATTCGGTATCAACCATACATGGCTCGATCTCGTTCTCGACAAGTCTCTTTACTCGTCCCATGATAATGCATTCCCGTGACCTAGTCACATGCTTGCAAGCGGTGCCGAGAGGGCCCAGAGAATATCTTTCCGTCATCCGGATGGACAAATCCCACTCTTGATCCATGAGCCTCAACTCATACTTTCAGAGTACCCAAATCAACCATTATAATCACCCTGTTATGGTGTGACATTTGATATCATCAAAGTACCCTTCTAGTATCAGTGATTAACATGATCTCATGGTCTAAGGATTAGAACTACTTCGTATGAGTTTGATATAGCAATGAAACTTGATGACTTGATCGTATTGCTATTCTTACTATGGGTGTGAGTGTTCATTACATCATTCTTCTAATGATATGACCCCGTTATTAACAACATCCAGTGTTCATGATCAGGAAACCTTGATCATCAGTTAATCAACGAGCTAGTATAAAAGAGAGGCTTTACTAGGAACCTTTTGGTTTATTAATCACACAAGTATTAATGTTTCCGATTAATACAATTCTAGCATGAGAAATAAATATTTATCATAAACATGGAATATGATAATAACAACTTTATTATTGCCTCTCGGGCATATTCCCTTCAGTCTCCCACTTGCACTAGAGTCAATAATCTAGTTGATACTTGCGTATATAACACTTATGGTTTTCACGTGTTATCCGTACGCGTTGCATGTGGTTAATCTGATCTCTAGATCTGACACTTTCAGTTCTGTGTGTATTTGCATGTCTTTGTGTCTCTACGCATCACTCATTCTCAAATGAGATATTTGGGTATAAATCTGGTCCTTAGGTGAGACCTTAGTTCCTTTTAGCTAAAATCATGTTGTCACTATTGTCGCACAATAGATCTTCATAGTAATAGCCATCTTGGAACTACACCTAGTTTGATAACAAACTTCTTGACACAAATGCCCTCCTTTGCTACTTCTAAAGCAGCCATATACTCAACTTTTGTTGTAGAATCCATCACAATGTCTTTACTTTGGAACTCATCCAAATCCATTATGGAACTTCCTTCCATTACATTGTGCCACCTAAACATATAGCTAAAATTGAGATAAACTTAATTTGTATCTTGTGAAAAACTTAGTATCAATGTAACACTTTACAATGAACTATGTGTCACTTTGTCATACATAATATATATCCTTAGTCCTTCCAAAGCACATAAGGATATCCTTACTATTATCCAGTGATCATCTTATGACATTCATCACTCTGGTATATGCTCATAACATTTAGAGCATAGGACATATCTGGATATGTACATATCACGGTATACATGATCAATCAAATCATTCATGTGGCTTCACTCATCAAGTGTAAAAAACACCTGAATCTTGTTTCAACCTCTTCCACGCGGCAAGAACTTTTCTCGTCGTTTCCATATTGAACTTCATTCAATATTTCATCTATGTACGTTGGCATAACCATATTGGCACCTCGATCTATCTTCATAGACATCGATACCCAATATTTTGGTTTTGCCTAAGTCTTTCATTGAAAATCTAATTTTAATGAAAATCTTAACCAGTGTCAATAAAAGATACATCATTTTCAATGAACAATATGTCTTCTACATAATGTACTAGAAATATGTCTCAGCGCTCCCACTTAATTTCCTGCGAATGCAAGCATATTCAATGTATCTGATGAAACTAAACCTTTTAATTATTTCATCACGGTGAATATTCCAACTCTGCGATGCTTACTTCAACCATTGAAGTTTGCATGCCTTTTTAGCATCCTTTGAATTTACAAAACCCTTTAGACCGTGTCATGTACATGTCCTAGGTAACCATTCTATTAGAAGAATGTTGTTTTGTTTGTTCAACTAACATATACCAAACTTGGCATATGTAGTGGTTGCAACAGTAATCCGTCCAAACAAAATATCGCTATGAAAGATCAAATCTTGTCATAGTCAACTCCTTGAACATAATCGTAAACAGTTTTAATGATATGTTGACTATTTCATAGATGTTAAACATCCTTGTCTGTCTTTATAGATCCTAACACGCTCACTGGGCTTCATGCCTTTCTGAGGGTCTTCCAAGTTTAGAAAGTTGGTTTCTCGTGTATGGAACTATCACGGATTTTATGGCTTCTAGCCATTTGACAGAGTCAGGGCCCATCATCGCTTCTTTGCATGTAGTCGGTTCATTATTGTAAAACAATAATGATTTGTTCTCAAATCTAACTATTTGATTATTACCCGACTCACGCGGTTCAATAGGAACTTAGATCTCAGTGACCACAACCTTTGAGGCACAGGAGCCATGCGCATTGTGGCCGCCTCCGGGACACTTCCCGGCATTGCGCTACTCAGCACATATAGCTTAGGTTCAATAACTCAATCAAAGTTCTATTGTCCTCCCACTTAAATTTTCGCGAAAATTCCTTCTCAAGAAACTTAACGTTTTCAGCGACAAACACTTTTGTCTTAGGTGTTCTGGAGGAATACCCAACAGTTACTTTGGGATAACCTACAAAGACGCATTTATCCGACTTTAGTTGTAAACATTTTACATAAGTCTAGCATACCAAAATTTCAGAAAAGACAACTTGGATTTTATCCCATGCCATAACTCATATGGTGTCATTTCAACGGATCATGATGGCGCTCTTTTTAGTGTAAAAGCGATAGTCTCTAAAGCTTTATCCTCAAAATATAATGGCAGTTTTATAGACGACACCTTTGATCCAACGATGTCAAACAAAGTTTGATTTCATCTCTCGAACACTCCATACTCCTATGGTGTTTCGGGAAATACAAGTCTATGGAACGATTCCTCAACTTTTAGGTGTTTGCTAAACTTTTAACTCAAATATATTCCTTTATGATCAAATCATAAATTATTTATTCTCTTGTTATAATGATTTTCAACTTCATCTAGAAATACTTTGAACATTTTTCAAATATTTCATACTTCTTCCTTATCAAGTAAATATACACATATATCTACTCAAATCATCGGTTAAAGTAAATGAAGTTCAAAGATTCACCATTCACGGCTACACATAATGGACTATGTACATCAGCATGTACAACATCCAATAATTTGGTCACCCGTTCTTCTTTGGCCTATGAACGGAGTTTTAATCATCTCTAGGAAATTCTCACAAGTGTCAATTGATTCAAAATCAAAAGGCTCCAGAATTTCATCAATATGGAGTTCCTTCATATTTTCTTTCCAATATGATTTAAACGGTGGTGTCACTCATAAGTGATCTTCTAATCATTTGTCTTGAGATATTTTTAGCATCAGTGTTATGGATGTGATTTCTCCAACAAGATAAGCGTTCATTCATCTTTATGAATGCGGTAATAATTTGAACAACCATTGTTCTCATAATACCATAAAAATAACAATTGTTAAAAAAATCTTGAAGGCTAGGTTTAATTCCAACGAAACACGATAACACTTTATTTGTTTTCGATGAGAATCATCCCATATTCATTTGCTAGTTAATTAGACCATTACAGTTCTTGTATTGCGTTGTTCTTTATGACAGTTCATACCAACCAATTTAGTATCAAATACCCAAGAACCACGTTGTTTTAACAAGCAATGAATACACCCATAACATGTATATCTTCTATATACATGAGCTAGACATTTCCAGTCTTTTTTTTTCCGCCGAAATAAATTTTGGATTCTCTTTTAGCAATTCTTTTTCTTCTAGAAGAATCTATCAACATCAATAGTGGCGCCATACACATGGCACATAGTTCAAGGCATGATTAGTCAAACACTAATACCCTTGGACTCGCACTTTGAAGTAGATCACCATTATCAAATATTTGGCGTTCTTCCAAATTCCATTCTTTAGTAATCTTTTAATGTAGTAAACATTTTACCGGCATCTTGTATTCATCCTATCATGACAACTTTCATGATTAAGCTACTATAGCTCATGAGGATGAATTGTGAGTATAATGTTAGTTCCTAAAACCTTTTTTAGGAGATTTGGACGCCTAGCATCTCCAATCTTCGCAAATTCCCATGCAATATGAGAACATGTGTCTTACTAAATTATACTCTATCACATTGCAACCAAACATTATTTCAGATATCAAAATATCTTCTACATATGATAGTTTATGAAATAATTCTTTCAGCTCCTAGATAACCTTGATACTAAAAACAACTTTTGAATATCAAGGATCATGGAGGCAAGTGTGATACTTAGATACTAACACTGGAATTGTTACTCTTGATTTAATACTACTTATTAAATTTTATCGAGTAACCAAGGTTTGCTAAAAGTTTGCAATGGAACTTTAAACTTTAGATTGACATTCAAACAATACGATACCAATTCGTAAAGTTAATATCCAAAATTCTATAGTTCTATTTTCTCAATTATAGCTAATCGCAAGGTAGCAAATGGATGCCAATGCCTACAACAAACTATGCAAATTCACTTTGATTTAGTTCATGATAAATTGAGTTCTATAATTCAAAATTACTAAGTGAACTCCCACTTAAAAAAAACATCCCTCTTAGTTTTCTTAAGTGATTACACGAACCAAATTCACTATAACGCAACCAATCATCACGTGCAATGACATAGTTTCAAAGGCGAATATCACCATGTTCATCATATCAATCATATGACTCATGCTTAACCTTTCGGTTCGTGTTCTGAGGCCATGTCTGTACATGCTAGGCTCTGATGACCCACAAGTATAGGGGATCGCAACAGTCTTCGAGGGAAGTATTACCCAAATTTATTGATTCGACACAAGGGGAGCCAAAGAATATATGCAAGCCTTAACAGGTGAGTTGTCAATTCAGCTGCACCTGGAAACAGTCTTGCTCGCAGCGGTTTATTAGTAGGAACAGTTTTATAGCAGTGACAGTAGTGAAACAGTAACAACAGTAGTAAAATAGCAGCGGTAATAGTAACGGTAGTAAACAGTAGGAACAAATACTGTAGGCATAGGGATGGATTACGGGCGTTGCATGGATAAGATAGTTCATGAAATCAATGAGACATGGGCATTGCAGATAAATAATGATAAAGCATCCTAGTACAAACAATCATAGGCATGTGTTTCGTATATAGTTGTACATGCTCACAGGGAGAAACTTGCACGACATCTTTTGTCCTACCAGCCTGTTGCAGCAGGGCCTCAAGGGAAACTACTGGTAATTAAGGTACTCCTTTTAATAGAGTACCGGAGCAAAGCATTAACACTCGGTGAACACATGTGATCCTCACATCATAGCCATCCCCTCCGGTTATCCCAATTTCTGTCACTTTGGGGCCTCGGGTTTCGGACAACAATATGTGTATACAACTTGTAGGTAAGACCATAAACAACAAGTATCATAGAAATAATAACATGTTCAGATCTGAAATCATGGCACTCGGGCCCAAAGTGACAAGCATTAAGCACAACAAGTTGCAACAATGTCATAGGCACTAAATAAAGATACTAGGCACTATGCCCTATCAATCTCATATCAAATTACATGAACAATCTCATCCAATCCCTACCATCCCCTCACCTATAGCGGGGGAATTACTCACACATGGATGGGGGAATCATGGATGGTCGATGGTGATGGTGATGAAGATCTCCTCCGAATCCCCGTCCCGACAGGGTGCCAGAACGGAGTTTCTGGTTCCGAATCGTGGCTTCTGATGGCGGCGGCGCAGCAGAAGTCTATCTGGGAAAAACACCGTCTCCCTCATATTATGTCGTCAGGGGGTATATGTACGCGAGAGGGGAGGTCGAGAGGGGTTCTGGGGCCCTGATGACCCACAAATATAGGGGATCGCAACAGTCTTCGAGGGAAGTATTACCCAAATTTATTGATTCGACACAAGGGGAGCCGAAGAATATATGTAAGCCTTAATAGATGAGTTGTCAATTCAGCTGCACCTGGAAACAGTCTTACTCGCAGCGGTTTATTAGTAGCAACAGTTTTATAGCAGTGACAACAGGGAAACAGTAACAGAAGTAGTAAAATAGCAGCGGTAATAGTAACAGTTGTAAACAGTAGGAACAAATACTGTAGGCACAGGGATGGATTACGGGCGTTGCATGGATAAGATAATTCATGAAATCAATGAGATATGGGCATTGCAGATAAATAATGATAAAGCATCCTAGTACAAACAATCATAGGCATGTGTTCCGTATATAGTCGTACGTGCTCGCAAGGAGAAACTTGCACGACATCTTTTGTCCTACCAGCCTGTTGCAGCAGGGCCTCAAAGGAAACTACTGGTAATTAAGGTACTCCTTTTAATAGAGTACCGGAGCAAAGCATTAGCACTCGGTGAACACATGTGATCCTCACATCATAGCCATCCCCTCCGGTTATCCCAATTTCTGTCACTTTGGGGCCTCGGGTTCCGGACAACAATATGTGTATACAACTTGTAGGTAAGATCATAAACAACAAGTATCATCATAGAAATAATAATATGTTCAGATCTGAAATCATGGCACTCGGGCCCAAAGTGACAAGCATTAAGCACAACAAGTTGCAACAATGTCATAGGCACTAAATAAAGATACTAGGCACTATGCCCTATCAATCTCATATCAAATTACATGAATGATCTCATCCAATCCCTACCATCCCCTCACCTACAGCGGGGGAATTACTCACACATGGATGGGGGAGTCATGGATGGTCGATGGAGGAGCGTCGGTGGTGGTGGTGATGAAGATCTCCTCTGAATCCCCGTCCCGGCAGGGTGCCAGAACAGAGTTTCTGGTTCCGAATCGCGGTTTCTGATGGCGGCGGCGCAGCGAAAGTCTATCTGGGAAAAACGCCGTCTCCCCGATATTATGTCGTCAGGGGGTATATGTACGCGAGAGGGGAGGTCGAGAGGGGACCTGGGGCCCCCTCACGCAGGGGTGGCACGACCAGGGCTGGGCCGCGCCACCACCGTGTGACGGCCCCTCGAGCCCCATCTCCCTCCTGTCTTCTGGTTCCGTGGGTCTTCTGGTGAAATAGGATTTTTCATGATTTTCCCGAATTTTTACTGGAAGTTGAATTTCTGCACAAAAACGAGACACCAGAGCAATTCTGCTGAAAACAACGTCAGTCCGTGTTAGTTCTATTCAAAACACACAAATTAGAGTAGAAACAATAGCAAAAGTGTTCGGGAAAGTAGATACGTTTTGGACGTATCAACTCCCCCAAGCTTAGCTATTTGCTTGTCCTCAAGCAATTCAGTTAACAACTGAGAGCGATAAAAGAAACTTTCACGAACACATTTGCTCATATGATGTATATATACTAACCTATGTGATCAAGTACTCAGGCAATTCATAATAAGAAATATGCAACTACTGTCACCTCATAGTCAAGCAAGCTATGAAAGAGTGCCAATGTACTAATAACAAGTAACATGTGCATGAGAAGCTACAAGATTGTAATATGCATAAATGATATGAAAGAATGGTATCCCACTTGCCTTTATTTGTAGAGCAAAACATAAATGCTGAGGCACCTCTGAAGTCCAAGGGAAGACTAGAAGTAGAAATATCAAAGATACAAGCATCAAAGTTATACCACAATTAACCGTGTTCTGGGACAAGCATATTACACTAAGAATAACAGCTATGCTCTCAAGAAGTGCTTAAAGTTAGAAGATGGTGACTCAATATAAAAGTAAACGAATGGCCCTTCGCAGAGGGAAGTAGGGATTTAACATGTGCTAGAGCTTTTCATTTGTAAAACAGAGATAAAAGTTTCTTTTGAGAGGTGGTTGTTCTATGTCAACGACTAGCAATGGGGACTTACTATCTTCCATAATAAACAAGTGAGAGCGGTTCCAAGTTCTTTGAAATTTGGCACATTGGTGCTCTTTTATAAAGCTTTGGCACTCCTCCCCACCTTTTTCCTTTCTCAAACCATGGCTAACCGATTCCATCGGGTGCCCACCAACTTTCTCATTCCTTTGGAGGACTGCATTTTTTTCTTTCTTTTAGAATTACAATTATAATGGTCTGACCAGCTCTCATGCAAAATTAATGACGGGCAGATGAAGCTGCCTAGTCGAGAGGTACTTAATTTAATATGGAAGATAGCAATTCCAACCACTACGTCCCCATGAGCTAAAAACAGTGGCACAAAATGAGAAGTAGTTGAAAGTTTTGAAAGGTAGCACATGAAAATTTACTTGAAATGGCTTACAAATACCATGCATAGGAATTTATAGTGGACTCTTTGGAAGACTTGGTTTTGGTAATTGGATGCACGAGTAGAGATCATACTCAGTACAAGTGAAGGCTAGCAAAAGACTGGGAAGCGACAATCGAGAGAGCAAAAACTGTCATAATCATGCTTGCGACAAAACAAAATTAATATAGGCATAAAAATGATACAAGAACTCTGAAGCAATTTAGATCATCGAGGCTTAATTGACTTTTTGTTCAGTCATATGCATGCTTGAGCATGTGCCAAGTCGATTCAAATGAAGCTTTCAGAGGTGGATACCACAATATCATACCATACTATGAATAAAACAAATGCATGCAAGCGTCTACATGACATGCTACAGGCTAATAGTAAATTAGAACTAATCATATGAAAGCAAGAACTACAAAGCATCCATTAGATAACATATACCTTACATGAACCGACTAAGCATGTCCACATAGATGAGTATATGTACAAAAATGAAAACAAATAGAGTTCATACCAGCCTCTTACCACATCTCGGATTGTCATATATCGTCATTATTGCTCTTTACTTGCGTGGCTTGAATAATATAAAGTGAATACCAAGCTCCAATGGAGTAACGGGAGACTGAACTCTACAACAAACTTTACAAAACCGAAGAAGAACAACAAATATTTTTGGGGTTTTCGACTTTTGAAGCAAAAGCGGAAGGAAATAGCAAACAAAGCAAAATATTTTTGGGTTTTTCAAATAGCAAACCGAAATAGCAAGTAAAGCACACCCAGGGTGGAAAACTAAAGAACCAAATAGAGAGAAACAACGGAAATATTTTTGGTCTTTTTGTGTTTTGGAAGAAATGAAAACAAGAACGAGAACAATAAAGAAAGCGACACATGAATATACAAAGGACCGACTAAATATGATATGTAGATGAGTGAATCGTCGGCGTACCTCCCCCCAAGCTTAGGCTTTTGGCCTAAGTGGAGATCAATTCTGGCTCTGGTAGCTTCTCCAAGCGGGTGGGTCATCATAGGTGTAATCGGACCCCGGTTCTCGTGAAGATGAAGCTGACGGCGCATAATCATAATAAGGCTGCTCATATGGGAAATTCGTAGTGTTGGAGGGCTGCCCCGACTCTTCGGTGCCCTCCTCATCATGCACAGGCGGCGGGTGCTCCTCCACGTACGCATCAAGCTCATCTTCTGTAAGCGACCATCCATTCCTGCGATCAAGGTTAAACAAAAGAGGTGCAGGCAAACAGATTGATCGTTCAGTCTTTACTACCTTCCAGGTAGTCTTCTTGAAAAAGGTTAGCTCAAATGTTAAATTAATCAAACTGGCAGGAGGAGAAATAAACTTATGTTGAACCATAGCATCAAGACCAAGTTTCTCTTCGGGGAACTGCAGATCTCGAAAATGAGGCACAACACCATGAAAAGCTAACAGGCGTGAAGCTATAAGCCCCCCACAGATTCCCCCTTTCTCACGGTTAATATCAAGACGGAAAGCTATTAAGGCACCCAAATTGTAAGTTCTATCACGCCTTAAAGCAGCAGCAATAAAAGCTAGATCATGGAGAGACAATTTACTTGCAGATTTCCTAGCAAGAACACATTTGGTAATGAAGAAGGCAAAATATCGAATGGATGGGAAATGAATGTTTCGAATTTTACCACCCTCTCTTGTGAAGCTTCTTCCTTGACAAATCTCCTCGTATAGTTCTAACAATTGCCTTGGTTGTCCCCTTATCTTCTCGAGCGATCCCCACTGTGGTACTCTAATAGCTGTGCAGAAAACATCGAGAGGCAAGTTCACAGATTTGTTATAAATTTTATAATGAACCATGGGATTAGAAGTGGACCAACTAAATCTGAAATCCTGCACCACAGACATTGTTAGTTTAACATATTGGGGAGGTTCACCCTCAACAAAATATTCTAATCCTGCATTAGAAAGCAAGGTTTGAAAATCTTGTAGGATTCCAGCAGCACTCAAGAATGCTGAGCATGGATAGAGTGAGGGAAAAACCTTCTCTTCACGGTGAACTTTCATAACATCATGCACTTCTAGTTCATGTTGAGAGAGTTGATACACATTCTCCTCCATTTCTGAAATTTTTCAACAAACTCATAAAAGGTGATTTAAAGACAAGCAAGTGTAGGAAACTACTATAGTGGGTTACTAGAGAGCTACCATGCATCAAAATAACCTTTCTAAACAATAGAACAAGCATGCTTACTCATTTATGCTGTCACCTACAATGCTAAAATACTCAAGAAATACTCTACCAAAAGGAAATCTACTTGGACAAGTGGAGGAGTCACATACCAGAGAGCAAATGATCCAAGTTTCAGCAGAAATGTTGGGCTGAACAAGGAGATCAAAAAATCGAGGTGAAGAACAGCAAGAACTCGAGCTTGAGCAAATGGGGCGGTGTTTTTTGGGAGAGAGAAAGAGCAGGGGAAGAAGAGATGAGTGAGGGGCCTGGTGGGGCCCTCTCACACATGGGTGGCGCGGCCAGGGCTGGGCCGCGCCACCTGTGTGTGAGGTGGTGTGGCTGCCCCACCTGGTGCCTCCCAGGTGTCTCTCTGCCCCATTTTTGACATAAAAATTTATAAAGAATTTTCTAGAATTTTTCGAGAAACTTTATTTTCGAGGATTTTTCAGAAATTGGCATATCGATAAAACTCAGAAAAACAAGGATGAAAAGATTTCAAGCAAATCAAAACTAAACATGCAGCAGCTCTGAGATGCTCTTAATCACGCAACTAAACTGAAGGAATACAATTTGATGAAAGTAAATACAAGTGAGGTGGAGTAGATGCAGTGAAAACGAAGTTTCGTTCATATAAATTCACTTTGCTAACAAGGTTGATCAAGTCTTGTTAACAAACTAACTTTATATGAGGCAAAAATTTGCACTTCACTTAATGCTTATGTTACCTCAACTTTAATAGGTATAGCCCCAACCATAACAATTTGATATTCTTCCTTGGGCTTTCGCTCTGAACAAATGATTTGACCAACTTTGATGGTCTCAACATGCTTGATTGAATTTTGAGCATTCTTCCTATCAATCTTCTTGGGAAAATAAACCATGTACTCTTTATCATTAACATTAAAAGTGACTTTTCCTTGATTTCAATTAATAACAGCACCTGCGGTATTTAGAAAAGGTCTCCCAAGAATAATAGACATATTATCATCTTCAGGCATTTCCAACACAACAAAATCAGTTAATATTAAACAACTGTTAGCAACTTGAACAGGAACATTTTCACATATACCAATAGGAATAGTAGTAGACTTATCAGCCATCTGTAAGGATATATCAGTTGAAACCAATTTTTCTAGATCAAGTCTCTTGTAAAGAGAAAAAGGCATGACACTAACTCCAGCTCCCAAATCACATAAAGCAGTTCTAACATAGTTATTTTTAATGGAGCAAGGAATAGTTGGTATACCTGGATCTCCAAGCTTCTCTGGAACTTTACCATCAAAAGAATAGTTAGCAAGTAGAGTGAAAATTTCCTCACTAGGAATTTTCCTTTTGTTAGTGACAATATCTTTCATATATTTTGCATAAGGAGGCATTCTAATAGCATCAGTCAAAGGAATTTGCAAATATAAAGGTCTCATCCATTCACAAAACCTGTTGTAGTGTTCTTCTTCCTTGGACTTGTGTTTCTTACTAGGAAAAGGCATTGGCTTCTGTACCCAAGGTTCCCTCTCCTTACCATGCTTGTTGGCAATGAAGTCTTCTTTGGTGTACTTTGCATTTTTATCACTCTTTTCCGGTTCTTCTTCAACTTCTTCTTTATCTTCTTCTTTATCGGAAGCATCTCCTGGTTCAGTTTCAGCATCAGAAATAGAAACACTGTTAGGATCTTTACCTGCATCAGAGGATTCTGCAGTTGTTTTATGCTTCTTCTTCTTCTTCTTCTTGAGAGGAATATCATCACTTGAAGTGCGTTGAGAATCTTGCTCAACCCTCTTAGGATGTCCTTCAGGATATAATGGGTCTTGAGTAGCTGCACCACTTCTTGTGCGTATTTCACATGCTTGCTTCTCTCTTGCAGCATTAACTAGCAGGTCTTTCTGCACCTTGGTAAGCTGATCAATTTGTGTTTGAACCATTTGAAAATGTTTAGCAAGTATCTTCACATCATTGGCGGTTCTCTCCACAATATCCTGCAACTTGTTAATAACTCTAGAATTCTCCAACAGATGATTATGCACCATTCTATTAAAATTTTCTTGCTTAACAATAAAATTATCAAATTCGTCTAAGCATTGATCAGGAGGTTTAGTATAAGGAATATCTCTTTCATCAAAGCGTTGGAGAGAGTGTACCTCAATAGTAGATGAGCGAGGGATTGGCTTACATAATTCTTCAATAGGAGGTAAATTCTTCACATCTTCGGCCTTAATACCTTTCTCCTTAAGAGATTTCTTAGCTTCCTTCATAACTTTATCATTTAATTCAATCATCCCTCTCTTCTTCGGCGTAGGCTCTGTAGATGGCGCAGGAGTTGGTGCTGGTGTTGGCTCAACTAAAGTCCAATCATCATGATTCCGGCTTATTTTAGCCATTAATTCTTCAGCTTCAGCCGGATTTCTTTCCCTGAAAACACAACCAGCACAACTATCCAAATATGACTTAGATTCATCCGTTAGTCCATTATAAAATATGTCAAGGAGTTCATTTTTAGGCAATGGTTCTTTAGGCAAAGCTCTAATTAAAGAACAAAACCTTGTCCAAGATTCAGGCAATATCTCTCCTTTTCCCTGTTCAAAATCAAAGATTTTCTGCACAGCAGCATGTTGAGCACTAGCGGGAAAATATTTCTGAAAGAAAGCATTAACCAAAGCAATAGGACTAGTAAGAGATCCAGGAGACAAGCTATTAAACCAAGTTTTAGCAGCATCTTTCAATGAGAAAGGAAAAATCTTAGCAACAAAATAGGTGCGGAGCTTAATATCATCAGAAAACAAATTACTCAAAGTAGAAAGCTCATTCATGTGCTCCATAGCACTCTCATCTTTAGTACCACAAAAAGGAGTTTTCTCAATAATAGATATGTAAGATAAATCCAAAGAGAAATCATAATCCTTATCTCTAATATTTATGGGAGAAGCAGCAAACTTAGGATCAGGAGACAAATTATATCTAACAGAACGTCTAACAAGAAGTTCTTTAACATTACCTGCATTACGAGCAGCACGTGCTTCTGCAATAAAATCATCATTAAGCTCGATGTAAGCATCATCATCATATTCATCACTAGAACATTCCCTAGACTCAGGTGAATTAACAGGTGTAACAGTGGTGTTTCCCAACTTAGCTCTAGCAATAGTAGCATCTAAAAAGGAACCTAGTGAACCTCTCTCATCAAGCAAAATAGAAGCATCATCTAAATTATCAGTGGCACTTTCAATCTCAGGAGAAGTAGTAGCAGTAGCGTGTGCGTGTGGTGGTGTAAGCAACTTGCTCATAACAGATGGCGAATCAAGAGCAACAGAGGTGTTGAGAGTCGTACCTCTTCTTGTAGTGGATGGCAATATAGGAACTTTTCCATCACGAGGTTTACCCATGATGAAAGGATTGCAGCGAACAATATGAATACCAAGTGAACTTACAAATAAAGCTATGGTCCCCAGCAACGGCGCCAGAAAATAGTCTTGATGACCCACAAGTATAGGGGATCGCAACAGTCTTCGAGGGAAGTATTACCCAAATTTATTGATTCGACACAAGGGGAGCCAAAGAATATATGTAAGCCTTAACAGATGAGTTGTCAATTCAGCTGCACCTGGAAACAGTCTTACTCGCAACGGTTTATCAGTAGCAACAGTTTTATAGCAGTGACAGCAGGGAAACAGTAACAGCAGTAGTAAAATAGCAGCGGTAATAGTAACAGTTGTAAACAGTAGGAACAAATACTGTAGGCATAGGGATGGATTACGGGCGTTGCATGGATACGATAATTCATGAAATCAATGAGATATGGGCATTGCAGATAAATAATGATAAAGCATCCTAGTACAAACAATCATAGGCATGTGTTCCGTATATAGTCGTACGTGCTCGCAAGGAGAAACTTGCATGATATCTTTTGTCCTACCAGCCTGTTGCAGCAGGGCCTCAAGGGAAACTACTGGTAATTAAGGTACTCCTTTTAATAGAGTACCGGAGCAAAGCATTAGCACTCGGTGAACACATGTGATCCTCACATCATAGCCATCCCCTCCGGTTATCCCAATTTCTGTCACTTTGGGGCCTCGGGTTCCGGACAACAATATGTGTATACAACTTGTAGGTAAGATCATAAACAACAAGTATCATCATACAAATAATAACATGTTTAGATCTGAAATCATGGCACTCGGGCCCAAAGTGACAAGAATTAAGCACAACAAGTTGCAACAATGTCATAGGCACTAAATAAAGATACTAGGCACTATGCCCTATCAATCTCATATCAAATTACATGAGTGATCTCATCCAATCCCTACCATCCCCTCACCTACAGCGGGGGAATTACTCACACATGGATGGGGGAGTCATGGATGGTCGATGGAGGAGCGTCGGTGGTGATGGTGATGAAGATCTCCGAATCCCCGTCCCGACAGGGTGCCAGAACGGAGTTTCTGGTTCCGAATCGCGGTTTCTGATGGCGGCGGCGCAGCGAAAGTCTATCTGGGAAAAACGCTGTCTCCCCGATATTATGTCGTCAGGGGGTATATGTACACGAGAGGGGACCTGGGGCCCCCTCACGCAGGGGTGGCGTGGCCAGGGCTGGGCCGTGCCACCACCGTGTGACGGCCCCTCGAGCCCCATCTCCCTCCTGTCTCTTGGCTCCGTGGGACTTCTGGTGAAATAGGATTTTTCATGATTTTTCCCGAATTTTTACTGGAAGTTGAATTTCTGCACAAAAACGAGACACCAGAGCAATTCTGCTGAAAACAGCGTCAGTCCGTGTTAGTTGTATTCAAAACACACAAATTAGAGGAGAAACAATAGCAAAAGTGTTTGGGAAAGTAGATACGTTTTGGACGTATCAGGCCCCCTCACGCAAGGGTGGCGCGGCGAGGGCTGGGCCGCGCCACCTATGCGTGACAGCCCCTCGAGCCCCTTCTCCCTCTTGTCTTCTGGCTCCGTGGGTCTTCTGGTGAAATAGGATTTTTTATGATTTTTCCCGAATTTTTACTGGAAGTTGGATTTCTGCACAAAAATGAGACACCAGAGCAATTCTGCTGAAAACAGCGTCAGTCCGTGTTAGTTGTATTCAAAACACACAAATTAGAGGAGAAACAATAGCAAAAGTGTTCGGGAAAGTAGATACGTTTTGGACGTATCAACTCCCCCCAAGATTAGCTATTTGCTTGTCCTCAAGCAATTCAGTTAACAACTGAGAGCGATAAAAGAAACTTTCACGAACACATTTGCTCATATGATGTATATATACTAACTATGTGATCAAGTACTCAGGCAATTCATAATAAGAAATATGCAACTAATGTCACCTCATAGTCAAGCAAGCTATGAAAGAGTGCCAATGCACTAATAACAAGTAACATGTGCATGAGAAGCTACAAGATTGTAATATGCATAAATGATATGAAAGAATGGTATCCCACTTGCCTTTATTTGTAGAGCAAAACATAAATGCTGAGGCACCTCTGAAGTCCAAAGGAAGACTAGAAGTAGAAATATCAAAGATACAAGCATCGAAGTTATACCACAATTAACCGTGTTCTGGGACAAGCACATTACACTAAGAATAACAGCTATGCTCTCAAGAAGTGCTTAAAAGTTAGAAGGTGATGACTCAACATAAAAGTAAACGAATGGCCCTTCGCAGAGGGAAGCAATGATTTAACATGTGCTAGAGCTTTTCATTTGTAAAATAGAGATAAAAGTTTCTTTTGAGAGGTGGTTGTTCTATGTCAACGACTAGCAATGGGGACTTACTATCTTCCATAATAAACAAGTGAGAGCGGTTCCGAGTTCTTTGAAATTTGGCACATTGTTGCTCTTTTATAAAGCTTTGGCACTCCTCCCCATCTTTTTCCTTTCTCAAACCATGGCTAACCGATTCCATCGGGTGCCCACCAACTTTCTCATTCCTTTGGAGGAGTGCATTTTTTTCTTTCTTTTAGAATTTAAGATTATAATGGTCTGACCAGCTCTCATGCAAAATTAATGACGAGCAGATGAAGCTGCCTAGTCGAGGGGTACTTAATTTAATATGGAAGATATCAATTCCGACCACTACGGCCCCATGAGCTAAAAACAGTGGCACAAAATGAGAAGTAGTTGAAAGTTTTGAAAGGTAGCACATGAAAATTTACTTGGAATGGCTTACAAATACCATACATAGGAATTTATAGTGGACTCTTTGGAAGACTTGGTTTTGGTAATTGGATGCACGAGTAGAGCTCATACTCAGTACAAGTGAAGGCTAGCAAAAGACTGGGAAGCGACAATCGAGAGAGCAATAACTGTCATAATCATGCTTGCGACAAAACAAAATTAATATAGGCATAAAAATGATACAAGAACTCTGAGGCAATTTAGATCAGCGAGGCTTAATTGACATTTTGTTTAGTCTTGTGCATGCTTGAGCATGTGCCAAGTCGATTCAAATGGAGCTTTCAGAGGTGGATACCACAATATCATACCATACTATGAATAAAACAATGCATGCAGGCGTCTACATGACATGCTATAGGCTAATAGTAAATTGAAACTAATCATATGAAAGCAAGAACTACAAAGCATCCATTAGATGACATATACCTTACATGAACCGACTAAGCATGTCCACATAGATGAGTATATGTACAAAAATGAAAACAAATTGAGTTCATACCAGCCTCTTACCACATCTCGGATTGTCATATATCGTCATTATTGCTCTTCACTTGCGTGGCTTGAATAATATAAAGTGAATACCAAGCTCCAATAGAGTAATGAGAGACTGAACTCTGCAACAAACTTTACAAAACTGAAGAAGAACAACAAATATTTTTGTGTTTTTGATTTTTGAAACAAAAGCAGAAGGGAATAGCAAACAAACAAAGCAAAAATATTTTTGGATTTTTCAGATAACAAACCGAAATAGCAAGTAAAGCAAACCAAAGGTGGAAAACTAAAGAACCAAATAGAGAGAAACAATAGAAATATTTTTGGTCTTTTTGTGTTTTGGAAGAAATGAAAACAAGAACGAGAACAATAAAGAAAGCGAAACATGAATATACAAAGGACCGACTAAATATGATATGTAGATGAGTGAATCATCGGCGTACCTCCCCCCAAGCTTAGGCTTTTGGCCTAAGTGGAGATCAATTTTGACTTTGATAGCTGCCCCAAGCTGGTGGATCATCATAGGTGTAATCGTACCTGGGCTCTCGTGAAGATGAAGCTAACGGCGCATAATCATAATAAGGTTGCTCATATGGGAAGTTCGTAATGTTGGAGGGCTGTGCTACCGGTTGATGGTGTGGAGCAGACAGTCCTTGTGCGTGGTGAATAACCAGCCCGTTGGGAACCCCAAGAGGAAGGTATGATGAGTGTAGCGGCTAGTTTTCCCTCAGTTAAGAAACCAAGGTTTAATATCGATCAGGAGAGGAGAGACAATGACGACTGAAGGTGTTTGTGGAACCTGCACATACACAAACAAATACTTTGTTCCCAACTTGCGATGAGGTTGTCAATCTCACCGGTTTGCTTGAAACAAAGGTTATGAGTGTATCGAGTGGAAAACAATATAGTATGCGAGTAAAGTAAACAGTACGAGTAAAGTAAACAGGTGATAGCAATATGATGGAAATAGGACCGGGGTCCACAGTTCACTAGTGGTGTCTCTCCATAGATAAAATAGCACATGCTGGGTAAACAAATTACAGTTGGGCAATTGATATAATAAAGATAACGTGATATGTCAAGAAGATCACTATGAGATTTACTCTGGGCATTACAACAAAATACATAGACCGCCATCCAACTGCATCTATGACTAATAATCCACTCCCGGGGATATCAATCCGAACACCCTAGAAGTATTAAGTTGCGAACAACAGATAATTGCATTAAGCAAAGTGTGTAATGTAAACAAAGCATATGCCCTTGAGCATATGAATGTTGTTTTCTCCCAAGTAGCAATAGCATATCTACCACCTTAGAGGTTTCTATCACTCCCCCAGGTGAAATAGAGGCATGAACCCACTATCGAGCATAAATACCCCCTCTTGGAGTCACTAGCAACTACTCGGCCAAGATAGCTACTAACAACGGAGAGCATGCAAGATCATAAACAACATAGAGATAACAAAAGATATAATTCAGTACAGCAACTTAATCATAAACACCAATATTCATCGGATCCCAACAAACCAAACATGTAGAATTACATAACGGTGATCTCAATCATGTACGACAGCTCATGAGATCTAAACATGAAGCACATGGTGGAGAAGACAACCATCTAGCTACTGCTATGGACCCATAGTCCAAGGTAGACTACTCACTCATCGCTCCGGAGGCAAGCATGGCGATGAAGAAGACCTCTGGTGGCGATTCCCCTCTCCGGCAGGGTGCCGGGAAGAGCTTCTAGACCCTCCCGATCTTCGGGTCGACGGCGGCGGCGGATCGCGATGTGTTTTGGAAAATTGATCGGGTACTTAGGTTTTCTCCATCGGGGGTCTTTATAGGCGAAGGGGCGATGTCAGAGGAGGGGCCAGGCGCCCTCACACGGGGGTGGCGCGGGCCAGGGGCTGGCCGCGCCGCCCCTGTGTGTGGGCCCCTGGTGCCTCTCCTCCTACTCCTCTTCCGATCTCTGGAAGCTTCCGGGTAAAATAAGACTTCAGGAACTTGTTTCATCCAATTTTGAGAATATTTCCTGTGTATCACTCTGGAACACAAAAACAGCAGAGAACAGGGAACTGGCACTGTGGCACTTCGTTAATAGGTTAGTTCCGGAAAATGCATAAAAATGCCACTAAGTGTAACGAAACAATAGGCAAATGGTGTAAAAACAAGCATGGCGCATCAAAAATTATAGATACGTTTGAGACGTATCAAGCATCCCCAAGCTTAACTCCTGCTCGTCCTCGAGTAGGTAAGTGATAACAAAAGAATAATTTTTGAGGTGACATGCACCTACACAATCTTGATCATATATGTAAGCATTGGTGAGCTGGGATCAATAGAACTTAAAACATGGGCATGAAGATATAATCATGACAATAAGAACTTAGCAACCATGTTGTAAACATGCAAATGAACACAAACAAAAGATCATGAAAATGAAACAATAAAAGTCAAACGTGTGTTCAAATCATAAGGAAAAACATGTAAATGGTTTTTAGCTTGTCCTTCAAAGAGAGCAAAACATAAATGCATAGGACACCTTCAAGTTTAAGAGGGCGACTAGATACAAATAATTTAAGAACAAATGAAACCAACAATATGAATCAATCAATGAACTTTGGGACAATGCATATCACACTAAGAATGACAACTATGCTCTCTTAATGGTGCATAAAGAAAGAAGGTGGTGACTCAACATAAAAGTAAAAGAAAGGCCCTTAGCAGAGGGAAGCAGTGATTGCAAGTTTTATAACCTTCAAAAATTATGGTACTTACCAGCTTTGAGCTCTCATTGCCCCCATCATAAGCATCTTGAATGGTTAAAGTTAATGCGAGAACAATTATGATGCATATGCTTGACAAATCATAAGTTGAAAACCTCGTGCCCCATGAATACGAGTACCCAAACCTCATGCTACTTTACTTAGAGTCCCAAGCAAGGCTCTTGTCATTGTAAGTATATGCATATCATTGAGAACCGCCAATGGGGTACCTCCGTGCCCGATGACATGGAACAAGCCCACACCAAAATGACAGGACAAGTAGACAATGAACACCTCGACATCTCTTTTATTTGCTATATTGTTTAGCTTTTTATTATGAGATGCGTTGTCGAATGTTCACCATGGGTATGCTGCAAATTTCCACCATGAATTATGCATGGCTTAGATTGGCGGCCCGGCGTTTCCCTAACACATATATAAACTCCATGATCCCTACAAGATTCCCAATTCATTTCACACCGCGGGCATCCATAAACAAAAGATCACGATATCAACTCAAATAAGAAGTGCAATGTTGAAAGCTTGCCCATGACTGCATGGCTGGGCAAGTCTCCAACTTACAACTTGCAAGCATAACAACTCAATATAAGAGACCACAATGTCAAATTTTTAAGAACAGGAAAAAGTAAAGTGTGCCTTCCGGTTCGTGAGAGCTTTACTGACCGAATTTCGCATAACACTTGTAAGAGTTTAATTTGAAGAGAAAATAAAAGCAAGTCAAATTTACTTGGAATAGCAAATTGCTAGTAGGTACGTATGGTGGACACAATGGAAAACTTTGGCTTTTAGGAGTTGGATGCACGAGTAGAGCTCATACTCAGTACAAGGCGAGGGCTAGCAAAAGACTGGGAGCGACCAACTAAGAGAGCAATAATGGCCATAATCATGCAAAGCGACAAAGCGACATTAAAAGAAGCATAAGATGGCATCAAAAGTCAAAAACTAAATGATCATGAAGGCTATTGGCGACTTTGTAAGAGTCTAACATGTGTGAGCATGCGCCAAGTCAACCCAAATAAAGCATCAAGGAGAAAACCAAAATAATGCTTCCATACAATAAAAACAACACATGATTTTTTCAAAGGCTCATTAAGCAATCTCAGTTATTTGAGACAAGTCATGCTACAGCAAAACCACTAAGCATACTATCAAAAATACATCAAGCATGACATGAAAATGCCTAAGCCGCAGTCTACACAAGCTCCTTCTTGTACCACTTTTTTGCACAAAGCTTTTTCTCTTTTCCAACACCATTTAAATTTTTATAAACACCTCTTTTGATGAAAACCAATAAAGATAAGGGGCAAAAATACACCTTGATGAAAAGATATGACAAGGTCTGAATGCAAATCAAGGCGAAAACGAAAACCAAAAGCAGTAGCAGAAAAAGAAGAACGCATCGATGAACGATAAGAGTGAAAAACTGAGCGTTCTTTGCAAATGAAAAACGAGTAACTTCTCCAAAAAAAAAATTGTTGGGGTCCAACCATTTATTGCAGCAAACAAACAAACTAAACCAACTAAGAAAACTAAAACAACTGACACTCCAAGAAAAAACATAATGCATGAAGCAATAAAAATATAGTGTTTTGAAAGGTGACCTGATTTTTGCCGATGAAGAAGGGGTGCCTCGGGGGCATCCCCAAGCTTTGACGCTTGTACTTCTTGGATATTTCATGGGGTGATGCATGGGCATCCCCAAGCTTGAGCTTTTGTCCATTCTTCAACTCATCTCATCATTCTCCAATCCCTACACTTGAAAACTTCCTTCATACAAAACTAAACACAATTCTATTAGCAACATTAGTGTAAGCATAACATATAATCAATCCTCTATTTGCTTCAGGTTTCAACTCAAAACCACCACATATATAGCATATACTACTGTAGCAACCTCCCCAAAAGTTCCATGATCAAAAGAACTCAAAAGAAAGCGATAAAGTGGCAAACACAAATATTGGCAGAAATCTGTCAAAACTGAACAGCTGACAAAGGTAGAATTTTTGAGGGATTTTCTGTTGCTCAAATCAAAAAGTGTTAAACTAAGAAAAGTTTGGATATAACCTGGGGCATATGCACAAGAAATCGCAGGTCCAAAAGATAAACAGAGAATTTTCACGAATTTTTATGGTGCAGCACCGAAAACAGTTTCAGGACAGCAACATCCCCAAATCTTTACCTCACTCAAATTAGAGGCTCCTCTTGGCACAAAAACGAAATAAACAAGATAAGGAGTGGTCATTACAGTAGTAATGACTTCCAAGACTCAAATAAAAGAAAAAGTACTGAAAAGAAAACATCGGGTTATCTCCCAAAAGTGCTTTTCTTTAACGCCTGTGAGCTAGGCGCAGAAAATTGCGAATCAAGTATTATTAGCAGAAGCATTAAGATCAACAGAAGAGGTCTTGTCAATAAGGCATTGTATTTCATCCACATAAGTTTTTGAAGCCCCTTTGTGATCATGCTTTGGTACACTATTCTCATCAAAAAGATTTTCAGGACAAATCCAGGCAAAATTATTTTCGAAGGCTTCACTCAATCCCAAAAGCTTGCAAGGTATAGGTATCTCGGTCCCCTCATCATTAGTATCAATAACCTTTATAGGTGAACCGAGTTTATTAAAATGTTTAAGAACTTTCCTAGCTTCAACAACGACATCCTTAAATTCTAGGCGCAAAGTTTCCAAGATAAAAGCTTTCTTTTCGGGATCCTCAATTTCATGAAGCTTAAGGAACATATATTGCATAAAAGGATTAAGACTAGCAAACCTAGTTTCCAACATGTCAATTAATGTAACAGAAGCAACTTCAATACTAGGAGCAAGCTCAACCCAAGACTTTTCCTCAACTTCCTCATGCATACTAATGTGATTAAAGAACTCCTCAATGTTACTTTTGCCAATAATCGAACCACTACCTACTGAGAGGTCCTCTAGAACGTACTTAGGGATCAACATGATAAACTAAAGTAAAGAAATAACAACTACCAAGGATTCTAAATTTTTTGGGTTTTTGATATAAAAAGCAATGCAGGTAAAATAAAATAAAGTAAAGCAAAATAATAACAAAGTAAAGAATGTGTGTGCGAAGAACTCCCCTCGCAGAAGTCTTCTCTTCCTCCCCGGCAACGGCGCCAGAAAATTAGCTAATGCTGTTTGATGGTGCCTAGTTGACGAGGGAGATTATTCTTCTGTGTTCCCCGGTAACGGCGCCAGAAAATTAGCTGCTACCGGTTGATGGTGTGGAGCAGACAGTCCTTGTGCGTGGTGAATAACCAGCCCGTTGGGAACCCCAAGAGGAAGGTATGATGAGTGTAGCGGCTAGTTTTCCCTCAGTTAAGAAACCAAGGTTTAATATCGATCAGGAGAGGAGAGACAATGATGACTGAAGGTATTTGTGGAACCTGCACACACACAAACAAATACTTTGTTCCCAACTTGCGATGAGGTTGTCAATCTCACCGGTTTGCTTGAAACAAAGGTTATGAGTGTATCGAGTGGAAAACAATATAGTATGCGAGTAAAGTAAACAGTACGAGTAAAGTAAACAGGTGATAGCAATATGATGGAAATAGGACCGGGGTCCACAGTTCACTAGTGGTGTCTCTCCATAGATAAAATAGCACATGCTGGGTAAACAAATTACAGTTGGGCAATTGATAGAATAAAGATAACGTGATATGTCAAGAAGATCACTATGAGATTTACTCTGGGCATTACAACAAAATACATAGACCGCCATCCAACTGCATCTATGACTAATAATCCACTCCCGGGGATATCAATCCGAACACCCTAGAAGTATTAAGTTGCAAACAATAGATAATTGCATTAAGCAAAGTGTGTAATGTAAACAAAGCATATGCCCTTGAGCATATGAATGTTGTTTTCTCCCTAGTAGCAACAGCACATCTACCACCTTAGAGGTTTCTGTCACTCCCCCAGGTGAAATAGAGGCATGAACCCACTATCGAGCATAAATACCCCCTCTTGGAGTCACTAGCAACTACTCGGCCAAGATAGCTACTAACAACGGAGAGCATGCAAGATCATAAACAACATAGAGATAACAAAAGATATAATTCAGTACAGCAACTTAATCATAAACACCAATATTCATCGGATCCCAACAAACCAAACATATAGAATTACATAACGGTGATCTCAATCATGTACGGCAGCTCATGAGATCTAAACATGAAGCACATGGTGGAGAAGACAACCATCTAGCTACTGCTATGGACCCATAGTCCAAGGTAGACTACTCACTCATCGCTCCGGAGGCAAGCATGGCGATGAAGAAGACCTCTGGTGGCGATTCCCCTCTCCGGCAGGGTGCCGGGAAGAGCTTCTGGACCCTCCCGATCTTCGGGTCAACGGCGGCGGCGGATCGCGATGTGTTCTGGAAAATTGATTGGGTACTTAGGTTTTTTCCGTCGGGGGGTCTTTATAGGTGAAGGGGCGATGTCAGAGGAGGAGCCAGGCGCCCTCACACGGGGGTGGCGCGGGCCAGGGGCTGTCCGCGCCGCCCCTGTGTGTGGGCCCCTGGTGCCTCTCCTCCTACTCCTCTTCGGATCTCTGGAAGCTTCCGGGTAAAATAAGACTTGAGGAACTTGTTTCGTCCAATTCCGAGAATATTTCCTGTGTATCACTCTGGAACACAAAAACAGCAGAAAACAGGGAACTGGCACTGTGGCACTTCGTTAATCGGTTAGTTCCAGAAAATGCATAAAAATGCCACTAAGTGTAATGAAACAATAGGCAAATGGTGTAAAAACAAGCATGGAGCATCAAAAATTATAGATACGTTTGAGACGTATCAGGCTGCCCCGATTCTTCGGCGCCCTCCTCATCGTGTACAGGCGGCGGGTGCTCCTCCACGTACGCATCAAGCTCATCTTCCGTAAGCGACCATCCATTCCTGCGATCAAGGTTGAACAAAAGAGGTGCAGGCTAACGGACTGATCGTTCAGTCTTTACTACCCTCCAGGTAGTCTTCTTGAAAAAGGTTAGCTCAAACGTTAAATTAATCAAACTAGCAGGAGGGGAAATGAACTTATGTTGAACCATAGAATCAAGACCAAGTTTCTCCTCGGGGAACTGCAAATCTCGAAAATGAGGCACAACGCCATGCAAAGCTAACAGGCGTGAAGCTATAAGTCCTCCACAGATCCCCCCCTTCTCATGATTAATATCAAGACGAAAAGCTATTAAGGCACCCAGATGGTAAGTTCTATCACGCCTCAAAGCAGCAGCAATAAAAGCTAGATGATGGAGAGACAATCTACTTGCAGATTTCCTAGCAAGAACACATTTGGTAATAAAGAAGGCAAAATATCGAATGGATGGGAAATGAATATTTTGAGTTTTACCACCCTCTCCTGTAAAGCTTCTTCCTTGACAAATCTCTTCGTAAAGTTCCAACAATGGCCTAGGCTGACCTCTTATCTTCTCGAGCGATCCCCACTGTGGTACTCTAATAGCTGTACAGAAAACATCAAGAGGCAAGTCCACAGATTTATTATAGATTTTGTAATGAACCATGGGGTCAGAAGTGGACCAACTAAATCTGAAATCCTGCACCATAGACATTGTTAGTTTAACATATTGGGGAGGTTCACCCTCAACAAAATATTCTAATCCTGCATTAGAAAGTAAAGTTTGAAAATCCTGCAGGATTCCAGCAACACTCAAGAATGCTGAGCATGGATAGTGTGAGAGAAAAACCTTCTCTTCACGGTGAACTTTCATAACATCATGCACTTCTAGTTCATGTTGACAGAGTTGATATGCATTCCCCTCCATTTCTGAAATTTTTGACAAACCTCATAAAAAGTGATTTAAAGACAAGCAAGTGTAGGAAACTACTATAGTGGGTTACTAGAGAGCCAACATGCATCATAATAACAATTCTATGCAATAGAACAAGCATGCATACTCATTTATACTGTCACCTACAATGCTAAAATACTCAAGAAATACTTTACTAAAAGAAATTCTACTTGGACAAGTGGAGGAGTCACATACCGGAGAGCAAATGATCCAAATTTCAGCAGAAATGTTGGGCTGAGCAAGGAGATCGAAAAATCGAGGTGAAGAACAACAAGAACTCGAGCTTGAGCAAATGGGGCTGTGTTTCTCGGGAGAGAGAAAGAGCTAGGGAAGAAGAGATGAGTGAGGGGCCTGGTGGGGCCCTCTCACACATGGGTGGCGCGGCCAGGGCTGGTCCGTGCCACCTATGTTTGAGGTGGCATGGCTGCCCCACCTGGTGCCTCCCAGGTGTCTCTCTGCCCCATTTTTGACATAAAAATTTATAAAGAATTTTCTGGAATTTTTCGAGAAACTTTATTTTTGAGGATTTTTCAGAAATTGGCGTATCGATAAAACTCAGAAAAACTTAGATGAAAAGATTTCAAGCAAATCAAAACCAAACATGAGCAGCTCTGAGATACTCTTAATCATACAACTAAACTGAAGGAATAACATTTTGATGAAAGTAAATACAAGTAAGGTGGAGTAGATGCGGTGAAAACAAAGTTTCGTTCATATAAAATCACTTTGTTAACAAGGTTGATCAAGTCTTGTTACCAAACTAACCTTTTATGAGGCAAAACTTTGCACTTCACTTAATGCTTATGTTACCTCAACTTTGATAGGTATCGTCCCAACCATAACAATTTGATATTCTTCCTTGGGCTTTTGCTCTGAACAAATAATTTGACCAACTTTGATGGTCTCAACACGCTTGATTGAACTTAGAGCATTCTTCCTATCAATCTTCTTGGGAAAATAAACCATATATTCTTTGTCATTAACATTAAAAGTAACTTTTTCTTGATTGCAATTAATAACAGCACCTGCAGTGTTTAGAAAAGGTCTCCCAAGAATAATAGACATATTATCATCTTCAGGCATTTCCAACACAACAAAATCAGTTAATATTAAACAACTGTTAGCAACTTGAACAGGAACATTCTCACATATACCAATAGGAATAGTAGTGGACTTATCAGCCATCTGCAAAGATATATCAGTTGATACCATTTTTTCTAAATCAAGTCTCTTATAAAGAGAAAAAGGCATTACACTAACTCCAGCTCCCAAATCACATAAAGCAGTTCTAACATAGTTATTTTTGATGGAGCAAGGAATAGTAGGTATACCTGGATCTCCAAGCTTCTCTGGAACTTTACCATCAAAAGAATAGTTAGCAAGCAGTGTGGAAATTTCCTCACTAGGAATTTTCCTTTTGTTAGTGACAATATCTTTCATATACTTTGCATAAGGAGGCATTCTAATAGCATCAGTCAAAGGAATTTGCAAAAATAAAGGTCTCATCCATTCACAAAACCTGTTGTAGTGTTCTTCTTCCTTGGACTTGTGTTTCTTACTAGGAAAAGGCATTGGTTTCTGTACCCAAGGTTCCCTCTCCTTACCATGCTTGTTGGCAATGAAGTCTTCTTTAGTGTACTTTGCATTCTTATCACTCTTTTCCGGTTCTTCTTCAACTTCTTCTTTATCTTCTTTATCGGAAGCATCTCCTGGTTCGGTTTCAGCATCAGAAATAGAAACACTGTTAGGATCTTTACCTGCATCAGAGGATTCTGCATTTGTTTCATGCTTCTTCTTCTTCTTCTTAGAAGGGATATCATCATTTGAAGTGCGTTGAGAATCTTGCTCAACCCTCTTAGGATGTCCTTCAGGATATAATGGGTCTTGAGTAGCAGCACCACTTCTTGTGCGTATTTTACATGCTTGCTTCTCTCTTGCAGCATTAACTAGCAAGTCTTTTTGCACCTTGGTAAGCTGATCAATTTGTGTTTGAACCATTTGAAAATGTTTAGCAAGTATCTTTATATCATTGGCGGTTCTCTCCACAATATCCTGCAACTTGTTAATAGCTCTAGAATTTTCCAACAAATGATTATGCACCATTCTATTAAAATTTTCTTGCTTAATAATAAAATTATTGAATTCATCTAAGCATTGATCAGGAGGTTTAGTATAAGGAATATCTCTTTCATCAAAGCATTGGAGAGAGTGTACCTCAATGGTAGATGAGTGAGGGATTGGCTTACATAATTCTTCTATAGGAGGTAAATTCTTCACATCTTCGGCCTTAATACCTTTCTCCTTAAGAGATTTCTTAGCTTCCTTCATAACTTCATCATTTAATTCAATCATCCCTCTCTTCTTCGGTGTAGGTTCTGTAGATGGCGCAGGAGTTGGTGCTGGTGTTGGCTCAACTAAAGTCCAATCATCATGATTCCGGCTTTTTTTATCCATTAATTCTTCAGCTTCAGCAGGAGTTCTTTCCCTGAAAACACAACCAGCACAACTATCCAAATATGACTTAGATTCATCCGTTAGTCCATTATAAAATATGTCAAGGAGTTCATTTTTAGGCAATGGTTCTTTAGGCAACGCTCTAATTAAAGAACAAAACCTTGTCCAAGATTCAGGCAATATCTCTCCTTTTCCCTGTTCAAAATCAAAGATTTTCTGCACAGCAGCATGTTGAGCACTAGCGGGAAAATATTTCTGAAAGAAAGCATTAACCAAAGCAATGGGACTAGTAAGAGATCCAGGAGACAAGCTATTAAACCAAATTTTAGCAGCATCTTTCAACGAGAAAGGAAAAAATTTAGCAACAAAATAAGTGCGGAGCTTAATATCATCAGAAAACAAATTACTCAAAGTAGAAAGCTCATTCATGTGCTCCATAGCACTCTCATCTTTAGTACCACAGAAAGGAGTTTTCTCAACAATAGATATGTAAGATAAATCCAAAGAGAAATCATAATCCTTGTCTCTAATATTTATAGGAGAAGCAGCAAACTTAGGTTCAGGAGACAAATTATATCTAACAGAACGTCTAGCAAGAAGTTCTTTAACATTACCTGCATTACGAGCAGCACGTGCTTCTGCAATAAAATCATCATTAAGCTCAATGCAAGCATCATCATCATAATCATCACTAGAACATTCCCTAGACTCAGGTGAACTAACAGGTGTAACAGTGGTGTTTCCCAACTTAGCGGTAGCAATAGTAGCATCTAAAAAGGAACCTAGTGAACCTCTCTCATCAAGCACAGTAGAAGCATCATCTAAATTATCAGTGGCACTTTCAATCTCAGCAGAAGTAGTAGCAGTAGTGTGTGGGTGTGGTGGTGTAAGCAACTTACTCATAACAGATGGTGAATCAAGAGCAACAGAGGTGTTGAGAGTCGTACCTCTTCTTGTAGTGGATGGCAATATAGGAACTTTTCCATCACGAGGTTTTCCCATGATGAAAGGATTGCAGCGAACAATATGAATACCAAGTGAACTTACAAATAAAGCTATTCTCCCTGGCAACGGCGCCAGAAAATAGTCTTGATGACCCACAAGTATAGGGGATCGCAACAGTCTTCGAGGGAAGTATTACCCAAATTTATTGATTCGACACAAGGGGAGCCAAAGAATATATGCAAGCCTTAACAGATAAGTTGTCAATTTAGCTGCACCTGGAAACAGTCTTGCTCGCAGCGGTTTATCAGTAGGAACAGTTTTATAGCAGTGACAGTAGTGAAATAGTAACAGCAGTAGTAAAATAGCAGCGGTAATAGTAACGGTAGTAAACAGTAGGAACAAATACTGTAGGCATAGGGATGGATTACGGGCGTTGCATGGATAAGATAGTTTATGAAATCAATGAGACATGGGCATTGCAGATAAATAATGATAAAGCATCCTAGTACAAACAATCATAGGCATGTGTTCCGTATATAGTCGTACGTGCTCACAGGGAGAAACTTGCACGACATCTTTTGTCCTACCAGCCTGTTGCAGCAGGGCCTCAAGGGAAACTACTGGTAATTAAGGTACTCCTTTTAATAGAGTACCGGAGCAAAGCATTAACACTTGGTGAACACATGTGATCCTCACATCATAGCCATCCCCTCCGGTTATCCCAATTTCTGTCACTTTGGGGCCTCGGGTTCCGGACAACAATATGTGTATACAACTTGTAGGTAAGACCATAAACAACAAGTATCATAGAAATAATAACATGTTCAGATCTGAAATCATGGCACTCGGGCCCAAAGTGACAAGCATTAAGCACAACAAGTTGCAACAATGTCATAGGCACTAAATAAAGATACTAGGCACTATGCCCTATCAATCTCATATCAAATTACATGAACAATCTCATCCAATCCCTACCATCCCCTCACCTACAGCGGGGGAATTACTCACACATGGATGGGGGAATCATGGATGGTCGATGGAGGAGTGTCGATGGTGATGGTGATGAAGATCTCCGAATCCCCATCCCGGCAGGGTGCCAGAACGGAGTTTCTGGTTCCGAATCACGGTTTCTGATGGCGGCGGCGCAGCGGAAGTCTATCTGGGAAAAACGTCGTCTCCCTAATATTATGTCATCAGGGGGTATATGTACGCTAGAGGGGAGGTCGAGAGGGGTTCTGGGGCTCCCTCATGCAAGGGTGGTGTGGCCAGGGCTGGGCCGTGCCACCTATGCATGACAGCCCCTCGAGCCCCTTCTCCCTCCTGTCTTCTGGCTCCGTGGGTCTTCTGGTGAAATAGGATTTTTCATGATTTTTCCCAAATTTTTACTGGAAGTTGGATTTTTGCACAAAAACGAGACACCAGAGCAATTCTGCTGAAAACAGCGTCAGTCCGTGTTAGTTGTATTCAAAACACACAAATTAGAGGAGAAACAATAGCAAAACTGTTCGGGAAAGTAGATACCTTTTGGACGTATCAGGCTCGCCAAGTAGAACCATAGCACTTGCGTGTGTAAAACTGTCTTACACCCGTCGTATGAGAACGTAGAGTCTGTCACACCCGATCATTGATGCTACCGAGTTGATGAAGTAAACAACCGGCCCGTTGGGAACCCCAAGAGCAAGGTGTGATGAATATAGCAGCAAGATTTTCCCTCAATTAAGAAATTAAGGTTTATCGTTCAGGAGAAGAGCGGACAATACGACTGAAGGTGATGCTTGCTAGTTTGCGACAGCTTTGGACAATTTATATATGGCGCCTCGTCCAAGCTTTGCTTGCTAGCTGCAACACGGAACCTGCACACAACACAACCAAGTACTTTGTTCCCAACTTGCGATGAGGTTGTCAATCTCACCGGTTTGCTTGAAACAAAGGGTATGAGAGTATCGAGTGGAAAGTGATAATAGTATGTGAGTAAAGTAAACAGTGCGAGTAAAGTAAACAGGTGATATCAATATGATGGAAATAGGACCGGGGTCCACAGTTCACTAGTGGTGTCTCTCCACAAGATAAATAACACATGCTGGGTAAACAAATTACAGTTGGGCAATTGATTGAATAAAGATAAATGTGATATGTCAAGAAGATCACTATGAGATTTACTCTGGGCATCACAACAAAATACATAGACCGCCATCCAACTGCATCTATGACTAATAATCCACTTGTGGCGAATCAATCCGAGAACTCCACAAGTATTAAGTTGCGAATAACAGATAATTGCATTAAGCAAAGTGTGTAATGTAAACAAAGCATATGCCCTTGAACATATGAATGTTGTTTTCTCCCTAGTAGCAATAGCACATCTATAACCTTAGAGGTTTCTGTCACTCCCCCAGATTAAATAGAGGCATGAACCCACTATCGAGCATAAATACCCCCTCTTGGAGTCACTAGCAACTACTCGGCCAAGATAGCTACTAACAATAGAGGGCATGCAAGATCATAAACAATATAGAGATAACAAAAGATATATTTCAGTATAGCAACTCAATCATAACACCAATATTCATCGGATCCCAACAAACTAAACATGTAGAATTACATAACGGTGATCTCAATCATGTACAGCAGCTCATGAGATCTAAACATGAAGCACATGGTGGAGAAGACAACCATCTAGCTACTGCTATGGACCCATAGTCTAAGGTAGACTACTCACTCATTGCTCCGGAGGCAAGCATGGTGATGAAGAAGACCTCCGGTGGTGATTCCCCTCTCCGGCAGGGTGCCGGGAAGAGCTTCTGGACCCTCCCGATCTTTGGGTCGACGGCGGCGGCGGATCGCGATGTGTTCTGGAAAAGTGATTGGGTACTTAGGTTTTTCCCATCGGGTGGTTTTATTGGTGAAGGGGCGATGTCAGGAGTGGCCCCAGGCCCCCTCACACCATTGCGGCGCGGCCAGGGCCTGGGCCGTGCCAGCCAGGCATGAGGCCGGCCTGTGGCCCCTCTCCTACTCTCCTTCGGATCTCTGGAAGCTCCCGGACAAAATAAGACTTCAAGAACTTGTTTCATCCAATTTCGAGAATATTTCCTCTGTATCACTTCTGAAACACAAAAATAGCAGAAAACAGGGAACTGGCACTGTGGCAACTTGTTAGTAGGTTAGTTCTGGAAAATGCATAAAAGTGCCACGAAGTGTAACGAAACAGTAGGAAAATGGTGTAAAAAGAAGCATGGAGCATCAAAAATTATAGATACATTGGAGACGTATCAAGCATCCCCAAGCTTAACTCCTGCTCGTCCTCGAGTAGGTAAGTGATAACAAAAGAATAATTTTTGAGGTGACATGCACCTACACAATCTTGATCATATATGTAAGCATTTATGAGCTGGGATCATAAGAACTTAAAACATGGGCATGAAAGATATAATCTTGACAATAAGAACTTAGCAACCATGTTGTAAACATGCAAATGAACACAAACAAAAGATCATGAAAATGAAACAATGAAAGTCAAACGTGTGTTCAAATCATAAGGAAAAACATACAAATGGTTTTCAGCTTGTCCTTCAAAGAGAGCAAAACATAAATGCATAGGACACCTTCAAGTTTAAGAGGGCGACTAGATACAAATAATTTGAGAACAAGTGAAACCAACAATATGAATCAATCAATGAAAACTTTGGGACAATGCACATTATACTAAGAATGACAACTATGCTCTCTTAATGGTGCATAAAGAAAGAAGGTGGTGACTCAACATAAAAGTAGAAGAAAGGCCCTTCGCAGAGGGAAGCAGTGATTGCAAGTTTTATAACGTTCAAAAATTATGGTACTTACCGGCTTTGAGCTCTCATTGCCCCCATCATCAGCATCTTGAATGGTTAAAGTTAATGCGAGAACAATTATGATGCATATGCTTGACAAATCATAAGTTGAAAACCTGATGTCCCGTGAATACGAGTACCCAAACCTCATGCTACTTTACTTAGAGTCCCAAGCAAGGCTCTTGTCATTGTAAATATATGCATATCATTGAGAACCGCCAATGGGGTACCTCCGTGCCCGATGACATGGAACAAGCCCACATCAAAATGACAGGACAAGCAGACAATGAACACCTCGACATCTCTTTTATTTGCCATTTGTTTAGCTTTTTATTGTGAGATGTGTCGTCGAATGTTCACCATGGGTATGCTGCAAATTTCCACCATGAATTATGCATGGCTTAGATTAGCGGCCCGGCATTTCTCTAACACATATACAAACTCCATGATCCCCACAAGATTCCTAATTCATTTCACATCGTGGGCACCCATAAACAAAAGATCACGATATCAACTCAAATAAGAAGTGCAATTTTGAAAGTTTGCCCATGACAGCATGGCTGGGCTAGAATCCAACTTACAACTTGCACGCATAACAACTCAACATAAGAGACCACAATGTCAAATTTTGAAGAACAGGAAAAAGTAAAGTGTGCCTTCCGGTTTGTGAGAGCTTTACTGACCGAATTTCACATAACACTGGTAAGAGTTTAATTTGAAGAGAAAATAAAAGCAAGTCAAATTTACTTGGAATAGCAAATTGCTAGTAGGTATGTATGGTGGACACTTTGGAAAACTTTGGCTTTTAGGAGTTGGATGCACAAGTAGAGCTCATACTCAGTACAAGGCGAGGGCTAGCAAAAGACTGGGAGCGACCAACTAAGAGAGCAATAATGGCCATAATCATGCAAAGCGACAAAGCGACATTAAAAGAATCATAAGATGGCATCAAAAGTCAAAAATTAAATGATCATAGAGGCTATTGGCGACTTTGTAAGAGTCTAACATGTGTGAGCATGCGCCAAGTCAACCCAAATAAAGCATCAAGGAGAAAACCAAAATAATGCTTCCATACAATAAAAATAACGCATGATTTTTTTCAAAGGCCCATTAAGCAATCTCAGTTATTTGAGACAAGTCATGCTACAGCAAAACCACTAAGCATACTATCAAAAAGACATCAAGCATGACATGAAAAAGCCTAAGCTGCAGTCTACACAAGCTCCTTCTTGTACCACTATTTTGCACAAAGCTTTTTCTCTTTTCCAACACCATTTGAAATTTTTAAAGACAACTCTTTTGATGAAAACCAATAAAGATCAGAGGCAAAAATACACCTTGATGAAAAAATATGACAAGGTCTGAATGCAAATCAAGGCGAAAATGAAAACCAAAAGCAGTAGCGGAAAAAGAAGAACACCCGGTGAAATTGTAAGAATGAAAAACGGAGTGTTCTTGGCAAATGAAAACGAGTACATCTCCTCCAAAGGAAATTTGTTGGGGTCCAACCATTTATTGCAGCAAACAAAACTAAACTAACTAAGAAAACTGAAACAACTAACGCTCCAAGAAAAACACATAGTGCATGAAGCAATAAAAATATAGTGTTTTGAAAGGTGACCTGATTTTTGCCGATGAAGAAGGGGTGCCTCGGGGGCATCCCCAAGCTTTGACGCTTATACTTCTTGGATATTTTTTGGGGTGATGCATGGGCATCCCCAATCTTGAGCTTTTGTCCATTCTTCAACTCATCTCATCATTCTCCAATCCCTACACTTGAAAACTTCGTTCATACAAAACTAAACACAATTCTATTAGCAATATTAGTGTAGCATAACATATAATCAACCTCTTTTTGCTTCAGGTTTCAACCCAAAACCACCACATATATAGCATATACTACTGTAGCAACTTCCCCAAAAGTTCCATGATCAAAAGAACTCAAAAGAAAGCGATAAAGCGGCAAACACAAATATTGGCAGGAATCTGTCAAAACAGAACAGCTGACAAAGGCCGAATTTTTTAGGGGTTTTCTGTTGCTCAAATAAAAAAGTGTTCAACTAACGAAAGTTTGGATATAACCTGGGGCATATGCACAAGAAATCGCAGGTCCGAAAGATATACAGAGAATTTATACAAATTTTTACGGTGCAGCACCGAAAACAGTTTCAGGACAGCAACATCCCCAAATCTTTACCTCACTCGAATTAGAGGCTTCTCTTGGCACAACAACAAAATAAAAGGATAAGGAGCGGTCATTACAGTAGTAATGACTTCCAAGACTCAAATAAAAGAAAAAGTACTGGAAATAAAACATTGGGTTATCTCCCAAGAGTGCTTTTCTTTAACGCCTTTGAGCTAGGCGCAGAAAATTGCGAATCAAGTAATAATGAAAGGGACTTCAGGATCCACCATAGTAACATAGAGATGAATACTATCCAATTGAGGTTCTGAGTATCCCTTGTAGTCATGCATTGGAACACTATTTTCATCAAAAAGATTTTCAGGACAAATCCAACTAAAATTAGCCACCTAGGCATTATGAATTCCTACAAGTTTACAAGGTATTGGCATTCTAGAATCATCGGGTGTACCAACAACCACTACAGGTGAGCCAAGCTTATTAAACTTCTTAAAAACTTTCCTAGCCTCAATTGCAACATCTCTAAATTCTATGCGCAAAGTCTCCAAGATAAAAGCTTTCTTTTCGGGATCCTCAATTTCATGAAGCTTAAGGAACATGTATTGCAAAAAAAGATTAAGGCTAGCAAACCTAGTTTCCAACATGTGAATTAAATAAGCAGAAGCAACTTCAATACTAGGAGCTAGCTCAACCAAAGATTTTTCCTCAACTTCCTCATGCATACTAATGTGATTAAAGAACTCCTCAATGTTACTTTTTTCAATAATTGAACCACTACCTACTGAGAGGTCCTCCAGAACGTACTTAGGGAACAACATGATGAACTAAAAGTAAGGAAATAACAACTACCAAGGATTCTAATTTTTTTGGGTTTTTTATATAAAACGATGCAGGTAAAATAAATAAAGTAAAGCAAAACAATAACAAAGTAAAGGATGTGCGAGCAAAAAACTCCCCTCGCAGAAGTCTTCCACTTCTTCCCCGGCAACGGCGCCAGAAAAGAGCTGGTGCCTAGTTGACATGGGAATATGTAGTTGATGTGGGAGCTTATTCTTCTTTAATCCCCGGCAACGGCGCCAGAAAAGAGCTTGATGCTGCCGAGTTGATGAAGTAAACAACCGGCCCATTGGGAACCCCAAGAGGAAGGTGTGATGAATATAGCAGCAAGATTTTCCCTAAATTAATAAACCAAGGTTTATCGTTCAGGAGAAGAGCGGACAATATGACTGAAGGTGATGCTTGCTAGTTTGTGACAGCTTCGGACAATTTATATATGGCACCTCGTCCAAGCTTTGCTTGCTAGCTGCAACGCGGAACCTGCACACAACACAACCAAGTACTTTGTTTCCAACTTGCGATGAGGTTATCAATCTCACCGATTTGCTTGAAACAAAGGGTATGAGCGTATCGAGTGGAAAGTGATAATAGTATGCGAGTAAAGTAAACAGTGCGAGTAAAGTAAACAGGTGATAGCAATATGATGGAAATAGGACTGGGGTCCACAGTTCACTAGTGGTGTCTCTCCACAAGATAAATAACACATGCTGGGTAAACAAATTACAGTTGGGCAATTGATAGAATAAAGATAAACGTGATATGTCAAGAAGATCACTATGAGATTTACTCTGGGCATTACAACAAAATAGATAGACCGCCATCCAACTGCATCTATGACTAATAATCCACTTGTGGCGAATCAATCCGAGAACTCCACAAGTATTAAGTTGCGAACAACAGATAATTGCATTAAGCAAAGTGTGTAATGTAAACAAAGCATATGCCCTTGAGCATATGAATGTTGTTTTCTCCCTAGTAGCAACAGCACATCTACAACCTTAGAGGTTTCTGTCACTCCCCAGATTAAATAGAGGCATGAACCCACTATCGAGCATAAATACCCCCTCTTGGAGTCACTAGCAACTACTCGGCCAAGACAGCTACTAACAACGGAGAGCATGCAAGATCATAAACAACATAGAGATAACAAAAGATATATTTCAGTATAGCAACTCAATCATAACACCAATATTCATCGGATCCCAACAAACCAAATATGTAGAATTACATAACGGTGATCTCAATCATGTAGTGCAGCTCGTGAGATCTAAACATGAAGCTCATGGTGGAGAAGACAACCATCTAGCTACTGCTATGGACCCATAATCCAAGGTAGACTACTCACTCATCGCTCTGGAGGCAAGCATGGCGATGAAGAAGACCTCCGGTGGCGATTCCCCTCTCCGGCAGGGTGCCAGGAAGAGCTTCTGGACCCTCCCGATCTTCAGGTCGACGGCGGCGGCGGATTGCGATGTGTTCTGGAAAAGTGATCGGGTACTTAGGTTTTTCCCATCGGGGGGTCTTTATAGGCGAATGGGCAATGTCAGGAGTGGCCCCAGGCCCCCTCACACCATGGCGGCGTGGCCAGTTCCTGGGCCGCGCCAGCCAGGCGTGAGGCCGGCCTGTGGCCCCTCTCCTACTCTCCTTCGGATCTCTGGAAGCTCCCGGACAAAATAAGACTTCAGGAACTTGTTTCGTCCAATTCCAAGAATATTTCCTGTGTATCACTTCTGAAACACAAAAATAGCAAAAAACAGGGAACTGTCACTGTGGCAACTTGTTAGTAGGTTAGTTCCAGAAAATGCATAAAAGTGCCACGAAGTGTAACGAAACAGTAGGCAAATGGTATAAAAACAAGCATGGAGCATCAAAAATTATAGATACGTTGGAGACGTATCAATCATCACGTGGTGTCTCGAAACGACGAACTTTCTTGATGGTGCATGCTACGGAAGAACACATTTTTATCTTGATATTTATGTGAGAGGGATCATCTTATAATGCTACCGCGTGATCAAATCTAAGCAAAATAAGATGCATAAAAGGATAAACATCATATGCATATATAATGTGATATGATATGGTCCTTCACGCATTCGATCTCCATCTTGTGCGTCATGGCATGATCTCCATCATTCCACCGGCGCAGCACCAAGGTCCATGGCGCACCACCTTGATTGTCTTCCTCAATTACAATATATCGCTTGGATATATATATTCGGCACGCAGGCCATGAAAAACAACCATATGGCTCCTGCCGGTTGTTTATAACTTACAAAAAGGATCATTGCATACAATTTGTAATATAAACAATTTAACCATATCAAATCACATGCCCTGCAAAAACAAGTTAGACGCTTCTAATTTGTCTTGCATATTTTACGTGGTTTGGGGCTTTCTAGGAAGAACCGTTCTTACCTACGAACATGTAACCATAACGGTGATAAAAATATTATTAACAACTCTTTGTAAACTAGACCATAACTATAGTGGGAGAAACGTGCACCCGCAAAGCCACATATGCCGAAGCATGTGAAGTGTGGGACAAGTCTCATGAACGTGGTCACGTAATGTTAGTCTCGGGCAGCTTCAATCCCACTATGCCACTATAATCCAATAATACAAAAAATAGCAATAACATGATCATCAACGCCCACATCTCCATATGTTCTAAACGTGCATACCAACTACGCATAGAGATGGCTCTGATACCACTGATGGGTTCGTAGCATAGAAAACAAAAAATTCCTATGCATGAACACAAAACTAGCCAATATCATCTACGAGATGGAAGCAATGATTAACTAACCCTCGATGACCGGAAGCGGGATTTTACAATCCCGCACAAACTTTGCCGGTGAATACTTGACGACGAAGCACGTAGTCGATGTAGTCGTTCACTTGACATAGTTGTTCACTTGACGTAGTCGACATAGTCGTTCACTTGACGATCTCAAGATCATGTACAAGGCGCCACATCCGGTGGCGCCTCCGTACTCGGTCACACGTACGGTTTGTCATCGTCTCCTCCATGCCCTCGGTCCAGCGGGGCAGCGGAAGAAGGGATCCACCGGACACTCCAACACCACTTCAACTAAGTGTATGAAATCAAACTATAATTTTGGCAGAGCTCCGCTAAGCAATGTCAACGGTGGAGCAGCAACTATGGGAGGAAGGGAGGGATCAAGAAGTGTGAGAAGAGGGAGAAGAAGGCTCCTTTTATAGGAGAGGAGGTGGCAGCCCCCTCTTCATGGTGGTAACCCCCTCTTCATGGTGGTAACCCCCTCTTCATGGTGGTAACCCCCATTTTCATTTTGCATGACATTAATGATAATTAAAACTCACACTAATTGAATTAATAAAACATTTTTATTTCTTTAATATTTGTTAATTCAATCAATTATCAAACATTAACAAAAAAAAACCTTGAGTTATTTCGATATGCCAAAACAGTTTCGGCACTTTTCTGAAACAACCCTCATGATGTCCTGTAATTCGATCGGAGTATCGTATCCACTTAAAAACGATGACGAACCTTAAGTGTGTCACCCTATGGTTCGTGAATAACGTGGACATGATCGAGACTCCTCTCCGATCAATAATCATCAGCGGGATCTGGAAATCCATGACGACTCCCACTTACTCGACGATGATCTAGTTATCGTGTGAACCATTAACGAACATAGTCAATTCCTTTTGTCTCGCGATATTATTACTTGTCCGAGATCCGATCATTCGGTATCAACCATACCTAGCTCGATCTCGTTCTTGACAAGTCTCTTTACTCGTTCCGTGATAATGCATTCCCATGACCTAGTCACATGCTTGCAAGCGGTGTCAATGTAAAATCACCGAGAGGGCCCAGAGAATATCTTTTCGTCATCTGGATGGACAAATCCCACTCTTGATCCATGAGCCTCAACTAATACTTTTAGAGTACCCAAATCAACCTTTATAATCACCCTGTTACAGTGTGACGTTTGATATAATCAAAGTACCCTTCTGGTATTAGTGATTAACATGATCTCATGGTCTAAGGATTAGAACTACTTCGTATGAGTTTGATATAGCAATGAAACTTGATGACTTGATCGTATTGCTATTCTTACTATGGGTGTGAGTGATCATCACATCATTCTTCTAATGATATGACCCCATTATTAACAACATCCAATGTTTATGATCAGGAAACCTTGATCATCAGTTAATCAACAAGCTAGTATAAAAGAGAGGCTTTACTAGGAACCTTTTGGTTTATTAATCACACAAGTATTAATGTTTCCGATTAATACAATTCTAGCATGAGAAATAAAAATTTATCATAAACATGGAATATGATAATAACCACTTTATTATTGCCTCTCGGGCATATTCCCTTCACAGCAAGTTTCCCTCGGTTGTGAAACCAAGGTTTATCAAACCAGTAGGAGAAAGCCAAACTTCAGAAGGTGCTGCTTGCTAGCTTCGTGACACTCCGGACAATGGCGCCAGAAAATGCTGTTACGTAGTTGACGTAGGAGCTTCTTCACCTAGTAGCAATGTGGAACCTGCACACAACACAACCAAGTACTTTGCCCCAACTTACGATGAGGTTGTCAATCTCATCGGTTTGCTGTAAACAAAGGATTAAGCGTATCAAGTGGTAAAAGGTAATAGTATGTGAGAATGTAAATAAGTGAGTAAAAGTAAAACAGTAATAGCAATGTAAAGAAAATTGGACCGGGGTCCACAGTTCACTAGTGGTGTCTCTCCATAAGATAAATAACAACATACTGGGTAAACAAATTACAGTTGGGCAATTGATAGAATAAAGATAACGTACATATGTCATGAGGATCACTATGAGATTCACTCTGGGCATTACGACAAAATACATAGACTGTAATCCAACTGCATCTATGACTAATAGTCCACCCTCTGGGATGTTGTCTGAGCAACCATCGGGTATTAAGTTGTGAACAACTGATAACTGCATTAAGCAAAGTGCGAAAGTAAACAAAGCAAATGTCCTCGGACACAAGAATGTTGATTTCTCCCTAGTGGCAATAGCACATCTACAACCTTAGAGGTTTCTGTCACTCCCCCAGATTACTAGAGGCATGAACACAACTATCGAGCATAAATACTCCCTCTTGGAGTCACTAGCATCTACTCGGCCAAGATATCTACTAGCAACGGAGAGCATGCAACATTATAAACAACATAGAGATAACATAAAGATAATAAGTTAGCACATCAACTTGACATAGTACCAATACTCATCGGATCCCAACAAACACAACATGTAGAATTACACAAAGATGATCTTGATCATGTAGGGCAGCTCACAAGATCTAAACATGAAGTACATGGTGGAGAAGACGACCATCTAGCTACTGCTATGGACCCGTAGTCCAAGGTAGACTACTCACACATCACTCCGGAGGCGACCATGGTGGTACAGAAGGCCTCAGGCAGGGATTCCCCTTTCCGGCAGGGTGCCAGGAAGAGCTCCTGGATCCTCCCGATCTCACGACAACGACGACGATGGCTTGCAGTATGTTTCGAGGAAAAGCGATCCGTCCTTTAGGTTTTTCCTGCCGAGAGGAATATATAGGCGGAAGGGCAGCGTCAGGAGGTGGGCCTACTGGCCTCGCCCCCTGGTGGCACGGGCCAGGGGCAGGCCACGCCACCCTAGGGTGTGGCTGGCTTGTGCCCCCCCCCGCCATCTCATCTTCGGTCTTTGCGAAGCTTCGGTAAAAATAAGAGGTTCGGCTTTTGTTTCATCCAATTTCGAGAATATTTCCTGTGTAGCTTTTCTGAAACACAAAAATAGCAGAAAACAGGGAATTGGCAGTGTGGCGTCTCGTTAGTAGGTTAGTTCCAGAAAATGCATAAAAATGCCACGAAGTGTAACAAAACACAAAGCAATTGGTGTGTAAACAAGCATGGAGCATCAAAAATTATAGATATGTTTGAGACGTATCAAGCATCCCCAAGCTTAACTCCTGCTCGTCCTCGAGTAGGTAAGTGATAATAAAAGAATAATTTTTTAGGTGACATGCACCATCACAATCTTGATCAATAAAGTAAAGCATTGAGTTCTGGGATCAAAGAACTTAAAACATGGGCATAAGAGACATAATCTTGATAATAAAAACTTAGCAACCATGTTATGACATAAAAAGTAACAAAAAAATGAAAGATCATGAGTAATGAAACAATGAAAGTCAGACGTGTGTTCCAATCATATGGAAAAACATATCAAAGTGGTTTTTAGCTTGTCCTCCATGGAATAGCAAAACATAAATGCATTAGACACCTTCAAGTTTAAGAGGGCGACTAGATACAAATAATTTAAGAACAAGCAAAACCATAATCATGAATCAATCAATGATAAACTTTGGGATTATGCACATTAAACTCAGCATGGCAACTATGCTCTCTTAGATGGTGCATAAAGGTAGAAGGTGGAGACTCAACATAAAAGTAAAAGAAAGGCCCTTCACAGAGGGAAGCAGGGATTGCAAGTTTTATAAACCTTCAAAAATTATGGTACTTACTAGCTTTGAGCTCTCATTACCCCCATCATAGGCATCTTGAATGGTTAAAGTTAATGCGAGTACAATTATGAAGCATATGCTTAAAAATCATAAGTTGAAAACCTCATGTCCCCTGAAGTATGAATACCCAAACCTCATGCTATTCGACTTAGGTCCCAAGCAAGCTCGTCATTGTAAGCATATATGTATCATCGAGAACCACCAATGGGGTACCTCCTACCCGATGACATGGAACAATCCCACATCAAAATAACAAGACAAACAGACAATGAACACCTCGGCATCTCTTTTATTTACCATTGGTATAGCTTTTTATTGTGAGATGCGTCGTCGAATGTCCACTATGAGCATGCCGTAAATTTCCACCATGAATGATGCATGGCTTAGATTAGCGGCCCAGGCGTTTCTCTAACACATATACAAACTCCATGATCTCGCAAGATCCCAACTTATTTCACATCGCGAGTATCCATAAACAAAAGATCACGATATCAACTCAAATGAGAGAAAGTGCAATGTTGAAAGCTTGCCCCATGACGACATGGCTCCAACTTACAACTTGCAAGCATAAGATCAATATAAGAGAGCCACAATGTCAAAATTATTAAAAGCAAGAAAAGTAAAGTGTGCCGTTAGGTTCGTGAGAGCTTTACTGACTAATTTTCACATAACACCAAAAAGAGTTTAATTTGAAGGATAGATAAAAGCAAGTCAAATGTACTTATAATAGCAAATTGCTAATAGGTATGTATTGTGGACACATTAGAATATCTTGGTTTTTGGGAGTTGGATGCACGAGTAGAGCTCATACTCAGTACAAAATGAAGGCTAGCAAAAGACTAGGAGCAGCCAACTAAGAGAGCAATAACGGCCATAATCAGGCATAGCGACAAAACATCATTAAAAGAAGCATAAAGTGGCATCACAAGTCAAAAACCAAATGATCATAGAGGCTTATGGCGACTTTGTAGGAGTCAAACATGTTGTAAGCATGCGCCAAGTCAACCCAAATGAAGCATCAAGGAGAAAACCAAATAAATGCTTCCATATAATAACAACAACGCATGATTTTTTCAAAGGCTCATTAAGCAATCTCAGTCATTTGAGACAAGTCATGCTACAGCAAAAACTACTAAGCATACTATCAAAAGGACATCAACATGGCATGCAAAAGGCTAAGCCATAGTCTAAACAAGCTCCTTTTTGTACCACTTTTTGCATGAAAACTTTTTCTCTTTTCCAACATCATTCAAACCTTTTTGAGACAACTCTTTTGATGAAAACCAACATAGACCAGAGGTCTAAATACACCTTGATTCAAAGATATAACAAGATCTGAACAAAAATCAAGGCAAAAAATGAAAGCTAAACGCAGTTCTAGAAAAAGAGAACACTCGTTGAACGATAAGAGTGAAAAATAGAGTGTTCTTGGCAATGAAAAACAAAGTACATCTCCTCCAAAATAAATTTGTTGGGGTCCAACCATTTATTGAGGCAAACAAAACAAAAGAAAAGTGAAAGCAAAATTAAAGACGCTCCAAGAAAAACGCTTAGAATATGAAGCAATAAAAATATAGTGTGTTGAAAGGTGACCTGATTTTTGCCGATGAAGAAGGGGTGCCTCGGGGGCATCCCCAAGCTTTGACGCTTGTACCTCTTGGATATTTCTTGGGGTGACATGGGCATCCCCAAACTTGAGCTTTTTTCCATACTTCATCTAATCTCATCACTCTCCATTCCCTACACTTGAAAACTTTCTTCATACAAAACTTCACATAATTCTATTAGCAATGTTAGCATAAGCATAATAGTAAATCAACCCTTTTGGTTCAGTTTCAAACTAAAAAACACCACATAATAATCATATACTACTGTAGCAACTTCATCAAAAGTTCCATGATCAAAAGAACTCAAAAAGAAAGCAATCGAGAGGCAAACACAAATTGTGGCAGAAATCTGTCAAAATAGAAAAGCTGACAAAGGTCGATTTTTTCGAGGACCTTATGTTGCTCAAATAAAAAAGTGCAAAACTAATGAAAGTTTGGATATAACTTGGGTCATACGCTCAAGAAATTTCAGATCAAAAAGATATTCTGATAATTTTCACGAATTTTTACGGTGCAACGCAGAAATCTGTTTCAGGACAGCAACTTCCCCAAATCTTACCTCCTTCAAATTAGAGGTTCTTCTTGGCACAAAAACAAAATAAAAATGATAAGGAGAGGTCATTACAGTAGTAATAACTTCCAAGACTCAAATAAATGAATAAGTACTAAAAAGAAAACATTGGGTTATCTCCCAAGAGTGCTTTTCTTTAACGCCTTTGAGCTAGGCGCAGAAAGTGCAAATCAAGTATTATCAAATGAGGCATTAAGATCAATTGCAGAAGTCTTCTCAACAATAAATTGTATTGTGTCCAAATGAGTTTTTGAAGATCCCTTGTGAACACTCTTTGTTTCACTACTTTCATCAAAAGGGTTTTCAGGACAAATCCAATCGAAATTCTTTTCCAAAGCTTCATGCAATCCTACAAGTTTGCAAGGAATTGGTACTTTGATGTCTTCTTTGGTTGTACCAACAACATTAACAGGTGAGCCAAGAATATTAAAACGCTCAAAAACTTTCCTAGCTTCAATAGCAACATCTCTAAATTCTCTACGCAAAGTCTCCAAAATAAAGTCTTTCTTTTCGGAGTCTTCAAAATCATGAAGCTTAAGAAACATTTGTTGCATAAAAGGATTAAGGTTAACAAACCTAGCCTCCGACATGTGAACTAAATAAGCAACAGCAACTTCATAACTAGGAGCAAGCTCAGCCAAAGATCTATCCTCAACATTTTATGCATACTAACATGATTAAAGAACTCCTCGATGTTGCCTTTCCCAATTATAGAACCACTACCTATTGAGAGATCCTCCAAAGCATACTTAGGGAACAACATAATGAACTAAAAGTAAAAGTAACAGAATACAAACTATCAAGGGAATTAATTTTTTTGTATTTTTGATAAAAAGATGCAAGTAAAAATAAAATAAAGCAAAACAATAACAAAGTAAAAGATTGAGCGTGAGAGACTCCCCTTGCAGAAATCTTCTTTCTCCCCAGCAATGGCGCCAGAAAAATTGCTTGATAGTGCATGTTAAGCACCCACTTGGGAACCCCAAGAGGAAGGTATGAGGAGCACATCAGCAAGTTTCCGTCAGTTGTGAAACCAAGGTTTATCGAACCAGTAGGAGAAAGCCAAACTTCAGAAGGTGATGCTTGCTAGCTTTGCGACACTCCGGACAATGGCGCCAGAAAATGCTGGTGCGTAGTTGACGTAGGAGCTTCTTCACCTAGCAGCATCGTGGAACCGGCACACAACACAACCAAGTACTTTGCCCCAACTTACGATGAGGTTGTCAATCTCACCGGTTTGCTGTAAACAAAGTATTAAGCGTATCGAGTGGTAAAAGGTAATAGTATGCGAGAATGTAAATAAGCAAGTAAAAGTAAAACGGTAATCGCAATGTAAAGGAAATTGGACCGGGGTCCACAGTTCTCTAGTGGTGTCTCTCCATAAGATAAATAACAACATGCTGGGTAAACAAATTATAGTTGGGCAATTGATAGAATAAAGATGAAGTACATATGTCATGAGGATCACTATGAGATTCACTCTAGGCATTACGACAAAATACATAGACCGTAATCCAACTACATCTATGACTAGTAATCCACCCTCCGGATGTCGTCTGAGCAATCATCGGGTATTAATTTGCGAACAACTGATAACTGCATTAAGCAAAGTGCGTAAAGTAAACAAAGCAAATATTCTTGGACACAATAATGTTGTTTTCTCCCTAGTGGCAACAACACATCTACAACCTTAGAGGTTTCTGTCACTCCCCTAGATTACTAGAGGTATGAACCCAACTATCGAGCATAAATACTCCCTCTTGGACTCACTAGCATCTACTCGGCCAAGATATCTACTAGCAACGGAGAGCATGCAAGATCATAAACAACATAGAGATAACATAAAGATAATAATTCAGCACATCAACTTGACATAGTACCAATACTCATCGGATCCCAACAAACACAACATGTAGAATTACAAAAAGATGATCTTGATCATGTAGGGTGATACGTCCAAAACGTATCTACTTTCCCGAACACTTTTGCTATTGTTTCTCCTCTAATGTGTGTGTTTTGAATACAACTAACACGGACTGACGCTGTTTTCAGCAGAATTGCTCTGGTGTCTCGTTTTTGTGCAGAAATCCAACTTTCAGTAAAAATTCGAGAAAAATCATGGAAAATTCTATTTCACCGAAAGACCTACGGAGCCAGAAGACAAGAGGGAGAAGAGGCTCGAGGGGCCGTCACACGGTGGTGGCGCGGCCCAGCCCTGGCCGCGCCACCCCTGTGTGAGGGGGCCCCAGGCCCCCTCTCGACCTCCCCTCTCGCGTACATATACCCCCTGACGAGATATTATCGGAGAGATGGCGTTTTTCCCAGATAGACTTCCGCTGCGTCGCCGCCATCAGAAACCGCGATTCGGAACCAGAAACTCCGTTCTGGCACCCTGCCGGGACGGGGGATTCGGAGGAGATCTTCATCACCATCACCACCGACGCTCCTCCATCAACCATCCATGATTCCCCTATCCATGTGTGAGTAATTCCCCCGCTGTAGGTGAGGGGATGGTAGGGATTGGATGAGATTGTTCATGTAATTTGATATGAGATTGATAGGGCATAGTGCCTAGTATCTTTATTTAGTGCTTATGACATTGTTGCAACTTGTTGTGCTTAATGCTTGTCACTTTGGGCCCGAGTGCCATGATTTCAGATCTGAACATGTTATTATTTCTATGATAATACTTGTCGTTTATGGTCTTACCTACAAGTTGTATACACATATTGTTGTCCGGAACCCGAGGCCCCAAAGTGACAGAAATTGGGATAACCGGAGGGGATGGCTATGATGTGAGGATCACATGTGTTCACCGAGTGCTAATGCTTTGCTCCGGTACTCTATTAAAAGGAGTACCTTAATTACCAGTAGTTTCCCTTGAGGCTCTGCTGCAACAGGCTGGTAGGACAAAAGATGTCGTGCAAGTTTCTCCTTGTGAGCACGCACGACTATATACGGAACACATGCCTATGATTGTTTGTACTAGGATGCTTTACCATTATTTATCTGCAATGCCCATATCTCATTGATTTCATGAACTATCTTATCCATGCAACGCCCATAATCCATCCCTATGCCTACAGTATTAGATCTTACTGTTTACAACCATACTATTACTGCTGTTATTTTACTACTGCTGTTACTGTTTCACTACTATCACCGCTATAAAACTGTTGCTACTGATAAACCGTTGTGAGCAAGATTGTTTCCAGGTGCAGCTGAATTGACAACTCATCTGTTAAGGCTTACATATATTCTTTGGCTCGCCTTGTGTCGAATCAATAAATTTGGGTAATACTTCCCTCGAAGACTGTTGCGATCCCCTATACTTGTGGGTCATCAAGACTATTTTCTGGCGCCGTTGCCGGGGAGCATAGCTTTATTTGTAAGTTCACTTGGTATTCATATTGTTCGCTAAAATCCTTTCATCATGGGTAAACCTCGTGATGGAAAAGTTCCTATATTGCCATCCACTACAAGAAGAGGTACGATTCTCAACACCTCTGTTGCTCTTGATTCGCCATCTGTTATGAGTAAGTTGCTTACACCACCAAACCCACACGCTACTGCTACTACTTCTGCTGAGATTGATAGTGCCACTGATAATTTAGATGATGCTTCTACTGTTCTTGATGAGAGAAGTTCACTAGGTTCCTTTTTAGATGCTACTATTGCTAGAGCTAAGATGGGAAACACCACTGTTACACCTGTTAGTTCACCTGAGCCTAGGGAATGTTCTAGTGATGATTATGATGATGATGCTTATATTGAGCTTAATGATGATTTTATTGCTGAAGCACGTGCTACTCGTAATACCGGTAATGTTAAAGAACTTCTTGCTAGACGTTCTGTTAGATATAATTTGTCTCCTGATCCTAAGTTTGTTGCTTCGCCTATCAATATTAGAGACAAGGATTATGATTTCTCTTTGGATTTATCTTACATATCTATTGTTGAGAAAACTCCTTTTTGTGGCACTAAAGATGAGAGTGCTATGGAGCACATGAATGAGCTTTCTACTTTGAGTAATTTGTTTTCTGATGATATTAAGCTCCGCACTTATTTTGTTGCTAAGATTTTTCCTTTCTCATTGAAAGATGCTGCTAAAATTTGGTTTAATAGCTTGTCTCCTGGATCTCTTACTAGTCCTATTAATTTAGTTAATGCTTTCTTTCAGAAATATTTTCCCGCTAGTGCTCAACATGCTGCTGTGCAGAAAATCTTTGATTTTGAACAGGGAAAAGGAGAGATATTGCCTGAATCTTGGACAAGGTTTTGTTCTTTAATTAGGGCTTTGCCTAAAGAACCATTGCCTAAAAATGAACTCCTTGACATATTTTATAATGGACTAACGGATGAATCTAAGTCATATTTGGATAGTTGTGCTGGTTGTGTTTTCAGGGAAAGAACTCCGGCTGAAGCTGAAGAATTAATGGCTAAAATAAGCCAAAATCATGATGATTGGACTTTAGTTGAGCCAACACCAGCACCAACTCCTGCGCCATCTACAGAGCCTACGCCGAAGAAGAGAGGGATGATTGAATTAAATGATGAAGTTATGAAGGAAGCTAAGAAATCTCTTAAAGAGAAAGGTATTAAGGCCGAAGATGTGAAGAATTTACCTCCTATTGAAGAATTATGTAAGCCAATCCCTCGCTCATCTACCATTGAGGTACACTCTCTCCAACGCTTTGATGAAAGAGATATTCCTTATACTAAACCTCCTGATCAATGCTTAGATGAGTTTGATAATTTTATCGTTAAGCAAGAAAATTTTAATAGAATGGTGCATAATCATCTGTTGGAGAATTCTAGAGTTATTAACAAGTTGCAGGATATTGTGGAGAGAACCGCCAATGATGTGAAGATACTTGCTAAACATTTTCAAATGGTTCAAACACAAATTGATCAGCTTACCAAGGTGCAAAAAGACTTGCTAGTTAGTGCTGCAAGAGAGAAGCAAGCATGTGAAATACGCACAAGAAGTGGTGCTGCTACTCAAGACCCATTATATCCTGAAGGACATCCTAAGAGGGTCGAGCAAGATTCTCAACGAACTTCAAGTGATGATATTCCTTCCAAGAAGAAGAAGAAGCATAAAACAACTGCAGAATCCTCTGTTGCAGGTAAAGATCCTAACAGTGTTTCTATTTCTGATGCTGAAACTGAACCAGGAGATGCTTTCGATAAAGAAGAAGATAAAGAAGAAGTTGAAGAAGAACCGGAAAAGAGTGATAAAAATGCAAAGTACACCAAAGAAGACTTCATTGCCAACAAGCATGGTAAAGAGAGAGAACCTTGGGTACAGAAACCAATGCCTTTTCCTAGTAAGAAACACAAGTCCAAATTCCTTTATTTTTGCAAATTCCTTTGACTGATGCTATTAGAATGCCTCCTTATGCAAAGTATATGAAAGATATTGTCACTAACAAAAGGAAAATTCCTAGTGAGGAAATTTCCACTCTACTTGCTAATTATTCTTTTGATGGTAAAGTTCCAGAGAAGCTTGGAGATCCAGGTATACCTACTATTCCTTGCTCCATTAAAAATAACTATGTTAGAACTGCTTTATGTGATTTGGGAGCTGGAGTTAGTGTCATGCCTTTTTCTCTTTATAAGAGACTTGATTTAGAAAAGTTAGTATCAACTGATATATCTTTGCAAATGGCTGATAAGTCTACTACTATTCCTATTGGCATATGTGAAAATGTTCCTGTTCAAGTTGCTAACAGCTGTTTGATTTTAACTGATTTTGTTGTGTTGGAAATGCATGAAGATGATAATATGTCTATTATTCTTGGGAGACCTTTTCTAAACACTGCAGGTGCTATTATTAATTGCAATCAAGGAAAAGTTACTTTTAATGTTAATGACAAAGAGTATACGGTTTATTTTCCCAAGAAAATTGATAGGAGGAATGCTCAAAGTTCAATCAAGCATGTTGAGACCATCAAAGTTGGTCAAATTATTTGTTCAGAGCGAAAGCCCAAGGAAGAATATCAAATTGTTATGGTTGGGGCTATACCTATCAAAGTTGAGGTAACATAAGCATTAAGTGAAGTGCAAAGTTTTGCCTCATAAAAAGTTAGTTTGATAACAAGACTTGATCAACCTTGTTAACAAAGTGATTTTATATGAACGAAACTTCCTTTTCACCGCATCTACTCCACCTTACTTGTATTTACTTTCATAAAAATGTTATTCCTTCAGTTTAGTTACATGATTAAGAGTATCTCAGAGCTGCTGTTTGCTTAGTTTTGATTTGCTTGAAATCTTTTCATCTTCATTTTTCTGAGTTTTATCGATATGCAAATTTCTGAAAAATCCTCGAAAATAAAGTTTCTCGAAAAATTCCAGAAAATTCTTTATAAAATTTTATGTCAAAAATGGGGCAGAGAGACACCTGGGAGGCACCGGGTGGGGCAGCCATGCCACCTCACACACAGGTGGTGCGGCCCAGCCCTCGCCGCGCCACCCAGGTGTGAGGGGGCCCCACCAGGCTCCTCACTCATTTCTTCTTCCCCTGCTCTTTCTCTCTCCCAAAAACACTGCCCCATTTGCTCAAGCTCGAGTTCTTCTTGTCCTTCACCTGGATTTTTCGATCTCCTTGTTCAGCCCAGCATTTCTGCTGAAATTTGAATCATTTGCTCTCCGGTATGTGACTCCTCCCCTTGTCCAAGTAGATTTTCTTTTGGTAAAGTATTTCTTGAGTATTTTAGTATTGTAGGTGACAGTATAAATGAGTATGCATGCTTGTTCTATTGCTTAGAAAGGTTATTTTGATGCATGATAGCTCTCTAGTAACCCACTATAGTAGTTTCCTACACTTGTTTTTCTTTAAATCATTCTTTTTATGAGGGTTGTTAAAAAATTTCAGAAATGGAGAATGCATATCAACTCTCTCAATATGAACTTGAAGTGCATGATGTTATGAGAGTTCACCGTGAAGAGAAGGTTTTCCCCTCA